>CM054134.1:100958255-101045359 GCA_028751875.1 Rapana venosa
GGAAGTGCATTTGTGCTTGTATACATACGGGATAGCTCAGTGGTCGGAGCACTCGCTTTCCCCCAGCCAAGTTAAGCAGCGTCGAGTGTGGTTACCAGTTGGATGGGTGACCGTTTGCGCGCCTTGGCTTCAGTACAGTTCCCCCAGTTCACCCAGCTGTAAATGGGTACCTGCCCTCTTTAGGGTCAGGGAAGGTAAAGCAGCGAGGGAGAGATGGGTGCCGCCCTCAATATGCTGGCCCTAGAGAAGTGAGGTCTCTGACGCCTCGCTCCCCTACGACCTTATAGGTTATGGGACTCCTTTACCTTTACCTTTTTTTACATGAATGCAAAAGTGTTTTTGTGTGCTTTGAGACAATAGTACTGGTATTTTCCATTGCACATGCACACACATACATGCACACACACATCACGACATGCAGGTGTTTTTTTAGCTGGTCACTTTGTCATATCCAGTGCATCCAAAAGCAAATGAGTTCTTATGTTTCACTGTTCTTTCAGTTCAACGTGACTGCCACTGACAACCGGATCCCTGCTTGCGAAGTTCATGCCACAGTGACGATAACCATCGAGCAAGACAACCGCAAACCGTACTGTAGTGCTGATGGGGAAACCGTCAGCAACTTTAATGAGAACACACCCATTGGTACCCAAGTGTACCGGTTCTTTCCCAGGGATGATGACAGAAAGGTACAGAGAAGGTCTTTATAAAAATAAATAAAAAGTTACAGTGTGTCTTTTTTTCTTCACACAGGTCGCTGGTTTCAAACTTGAAAGAAAATGGATGAGTCAATATTTTTCCTGTTGTTATTATGTTTAATATGTTTAATGTGTGTAAGATGTACAGGCAAGGAGAAAATGAGAAAGAAGATAGGGAAAAGGCAGCTAGGACTATGTGATAAAGAGCTGGTGAGGTCTGAGAAAAAAATCATGCTGAACAATACAGATTATATTCAAAGATAGTTTTTAAAATTAATTTATTTGTTTATTTATACCACTAGGTCACGGCAGACTTCTGGCTGCACTCCCTGGGGAGCCAAAAGAGCAGCGCCACCTATTTTGACAGCATATCTGATGGGAAAAAAAAGACTTTTGGAAAATTCAAAATAGATAGTAATGCGTACTTGTCTTTGGAATGTTATTTCAAGGCAGAAAAAAGTATTCTTGGAATAAAAAAGGGATTACTGTGAAAAGAAAGAGAGTGAGAGGGGGAAGAGAGAGAGAGACAGAGAGGCAGCAAACCATTTCCCACAAATTATAACTGACAGAGTTTATGGAAATGATTATTTTGTATTCTGAATAACATTTGAACAAGCAAACATAGTATGGTGTATTCTGAACATCATTTAAACAAGCAAACATAGTATGCTGTATTCTCAATAGTATTTGAACAAGCAGACATGGTATACATGGGAATACCCAATACACTACTGCGGTCAAACTGAATATCATTTAAACAGCAATAAATTTGTAGTAAATTTCATGGCTTAAAGAAAAGATACAACCTGTGCACAGTCCCATGAGCCATGTTCAGTCATCAGGGTTTGAGTATAAAATGAAAGGAATCTACTAAACCAAAAAGACGCAGTGCAGTGTTTTCAGCCTTACTCCTGGACAAAACTGTGCAAACTTGTTTTTGAGTAAGTAACCCACTGTCACACCCTGAAAGAAAAACACACCACTATTATCATCACAAACTTTCATAGCTGCATATCAATAGTTCATAGGCAAAATGCTGTCTGTCTACTTTGTGTACAAGCACCTGCTTTTCTTGAGTGTGTCCATACATGCAGATGTAGACATACAGTTGTGGTATGTGTGGATGAATTTGCCGTGTATTTGTCTGTATTATTTCTACTTTCGGTTTTGCTAACTGGTCTTCTTGTCAACATGATCTTTCATATTATCACAACAATGTCTGCATGCATTATTGATTATGTGTGACTGCTTATGTGCAGGGTGAACTGAGGTTCCTTCCTGCTGGTGATTCTTTTGCCTGGGGCTACTTCAACCTGTCATCAGACGGACAAGTGACAGTGGGACGCTCGCTGCAGACAACACTGACAGAAAGGTTTGAGGTCAGTGAGCTTTCATAGTGAATGTCACAGTCAGTGCTCACCAGTTTCATTTTTAATGTACCAAATACCTTTATTTGCTCATCAGTTTGTTTCCTTATCTGCTGTAGGGTGGAGTTGGCCTCGAGAGAGCCTTAGGATAACCTTGTTGTTTCAGAGTGACACTTAGTTATAAAGTTTCACGAAGGCTGTTTGTTCTGCTGACTTTGGCAGTTTATCACAGGCTAGTACTATTGTACGCTGACACTTTCAAGACAGGCATAACCTGGAGTAGTGGTTGTGTTGATTCATAATTCTAAGGTGTTTTTTCCTACTTAATAAAATGGCATGCAAAACAATACATGGAATACCCAATACACTACTGCGGTCGAACTGAAACAAACTCTTAAAAATGATAAATCAATCACACACACGCATGCATCCACATGCACACACACATGCACATGTGCACACACACATGCAAACACACACACATACACACACATTTAGAGACTCTCACTAACTCTCTCAAATATTCACTCACACAGACACAGACACACAGTGACACCTACACAGACGCACACACAAACACACACACACTCTCTCTATCCCCCTCCTTCCCTTCCCTCCCTCCCTCCATGCCTGTCTCTCTCTATCCCCCTCCCTCCCTCCCCCCCCCCCCCCCCCCCCCCTCTCTCGCTCTCTCTGTCTGTCCTGTGAGTCTTAGCATGTGCACGGACAGCAAGGAATAATCCAAGCCAGATGCATCGCAGATCATGCTGGATATGGCTTTTTAACCAAATGCTACCATACCATCTATTCTTTTCTGTCAAGTCACTAGAATGAAAACAGCTTTTCTAGCAGATAGATACATAGCTTATCATGTTTCCAATTGGATGATTATGTAGTAATGTATATATTTTTTTAGTTTAGTTTGAATTCTTTCGTCCTCCATTCATTGAGAATGCTGGACAGGTTTTTGTTGTTTTTATCTTTTCCTGATTTATCAGATGTATTGTCAGTGAATTATTTTTTTTATTGTTCCTTGCCTAGGGCTCTGAGGTTCACCAATGGTGTGACTTTGCGTACACAACAGTTTTTGCCCACCATTAAGGCAGCCGCATTCTGGCTTCAGAGACACACGAATGTATGTTTCTTTTAGGTTTTTTCGTGTGAGGGAGAGAGGTATACATGTCTGGGGAGACGTGCTGATGATGGAAGTGTGTGCTTGTTGTTTTCAGCTGTTCGTGTCGGTGTATGACACCGTGTATCCCACCAACCTGGGTTCCTGCAGGGTGTCCATTGTTATCCAGCGCAACGTCGGCATTCCAACCTTCAAAGAACAAAACTATTTCATGTCTGTCTTTGAATACAGACCGTCTGGATTCAATTTCCTCAATGTTACCGCAGAGGACAGTGATGGAGTAAGTGTGTGTAGTGTGTGTAGTGTTTGTGGGATGTGTGTGTGTGTGTAGTGTGTGTATGCGTGCATGTGTTCATGCGTTTGTATACATTTTTTCACAGATTATTTGTACATGTACAGGCATATGTCACTGTTCAAGATAGTTAATATGTTACTGAATAGGGATGTTTCATATAGTTGAAAATAATTTCATATGTGTGCCGATACATGCATGTATGCAAGCATATGTGTGTGTGTGTGCGCACGCATGTGTGCGCGCACGCGTATATGATATTTGGTAAAGAACAGTTCCTTATTGACCAAAAGAATGTCATGCAAGAAACACTTTACAAAAAAACCATGGTGATTTTTCCAGTTACCAGTCATGGTGCAGAATAGTACATGAAAAGCCAATACTGAGGAGTGTGCTACCTATTAGTGACCAAACAGAACAACAGCTAATGGCAACCTGGAGCCCATGCCACATACACTGCTCACAAAGGACTTGTGTCTTTGAAAACACCCCATCGAAAGTTTTATAGGTTACTGAACTGAAAATAAGGGCATGTTTTGCTTTTAACTTACAGCTAATTGGAATTTAACTCCTTACCTGCAACGATTTTCCATCAGTTATTTTTTAAAATTTCTGTCAGCTGCAGCATAATTTGGCCTTTTGGGATAGGTTTACTAATTGGTTTCCTGCTCATGTGGTTCTTGATGTATCTGGTAGATTTTGGATATGCTTTCTCTTCATAGCTTTGGTTACTATTTGAAGTGAAATGCTGGTTTTGTTCATTTTGAATATGGCAAATGCTTTAATTTCAATAAAAAAAAATACCACATACATATTTTGTTTACAAGCATATAGGCATTAAAAAAACCCAACAAACTAACCCAACAAAACCCATCTAGAACAATGTTTTGAGAAAAGGCATAGAAGTGGCTGAGTCAGTGAAAGGGTATCAGCTGGCTGGCTTGCTGACTGGACAAAAAATCACTGACCATCAAATCCTTTTTGTTTTATTTCATTAGTTAGCATGATATGAGAGATGTATTTCACTCTCACATGATGTGTTTAGCTGTAACTCAATTTTTATTCCATCGCTGATACTTTGCCAACAGCAGGCTGGGGTAATGAATAAATGGTGGTTTTTCACAGGACACCATCACCTACAACCTTAACCTGGATCGCGAGGAAGCAAGATTCTTTACCATCAACCCAAATTCTGGTCGCATGTACATTCTGGAGCAGCTCTACCGCAATAAAGCTACTAATCGATACATAGTAAGTATTCTTCTTAGAAAACCATTGATTGATGTGCAGGAAACATCCTCATAGATATGCAAGAAATAGTCCTCTCCTCCTTCTTGCATTCCCCAGGTGAAGCAACCTCTCACCCTCTCACACTCTCTCCTTGAACCCAGGAATCACTGTAAGAGCACTCACTGGATGAAAACTTTGCATGCATAACTTTTTTCTGTAGATACTTTGCTGCACAGGAAGCTTTTTAATCCTCTTTTAATAGGAGATTCAGATTGGTATACTGGGAGCTTGTCATGGGTCAGTACAATAATTTCCGCATAGCACATCAAAGTGTAACATCATCTTAACAGCCCTTGGCAATTTGCATACATCAATAGCTGTCAAAGCTTTAGGCCAGGGCCAGAAAAAGCACTAGTCTTAATTTGTGCAGATAGGAAAAGTGATATATGTGTTATTCAAAATTAGTGCAATTGCTGTAGTAAAGATCTGGAAGACTTTTCCATGGACTGCTTTCTTTTCAGTTCACTGTACAAGCTTCAGACAACCGCCTGCGAAATCCAAGAGTGGGCACAGCTACTGTGACTGTATCTGTTGAGAGAGACATTGCACCTGTGTTCAGAAACTTGCCCTCCAATAAACAGTTGACTGAAAAGAATGTGAAGGGAGATTTCGTGTACCAAGTGTCTGCTGACGATGGTGATTTACGGGTAAGTAGTGTGTGTGTGTGTGTGTGCATGTGTGTGTGCCTTTATTTTGTTCTTTTAACCTTTTATTTTAAGGATAATGGAATAAGTATTCATGTGCTTGAGCAGTTTTGTAAATGTTGTCATCCATTCCAAGGGCACACAAGGACCTACTCCTCCAAAAGGCAGAACATGTGTGTGTGCAAGATGTTCTGCATACGTTCACACACAGGATCTTGGTTTATAGTCTCATCCAGAGGATGTATGTGTGTGCATGCACGTGTGTATGAATGTGTGTGTGTTTGCATGCACGTACATGGTTTCTGTGTGTGTCTATTTGCCCCTGTGTGTGTGTGTGTGTGTATGATTGTGTGTCTGTGTGTTTCAACAGAACACTGCTGGCGTAGTCGTAGCATGTACAAAATATGGATTAATAAAGCAATGACAGTGAAAAGACTGAAAGAGGAAACAGATGGGGACCTGGTTGCAAGACTAAAAGAAAGGAATTCCATATTGCAGGGCTCCTTGGTGTACACGGCCATTGGCAATGCAGGAGCTCCCAGCATGTTCGATGTCACCAGCAGCGGCTACATCAGTGTCAGAACCAACATGACACTCGATCCCTCTGTCAGTCTGTATCAGGTCAGTATTTTAACTGGCTGTGTGTGTGTGTGCATGTTTGTGTGCATGTGTGTATGCGTGCGTGTGTGTGTGTGTGTTTGCTAGTTTGTATGTCTACTGTCTGTCTATGGAAGCATCTGAGGGGTTATGTTCTTTTGAAACATGCAAGTAGTAAACTCTTATCTTTCTTTCTTCCTTCCTTTTTTTTTTCCTGGGGGGTGGGGGGGGGGGGGTACTTTTTTTTCTTGTTTCTCTTTCTTCTTTCTCTTTCTTCTTTCCTTTTTTTCCTTTTTAAAAATTTTCTCTTGGTTTTTTTTTTCTTTCTTCCTTTTTTTTCTTTCCTTTGTTTTTTCCTCTCTTTACATCTGTTTCTGCCTGCCCTTGTTTTGTGTGTGTGTGGGTTTAAAAAAAAAAAATTGTTTTTACCTTAATGTTGATTTACTTGGGTAGTGCTATTGTGTTATATCCAGCCGTGGTGTTAGCTCGAATGTGACCTCTGACCTGGGCTGCAATGAGCATAAACTGAACTGTGATTCAGATTTGGTGATTGGTTACAGCTGGTGGTCACTGTGCACGACAGTGAAATCCCTCTGGTGCAGGCGACAAGCACGTTGACAATCTCCGTGACCCGGAATGCCAATCCACCGGTTTTCCAGGGAAAGCCCTACTCAGCCTCTCTCAGCCTCCAGACCCCAGTGGGTGGTGTTGTCAAGGTCATCCGTGCCACAGATCTTGATGGGGTAGGTAGCACACTTACGGTTGTATGGAGCTGCATTTTGAGAGGATTGGCGATTTCAGTATCAGTGTAACCTCACCTCCACTGAAGTTGTCATTGGAAGTTCTTTTTATTCCTGTTTATTCCATTGGGCCATCTCTTTTTCTCCCTCTACCTCTCCCCCCTTCCTCTTTTTTGAGCTGCATATTGAGTGTATTTGATGTACACTCTTGGTTATTAAAGTAGTCTTGAGTCTGAATAGCTATTTTATTTGAGTATTAGTTTTTGGTTTTGAAAAATAAAATATACCCCTAGGCACTAGAGCTATAAAATGCTTATGCCACTAAACTGTCAGTATCTGTTAGTGTGTGTTTCTCTCTTTGTCTGCCTTAGGCTGTCTCTCTCTCTCTCTCTCTCTCTCTCTCTCTCTCTCTCTCTCTCTCTCTCTCTCTCTCTCTCTCTCTCTCTCTCTCTCTATCTCTCTCTCTCTATCTCTCTGATGATGGCATTGTTTATGATTTTGCTTTGTATTAATATGCACATTTCACTCGTGCGATTGTTAAACAAAAACTGTGTGGAATAAATTAAATGTATTTACAGTTTTTCTATCTTTATTGCCTTGAGTATGTGCATCTTCTTGTTTATCTGTATTCTTTGTGCTTTGTGATGGAATTGAATGTAATTAAAGCATTTGTTGTTGTTTTTGCTGGTGGTGGGTTGGTTGTTTTTCTTTTATAGATTTTGCGGAAAACAAGGTGTTGTGGCAGGGTGTGATGGTGGTATGCCATTTGTGCAGGACATACCCACATACAAAATCCTGTCGGGAACTGGCCAGTCATTTTTCACACTCAATTCAGAGACAGGGGAAATCATCCTGATCAAAGATCCCAGAACAGCCCCGTCATCGCTCTTTGTGAGTATGAGATGGGACTTCCTTCTTTGTACTTGAGTTTCATTGTTTGTATTTGAACCATGTTGATGTCTTTAGTTGATGTCTTGTTGTTTGTACTTGAACCATGATGTCTTTAGTTGGTGTCTTGTTGTTTGTACTTGAACCATGATGTCTTTAGTTGGTGTCTTGTTGTTTGTACTTGAACCATGATGTCTTTAGTTGGTGTCTTGTTGTTTGTACTTGAACCATGATGTCTTTAGTTGGTGTCTTGTTGTTTTGTACTTGAACCATGTCTTTAGCCCAGTCTTGTTATTTGTACTTAAACCATGATGTCTTTAGTTGGTGTCTTGTTGTTTGTACTTGGATCATGAGGTCTTTAGTTGATGTCTTGTTATTTGTACTTAAACCATGATGTCTTTAGTTGGTGTCTTGTTGTTTGTACTTGAACCATGTCTTTAGTTGGTGTCTTGTTTGTACTTGAACCATGGGGTCTTTAGTTGATGTCTTGTTGTTTGTACTTGAACCATGGGGTCTTTAGTTGATGTCTTGTTGTTTGTACTTGGATCATGATGTCTTTAGCCCAGTCTTGTTGTTTGTACTTGAACCATGATGTCTTTAGTTGGTGTCTTGTTGTTTGTACTTGAACCATGATGTCTTTAGTCCAATCTCGTTGTTTGAAATTGGATTGTGTAGTCCCTAGCTGGATCATGTTATTTGTACTTGGACTATGTTGTTTGCACTAGGATTGTGCAGTCTTAGGTGGATCTTGTTGTTTGTACTAGGATTGTGCAGTCTTAGGTGGATCTTGTTGTTTGCACTAGGATTGTGCAGTCTTAGGTGGATCTTGTTGTTTGTACTTGGACTATGTTGTTTGCACTTGGATTGTGCAGTCTTAGGTGGATCTTGTTGTTTGCACTAGGATTGTGCAGTCTTAGGTGGATCTTGTTGTTTGTCTCTAGCCGGGTCTTGTTGCTTGTACCTGGATTGTGTACAAACTGACCTTGATTTCTTGCAACAACAGGGGAAAGGTACACTGAAAAGAAAAAAAGGGGGGGAAAGTGACTGAACATAGTTATAGGTTACCATTTTTACGCCCTTTGTTGTTCTCTGCAGTTGACTGTCCAAGCCACTGACCGCCCAGTGAATGGCCGGACAGACACTACGGGTGTGACCATCAGTGTCAACGTGAATCCTGTCCTGCCATCTTTCATTGGCGCTCCATACCAGACCTCCTCCTACGATGAAACGGTTGTAGTGGGAACAACCATCTACAGATCAGTGTCAGCAGTTGACCCTGATCTGCAAGTGAGTTTTGTTGGTTGGGGTTTTTTCCCTTCTTTATTAGTTCGTGTGTAAGAGGCTTATTTGATTTCATTTTCTTTGTGTGTGTGTTTGGGGGAAAAGTCAGAGAGACAGAGTGTGTGTGTGTGTGTGTGTGTTCTTTGATTTGTTTGCTTTGCAAGATTCAGCATTTTAAAAATGCCATGTATTCTCAGGCACAAAAGTGGTGACTGAAATTATGGTTTTGAAATGCAGGGCACCATTGTCTATGAGGCTAACGGCTTGTACCCTGCTGACTATTTCTTCGCCATCAATTCCACCAACGGTGCCATCACTGTGGCTAAAGATCTACGCACTGATGAATTGTCAAGGCAGTCATACACGGTAAGATGGAATAAAACTGCTGTTTTTGCCTTAGTATTTGTGTGTGTGTAGGTAGGTAAGAGTGTGTGTGTGTGTATGTGTGTACATCCTTGTCTATATATATATTAGGGTGTACACTTGTGTGTGTCTGAGAAAAGTTTAAAAAAATAAGGGAGAGAAAGAAATGTTGCTCATTGTTCAAGCAAATCTGATCTAATATACATGACATTTTTGCAGTTTTTGAGACATCTTTTCATTAACCAGGTTTTTGTGGGTGTATTTTTTTCCTTGCAGCTCCGCATACATGCTTACGATTCTGCTTTCCCAAGTCAAAAAGCTACAGCAACGGTCGTCATCCCCATCCGACACAATCCAAACCAGCCCGAGGTGCAGAACCCATCGTCCTACCAGAGAACCATCTCAGAGACTTGGAAGTTTGGTGATCCCATCTTCAATATTACCGCTACAGATGCAGATGGGGTGAGTGTGTATGCCCCTGCAGCTGCCCACTGACTACTCTGTCATGTTGAAGCAAGCGCATTAGCAGTAAAATCAGAGCTTCAAAGTGGAATAAAGCCTGGGGGTTATGCAGTGTTGAGAGAGAGAATAAAATGTAAAAGTAAAACTGCTGTTTTTGCCTTAGTATTTGTGTGTGTTATGAAGATGACTACTCAGAGAGCTTCATGTCTGATAGTGTTTTCATGATTTGTTGCCATAAGGTTTTACTTCAGCTTTAAAACTTTTCCTTTTTACACTACTGTTGTTTGTTTTTTTGTGTTGTTTTTTTTAAACGTATCTGTTCCTGCATAGGATGTGAAAGTTGTTGATATGTTTGAATTGTTCTGTGACTTTTCTTTTCCATTTCCAATTCAGGGGCATGAGAAGATTTTTGAAGTGATTGTGACAGTAGCAAAGATGCCCCTTTGAGGTTTGGAATAAAAATTGCATCACTAGCATAGAAAACTCCTCACAAAATTGCAGTTTGAATTTTCTGACAGTGTGTGTGTGTGACAGAAACAGGTGTTGTTTTTTTTATAGTTGTAATGATGAAAATAATTGTCGATTTCTGACAGTATGCATAATGAAAATATTTGTTAATTTCTGACAGTACGTGCAATAAGACCAATCACTGAAAATGGCTTTGCAGGACTCTCTGAGGTACAACCTTGTGCGGGATAACAACGGCAAAAGTGGTCTGAGCTACTTCTACGTGCAGGAAGACACAGGGCGCATGTACATTTGGAGACCACTGACCCAGGCTCCCGACAACGACTATTCGGTACGTGTACATGTCTGATGGTTTACGCTCGGCCATCTGTCCCAGCTTTCTTTCCTTTGTGCATATCATCATCACTAGGAAGCCTCTCAGCTACGTTGTCTGTGGCATGTAACCATGTGGTGGCCTGACTTGCCATGGCTTAAGCTGTGGTTAGACAAGTCAGTATAAGGGTGTGTATGATAGAGCAGGCATGAATGCTCAAGAGCAGTAACTTTGAGATAGTGCACATAGTGATATTTATGCATAAGCATGTGTATGAGTGTGCCTGCATGTGTTAGTTTATGCAACTGTTGGGTGTTTCTGTAAAGGTCATTGCAGTGTGTGTGTGGTGCATGCAAATGTGTATGTGCATGTGTCTGTGTGTAGATGGATGAGTGAGTGTACACCCCATTTCAGCAAAAATTAGTAGGCTTGAATTGAGCCAGTATGCTATGGCCTTTTTTGTTGTTGAGTGAAACTCTTAAAGTATTACTTTCTGTTCAACCAGAAAAAAAGTTTTGCATTTTATTCGTTACTGTGTGTACACAGATGACAGTTGAAGTGAAGGACTCTGGCCGACCATCCAAATCTGCAACAGTGAATGTGCGAGTGAACATCAGAAGAATCCAGACCCCCACCTTCAGACAGCCCAATGATCGTGTGTCAGTGGAAGAGAACAGCGCAATCAATTTATCTGTGTATTCTGCAATAGCCTCATCCACTCTGCCGGTATGATTTCATGTAACGGACAATGTAGAGGATTGCTAGAACAATGGGAATATGCCTAAGGAATTGAAGTAAAGATCACTGAACTTGGCCAACAGCAGTATCAGAAAAAACAATCTCAAAAAATCTCTCATGGTCATTTTTATCAGCGGACAGTCTGCTCAGACAGAAGAATCAGTGAGAGAAACGAGAAAAGCTATTTAACTGAAAATAAAGGGAGTTTTGCACATGCATTCCATCAAAAGCAAACACAATATATTTTCAACATATACAGGATTTTCAAGAAACAGTTCACTTTGGGGTTTTTTCTCTTTTTATTTTGTTCAGCTGTCAGAAAATGTCTGGTATCCACTGTCTGACAGTCTGATTTCATTAGGCATAAAAGAGTGTGTGTCTGCTGTTCATCCTTTAGCAAATGTTGTGTCTTTTTGTGCAGGGCAAGGTGAAATACAGGCTGGTAGATTCAGGCCTTGGGATGTACTACTTCAAGATTGATGACAACGGTCAGATCAGGGTGGCCCAGAATTTGAGAACCGGTCAAGATAACCAGTACACGGTCAGTTGGCCTTTGTTTCTGGGTTAAAGTAACTCCTTATGTTTTACAACCCAAAAATTAGTTTTTGCTAGCATTTATAACATCAGAAATTTTTGTCACCATGTTTTGATTGTACACTTGACACAATAAATAGTGACAAATGCTTCAGTACGAGTAGCCAAACCACATGTTAAGCAAATATAACCACCCTGGTAGTGATGGCAATACACAGACTGAACACAAATACAGGAAACCAGTTTTGTCAGTCATTGATTGGTCATTTTGTCCTGTTTGAATTTTCCCTGACTTTCAGGACAGTGCATTTCAGACAAGTCAGTGAACAGTAAGCTTAATGTTGTGATTTTTTTTTCTACCAGCCTGTTCACTTTTGGAGAAAATGGGAGAGGAAAGTAGAGTACCACCAGGATCTATTTCTGTGTAGATGAACTATTTTTGAGCTTGAAATCTTGTTATGGAAGCCAAAATAACAAAAGTTATAATACTCTTTGCATTTTTACAATATGTAGCAAAGCGTCTATGACTTTTCAATCTAGAATATGTATGTTTGCTTGATGATGATATATGTATATATATATATATATATATATATATATATATACATTTATATATATGTATATATATATATATATTTATATATATATAGAGAGAGAGATGTATGTATGTATGTATGTGTGTATATACACATTTACTATGTTTTTAGGATTTGCTGTTATGAGCATAACCAAATTATGTAAAGTATTTAGAGATTTGATTGATTATTGGGTCATTATGATTGTGTGTTTATTGTTTGGAGGAAGGGATGCTGTTGTTGAGGATGCTGGGCTTAATGCACATAGTTGTGAAGCAATGTGGTTCTTCAGGTTGTAAGTAAGTTGTGTGGATGGTTAGGAAATGAGAAGGCAGATGGGTAGATGGTAACTAAGGAGGGGACAGAAAGGGGAAGGAAAAAAGTTGTGAGCAACATGGCAATATATAATGATTCCAGACATTTTGTTGTGTTTTGTGCCAAGGTGTGTTCAAGCTTATCAAATGCAGTGGAAATGTTATACCATGCCCTGTGAACAAGAGCACTGGTATTTTGTAGAGCAGGAAGATATCTAGGAGGATAAATTGACGGCAGTGATGAAATCGAAACAGGAGAGAAAGAAGAAGAAAACAAAGAGAAAGAATAAAAAAAGCAGAAAACTGGAGAAAGAATCCATGTCTCATAACACTAGTTTTAATCTGCAGCAGCAACAACACAGATTCAAAGGATAATCAATGCAGAGAGTATAGGCTAAAATCACACATAGACTTAGTTGATCAAATGGGTCTGGTAAGTGAAATAAAATTCCATGCTTTTTGTTTGCAGCTGCAAATTGAGGCATACAACGAAGATTTCCCTACAGCTGTGGGGAAAATGACTCTGACAGTAGATGTGGTTCGCAACAAGAACAGGCCAGAGCTTGGTGGGCCTTACCAGGGCAACATCGGTGCAAATTCTGTGGCTGGAGACATCATTGTCAATGTTACAGGAACTGACCTTGATGGTGTAAGCAGTGTTCTCTCTCTCCCAAGGCATAGATTAGCAACATGTGGAACAATCACTCACACATGCATGCACACACGCATGCGCACGCACACACAGACACAAGTGTGCGTGCACACACACAGAGGACAGACACAATCTTTTTGTTTTTCTTAATTCTTGCATATTACAGGCATGTAAATGTGTACTGAACCATTGTTATTTCATGTGCACCACATGCATATTGTTTCTCAATGTATAGAATATTAGCACTATCTATCTCTCTCTTTCTGTGTATAGATGTGTGTGTGTGTCCGTGTATGTGTACGTGTACGCGTATATGCATGCAAGTGCAGGCTAATAATTGATGGCAAGTACATGTGTGTGCATGAGAGTGTGAGCATTTATACTACTTAATATCCACCTGCTTTGACCTTGCACCAATCCTCATGAAGATGCTTGCTACATTAGTAAGAATTCTTGTGGCAATTGATGTGGAAGACAGTGGTTTTGAGGTTTTTGGTTTTTGGTTCAATTAATTTTTCCCACAAATCTCTCATCCTGTCATTTTATGTATCAGGACCGACTGACGTACAGCTTGATTGGAGATGATGATTGCAAACGCATTTTCTACATCAATCCAGTGACTGGAGCCATGTATTATGCCAGGACTCAGACATCTTTCTCCAAACCCCAGTATCAGGTAACACCAATGAAAAAAATCTTTTGTCACTTCTTTGATAAAGTAGACATGATATAGCATTTACCAAGTGTTCTGTATGTCATGACAAACACCATTTGAAACCTTGTGGCTGCTTTCTTAAAGGTAGGTTAACAGTCATTCCTGCTTTTTTGTGTGAAACTGTTGCGATTCTGAATATGGATACTAAGTATGGTTTCAAATAAGTAATGAAGAACAGTGCATGGTGCAGAAACTGATTGTTATGTAAAGACATGATTATCATGTATCACGCTGTGCAGAGCTGAAGTCATTTTTTCCTTTCTATGATTAAGAATGTGACATATTCAAGTTTCCGGATATATTTTCCTGTGCCATATTTTCTTTTCAGCTTTGTTGTTGTTGTTCCCAGTTTGCAGCTCTGAATTTTATTTTATTTATTTATTCTTTTATTTTGAGGATAATGGGATAACACTCTTGTGCTTTTTCACATCCAGTACCCGTGTGTATGCAGTTTTGTAACATTTTTCATCTGTTCCCACCTGCACACAATGGCCTACTCTTAAAAAAATCCTCTTGAACATGATTCGAACCCGAGTCCGCAGATCACGAGCGCAATGTGCATCACTCTAACCACCGGGCTATCTCAAAATATCCCAAATGAATGACTGGGCTTTAAGCTGAGAAAATGATCATCATAATCTAGAGGGTGACAATGCCTGAACCCTTTTGATTTTCAGCCATAATAGAGTAACTGTGTTTTTAGACCGGAAAGCACCTTAGCACCTAGGCATTGTCCTTTCTCTGCGGGATGTAGCCCTTTGTAGCATCCCTTCATTGGTTCCTGTCTTGTGCCTCTCTGTGCCATGTCACAGATATATATATAGATATAGATGTAGATATATATATATATATATATAAAAGTTTTTTTGTATATTTAAGTTTTTGTCCACCTAATGTGGTATGTCTTGATCTTTTGCTGTTGTTTGTTGGGGGTTTTGGGGTATCCTACAGCTTAATCATTTGGTACTATTACCTTTCACTTAATTTTTATTTAACTTTTAGTTTTCTATGTCAGTTTACACACTTCCTCTTTTGTGTGCTTTCGACAGTGTACAGTCAAGGTGACAGACAACAGGGAACCAAACGCCAAAGAAGACACAGCCACGGTGATAGTTAATGTGGCACAAATACCGAGTCCTGAGTTTACAGTCAAGACCATCACAGCCACTGTGTCTGAAACTGTTCCTGTTGGCTATTCTGTCAGCCAGGCCATTGCCACCAAGTCACCCCCAGCGGTAACTTCTGCTTTTGTTTGTTTTGGGTTTTTTGTTCTGGGAACACACACACACACACTCACTCACTCACTCACACACATACACGTCATATAGATTATACATACAGACAGGTAGATAACTGGACAGACAGACAGACATATGGATAATGGTTTTTTTGGTGGAGAGAGAGAGAGAATGTATGTTTTGAGTCTTAAGTGTTCATGTTATAGCATGTGGATGCATTGAGGACTGTTTTCATGTTTTGAGAAAAATTACATATTCAAATGCTTTTTCTCTGTCTCTGTTTCTCTCTCTCTCTCTCTCTCTCTCTCTCTCTCTCTCTCTCTCTCTCTCTCCTCTCTCTCTCTCTCTCTCTCTCTTTTTCTCTGTATGTGTGTGTGTCTCCTCTCCCACCCTTGCATTATGGTCAGGTTTTGTGTAGTACTGTATTCTTCATTGGTGTGACTTACACAGAAACACAGTTTTGTTAGAATAGATCATTTTTCTGAAAAAAATACTGAGAGCAGCAACAAGCTAGTAACGTATGGCATGCTCAAGATTGACATATCAGGCGATTTACCCTGGCGCAACACATATATGCTCATATGATAGACAGCTACAGGTGCTGTCTGAGTGTTTGAATAAGAAGAAAATATATTTGATTCATCAGTTTGGCAGCTGGCAAACATCATAAAAATCAGCTTAAGTAATACATTCCAAATGTAAATTTAAGTCAAACAATCAAGATTTCTATAGCTTCTTTCATCTGTGTTGCAGTTGTGTTTGTAAAAGATAGAAAGATAGACACTTTGGAGACATAACTCATTTTGTGTGTCATGGTGTGTGCAGGGTAAAATCAAATACGAGATCACTGGTTACTACCCTGCACAGTCTTTCTTCCGCATCGACGAAGATGGCACAGTCAGGATCAAACAGGACCTGCGTAATGACAGCCTCAAGTTGAGCCAGTACACGGTATGTAGTTAGGAGGACAGCACAGTTACACTGCTGAAAAGCAGATGATGTGAAGGTGATGACAATGACATTTTTTCTAAGGTATATCTCTTCATGATATATGTTAACTAGTATGATATTTGGGAGTGGGATGGAAGGAGATTTACTGAAGGTTAATCAAAATGAGAGCTACCTGATGTTGGCAATGTAAGGTAAAGGTAAAGGTATCCCATAACCTATAAGGTCGTAGGGGAGCAAGGTGGCAGAGACCTCACTTCTCTAGGGGCTAGCATATTGAGGGCGGCACCCATCGCCTTTCCCTTGCTGCTTTACCTTCCCTGACCCTAAAGAGGGCAGGTACCCATTTACAGCTGGGTGAATTGGAGGACTGTCCTGAAGCCAAGGCGCGCAAGCGGTCACCCATCCAACTTGAAACCAGACTTGACGCTGCTTAACTTGATTGGGGGAAAGTGAGTGCTCTGACTACTGAGCTATCCCGTCCTTTTGGAAGTGAGTCAAAGGTAAAAACCCTGTTTCCTACAAAATGATGAGGTCATTGTCAGCATCAGTCCCATCTTATCACAGAGTCTTTATGCAGTTGAAGTCGGAGAGTAAAACCAAGAGCCACCCCAACTGTGAGTTTGATTGTAAGTATTGTTAGTAAGCTTTAAAACATAATGATCTGGACAGGTTTTCAGCTTCATGTATTGTTCTGTCAGTAAACTTCATAACATAATGATGTGGACAGGTTTTTATCTTCATGCCTGGTCTTCCCTGAGGAAGGGTAGAGAGTGAACTTAAAGGCAGTCTAGCTACAACAATGTTTTGCTCTAGGAGAGAAGAATGTGGTGTGGCTGTGCCACCAAAGGGAATTCCTTTAGTGCCAGGAAGAAACAACCTGTCAGTGGAGGGAACTCCTTTGTGTTGATCATTTCATTTGACAATCCCCATGTAAAGGAGATAGGGAAAACAAGAAAGAGCTTTCAAACTTAACAATGTACTTTTTCTGTAAATCAATGTCCAATACAAGAAAAAGGTGGAATGGTAAAAACAAGGTCACATACACGAGGGAGAGAGAGAACTGCCCTTGACTTGCCTTCCACACTCTGCCATGTCACATTCCGCCATTCTGCCCCACACCATGATGTACTTGCTCACACTCACACAATGTTCTTATACTTGCTTTGAAAAATAGAAGACAAAAAAACCCCAGTTTCCTCTTATGCTTCACTCACACACAAACACAAACATACACACAAACCATGCACGTGCACACACACACACACACACACACACACAAGTATATATTTGTATGCTTATGTGTAAAAAAGAGCTGTGTTCGTTGTGTATAATCATATTATTGATGCATGCTTTGCAGGTGCGCATCGAGGCCTATGACGAAAACTTCCCCAACCTTCGTGGCAGTGCTGACCTGATTGTCACGGTCAGGAGAAATGAACTTGGACCCAGTGTGAGCTCTTTCACTCTGGTTGTCCCAGAAACCACGGACCCTGGATCCTGGTCACACCCCATCACCACCTCAGACGGAGATAGTGTAAGCTTTCCTTTTATATCATTCTTTTTTTAAAAACAGATTTCTTTAAGTGATAGATTTTCTTATTCTGTTGGGGAAGTGTTTATTTTGTCCATATGTGCATCTTATGCTTTAATTGAAAGGTTGCGAATATTGCTGTGTAAGCTGTATCAGTTTATACATTTAGTAAAGTACCTTTCAGAAAATTCATGCCTGCTTTTACCTCAGTGCCTGTACCTAAAACTCCTCACACAATATGCTGCCCATGTTTGATACAGTTGTACATTTTGTTGTGTGTGTTTACAGTTCTCAGCTTAAAGGTTTTTGTGCAGGTTTTTTTTTTCATTTAGAGTTTAAAGACTTGGTAGAAATCAAAGTCTTCAGTGATGTGTAAAAATGTGTAGATGAGATTTATTTAAAGACTTCATTTTTTATTCGCTTTAAATCATTAACTGAACAGGAAGAGAACATGTTTTGTTTCTTATGGTTAAATCTTGATATTTAGAACAAGCTTTGACAGATCTCCTTCAAATGCATGTATCTTCAGTTTTGTTGATTATTGTTTGTTGTTGTTTTTTTGCAGAGTTGTTGAGCCAAAGGGTGAAGTTTGGGGGGAAGAGGAAGGGGGGTGGGGTTAGAAAGGAAAGTAGCAGCTTTTCAATAGTGACTGCTGGACACGCATTTTCACAGCTACTTTGAAGAGATCAGAAGAATGAACTTTGCCCTTTTTTGACTCTGTCCTGCAGAGAGTTCTGACGTGTAGCATTGCGGGCGATGTCAAGGCTCAGGAGTACTTCAGGGTGGACCCACGTACCTGCGTGCTGACTCTGGCCAAGAACCTGACCCTGGACCCCGACAAAACTGACCCCTACCTCGTACGTCGCTTAGCACCGCTGAGATGACAGTGCCTCAGTTTAATGTGCATGTCAACACGTGTCCTGTGTGTGTGTGTTGGAGTGTGTGCCCATGCGTAGCCATGTTCTGGTTGTGTCCTCTCTTCCCTCCCCTACACACCACCACCATGTCTTTTGATTATTTTGTTTCTTTGTCTGTTAGTCTTTCTGTTGGCTTGTGTCTATCTCTGTCCCTGCTTCACTTATGTGCATGTTATTCACTAGGTATAGACCGGAGCAAGAATGGGTAATCTTTCAGCCATTAGGTAGCAACTGAGATGCATGTGTACATTGGCTGCCTAGAATGAAAAGCATTCATTTTGTTTGGTGATTGAGCTTTAAAGTCTTGTGTTACGGATTGCAGATATTTGCAGCAAATCGGCCAGGCTTGATGATAGTTACATCTTTACCTTGTTATTTAAACTTTGTGTTTAACCTGACTAAAGTTATACTGCTGTTGTTTTGTCACATGTAAGAGATTTACAGTTTTGTCACTCTCAAAACTGAACTTAAGATTTGTTTTAAAAGGATGTAAAGAACTTTGATAAGTCTATGGGCTTATATTTTTCTGAAGTTGTAGAATTTTTTTAAAGATTGTAATCAACTTTGATAAGTCTGTGGACTTATATTTTCCTGAAGTTGTAAATTTTTTTTTGAAAGGATGTAAACAACTTTGATAAGTCTGTGAGCTTATATTTTTCTGAAGTTGTAGGGTTTTTGTTTTTTTAAAGATTGTAAACAACTTTGATAAGTCTGTGGGCTTATATTTTTCTGAGATCATAGATATTTGTTTTTAAAGATTTTAAACACCTTGGCCAAGTCTGTTGGCTTCTGTTTCTGTGAAACTGTAGTCTCCTCACTTTGCTGGCTACACAAAGCTTTCCTGTCTGTTTTCATTTAGGTGACACTGGTTGTGTCTGATGATGGTCAACCACCAAAGCGAACAACAGCAACAGCAACAATCCGGGTTCCACGAGACAGATTCACACCAACCATTAACCTGCCGGCCTCTGTGTCTGTCGCTGAGGGTGCAGCTAGTGGCAGTCGTGTCAACTTCAACCTGAACGTCAATGACAATGACCTCACTGACACCCAGAAACAGGTACATGGTTGTGTTTATGTGTGTGTCTTTATATGTGTGTGTATGTGGCATAAGCACGTGTGTATTCATACATTATCTCTTCACATGTATGTGCTGCTTGTGGATGTGTGTGTACATGCTCATGAAAAAGGGAGGAAAGCTAGTGAAGAAGTGCCCTCAGGTTTGATGTCATTCTAAGCTGGTGGGCACAGCTGAAATGAAACAGCAGTATTTCTGACACATTAGTGTTTCTGTCTTCTGTACAGAGTCAGCTGGTGTGTGAAATGGTCGGCGATTACCCCGCATCCTTTTTCTTTGAAGTTGTCAAAGTGGGAGGAACATGTGATGTCCGAGTCAAGAAATCTCCAGCCTCTGACCCTGATGGCACCACACTATACAAGGTAAGTACCACACACACACAAAAATGTGTTTAACCCTCTTGTTGTTGGATATACAGAGCCAAACTGCTTGTAGATTTTGAATTCTTTAAAGGTTTTCTACCCTCAACTGACTTACTTTACTCCTAAGACAATTATGTGTGTGTGCATGACAAGCTATCAAGATGATATTTTGTCGCAAGCTAGGTATGTCTTTGTACTTGCAATTAGATGCAAGTTTATGTGTCTGGTCACCAGATGTCTTGTCAGTGTCACCTTGTTTGTCACCAATCACAGGTAAAAAGTATGGTATATACGATAAAACAACAAATCCTGTATGGATTTGACAATAGTTCATGCATGTTAGTGTCAAATAAGGAACTGATACCCAGCTGATGTGTTTACCAATGGTTATGTGCAATAGTACCTCAAGAATGTGTCACACAATGTCCCCATAGCACCTGTTGTTTTATGGTATGTCTTGAGGAGACAGAAGTTTTGTTTAACTCTTTTTTTCTTTTGAAAACAAGTCATATTCAATCAACATATGACCTTTATACTGCAGTTTATATCTGCATGTGCTACCACATGTTTGTTAAGTGTACAGAAGTGTATTGTTGTATATGACTGTCACATTGTCACCAGTGCCACCGTATAGGTGTGACAAATTCGAAACAATCCTACAAAATGTTAATCTTGTTAGTCTCTAAAGTAGTCGTAGTGATGGCACAGGGTCACATCACAGAAAGCACAAATTATGGATGTGTGGGGGGTGTACCCATTGCTGTCACCTGTTGAACCTTGGCAGACCGGAGACCTATTTTTTTTTCCTTCTTGCTATTTTTGTTATCGGCATATCTGTTCATTTCTGCCATTGCAGTTTCAAAGCAAAAGTGTGGTAATAATGAGAAAACAGTCAAAAGGCATCACGTTTTCAGGCGTTCATGCCGTGGACCGGCCGGGAGGTCAAATTTCTCCATAGTGGGTGTGTGTAGCACAGGTCAGGAATGTGCCATGTAGCAGTTATTTTCTGGCTCACTCCTCTCCCTAACTGCAGCTTTTCCTTCCTCCTCTTCCTCATAAGCATTTAATATCCGGCTCACTTAACATTTATCGTTCAAATGTTTCTACTTCCAAGACAATAACATTCAATTCATCGTCTCACTAATCAGATGAATTGTCTGCTACCAAAGAAGACACCATTTTTTTCGCCACGCTGCTATGATTGAAAAGCGTTCGGTCTCTGGCTGTTCTTTCTTCGTTCCCTCCTTAGTACACGCATGTGGTGGTCTAAATTTATCACTGGCACCCTCTGAAACCCTTCCTGCATCGCCCCACCAATTTTCAGACACATTGTGTGAAAACCACAATGTCTGTGTGTGATGGAAAAGTACTGCCCACATGGGCAGCACCAACTGTCAGCTGCGGTCGTATTGGAATCTAGTGGCAGCCGCCGTTACTGTCGGCTGTGGCTGTAATGGAGTCAAGATGGTTAAAGCAAAAAAGAAACAAATAAAATTCTAAAGACTTTTACAAGCAGAAAGAATCAAAACAAAAACCTGATTTATTAGCAGTGTGTTGTTGTTTTTTTAAGGGGTCAAAGCAGCAGAACACTCCATTTGTGTTGCAGCACTAGGTAGATGCCTGGCTAACTGCTGGATGTCCTTTTTTCGTTTTGTTTAACCTTTGCCATATGTTGCCTTGATTTTATGCACCATACCTCCTGGGTGTACAGCCACCCATGGTTTTTGAGAAGGTACAAACCCTTTGCCATACCACCTGGGTGTATAGCCACCCATGGTTTTAGGGTAGGCATAACCCGCTACCGTACCTCCTGGGTGTACAGCCACCCATGGTACCTGGAAAGGAACTAAACCTCTTGCCTTCCATGAAGCACTGGCCAAAATTGTTTCCCTGTGTTGAGGTTGCATAGCAACCCCATGAGTTTAATAGACTACTCACTGCAGTAGGTCTACATCCTGGATGTTGAGTAACCTAAGCTGCCTACAGAGGAGTCTGCCTTTATGTGTAAATTGGTTTGTAAGAAGGGACAGTGCTTTTCCTACAATAAATCTAGTACTTGAGGTGTGTAAAAGGCATGCACTCAAACACATGCACTGGAGCTATCAGTAAAGGAAAAATAGGGCCTGTTACTTTACAGTGCACCTGCGTAAATTTGCACTCTTCTGCCAATGCCTTTACCACTGTGCTGATTAATTTAATAATAATGATAATAATAATAATGAACCTTGATAGTGCAAGTATCACCAGAAGATCTACCCTAAGCATATCAATCTGTCTCATGACATGGTTAAGGTTGATGTGTCTGCTTTTTGGCACAGGTACGCCTGCGAGCTTACGACAAAAACTATCCAAACAACTATGCAGAGGGTGTTCTTACAATCACTGTCAACCGCAACCCAGGTCAGCCCCGGTTTGATGATCAGACCTTCAATGTTGATGACGATGCTGCATCTGGGAAAACTGTCTTCACCCTTACAGCTTCAGATCCTGATAACGTAAGTTTAGATTTGGTTGTTTTAAAAATAGGAATGTTTTGCAAGTATTTTTCAAGAAAGTGTCAATACACCCCAAAGTTTTGTGCATTTGATGAAAATTATAAAAGAATTGACTAAGAATGTCCTGTTTATCAGTTTTCATGAGATTCTATGCAGGATAAAAACAAGATGGATAGAAATCAAGATGACAAGATTGTTTTACAGGGAGGATCATTTCACAGGGATGATTGGTTCATAGGAGTTTGTCACTTGATAATGCTGTAAGTTTGTGAACAAGCAAATGATGGTGTGTTTTGGTGGTGGTTTTTTTTCCAGAAAAGAACAGTATGAAAGGCAGCAGAAATTTGTGAGGAAGGAAGCTACATGACTATTGTAGGAGGTGACAGTTAAGTGCATAGACAACTTCAGACCTTTTCCGTTGATAGAAGTGTTCATATTCATTTAACGTCTTATCACGAAGTTGTGATATTAATGATGGAAGTGTGTTTATACTCTGGTGACCAGTTTACTTTGTGTACAGGACCCACTGCGTTTCAGCCTGGACAGCACTGACCAGACGATCAAAAATACATTCTATGTGGCTTCTGACGGTTCCGTCATTCTGTTGCGACCTCTGGAGACTTCTGACAGCTTCTTCCAGTTCAGTGTAAAGGTCACTGATGGACGGGCTCCAAATGAAAAGACAGACACTGCCACAGTGCGAGTTAATGTGCGCCGTGTCACATCATCACCACGATTTGTCGGTACTCCCTACACTACTGATGTCAGGCTAGACAGACCTGTGAATGCTGTGCCTATCATAAAAGTGTCTGCAGAGGATACCAATCGCAAGGTGGGTGATGATGGTGTGTGTTTTTGAGACACCCTCAATTCTGGGGAATGCTCTTAAAGAAAAATTGGAAGGCTGAAGTGGATGGTAGATTGGAATGTTTGCCTTCTTGTCAAATCTGGGTGGGTTTTTTTCTAATATCAACCTGATACTTATATGGTTCCATACTTTGCCAGCTATGAAAATGCGTATATAGTACATGGTATCTGCTCAGTCAAAAAAACCCTCTCATTTTCAGTCTTAAATTTTGAGTGCAGATTGAGGATGCAAGCATTACTTTATTGTTGCTGTAGTTTTATTTTGTTATGTTGTTTTTTAAGCAGTGGTAGGGGGTTCTCTTCAGAAGTTCATTAAAAAAAAAAGGTTTGTATGACAATTTTTCAGTGGAAGTAAATACAGCAACAACAACAACATACAAAACAAAAAGAAACCTGGGGATAAGTTCATTCAAATGACTTAAAATCGTATAGAAATCTGATTGACAGATGGTGAAAATGGTTTTTTTCTGTAAAACATTGATATTTGTTATGCCTTGGTTTTTTGGGAATTTTTAAAATGTTGAATAATAAGCTGTTGGTTTCTTCCTCCACAGGGCAACATTGTATACCGGGCAAAGCCTTTGGGCAATGCTGGAGTTTACTTTGAACTGGACACATCCACTGGGGACCTGAAACTCCGCAAACCACTAACCGATGATGTGGATCGGCCAGAGCAGTACATTGTATGTCACTTCTTTTGGCTTTGTCACGCCACCAGCTCTCCTGGTGTCTTCCTCATCCTTCACAATGACCAGTCTCTGCTCTCTTCTTAGTTAGCTGTCCTGTGTTGTTTATTTCATGGGTCTGTCTTGTGTTTCCCTTCAGTCGTTGTCATCTGCTTGTCTGTCTGTCTGTCCGTCCACATCTGCCTGGGTTTTTTTGGTTTTGTTTTAATATTTTTTATATCAAGGATAATGGAATAAGCACTCACGTGCTTTTTTACATCCAGTCCCTGTGTATATGCGGTTTTGTAAATTCTGTCATCTGTTCCCACTGGCACACAATGGCCTACTCTTACGAAAAGCGGAACGGGATTTTATGTGTGCACAAGATGTTCTGTGTGCATTCGCACACAGGACCTTGGTTTATAGTCTCATCCGAAGGATTAGTTTCTTTGTTAAATTGGCACAAGCAGAATATATCTGGGTGTATGTGGGGGGGGGGGGGGGGGGGGGGAGGGGGGGGGGGGGGGGGATTGATAGGGAAAGAGAGAGTGATAGAAAAAAAGAGTTTTGTTCAGTGAAGAATATTCCATATGTGTATCTGTTAGCTGAATGTATCCAGCAGATCTTTAGAATTAAAAAAAAAAATTTCATATATTTGTTCTTTTTTTCTCTTTCAATTTCTGTATTTGATACATTCCTGATGTGCATGTATGCGTCATTAACAGAAACTTTGTTTGAATTTGAATTTAATGCTGTGGAGAGAGAGAAATGAACCCTTCCCCACTTTTTCTTTTCCTTTTCTTTCTTTCTCATTCTCATCTTTTTTTTTCTTTTGTTGTTGTTGTTGTTTTAAGGCCTATTATTGATTAGCTGAACTGAGCAATATATTTATTAAAGAGGTAGAAAAAAAAAAGGTTGAGATCCTGTCGATTCAGAAGTTGGGGTTCTTGTTTAGTGACATGATTCACAAGATTTATTCTAGTAAAGTTGTTCAGTTAAGGTTCAGCTTGTTTGTGAAAAGTTGATTGATCCTGGTGGTCATAATAAAAACGGGGACTGCGAGTGTTTGGGCGTAACACATTGTAGATGGATTCTGTCAGTTCATGTGCTCCCTCCCCCCTTTCCCCCGCCTTTTCTTCTTGCTTTTTTCCATAATGGTTGCTTCTCCCTCATTAAAAGTGCTTCTTGGTGAAATACAGTGTTCCTTGCAAGCTGTTATGGTAGGTGTATCATGTTGCTGGTGTGTCATGTCGGTGCTTCCAGATCATGGTTGAAGCCTACGATTCAGCTGTTCCCAACGATGTGGCATCTTCTGTGATCACGCTGAAAGTCCTGCGCAATAACAACGATCCCAAGTTCAGTACCACCGTCTACAATAAGGGGATCAACGACTACGACCCAGTGGGCACTTTTGTTGGTGCTGTGTCTGCAACCGACAGTGACAGCCAGGTTGGGTATAGTTTTAATGTGTACGTGTGTGTGTGTGTGTGTGCGTGCAACAATAATGGTTTGTTCAGTTTTTGCAGGCCATCTGGCCCATATAAACAGGAGATATACATATATGATCTATGGTGAGCAGTTAGGTTATATGACAAGACTGTGAGTGCAGTATAAGTATATGAACATAAAATGTTCATATTGTTTCAGGGGATGTAAGCATAACAGTTCTTAATTATGAGACAGAGTTCTGTGTGTGTGTGTATTTTAAAGCAGTTGAAAGAGACTGTGTGTCTGTGGTTGGACAATAGATTGATCCATTTATTCAGTAAGGATGCTTTTCTACATACACCTCCATATCCCCCGTACTTCTTGCATAACATAGTAGTTTAGTTTTTCAAGCCTATTCATAGGTTTCAGGGAAGGATAGTAGATGTGATGGTGTGGAAGATGTAAATGATCTAGTTGACTGATGGAAGGCTACTGATTTTGATAGGTATGTGGGGCATGTGTTGATCAAGGGGTGCATGTCTTCTTTCCTTACTTTGACCATTGTATCCTCCTCAGCACTAACTGGTGATGGTAAGTGGCCATAAATTGTTGTAGTTTCATGCCAAGCCTTTGTCTTGTTTCTGCACATCCAGATTCACCAACACTATGTTTTTTTTCTGCTTGTGTGTTTTTCCCTCAGGAGCCAGAGAACAAGATTGTGTACAGTCTGGCAGATGCCCGCAATCCTCTGGAGTACTTCACCATTGACCCTGTCAGTGGACGTGTCACCATCTCCAAGAGAGTGTCCTTGGATCCAGCCAAACCACTCACATACACGGTACGTCCGTTTGCTTCATTGTTGGCTTTTCTGTCAGCCTTCATCAGAGCTTGGCAGTGCCCCACCCCATCAGTTCTTCGTCACAGTAACTTATCTGTTTTATTTATCTATTCATTCCTTTATTTTAAAAAGTAATGGAATTAGTACATTGCCCCACCCCATCAGTTCTTTGCCACTGTAACTTATCTAGTTTATTTATCTATTCATTTCTTTATTTAAAAAAATGTGCATTTCAACATCCAGTCCCCATGTGCATGCAGTTTTGTTAATTTTGTCAACCATTCCAACTGGCACAATAGGGTGTGTGTAAATGTATGTAAATGTCTGTGTCTGTATATGACTGTATATATGGGCTTACCATCTCTGCAGGTATTACAAACATTATTGTTGCAGCTGTAGATATTGATCAACTCTAAAGGAAAAAGAAAAGGAAAAAAGAAGTATTTAGTTGTGTGTTCTGAGGTTATAGATCGAAAGGTTGTCATTTCAGCTGTACGTGGTTGCCCGAGACAGCGGCTTGAAGCCTCGATCTGCCACAGCCACCATGATCATCCGTGTCGATCGCAATGGAGCCCCATCCTTCAGCCCTAGCACCAACTATGACCGCCCTGTTGGAGAGGAGTCCCCTGCTGGCACAACCGTGGTCACTGTGTCAGCTAACGACCCTGATCCTCGAGTAGGCACTTGTTCCTCCTTTTGCTTTTCTGTTCTGTTGCTCCTGCCAGCAAGGGTTTTCTCTCCCTTTTCTTCTCTTCTTCATTTATTTATTTCATATGTTCAACCGTTGATTTGCCTCAGTGCCAGAAGCATTGTCAGTTACTGACGTAAGCTTAGTGCCAAGGCCTGCTTTAAAATGTTGTTATGCTTTAAAAAAAAAAAATGTTTTGCTGAGATTGTCTTCAGCCATGACAAACTCTTAACATAATAACCTGTACTCTCCTTTTGAAGGAGAAAAAAAAATCTTTGCAGTCAGAGTATGGCTGCCTATGTGGCAAGGTGCGTGAAAAGTCATGCATGCTAACTTCTTATCCAGTGTGTACTTACGGTCTGGCAGTGATTCCCAGGTGGGATGAGTGAGTCAGAGTGCATGTTGTGGATTCATGACCTCCTCCAGTGAGTGTGTTGTTAAGCTGGGTAACGCTCAGGAACAATAATGTATATCGGCTGGCAAGTGAAAGAACTTTCTTTTAGAGTTTGCTTTTTTTCAGGGTTGGCTTTTGTTTTGTTTGCGTCTGTGTCTGTCTGTGTGTCTGTGTTGTTTTTTGGTTTTTCCTTTTTTTAATGTTTTATAAATATAGCTGTTTACAATAAGAGGCTCTGGCAACGATAGTCCATGGTCTTTGAGAGGATTAGAGTTGTGATGGGTGTTTTTGTAATGCTAACCAGCATTGCATAGTGTTGTATAATGGCAAGGAGTACAGACTGTACTGTCACAAAAAGGTATACGTATGTCTTATTTGGTACATGTACTACATAGACATAATTATGCACACCTAAATGCAAGTGAACATCTCTCTCTCTCTCATACATTCGCACAAGACGCTTTCCTTGCTTGATTATTTCCCTGTTGATGTGTTCAACATCTTTTGGCAAAACACTGATAAGACAGAGAGACATAGAGAGAGAGAGAAACAGAGAGAAACGGAGAGAGAAACAGAGAGAGAGAGAGAACGTGTGTGTGTGTGTGTGTTTGCTATCCATGTGTTTGATTGCAAGTGTATTGTATATAAATGTGCATGGCCCCTTAGTTCGCTTTTTCTCACTCGTCTATTTTCTTCAAATGCTTTTGTTGTGTTGATTAAGCCATGTGCCTGAAAAATGAAGTGCGCCTTGTTTGTTTTCCTTTTTCTAGACCTCGCCAAACGGTCAGCTGACCTACAGAATCATTGAAGATAGCGCAAAGGGACTTTTCAACATCAGAAACCGCGACAACCAGGGTGACATTTACCTGGTGCGATCCGTTAAGGATGTCACCCAAACCAACTGGCAGGTGAGTTGAGAGACATGAGTTACAGCATGTCCTCTCATTCCTTGCACTGTGTGGTCACTGCACATGTCCACTTATTTAGGCAGGTATGCATAGTTCCACACATACACTCTCTGTCTGTCTGTCTGTCTGTCTGTCTGTGCATTGCCGTATCAGATGGGGTGCATAGTGCCTGGTCTTCTTCTGCACTTGTAATTTGCAACTAATATGTAGTTTTCAGTTGATTAAAGCACCCATGATGGTAGACCCAGGTGACTGACCATTATCATGTATGATAAAAATTGTTGAACAGCATTAGTGGCATTATACTGCAGAAATGTAATGCACCTTGTATATTATTTTGTCTGGTCTTTAAAAAAAGAGGAAGACAAGGGAAAAGGGGAAAAGAAAAAGGGAAGGGGGATGGGCAGAGAAGAGGAGAGAGGAAGGGACACTGAGAGAGAGAGAGAGAGAGAGAGAGAGAGAGAGAGAGAGAGAGAGAGAGAGAGAGAGAGAGAAAGAAAGCAATATGCAGGGTGTAAAAATGTACATAAAGTGAGAAGTTGTCATGAAATATCAGATCAGTCATAACAGTAATGAGAATGGTAAAATATTAACATTCACAGTAAAGCTGCGAACACAAAGATTCTGCTCTCTCATTATCTGTGTGCTTATTCATATTTGCAGTTCTGTTGACTGTGCTGTTGTTTTTAAATTCAGGGTCATGATGTGTTCTCCTTTACTAAAACAGGAAAGGGTTTCTGTTGTGTGTTCGCCAGTTCACAGTGGAAGTCAGTGACCAGGGCACACCTCCTTTGACAGCCACCAAGTCTGTGACCTTCAACATACGCACCACTCCACGCATCGAGTTCAGACCTGACAGGAAGGAGATCCGGCTGCAGGATAGCACTCCTGTGTCGACACTGATCACCAGAGAACAGGCCATTGATCCTCTTCTGGTATGTTTGGTTTGAAACAGTACTGCCGGTCTTGTTAAAGGTCATTGGGGTTATTGTTGTTTCGATTGAAGTTGTTCTGATTTGATATTTCCTAAGTTTTTTTCTTTCTGAAGTATTCCACTGAAAATCCTTTGAATGAACCTTCATGGGCACTATCAAATAATAAGAGTCTTACCCATTGTCTCGTGTAAAGAATGATCATTACTGGAATTCAGATGACTCTTGGTTATTTTGCTCTCAGCCAGTGAAAAATTGCCTCTGAATATTCTAATTTTTCTTTAGTCAGGGTACAACAGTATTTGTGATTGGTTGGTTTCTTTACAAACAAGAACATTTAGTGCTGACTAAAGAGATCAGTCTTGTTATGAACCCGAATCACACGAGTGTTTCAGCTGATTTTATCCTTACAGTGGGTGTCACCAGGCACCTGAGTTGATTTGGACTAGAAGTATTGCTGAATAGTCTGTAACATACAGTACCTATCAACATCTGCAGATTCCAGGCATGTAACAATTTTGATAGAGAAACCAAGTTTGAGTGATGTGTCAGTTGTCATTGCACAAGTCAAAGACAAAGCAGAGGCAGTATTTGAGCATTTTGGTAAATAGCTCGAATGTTCTTTTCACAAAGAAGTCACATTGTCATAATATCACAGGAGTGACAGTTATACAACACCTAAACTTGGCATTTATTTGTTGTTCTTTTTGTTTGTTAACTGTTAAAAATAATGTAAGTGTCAATAATTGTAAGTGTTATCATGCTTTGATGTCTTATGTGCTGGCTGTGTCATTATTGGTACATGTGCCTTGTGTGCAGCAACCACTGGAGTATGCCATTGAGGGTGATGGCCTGGCTACAGACTACTTTGAGGTCAACAAAACAACCGGTGACATCTTTTTGAAGAAGCCGTTCACTGATGATAGGCTGAGTACAGGCAGCTACATGGTAAGCTTGCATTTGTGGACATTTTTTTTTCCAGGTGTGTTGTAGGTGGGGTGGAAGAGCCTAGTAGTTAAGAGTATTGAATTTGTGATAGGACAGATTTGAGGGTAACTAAGGGCACAGGCTGAACACCCCATTTAGATGTCGGTTCAAGAAAAGTTTTCCTGTAAAGATTAGCACTGATTCTGTACTCCTGAGATGAGACTGTAAACCAGAGTCCCATAATTATACAAATGTGCGCACAAGTATTTTGCGCACAGGTTAAAAAAAACCATGCACCTTTCATAGAAGAGTAGGCCTGCTATGGCCGGCAACATGGATGACCTGAACATACTCATGCTATTTGTGGCCTGGAGACAGGGAGGGGCTCCATCAGCTTTAGCTTGTGGCCTGGAGACAGGGAGGGGCTCCGTCAGCTTTAGCTTGTGGCCTGGAGACAGGGAGGGGCTCCGTCAGCTTTAGCTTGTGGCCTGGAGACAGGGAGGGGCTCCGTCAGCTTTAGCTTGTGGCCTGGAGACAGGGAGGGGCTCCGTCAGCTTTAGCTTGTGGCCTGGAGACAGGGAGGGGCTCCGTCAGCTTTAGCTTGTGGCCTGGAGACAGGGAGGGGCTCCATCAGCTTTAGCTTGTGGCCTGGAGACAGGAAGGGGCTCCATCAGCTTTAGCTTGTGGCCTGGAGACAGGGAGGGGCTCCATCAGCTTTAGCTTGTGGCCTGGAGACAGGGAGGGGCTCCGTCAGCTTTAGCTTGTGGCCTGGAGACAGGGAGGGGCTCCGTCAGCTTTAGCTTGTGGCCTGGAGACAGGGAGGGGCTCCGTCAGCTTTAGCTTGACTCGCACACACACTGCCAGGGAGAAAGTGGTGAAACACAGTGCCCCAACAGCTCTGCCAGCAGATAAAGCAGTGGGCAGGTCAAGTCAGGGAGATGGTGAGTGGTGGTTGTTCAAACCAAGAAAGCCAGTCGACAGGGAAAAGAGGACACGACAGAGGTGCCCATTTGAGGGGATTTTACCCTAGAGTTAACAGCAGTGACCACTCCACTCCCCCCAAAGTCCTTCACATGAGACAGTAAACCAAGGCCCCATGTGTAAATACACACAGAACATCTTGCACACACATTAAAGACCCATTCCGCCTTTCAGAAGAGAAGGCCATTTTGTGCTGGTGGGAACAGATGACAACATCTTTAAAAACTCATGCACACGGGTGTCATGTTTAAACACCATCCCCAAAGTTGGAATGCGTCTACCCTAATGGGGGGTAAGAATAGTTGCATTCGCAAAATCTCACCTTTGGTGAACCTCAAAGCTCTAGCCAAGGAACAAGAAAAAAAAAAGCAACAGATTTATTACATAGGGATTGATGGAATCAGCAATTCTTAACTTAAAGACCTTGCCAGGCATAGACTGTGACACTGTCCACATGCTCATTTTGGTGGAAATAAGATTTAAAGCTGTCAAAAAAATATGTATACATTGTTCACTATCACTAAAACCAGCGTGTGGTATTTGGTTTCAGATCCGTCTTGCTGGCTATCGCAAGTCTGACCCTGCAAAGAAAGCATACATGTACATCACTGTGTATGTCAACCGCAATCCCAACGCACCCAAGTTTGGGCCAAGCTACGTCTTTACCATCCCTGACAAGCAGCCACTGGGAGAGAAATTTGGCACGGTCAATGCAACAGACATTGATGTGGTAAGTGTTACTACTTTGGTGTGTGTGTGTGTGTGTGCGTAACAAGTTTCATGGTTTTTTTGACAAGTAAATCAACATTGGATATTCATGTACTTTCCACATAGATGAAACTCACTGGAGGGCTTTTTTGGTTTGTTTTCAGGCTTTTAAGCAAAATTATTCCTATGTAAAACTGAAAATCACTGATTTTTACAAAAGAAGATGGAAGTAAATGCATGTGTATGTATATCTATGTCTGCAGACACATGGATATGAAATGTGGATGGAAGCACACATTTATGCATGCAGGTGTATTAAATTATGAATACATGTGCATAGTCAATCATTGCATATGAGTGTGTTCAAAAGTGAATACACATGCCATTGTGCATGCACATGTTTGGGGTCACATGCTTACAAACACACACATGTACTAACTTATGTAACAGTTTCTATGCACACACATGTTTGAATTTGATCAGTAGAATTGAAGTAGAGTTGAATATTGAGTAGATGTTTTAGAGGGTTATGCGTTTGAGAGAAGTGTGTACAGTTTTACTGTCACTGAGACATGAGTCACTCTTCCGTATGCAACCGTCTGTGGAGAGATCAAGATGAGTAAAAAGACAGATATACAGAAAATAAAACCAGTGGAATAAACCTTGATGGAGAGAATCTTGTGACTGCTGTATGAACACTGTGGAAATTTGCCATCAGCAAAACGCCTAAATAGCCTGTATAGAGTTAATGCAGTTTATCAGCATCTGCAGTGTGGTGTAACAGCCTGGAAAGGGTTAATTCAATTGAATGTCATCACAGTGTGGTAAAACAGCCTGGAAAGGGTTAATGCAGTGTGTGATGTGTGCAGGGAAAAGCAGGAGAGCTGGAGTACTCCATCGAGGCTTCGGGCAGTGATCCTACCTATGCTCAAGATTATTTCTACATCAACCCCACCACAGGCGACCTCAGTGTCTCCAGAAATCTGCGTGACGATAAAGGGCAGATGCAGTACAAGGTCAGTGGATTGATATCCTGGTGTTTAGCAGAAAACAGGATTCTAGCAATCTATAGGGAACGATGCCTTGATGATGAGTAGATCAAAACAGTGTTAGATAAACAGCTGATGGCGATTGTTTTGAGTTGGTAAATAAAACGGATTCGTTCAATGTCTGTTTCTTGAATGAAACTGCATTGTGTATAGACATGCTGTTCACAGCAGGCTGATATGATAATAGTTTACAAAACTTTGATGATGTATTAGGACACAACTCCACAGTTCTTAGTTTGAAAAAGCTAGCTGTTCTTGCAGCTCCAGGGAGCAGGTGTCGTGAGTCAATGATGCTCTGCAAAAGAGCAGAGTAGCAAGCAAGCTTTGATGTTCCTGATCGTCAAGACATCATCTTGAAATTTACATTGTAGCATATTATTTTGCACCTAATTCAAGTGTTTACCATCATGTCATTTTGGGTGGGTAATGGAGACAGCAAAGCACAGATAAATTACTTACATTGCTTAAGTAGATGGTTTTGCCCATCCTATGCCACTCAAACATTCTGGAAATAATTCTGCTGATAAAACTATCACACCTGCTGCACTTTGCTGAGAAAAGAAGGCATGAGCAGACTGCCACAGGTACTGGTCAAGTTTTGAGTCACCAGACTGTTCCTTGAACAGGTCTGTTGAAGAGAGGATAGGTTGGTGGCAGAGTAATCACATTTATTTCAGGAATCCTAGACACTACATACACTTGTCTTTGATTCAGCATACACATGATGAAAAGGTGTTCACCTTTTATATTTGACAACTAGGTCAGGTTCACATTGTGTGTGTTAATGTGAGATTGGTTTTAAAAGAAGAATGCATACCAATGCACACCCATCATTTGAAAAGAAGAATGCACACCTAGCATTTGAAAAGAAAAATGCATACCCAGCATTTGAAAAAGAAGAATGCACACCAATGCACACCCAGCATTTGAAAAAGAAGAATGCATACCAATGCACACCCAGCATTTGAAAAGAAGAATGCACACCCAGCATTTGAAAAAGAAGAATGCACACCCAGCATTTGAAAAAGAAGAATGCACACCTAGCATTTGAAAAGAAGAATGCACACCTAGCATTTGAAAAAGAAGAATGCACACCCAGCATTTGAAAAAGAATGCACACCCAGCATTTGAAAAGAAGAATGCACACCTAGCATTTGAAAAAGAAGAATGCACACCAATGCACAGCCAGCATTTGAAAAAGAAGAATGCACACCAATGCACAGCCAGCATTTGAAAAAGAAGAATGCACACCCAGCATTTGAAAAAGAAATGCACACCCAGCATTTGAAAAAGAAGAATGCACAGCCAGCATTTGAAAAAGAAGAATGCACAGCCAGCATTTGAAAAAGAAGAATGCACAGCCAGCATTTGAAAAAGAAGAATGCACACCCACCCTTTTTGCTCTTTCCAGGCCTTGGCCACTTTTCTCTGTGGACCCATTTTCATTGTGTCACCATTTATCTTTCCAGACTGAGGGAGCGTTTTATGAGAGTTAGGGGTTCTTGTTGGTTGGTTTGTTGGTTGGTTAGGATTTTTATTGGGTGGGGGGGGAGGAGGTTGTGGTGCCCACTGAATCAAGTCATTTTCAAGAGGTAGAATGGCATGCTTCTGCTGTGTTTTTGTGACATCCAGATCAGAGTGAAGGTGGAGGACAAAGGTGTACCTGTCAAAGATGACGCGGTGATTGCGATTGTGAATGTGATCCGCAACCCCAGCAACCCCGAGTTTGACACATTCTTGTATGAGAAAACTATTGAGGAGAACCACCCTGTGGACACCAGCATCTTGAGGGTCAATGCCACTGACGCTGATGGGGTGAGTGTGTTGTACAGCACAGAGAAGAATTGAATCCATGCCCCATTTTTTGGTGGTTTTCTTTTTTTCTTCTTCTTTTTTGTTGTTTTTGTAACTTCTGCTTTGCTTCTCTTTGCAAGCGAGTTGAGCAATACAAGATTTGATTACATCTCAAAAGAACTTTTTTAAAAACGTTTTTGTGGCTTTTGTTTTAATGACTTTTTTTAAAAGTGCTCTGTAACTTTCAGATTTTGTTCCTAGCAGAAGTGATTTCTTGTATTGCAGTACTGATGATTGAGAATAAACCAATCGTTAAATCTAAATGATGGATTTTTGGGGTATACTTCTCCATTTTCATGATTATGTGAGTTTTTTAAAAAAGCTATTTCATGATATATGTGAGTTTTCTTTAGATGTGCAGAATGTATTGAACACCATTTCACCCCCTGTATTGATAATTTTCTTGTATTGTTGGTGTTTGCAGGACCCTGTGACGTACAAGATTCTCTCTGGCAATGGTTTCTTCTACTTCAACATTGATGACCGTGGCTTGATCACCTTGAAACAGTCTGTGATGTTTGACATTCAGACGTCCTATGAGGTCAGCATTTCATCTCTTCCACAACACACTGTTACCGTTAGCCACTATAGTCCCAACACACTAGCTCTTGTTAGATGACTCTGACTGTGTTTATTGGGGGGTTGGGGAAATCTGCATTGTTGTTTAGATCTGTGTTTGACAGCGTTTGTAAAAAGAGAATTTGTGTTGTGCAGTTCCGAGTGCAAGCCAGTGACAATCAGAATCCCCCCGGGACATCAGAAGCCAGCGTGATCATTACCGTCATCCGCAACAAGAATCCTCCCATCTTCGCTCAGACACTGTACACCAAGAACATCTCTGAATACCAAACAGTATTGAGCAGCATCCTCAGAGTCAGTGCCACAGACGCTGATAGTGCCAGTGTAAGTCCTGGTACTTAGAGAATGCTTGTCACCATTCTGATACCATAATGCTTGTGTGTATTGTTGTATGTATGTTTGTGTGCGTGCATGTGTTTGTGTGTTCATGCACGTGCATGCATGTGTGAGTGTGTATGTGCTTGTATGTGTGTGTTAGTGCATGTGAGTGTGTGTGCCTAATCGCTATGACTGGATTTGGTGACAGGGGGCCAGTGGCAGACTGCAGTACTTTGTGGACAATGTCGAAACCCTGGACCCCACCTCCGGATTCATTGGCAAAGACTACTTCATCATCGGCCGCACTGATGGTGAAATCATTCTGGCCCGTGACCTGAAGAGAGATGATGCGCCCAATGCTGTCAGGGTATGTTGTCGTAGCATGGTACGGGGGGGGGGTTTAACCTTTTCCCTATGGGTAACCCACTTTAGGATAACCAACTATCTACTAACCCTTCCCTCCGTATCACCCACTACTGGGTTACAGTAGCATACAAATGTGCACAGTGCATGTGCACTGGGAAAGAGGAGTTCTATCCCTTAACATAGGGATAGTGTAAGGATGTGAACTGTCTGCTGAAATGAATAAGAGATTTTTTTTATTATGAAAGTAAATAATGATGATAGTAATAATACCAATAATAATGGTAACAACAACAACTGTAATGATTATAAGAAAAAGAAGATAATGGACTTATAGCACTGTGTCTTAAAAACCTTAAGTAGTTATATTCAAATCCTTCATACACATGCACTCATTTACAAAGAATATTAACAGATTTGAATTTACACACACACACATATACTTACATACACATATATATATTCTCTTCCTCTCTCTCTCTCTCCCTCCCTCTCTCTCCTCTCTCTCCCTCCTTCCCTCTATCTCTCTCTCTCTTTCTCTCTCCCCCCTCTCTCTGTCTCTCTCTCGCATCTATCTCCAGTTTTCGTCCAAACGTTTTTGGTATACCCCAAGGCTCTGTTTTAGGACCTTTGCTGTTCTTATTGTATATCAACGATCTTCCTTTATTTATAGGAACTCAGTGCGAAATGTTTGCAGATGACACCACCTTAGAAATAGCTATATCAAACGCTCACGAAGTCTATGATACCATGTAAAAAAGTATTAATCACCTTGTTAAATGAACACATTTAAACCATATGGCTCTTAACCCACATAAAACTAAATTTATGTTAGTCACAAATAGACAAAAGTGTCAGAATCTTACTCAGACATTACAAGATCTTTATATTTCTAATATAAAAGTTGACCAAGTAGTAAATCAAAAAGTCCTAGGTGTAATGATAGACAATAACATATCATGGTCAAAACATTTTGAAAGACTTACTGCAAATATTGCATCAAAATTGTATCAGTTTAAAAAAATAAAAAACTTTTTAGACCTTCATACAAGAAAACTATTCTATTATGCATATATTCAGTGTAATATTGATTATGGTTCTACACTGTGGGATCTAGCTAGCAAAAATATACTTAAACCATTAATAAGTGTTCATAAAAGAGCCATCAAAATTACCATTGGCAAATCAACTTCATTAATAGCATCTGACTTCAAACAAGCAAATGTTCTACCTCTCAAAGCAAAACTTCTATACAATGAAGGGATTTTTATGCATAAAATACTGCACGGAAATGCTCCATTTGTTCTTAAGAATATGTTTACCATTAATGAATATCGACATTCACACAAACTGAACCTTCCTTTTACGACCATTACTCTATGCAAATCTAGTCTAAAATATTCTGGAGGATGGTTGTGGAATAATTTACCAGAATTCATAAGATCTGAATCAAACTTTAAAAAATTCAAAAACAGGTTGTACAATTACCTTGTGGATCTCTCTGACTTGAGCTATCTATGTTCAAAGATGTATTGAGAACAATATATGCATAAATATATATATATTTTTATTTTCACTGATATTATAATCAGACTATATTTCGTTTTGGTATATATAGCTTTGATGATCTCTCTCTCTCTCTCTCTCTCTCTCTCTCTCCCCCCCCTCTCTCTCCCTCTCTCTCTCTCTCTCTCTCTCTCTCTCTCTCTCTCTCTCTCTCTCTCTCTCTCTCTCTTCTCTCTCTCTTCTTCCTCCCTCTCCCTCTTCCCCCTTCTCTCTCATGTTTGTATTCTCTCTGACACTTTTTTTTTTTTTTAATGTTGTTCAACAATATGACTTGAAGAAACATTAGGTGTATTTGTCATATCATCATTCCATCAAGCTCCATAAAGTTTATATGTTATAATTTTTTTGTTTATGATGATGGTGGTGATGATGGGGATGATGATAGAGGTGATGACAACAATGATGATAGTGGTGATGTTTATTGTGATTATTATGACTCATTTTTGCTTATATTTTGTCTGTTTACCTTCTTTCTTTATTTCTTTTGGAGGGCTGGATGTAAAAAAGTCTTGTACTTACTCTATTACCCTCAGAAAATAAAATTTTGTTATCGTTATCTCTCCCTCTCTCCTTCCCTCCCACCCCTGACACACTCTTGCACTGAAAGGAGACTTGCTTGTGGGTTACAGCTGAGGATCAGGGCTGTGGATGAGTCTCCTGTTCCGAAGACTGGGTTCACCACTGTGGAGATCGGTGTGGTGCGGAACCTCTTCGCTCCCCAGTTCCTCAACACAGACATCTTTGGAAAGGACCTGGGAGGCGCCAAACTGGAACAGACCCTGCTGACTCTCTCTGCTGTGGATAACGACATCAACAATGATTACAACAAAAACGTGAGTGGTGAAGAAGGAGGAGGTCTCCTCCAGCAGCGTCAGTCAGGCCGACTTTCACCAGATACCATCAACTATATTTCCGTGTGTTAGATTGATACATGGTCGAGATTTGTGGGTTATTGTGATTTCATGATGATGATGATGATGGTGTCTCCAAATGAAAAAAAAGATGATGATGGTGTGCTGATGGTGAAGCATGATAATTGGGACATTGTTGTTGTTGTACATTCTCCCTGGAGATTGTTCTTCAAAATGCCCTCCCACTTGCCCATCCCACCTAGGAGTCTCTGTAAGATTGAAATTATACACTGGATGGGAAGTTTGTGTGTGTCACTCTTTTCAAGTACTTCGCCTCACAAGCAGCTATTCTCTTGACTTCAGAGAATTCTTGTCTCTTTTAAAGGAGCGTGGAGGCTGCTGTGTTCAGAGCTTGCCATGGCTGAAGAAAATCTCAACATAGCAATTTATAACAGAATTACATTTTAATGTCGGCCTTGGCGTTTAACCTTACATCAATAACTGACAGCTTTTTTTCCTAGGCCAGAAAAGGAGGATCAGTGGTGCTTCTGTGATTATGATTGTTGGTGTTGGTGTTGGTGTTGCTTTACACAGCAGTAATATTGTTTGTATTATTGAAGAACATGCAGGTGTACTGCCAGTTGATCTTCCTCCTCAAAAGTATTGATCTGATCACCTCAAAGCTACCTTCAGCTACCTTAATTGTGCAATAAGCAGATTCCTCATTGTCATAACTATCATGAATACTTTATGAGCCTAGCTGCTGTAAGGTGTTTGTTACAAGCTCTTGTGGATCTCTTTTATTTTACATGCACTCCCTTCTGTACAGAACTGTAAGGAAAGGGGGCTGCTAATGGATGGAAGATAAGCGCTTCGATTTGTTTGTTTTACAAGATTCGGCGCTATATAAATTCCATATATTATTATTATTATTATAAGATGTTTAATACAAACATTAACCTCTTTTCCCAAGTGCGAATATTAGTTCCATTACACCGTTACAATTTCAGTTAATTGCTAGTTGATGGTAACTTTTCTGTTGAAAATGCTCCTGTGTGCATTTTAGTTGTGTTCACTTCAAGAAGTTCATACCTTTGTTTATACCTCTGTTCCATCTGTTTTTTGGGTCTGTTCAGTGCTTGCATGGAAGTAGTCATTTTCAAGAAAAATTATGAAACCATTGGCTAAAGAGACGCTTTGTCCTCTGTTTCAGACTCCAAATGCAGAGTTTGAATACTCCTTGGTAGACTCTTTGAATTCGCGCTACTTCCAGATCGACAGTGATGGACAAATTTCCAGAAAAACCAGCTACAGTGACAGCTACACCGAAGACTATAATATCACCGTAAGCTGACTTTGAAGCTGAGAAGTGTGTGTGTGTGTGTGTGTTCTTTTTTTAATTCATTCTTTTATTTTTTTATTTCTTTTATTTGGAGGATAATGGAATAGCACTCATGTGCTTTTTTCCATCCAGTCCCCATGTGTATGCAGTTTTGTTAATCTTGTCATCCGTTCCCTTTGGCACTCAGAGGCCTACTCTTCCGAAAAGTGGAACAGGTTTTAACGTGTGCGCAAGATGTTCTGCGTGCGTTTGCACATGGGACCTTGGTTTATAGTCTAATTTGAAAGACTTTTGGGGAGAGTGGAGTTGGCACTGATGTTAACTCCAGACGAAAAGTCCTCTTGAACAAGAATCGAACCTGTGTCAGCAGATCACGAATACATCACTCTAACCACCAGGTTATCCCGTCCCTCACGCACGCACGCGTGCGTGCGTGTGTGGGTGTGTGTTCACACACGTGTGTGTATGTGTGTGTGTAAACACACACGTGCGTGTATATGTGTGTATGTGAATACATTCATGTGAGCAGAAACTAAGCACCCACCTCTTAAAACTCTAAGATATTATTCTTTTCTTAGTTCGAGGCCAGGGTCAAGGACAAGAGCTGGAAGCCCAAAGAATCCACCATTTCTGTCACCATTTTGGTACGACCAACCGGCTCCGTCCAGGGACTTCTTGGCTTCAACCAGCCACAGTACTAGTGAGTGGAAGATACAATACTTGTTTCAGTGTCTTTTAGTGAGGGTGTTGGGGATGGAAGGGCATTGAGACACATGCATGTTCTTGTTTCAACACATTCTGATGCAGTGCTGTCGTTTTCCAGAGCTTGGACTTAGGTAATAATATGTTTCTGCTTTGTTTGGTGGGGTTTCTTTTTAACTCAATGAGGTTGTGCCAAAGCTACTCTTCTCCTTCACTGTGACGTGCCGAAGCTTAAAGATTCGGCAGAATTATGAATTTTTTAAAATACACTAAGTGATGTTAAACCCAAGGGAAAAAAGTACTCTGGCCTGTAGAGCAATTATTTGTTTAAACACAGTTGGTTTCTTTGACCATAAGCTTGCCTAGTTTGTGTCTGTTGGTTAATTTTCTTTGACATGTCAACAAGTGATATCTTTGGGATTTCAGGCTCTCCAGTGTTATGATTCTTTAAAAAAAAAAATGTTGTACAAAAAGTGACATCAGATGGATTCAGCCAACTTCAGGGAACTTTATTTTGGTAAAAAATCATCACATTTGAAGGGGACTAGTTGATGAACAGTTTAAGCCATGTAAGATACGCAGCCCTAATTTTCAAAACTTTTTATTTTTCAGCATTCAGTAACATATTTGGAAAATTTATAAAAAATAAATACAGTCATCTATTGAAAAACTGTGAAACAATCTCAAAAGTAAACATTATAAACATTTTAATGATGTATAATATGTATGTCAGTATTATGTTGGGTATGTCTGCTGAATTTTTAAAATATAGCCAAAATCATGCGCCACCACAAAATTTGGCCCGGGACCCTTTTTAAAACTGCCAAAACCATTGGGGTTAATTTTTTTCTTTTCCTGTTTCAGAGTAAAAAAAAACATACAGACTTTTGGCTTTTATCAAAAAAAACTACACAGTATTAACAAACTTTACAATTTTGCACAGGGGTAATACAAAATACACACCCCTTAAGCCCAAATATGGCTGCCTTCAGGGTTGGGGCCACCTCGGCCCCTTTGGGCAAAAACCGCGTTCTTGATTAAACCTTGGCGCTGGGGAAACCCGCAAGGGGGAGGGCTGTATGACCGGGGGGCTTTCTTTCCCACTGGGGGAATTCCATTTTACGCTTGTCTTTATGATCGCTATGACTTTCTGACTAGGAACTTGATTTGCACCACCTTATGTCCTGCAGCCCTGGGGGCTGGTTCCCCTTTGGAGAAAAACCCAATGCTGACTGTCCTTAATCCCCATTGGGCTGAGGGGATTTGGGGATGGGGGCTGTGGGCAAGGGCATCTCCACTTAATAAAAATTTCTGCCCAATTTCCGAAAAAAAAAAAAAGCCTGCCTTCTTGCTGTTTTGGGGTCATCGTCGAAAATGATGGCCATAAATACACAATTTACATACATCCCTCGTACATCATGGTGGGCAATAATGGCCATACGAAAAAACTCCCCCTTGGGTGAAATTTGGAGCTGTAGCGAGAATGAAAAAAAATACATGCAGGGCATGCCTGCGTGCCACACACACACACTGAGAAATAACATTTGCCTCTCGGGACTTGAAACCGGCCCCTGCCGGGAAAACCCGGGGGTTTACAGCATTTTTCAAAGGCTCAAATGCACAACCGGGTTGACCGCCCAAGTGATTTTTGCAAAAATCCCCCAGCAATCCCAAAAAAAGGGGGACCGAAAGTTTTTGGGTTTTTTGGATGTTTTTTTAAACCCCCGCCCCCCCCCCCCCCAAAATTTCCTTTTTATCCTGTGAAGTTTCTTTGGGACAAGTCTTGGTTTAAAAATAAGAAAAAAAAGGGCGAATATTTTGGGCAAACAACAAAGTAAAGTAAAGGGGGGTGTCTTCCAGGAGAAGCGAATCAGCAGGAAGTCTTTTTGCCAGGGGGTGATGTCATTGTGTCTTGCTGGCATTTGGTTTAAAATGGTAAAATTTTTATGTTTGTATGTGGGTGGGGGTGTTTTCTTCCAAAAACTAGTCTTTTTTATTTTTTGCTGATGTTTTTTCCCCTCTCTTTTCCCCTTTTCTCTCTCTCTCTCTCTCGCTCTCTTCTCCCCTCGCCTCTCTCTCCCCTCTCGTTTCCTTTTCTCTCTCTTTTTTTTTTCTTTTTTCCTCTCCCCTCTCCTTTTTCTCTCTTCCCTCCTCTCTTTTCCTCCTCTCTCCCTCCCTCTTCTCTCTCTGTGTCAAAAAAAACATTACGCGGGTTTTTAAGGGGGGTATTCCACTATAATCTTTATTTTACTCTCCGTTTGCTCAAAAACCGAAAGGGCTCTATATAGCATTTGTTGACTTTAAAAAGGGCCATTTGATTCTTTTAATTTAAAACTTGTTATGGCCTTTTCCCTCCGAAAAATTTTTTGTAAAGGGTAATTTTACATTGTTTGAGAGTTTGTATCAGAAGGGTCAAAAGCAGAAAAAATTTGTGGATCAAGCTGAGGACATAAAATCCCACCACGGGATTAAAACGGGGTGTTGTATTTGCCCTCTTTTGTTTTCTTTTTTCCTTTTAAAGAGTTAGCTATAAAAGTCTTTAAAAAATTTTTAAACAGGGTGCCATTTTCCCCCCAAAGTTTTCACAAAAAAATTTTTTTATTCTTCGCTTGTGATGATGGAATCCTGCTTTTGGAAACGTTGTAGGTTTTAAAAACGCACTGAATAGTTTAAAAGCATGCTGCAAAAAAGCACTTGATCTTAAGGTTAATTGAATAAGAGTAATATTTTTGTATTCAAAAAAGGTGGTTTTTTTAGCTGCTCACGAAAAAGGGGTTTGTCCCATGAAAAGTCATCCCTTTTATTAAGTATATAAATGTCTGGGAATTTCTATTTTCTACAAATTTTGTTTCAAAAACTGCTTTGAAAGATCTGGCAAGTCGGGGGTAAAAAAAAGCTTGTTAATTGTTTTAAAAAAAATTTACGATTATTGAATAATAATGTTTTTTGGATTTGATTAAGATTTTTTGAGCAAAAATTTAAAAACCCACGTGTTTTTATGGCGGGGAAAATTTGGGGACGGGAAAAGCAGTTTTAAACCCACTTTGGGGAAAAACATAAAAACCCCCTTTGTTTTTTAAAGCTTTTTTGGGTTTTGATAGCTACCCCTTTAATGATCTTTTTATAGTAAAAACCAATAGATATCCCCCCTTCTTTTAATGTGCTGTTAAAAAAGCTTTAAAATTTTGGGATTAAATTCTGTATTTGGATGAGTGCGGGGTTACCTTTAAAGTCTTACAAAAAATTGTTTTTATGATCAAATTTGTAAAGGGAAAAAAGCACCTGGGCTTCACAAAAAAAATTTTACCTGTTTATGTGAATTTGGGCCCTTGGGTTTGTTTGGTAAATTTAAAGGTTCGGAATTTGTAGAGAGTTTTTTTCAAGGTTTTCAGGCAAAGACGTTGACTGCCTTTGGGCCCACAGTGGAGGGGTTTCAAATACAAAATTTTAAAAGTTTTAAATTACAGACAATTTATGGGTTCACCGATGTCAAACCTTATCTAAAGCTTGAAAAGGCATTACATTTGAAAAAAATTATGCCCTAATTTTTGACCGGGTGTATCAGACATAAAGGGTTCAAAATTTAAAGTTAAATAGACTAAGGCATGATGATGAGGGTTAACCTCGGGTTTGCTATGCCCTTTATGAAATTAAACAGGGGAAAGATAAGTTCTTTTTTGGGCGTGCGAATTCCAGAAATTAAAGTTGTAAGACGAATTACTTTCCCTTTAAAGTATAGCAACACCAAATTTTTTTTGATTCTGTTTTTCTCAGGGAATCTAGTCCCCCGAGTTTGGTGCACCCTTTGGGTTTTTATTTTGGGGTAAACCCTTTGGGAAATTTAAGGGGAATCGGGTTTTTAAAGGGTCATTTTTTTAAAACTTTTTTTTAAGGGGTTTAGTTTTGGGTTTTACAAAAAAATTTTTTTTTTTGGTTACTTTTTGTTCTCACTAAAATACAAAGTATTTTGGAAACCCCCCCTTCGGGTAGGGGCCTTTGGGCCCCTTTTTTGGGAATAAATCTTATGAGTTGGGTTTCTCTCTTTCGTCTTTCCTCTCCCCCCTTTCCCTTCCTTCCCCCCTCTCTTCCTCTCTATTTCTCTGTGAAAAGGCTTCTTAACTTTCATTTTCCCACTCCCCCTTTCTCTCTCCCTCTCCTCCTCCGAAGGAAAGGCTTCTTCGCTTTTTTTTTTAAACCCACTCTCTTTCTCTTCCCTCTCTTTTCTCAGTGAATGCAGGCTTTTCACTATCACTTCCCCCACTGCCTCTCTCCCCCTCTCCTCTCACTGAATGCGGGCCCTTCTTCACAAACACATACCCCACTGCTCTTTTCTCTCCCTCTCTTTCCACTAATGAAAGGGTTTTTCACAACACAAACCCAGGGCTCTCTCTCTCCCTCTTTTTTTCTCACTGAATGCAGGTTTTTCACTATCAATACCCCTCTCTCTCTCTCCCCTTTTCTTTTCCCCAAAAACGAATGCGGGCTTCTTCACTATCACATCCCCACTGCTCTCTCTCCCCTCTCTCTCCCCTAAATAAAAGCAGGCTTTCTTCATTTATAAATTTACCCACTGCTTTTCTTTTCCCCCCTCTCTTTCTCAAATCTACTAAAAATGCGGGCTTCTTCCTTTCATTTCCCCCAACTGCTCTCTCCTCTCCCTTTTCTTCCCTCTCTCTCTAAACTGAATGCAGGCTTTTTTCACTATAAACTTCCCACTGTTTCTCTCTCTATATCACTGTTTCCGGGCTTCTTCACTATCAATTCCCCACGCTCTCTCTTCTCTCACTAAATTTTCCGGCTTCTTACTATCACTTTACCCACTGCTCTCCCCTTTTAAAATCACTGTAGCAGGCTTCTTCACTATCACTTACCCACTGCTCTCTCTCTCTCCCTCTCTCTCTCACTGAATCAGGTTTCTTCCTACCCATTTACCCACTTTTTTTTCTCTCTCTCTCTCTCTCTCCCCACTGAAATCAGGCTTCTTCAATACACTTCCCCAAATCCCTCTCTCTCTCCCCCTCATGTAGGGCGGGCTTCTTCACTTTTCCATTTTACCCACACCCTTTTCCCCTCTCTCTCTCACTGAATGCGGGCTTCTTCACTAAAATTACCCACTGTTCTCTCTCTCTCTCTCTCTCCCCTTTCTCTCTCTTTTCTCCCCCTCTTTTCTCTCTCTTCTCTCTCTCTCTCCTCTTTTCCTCTCTCCCCTCTGGGGGGATTCTTCAATTTAAATTACCAAACTGCTCTCTCCCCTTCCCTCTCTCTCTTTCTCTCTTCTCTCTACTCTCCCCTCTCTTTTCCCCTCTCTCTCTCTCTCTTCTCTCTCCCCTCTCTCTCTGGGGGAAAAATTCCCCCTTCCCAATACATTCCCCCACGGGCTTTTCCTCTCCTTCTTTTCTCTGTGCGGGATTCTTAAATTTCATTTAATTACTGCTCTCCCCTCTCTGTCTCTCTCTGTGCAAATCTTCAATAACTTCCCCACTGCTCTCCCTTTTTTTTTTGTGAAAGGTTTTTTTTAAAAAAAACACTTACCCCGAATGCTCTCTGTTCTCTTTTTGGCGGGATTTTTCTTTATATTCCCGACTGCTCTCTCTCTCTGTCTCTCTCTGTGCGGGATTCTTAAATACACTTACCGACTGCTCTCTCTCTCTCTGGTGGGGGATTCTTAAATATCACTTACCACTGCTCTCTCTCTCTGTCTCTCTCTGTGGGGGATTCTTCAAATCACTTACCGACTGCTCTTTTCTCCCCTCTCGTGCGGGATTCTTAAATTTAACTTACTGACTGCTCTTCTCTCTGTCTCTCTGTGGGGAATTCTTCAATATCACTTCCCCACTGCTTCCCCCTTTCTTTTTGTGCAGGTTCTAAATTAAAAATTACCCACTGCTCTCCCCGCTCTCTGTGAAAGGAATTTTTCAATGCCCTTTTAAACCCACTCTCTCCTCTATCTTTGTCATTGCATTGTCATTGCCCTGTGAGGCTTTTTCCCACAATCTTTTCCCAGTGGGCCAAAGGGGACGCTACTGCGTGCGCAGCAACCAAAAACCGTGAGTTGTCACCCCCAAAGTCCGGGCAGATTTCAGGGGAAATTTCCCAAACCAAAAAAATAACCGAAAAAAAAGAGGCGACTGTTCCGGGGCCCCAACTCCACGCTCTTTGCCTTCGTAAGTTCCCCCAGCTCAGGGGAAACCCCATGGTTATTTTTTATTTCTTTCATCGGGGTGTGTTGTGTGGGGGTGTGTAAAATTTTAATTTAGCTCTCTGATGAGGGTTCATGTGGGACACACAAAATATTTTATTTGGTCATGCATCTCAACATTATGAAAAATTTTAACATACACACACATCCCACTGAATGCAAACACAGTATTTTCTTGACCCAGCATTTAATTTTGGGGAATTTTAAAATTTGCATTTTATACACGCATCAAAAACCGGGCAAAAAGATCCGGTTTTAAAATAAAAATCCACAATAAAATGCACACTAATTTAAACCCAAAAGTTTTAAAGGTCCCCCTTGGTTTCCCCCGGGTTTTTATCTGGGGGGGGTTTAAACTGATTTTCTCATTTCCTGTGAACACATTTTCATCTTCCATTTTCAAAATGGAGTTCTTTTTGACTTGGCCCAGCCATGAATTCTCACATTGTTTTTATAAAATGTCAGCTTTTTAAAACCCCACATGAAAAGACATTTCCTTCAAGAGTAAGTATGACTATTCAGATTTTTCCGCAAGTTTCTATTTTTTTTTTGGAAAAAATGTATTCAGACAAGGGACTGGGGGTGGGATAGCCTAGGGGTTTTAAGAGTGTTGGGTCTTGTTTCTGACGGGGGGGGTTTTAAAACCCCCAAATAAAAGGCACCAGTTTGAGGGGGCATTTTCCCCTGGAGTCAGTATAAAGAAACCCACTCCACCAACCCCTGAAAGCCCTTAAATGGGGCTGAAACTGAGGCCCTGGGCAGAACATCTTGCGCACATGAAAAAACCTTTCTGCTTTTTTAAAAGGGAGTGGGCCATTGCATCCCTAGAGTCAAATGCGGCTACCCTAATTGGAAGCATTGGCAAGTTAGGGGGACAGGTTTAACACCCCTTGGGGGGAAAGAAAAATTGCCCTCGAAATCTAAAGCCCGGGTTTATTCCCGTTAAAGGGGGATTTTTTTTCCCCTGGAGTTAACATCAGGGGCAACTCCACCTCCTAAAAAAGCCCTTTTGGATAGACTATAAACCTGGGCCCCCATGTGCGAATGCACGCAAAAAACATCTTTTTCCCACTTTTAAAATTTGTTTCGTTTTTGAAAGATTTAGGCTATTGTTTTGCCATTGGGAACAGATGCCCAAATTTTACAAAACCACATACACATGGGGACGGATGAAAAAAAACACATAATCCTTTTTCCCCTTAAACCTCATAAAAAAAGAAAAAAATAAAAATTTTTAAAAAATAAAAAAAAAATTAAATTTTAAATTTTAAATCATGGGTGATTTTTGGGAAAGCCCCAACTGAAAACGGGAGAGAAAAAAAAAAAAAAAAAAAGATTAAAAGGACTTTGTTTAGCTCTCTTTTTTTTGTTAGATGGCTTTTTTGTTTACCTTGCTGCGTGGTTTGCAGAGGGTGGCCCCTCAAAAGGGGGTTTTGGAATCGACTTTTTGGATGTAAACCAAACAACACACCCAAGTTCCTCCCCCGGGAAACACCCCAAAAACAAACAAACTAAAGGAATTTTTTTCATGTACTTTGGTCCCCGGGGCCCAAGCCCCAGCAACCCCTGGCCCCCTTTGGTTCTGATCCCCAGCAACAAAGCTGGCGATCCCCAGGATGCTATCAAGGAGGGTGTCTTTTTGAGAATTAAACCTTTTTTCCTTTCTTCCTCGGGCTGGCCCTGTATGGGGGTTCCTTTGCCCATGGTGTTTTGGGGAAACTTTGCTTTTGATTTTTCAGCATCAGTATAAGTGAGAAAGTTCTGAAAGTTTTCAAAAGTAAATAAAAGGGTTGAATGACCAGGGGGGGAAAGGCAGGGGGGGTTTAAAATTTGCCAGGCGGGTTTCCTGGCAGGGGGAAAGGGGTTTCCCTTCTCTTGGAGGGGGGTATCCTTTGGAGGGATTTTCCCCCCCAGAGTAGTCCCTTTTGGGGAACCCTTTCCCGCTTTTCCTCGGCCCCAGTCCTTTAGAGGGCATTGTCAGTTGTGGACACACGTGTAACCCCTTTTTGTGCAAACGCCGTGTGTGAAGAAAGTGAAAAACCCGGTGCAAAACAGTTTGTGTTTAAAAAAAAAAAATGTTTTAAAACCTTTTTGCAAAACGGGTGTTGTAAATTGCTGTGTAAAAACCTTGTGAAAAACGCTGTGTGGGGAATACAAGGAAACCAATGCAAGCATTTGAAATCCCCCCCTTTTTAAAAAGCAAAAGGCCCAATTGGGGTTTGGGTTTCCATTGGGGACATGAGCATGCCCAAAAAGGCACCTGCACCTGGAGAGGGATGGAGTCCGCCAGAACCCAAAGTCCCCTTATCCCACACGCAGAAAGTTCAGTGGGGCATCTAGTGCCTTCAGGACCTTTTGACGGGAAAAGCCATTTTTGGTTTGGGGGGTTTATGTTTTTTTTTTGTTTGTTTTTTTTTTTGGAAAAGAACCCATTCAAGTAAATTCAAGTCAGAATACATGGGACAAAAGTAAAATTTTTTCCCAAGGGATTTTAAGCTCTGTTTAAGCAGTAAAAGATTTGCCTCCCCTTTGTTTCCTGGGGAGAGTTAAATTTTTTGCTATATTTGGACATTTGTTTTTTTGGGAGGGGGGGGTTTAATAGGGAAAGAAAAACCCCGGGCCCTCCAATCTTTGGGTTTTTTTTTTAGGGTGTACAAAAAAGAAGTTTGAGGGGTTTTAAAGGGGGGAAAGGGGAAGATGCCTGAAAGTTCCATTTTTGCCCTTTGGGGTTTCTTTGTTTTGTCCCGGGGCCCTACGACAATGACTTAAATTTAGAAGGGAAAAACAGGGGAAATTATGAAACCCCCAATTTCCAACCCCCCTTCGCTTTTGGATCCCAAAGAAGGTCTGTTTAAACCCCACTGAGGAATTTGCCACATGTCCAACTGAAGTCACATACGGTTTTCCCCCATCCAAAGGCCGGGGGGACAAAAAAAAGAAACCCCCCTTTAAGTTAAAAAGGGACCAATGTCATTGTGAGGGGCCCTATAACATTCAGCCTCAAATACATCGGTTAGGATACTTTGATATGTTGTTTAGCCTGTTTTTTTTTGGGGGAGCAGAGTTCTAAAGTGGGGCCTCCCCAATGAGTGTTTGTGTCTTCCGGGGCCCCCAGTTGTGATCGGGTGCTCGTGTGTTAGAACTTTGGATAAATTAAAAAAAAAAAATTTAAACTTGCTCTGCAAAAATTTGGGGGGTCTTGCCTGTAAATTAATAAAACCCAAAAAATTTTTATTTTTTAAAACCCCTTTAACCCACGGCGTTTTTCTTTTCCCTTGAAAATTCGGGTTTGGAATTTTCCCCCCGGGGCCAGAGGGGCATCACCAAAAGACCCAGCGTCAAATGTTTTTCACCCATTCAAAGTTGACCAAACATGTGAAAGTTATAAATCTCTATTATTTTTTTCCCAACCCACGGACAGTTTTCTCAAACACTACCGTAGCACAGGGCCCTTTCTCGGGAAAGCAGTTTTTAAACCTAAAAAGGGATTTACAGACGGGGGGTTTCCCTAATTTTTCCAAAAAGCCCAACATTGTTTAGCTCACTGATGTTTTTTCTTTTTGGGATGAACATCACTCATTTCTTGAAAAAAAAACCCATGATGGGAAAATTTGACATGACTATTTTCCCCTTTTTCATTTTCTTCATATGGAAAAGACTGGCTTTTTTTTGTGTTTACAGGGGGAATGTCATTGGGGAATCAATCGCTTTGTTTTTGCCTATTGACGGCATGCCCAAAACACTGAAGCACTGAGCAAAATGGGCAAAAATTGTGCAAAAGTTTTGGGAAATTTTAATTATAAACTCTCTTCTTGTAGGTTCCATTTTTACCTGAATTTTTTTTTTTAATGAACCCCTTGTTTTTGCATTTCAGCTTATTTTAATTTTAATTCAGAGACAAATCTGAAATATTTTGTTTTAAATTATCCCTTAAAGTTTATCAAAAGATGACAAAACTTTAGGAAAATGTTTTGGGTTTAAAAAAAAGAAATTTAAAAAAAGTTTTTGAAAAAAAGAATCAAAGTGAGACCCGGGTAAAGAAGGGAAATTTGGGCCCGGCTATTTTGTGTTGAAAAAAAACCTTCAGAACCCAAAAAGGTTTTTTTAAACATTGTTTGGGGAATTGGGAAAGGGAAAGGGTCCTTTTTTTCAGAGGAATGACATCAGGATGAAATTACTTTGAATTTTTTTTTACGTACCAACTGCCCCGGCGCAGTGGTTAAACGCCTTGAGTTTTTGGGCAGGAAAAGGGCGCCGGGTTTTTAATCCCCTAAGGTCTTAGGGATTGTTCAGGGCTCAAGCCATCTCTTTCCCCCGAGTTTAGTGTGCGGGGTTCTCAATTTAGAAGCTTGGGGGCCACACAGTCAAAGGGTTTTCCCACTTTTTTGGATTGAGTTTGAGAGTGTTGCTCAAAATTTCCTGACCCAAAAACCCGCAGGTTTCTGTATTCTAGGGGCCCAGTGGAATTCCGGGGTAAATTTTGGGTAGTAACGTAAAAATACACCCTGTCCCCGTATTTTTTTTTAAAACAATTTTTTCATTTTTCCCTAGCACATCACGCAACCCCTTATCGTGAACATCTTTCGTTAAAAAATAATTTCCCTTTTTACCCCCTAAACCCTTTTTGGTTTCCTGTGGGGAGTTTTTGTCCCAAAACCTTTGGGTTAGAGGGGTTTACGGGGGAAAGATATTGGGGGGATGTTGTGGTGGTCACCACCTCGGAGGGGGCCCCCACCCGTCTGGGGTCCAAGACTGGGGCTAATACTGTTGTTAGTTGGGGGGTTTTGTAGGTGGGTTTTTCCCGGGTACGTTGCTCGAACGGGTTCACTTTAACACCCACCAAAATGACCCCAGCAGTAGTGGCAGGGCCTTCTGGCTGGTGGCCTTTTTTTGGAAAAATGAATTGATGGGGTCCCTATGGACTTTGGGCCCTGAGGATCTTTTCATGAATCTGGGTATGGCTGTGGCGGGCATTTAAATTTTTTTTAAATTTTTTTTACTTTTTTCATTTTTTTATATTGAGGATAATGGGAAAAAGCATTATGGCTTTTTAAAAATCCAGTCCCCTGTGTTTGGGGGTTTGTCAATTCTGTCATCCCGTTTTCCCCCGGCACATAAAGACCTACTCTTACAAAAAGTGGAACAGGATTTATCATGTGGCCCGGGTTTCTGATTTCGTTTGCAAAATGGGGGCCCGGTTTTTAAATCTCACCCGAAGGGCTTTTGGGGAGAGTGGAAATCAGCAAATGATGTTAAACCGGGGTTTAAAATAAACCCCTTTAAATGGGGGAAACAAACCCCCCCCCCGTCATCAGATTGCGATTTCAATGTTCTAACCACTTGGCTATCCTTTTTCCCCGACTTGAAATAAGCCCGCGCCCCCCAAAAGCAGGAAAAGGGTCATAGAGGGTAAGGCAGCACCCCAAAAACTTTTTTTTTTCTCACTTTCAGTTTTATTTTTTGGGATACCCTCGGGTTTTAGAAATTTTTTGGTGGCACATAGATCAAATTTAAATTTTGTTTTATGAAAAATGGGAAGGGTTTTATCCGAAAGGGTTTCAGATGCGGTTCCCCCTTTTTTTTTTTGGGGTCGTGACTTGAAAATCCTTTTTCTGGCACCCCTCTGGGCTTTTTTGCTGTTTTAAACACAAAATGCTTTTTTTAATTTTTTTAAAAACTTTAATTTTTTGGGGAATCTTGATCAGTTTTCAGCCCAAATTTTGTAATTTTCTTATTTTTATGAAATTTATAGAGAAATTTTACTTTGTCTTCAGCACGGGTATCTCTTTCGTGGCGGTTTTCCCCGTCACCACTAAAACCTTGAAAAATTTATTAAAAACCTGATTGAAAAAAGGTAAAAAACTTTTTTTTAAAAACATAGTCCAATTTGGGTTTTTCCCCGGGGGTTTTTTAATTTTTAAAAATAAAAAATATAAAAAAATAAATAAAAAAAAAAAAAAAAAAAACAAAAAAAAAAAAAAAAATAAATTCAAAAATTTGGGAAAAAAAAAAGGAAAAAAAATTTGGTAAAAAAAAAAAGAAAAAATTTTTTTCCCTAAATGGGAAAATTTTTTTCGAAAAGAAATTTAAAAAAAAAAAAACCGTTTTGGTTAATTTCCCCCAACCTTTTTGTGAAGTTTTAAAGGGGGTTTTTTTTAAATTTAATTTTTTCAGGGGGCCTTTGGTTGATTTAAAAAATGATTTTTTAGAAAAATTATTTTTAATAAACCCTTTTTTTTTTTTAAAAATAAAATATAATACATTAAAAAATAAATTTTTTTTTTTTCCCCAAAATTTTAATTAAAGAACTTTATTTTTTCATTTACTTTCCAATTTTGGTTTTTTGATTTGGGGTTTTTAAATTTTTTTTTAATTTTTTGGCCAACCCAAATAACTTTTTTTAAAAGGGAAAGGGTTAAACCTGGGGTTGGGACGAGTTTTTGGGGGGTAAAGAACAACCCAGGCCCCCTTGGGTTTTTAAATCATACCCCCCCAAAAGGGTTTTTTTTTTTAAATTTTTCTTTTCCTAGGGTATTGGGCTTATTAAAAAGAGCCTTGAAAAAGTGACTTTTTTTCCATAACTGAAGTTACGTGGGGATACAATTTTTGGCCTAAAATTTTTGTTTTTTTTTTTGTCCTTTTAAAAATCCCCCGGGGAAATGTAAGTTTTTGGTTTTCCCATTTTAAATTTTGGGGGGGTTTTTTTTTTTGAATTTTTTCCTTAATTATTTGTTTTTTTTAAATGTTTTGGTGTTGAACCCGAAAATAAAACTTTCTTTTTTTGGGAAAAAGGTGGACCTGAATTAAACCGGTTTTCCCCGGAAGTTTTAATGGGAAACAAAAAGAAACAAGGCTTTAGGCTTTTTGGGAAATGGGGGGGGATTCCCCCAAAGGAAGAGGTTTGAATGGAATCCCTTAAAAAACAGACGAAATAGTTGGCTTTGGTTTTTTATAACAACTGCGGAAGTCGGGGTCATGATTTTTGGGCCTTATAAACCCCGGGCTTAATTTTTTTTCCTTAAAGTCTGGGTAAAAAAAAACTTTTTTTGGGCCCAAAAAAATCTTCATTTTTATTCCCAAATTTATTTTCCCAAAATAAAAAATTCCCGGGAAATTTTTTCCTCAAATGTCCGGTAAAACAGAGTTTTTTAATAATGGTTTTATCTAAAGTCCTTTTCTTTGTTCCCTGGGAAAATTTGTACAAAAACCAAACGGCAAGCATCCCTTTTTTCCCCAGGTTTTCAAAAAAAAACCCCCCCCCCCCCAGAACCGGTTTAATTTTTTTTCTTGTTTTGTTTTTTGTAAAGAAGTGGGGAATTTCCGCTGCCATTTTTTTTTTGGGCATTTGTTTTTTTTGAATTTTTGGAAAAAAAAAGCCTAATTTTTGTGGGCAAAAAATTTTTTCAGTTTTTTGGCTTTTCCTTTTCCCCAACAAATTTTTTGGAAAGGGCGGGATATTTATTTTAAATTTTTAGTTGTGGGGTTTTCCCTTTGCCCGGTTAAAGGAAAATTTTTTTTCATTAAAACTGTTGGGGAATGCTTTTTTTATAAAAAAAATTTATTTTCATTTTAAAATCTAAAATTATCTACAATTTTTTTTCCCAAAAAAAAATGGGGAAAAAAAAGCCCTGAAAATTAAAAAGTAAAAAGGGCCAACCAAAAAATTTTGCTTTAATTAAAAAAGAGGGGTTTAAAAAAGGTTGGGCTTTTTTTCCCTTTTGCCCTTAAATTCTTTAAAACAGATTAAAATTCCCCTGGAAAAATTTAAATCACATTAAACCAAATCGCTGTTTAAATTTACCGGGCAAAAAAAAAATCCCCCCCCCTTTTTTAAAAAATTTTTGGAAACAAAAATTTTCCCTTTTAAAAATGGCATGTTTTTTAAAAAATGGAATTTTTTCCGTCAAATCCTGGCCCGTTTTTTTTTCCCCTTTTTTTTTTAAAAAAGTTTGTTTTTCCCTTTTGGGGTTGTTGGTTTTAGGTCTGTGAAACCAAAAGCCCATTAATTGGGTTCCAAAAAAATTTTGTTCCCCAATTTTGGGGGGGAAATTCTCTTTTAAGGGAAAAGGGTTTTTTTCAATTTGTAAAATGTTTTAAGGGAACTTTTCCAGCACAAATTTTTAACGAGAAGGAATTTTTTTAAAATCAGCATTTTCCCTTTCTGCAAATTGTTTCCCTTTTTTTAAAAAAAAAAAGGAACCCCAAAATTGGTAAAGGGAACCCCCAATATTAATCTTTTCAGAAAGTTGTAAAAAAAAAGGGGGAAAAAGAAAAAGTAAAAAAGTGCAAAATTTCATAAAAATTTTCCAAATTTGGGCTAAAATTTTTGAAAAGAATTGGGTTTTGTTGGGGCCCGGAGAAAAAAAAATAATTTTATTAATGAAAAATGGAAATTTTTTTTTATTAGTACTGTTTAACCCTTGTTAAAGCCCCCCCAAACCCCAAATCCCCAAATTTTTTCAGAACCAAAGGGTTTTTTTAGGTGTTGGGGGCCCCCACAAAATTGGGGGAATTTTCAAACTCCTCCTTTTTGAACAAGGTGGGTAAAAAAATTTCTTTCCAAAAAAAGTGTGCAGTTTTTAACATGTATTTTAACCTTTGAAAAGAAGGGTTTGGAAACTTTTGGGCCTAAAAGGAAAAAGGTGGGGCCATGGCCCCGGAAAATTCAATTTTAGGGAACGGGTTTGAGGGGGACCCTTCCCAGCAAACCTCTTCCCATGAAACCCCGGAGTGGCTTCTGCTGTTTATTCCCGTTATTTAAAGGTAGGTAACCACATGAAGATACAGAGAGAGAGAGAAAGGGATGGGGGGCTTTTTTTCCTTTTTCCCCTTTTTTTGATTCATGTTGTTAAAATTTTTCCCGGCAGACTGAAATATGCAGGATTTGGGAAAGCTTTTGGGGATTTTTGTTTGCCCCATGCAACCATTTCGGCCAACATTAAAATAGCCCATTCTGAGTTTGAGGGGTGATGTTTTAAAAAACAACACCAAAAATTTCCAAAGCTTTTTTAAACTTTTGTCATTCCCTTCTTACCAACAGAATGCTTACTCTTTCCCAAAGACATAAACAGGCCCTTTAAAAGGCCCCGGTACTTGCTCATGGGGCCTTTGGGTTTTTGTCCCCATCCAAAGGACTTTTGGGGGGGGAAACGATGTTAACGGGGAAAAATTTCCTTGAAAAAGGGGGGCCCTTTGGGGGTGGCTCAATCCCGGGGGCCTCACAGCAGAAGCTCAGAGCTCTAACCACGAGGCTAAAACCCCCCTTCAGGCATAAAAACCCGCAGGCTATCCAAAACCCGCGGAAGTGAAGGGAAATTAAAATACCCTTCTTCCTTGTTGCCCTTGAAAATTTTTACCCTGTTTAAATTTTTTATGTCAGAAAAATGCTCCCCTGGCTCCCCACCTTCTGTTTTTTTTGAAAACTTTTTTTTTCTTTCCAAAAAATGGGATTTCGTCACTAAAATTTTCCCAAAATCAATTTTCTTTCCTGAAGTTTAAAAAAAAAAGCCCAAAACCAAAGCACCCTTGGGACATGCATCATCACCTTTAAAACTTGTTCCCCCTTTGTCTTTCTGACATGAACCTTTTAAAAATCAATGTTGGGAAGAGTGAACAAAGGCCCGAAAAGTTTTGTTTTGCTGTTTTGTATCTTCGAGTGATGGGAAACACATGGCCCGATAATTTAAATTTTTTTTTCAAAAATTTTTAACCTTTTTTTTTGGCCCCCCACAAAAAATTAAATTTTTAAAAATTTCCTTTTTTTTTTTTAAAAATTCAAAAAAAAAAACAAAAGGCTTAAGGTACCAGTCCAAAAAAATTTTTAATAGTTTTTGTAAAAAATGTTTTTTGGGGGGATAAAAAGGTTTCACAAAAAAACCCGAAGAAAAAAAGGGACCTTTTGACCAAAAACAAAAAACCCCCCAAAAAAATCAAAAAAAAAATTTTAAAACAAATTTTTGGGGAATTTTTTTTTTTGCGACCCAAGCTAACTTTTTTTGAGACTACCTTTGTGACAGAATACCAAAGCACTTGCATGCAAGTGCACAACACACACAAAACGATGGGGGTGGGGGCATTTTTTTTTATGTGGGTTTTTGTCCAAAACTCCTTTCGTCATGGGATGCAGATTTTCTTTTTCATTTGATTTTTGTCTAAAATCCCGTTTTTAAAAAAAGGGGTTTAGAACAGATTTCCCTTTTCTGTCGGGCCCAAGCCCCCCCTCAGCAAAAATAAACTTTTTTTCTTTTCTTTTTTTTGAGCTTACTGCTTTTTGAAGAACTCACACAGAGATAACCACAAAAAGACTGATTTTGTGTGTTTGTGGGGCAGCGTTTAACAAAACCCCAAGGGGTTTTGGGTTTCCCCACAACAGGCCACCGAGACGGGCCCAATGCTTTTGTGGGCTGTGCCACTTCCCCTTTCCCCACCTTCCAGCCCTACCTTTTAAAAGTTGAAAAACCTTTTTGTTTTTATCTGTTTTTTACCCCCAAGTTACCATGCATCTTGCTTCATCGGCTTTTACCGGGGCCCTTTTCTCTCTCTTTTTTTTTGTGCTTTTGTGTTCCCTTACAACCCAAAAAGACTTTTTGGGTTTAAAAAGAAAATACTTGCCAAGTGATGGGTGGGAAAAAACAGTGGGCAACGTAAAAAGGGAAAGTCGGTTTTTATTTTACATTTTGAGCAAACTTGCCAAAATGAGGAAGGGAAAAAACAAATGGGCAACTTAAGGAATTGTCATTAAAAATTTTTCTTTTTGACAATAATTTCCCTGGGGATGGGGGAAAGAACATGGACAAATTTTGGACATCGTCAGTTTTTAAATTTTAGACCGAAAATTTGGGAAAATTGCAAGCCAAATTTGGGTTTATTATCCAAAAAAACTTTTGTATTCTTTTTTTGTTATAATTTTTTTTTTTTGAAAAAGTTTTAAAGTTGATGCTGGGAAAAAATTTATTAAATACTAAAGGAAAATTTTGTTTTTATTAACAAAAACCTTTTAAATTTAATTTTTAAAAAAAAAAATGAAATTTTTGTGTTAAATTTTTTAAAGAATTTGTTTTATTGGGTTTTTGTTTTTCTTTTTAAAATTCTTCTTTTTTTTGGGGATTGCATAAGATGTTGTTTTGTTGTGGTTTTTTTTTTGGGGGGGGGGGGGGGGGGGGGGTTTGAACTACTTTTTTTGGGTTTTTTGAGGGCTTTTGGGAAAAATGAATAAAGTAATTTATCACAAAATTCCCTTTTCTTTTTAGTTTTGGTTTTTTAATAGTTTTTTTAGGGGTTTCTTTGCTAAAAAAAACAACAAAAAAACCAAAAACAAAAAAACACACCACAATCACACCCAAGGGAAAAAAAAAAAATATTTTTTTGTTTCTTTTGCTTGGCCCTTTTTTGTTTTAATTCTTAATTAACCTTTTTAGAAACCATTTTTAAATGTAAAATTTTATTCATGCCTTAAAAAAAAACATTTTAGCTGTATAATTTTTATTTGACAGTTTTCTGGCTTAATTTTAAATTTTTTTTTCCCCCAATAAAAGAAAAAGAAAGTGGTGCTATTTTTTTAGTGAAAATTTTCATCACAGGATCAGAAGTCTGCGCTAAAAAAGTCCCTTTTCGGTTATTGACAAACCCCTTTTTCTCTTTTTGTGGTAATTTTTTTTGCAAAATAATGTTTAAAAAAAGCCGGAATCATTTGTTTTGGGTTTTTCTGACCATTGTCTCCCGAAGTTTTGCCCGTGTAGATATGTTTGTTACACTTCCAGATTTGTTTTCATACTGTAGATTTTCCCTTCATTTTTGTTCAAGTGTAACAAAAGGGAAAATTTAATATATAATATATATTCTTTTTTGGGCTGTCTCGGGTTTTTCCTGAAGAGAAAGGGAGATTTTCTATTTTCTTTTTTTTTAAAACGCGAAAATAATAAAAGAAACTATTTTTCCTTTTTCCTTTTTGTTTTTTGTTTTTTTCCCCCCCAGTATGCTTGTGCCCTCCATCCCCGGCTTCCCGGGCCCTGAAAAAGTGAATGGAATTAAAACATTTTTGTAAAGCCCTGCAGCTGGAAAAAACAGCTCCTGGTTGGGGAAAAAAGGTCACTAAGAAACAATCTCCCCCATAGTTTAAAAATTTGGTTGTGTCCAGAAATGAAAAAAAACAAACCCAAAAACATGACACACATTTCATACTTTTGTTTATTAACTTGCACCCAAATTTTAAACACAAAAAAAACACATGTGATTACTTGGGTTTCAAGCAAAATGATTTTAAGCGAATGACATTTAAACGCTTTTTAAAAATTTTTTAAGCCTTTTATTTACTCCCAAAGTCTATTTACATTTTCAATTTTTCTGTGTCCTTTTTTCAATGAAAAAATCAAAAATTTAAAAACATGAAATTCCCTTTAAACTACAAAACATTCATGTACCCAAAAAAAAACCTTGCAAGCCGTAAAATTGTATATAATTACCCCAAAGGGTTAAAAAATTCAGAAAATCCTGAATTTTCAGAACCCTTCTTTTTTAAAAACTCTTGTTTACAGGGAAAAAGGAACAAAACTATCAAAAACAGTTTATAAAACCTTTAAACATAAAATAATGGTGAAAAAAAAAATTTTTCCATTTTTTCTTTTTATCCCTATTATTCGGCTAACCGTTCCTTGACTAAACCCCCAAGAAAGTGGGAAAAACCCATTTCAAACAAAGTATGGTAAAAATCAAGGAGTTTTTAGTATGATTTCCAGCAATGACATAAACTGCTTAAATCATTTTTATTCAGTAGTTACAAAAGTTGTAATCTCTTTAAACTAGACTACTACAATTACTTCTTCTACTACAACATACACACACATAATACTAACATGTCATGATATTCATGGTAAGTTAATGGATCTTCATCATTTAATGACAAGCATCAGTACATTAAGATCCATCCCCCCACCCCACCCCAAAAAAGCAACATCTAAAGAAACGCCCACTCATCACTTTCCATCATGATTCCTTCTGCTTCGATCCAACAATATATTTCAGCCTGGCAGCATTGTACAAGTCTGCAAATGGAGTCTGACTCTCACTTGGTGTTTTTGGCAGTCGTACCAATCTTCGCACAGAGGGAAGCTTGAAGAGAACGGTCTGCCCGAGCCCAAAGACACTGGAGCACACCCAGTAGTAGCACATGCACTGAAACACAGGAGACAGGACACCTGACAGTTTCTGACCAATCACAGTTGTAGTAGCTAAACTCCCCAGCAACCAACAAGCATACTGCTGAAAACTCAACACAGACTTTGGTATACATGCACAGAATGGTTACGTACATTGCCAGAATCTAAAAATAAATGGTTAATATGTGGGGATTTCAATGCGCACTCCCCTTTCTGGGATAAAGAATGTACATCAGTAACCAATAATCGATTTATTGAAAACATTATCGATTCATATCTTTTTCTACTTAATGATGGTAATGTTACAAGAATCCCAGATGTTTCGAATCAAAGACCTAGTGCTTTAGATCTATCTTTCATTTCTCCATCACTTGTTTCCAACTGTAACTGGGAAATAGAAGGTGATACTTTAGGAAGTGATCATTTTCCAATTGCTATCACTCTTAATTATGATTCTTCAGAATATGACTTAGAAAAAGATGTTATCCCAAAGTATAATTATCGTTATGCTGACTGGAATAAGTTTAAAGATATTTTGATACAGATAAATAGTGAAAATATTAAAAGCTATGATATTAATACCTTTTATGCCAATTTTAAAAAGTTTGTACTGCAAGCAGCTGATAGCTCTATCCCTATGTATTCACCCATTGAAGTCGAAAAAAGCATTCCGGAAATATATGGTGGAATCCTTCATGTCAAAAAGTTGTGAATGACAAAAAAGCTGCTTATAAAGTATATTTAAGAAATAAAACGTCAGAAATCATTTTTTATGAAAAGGCAAAATTGCTTTGTAATAAAACCGTTGAACAAAGCAAACGTCAGTTTTGGTCTTCCTTTTGCTTTCAAGAAGTTAACACTTATAATGATATGCAAAAGGTGTGGAGTAAATTTAAAGATATGAAAAGTGGGGTTAGGCTTCCTAACTGTCCCATTAAGATTAAAGACAAGGAAATTCCATCTAATTCAAGAAAGCTGAATCATCATAGAAATGTTTACAGACACAATGAGTGATAAAAGTCTTTCAGAAAAATGCAAAGTATATAGAAATAAAGAAGCACAGAAAGACATGTATAAAGACCCTGTGGGAGATAATAATCATTACATCAATGCTCCCCTAACATTGCAAGAGCTTAAAGATGCTCTCCTATCTCTTGGAACAAAAAGAACATCCGTTGGTATTGATGCTATTTCAAGTGAATTGTTAAAACAGCTGCCAGAAAATTGGATAATGTTATTACTAGAATTATTTCAAAGTTGCTGGTCTCAAGGGGTCATTCCAAGCATATGGAAACATTCCATTTTAGTGCCAGTCCCAAAGCAGGGTAAACCTAAAAATGATTAAAAACAGTTACAGACCTATCGCGTTAACCTCTCACACAGGAAAACTTATGGAAAAAATAATTTTAAACCGACTAATGCATTATTGCGATAAAAACAAAATAATCCCCATTAGCCAGGCAGGTTTTCGAAAAGGTAGATGCACAGCAGATCATCTGATTAAACTCAGTACGCATATTAAACACCAATTTGCTAGTAGGAAAAATGTGCTTGCCACCTTTTTTGATATAAAGAAAGCATATGATCAGGTCTGGCATAAACGATTACTATATAAACTAAAAACTATTGGCTTATCTGGTAATATGTTTCATTATATTAAAGCATTTCTTTCAGAAAGATGTATGCAGGCCAAAGTTGGAAATTCCTATTCTACTTTACGGTTTCCAACAATGGGTATTCCACAGGGATCAGTTATCGCTCCACATCTTTTCAATATTCTTCTTTATGATCTTCCTCAGTGCCTCTCCAGTAATGCCATCCACGTCCAGTATGCTGATGACATTTGCATGTGGATGAATGTTACGATGAAAAAGAAAACACCAAAGAGGCATCTAAACTATATAAAAAATATGTATCAGCTTGAGCTAAACAAACTTAATGACTACATTTTTGAGAATGGTCTTTCATTGTCTCCTGAAAAGACTAATCTCGTACTTTTCAATAATGGCACTAACCCCCCAGTTCTACCTGTTTTCCAAATAGATGGGAAAGTGTTGGAATATAAAACTTTGGTGAAGTTTTTAGGAGTATATTTTATGTCTACACTAAGTTGGAATTATCACATTGATTATTTAAATACTAAGGCTCGGAAAAGTCTTAATCTTTTGAAAGTTATTAGTAAACAAGTGTGGGCTTATGATGTAGCTGTTTTAAAACATTTGGCATTATCTTTAGTACGTTCCAGACTCATTTATGGCCAGGAAGCATTTTTCAGTGCTCCAAAATATTTATTACAGAAAATGACAAGACTAGACTGCAAGGCTTTTCGATTAGCTCTGGGGGTACCTTTTCATGCATCGTCCATGGGTACCTATAAGGAGATAGGAATTTTACCATTAGACGAATATCGACAACTGGCTGTGGCTAAATATCTCTTACTTTGTTCAACACAAGAAACCAATGTGGACAACGAAATTAGTATAAGATCTGATGTCAACTTTCCAAAAAGAGCACATTCTATTCGCTCTGTAACCACAGCTAGAACCTATACTTCTCAATTATTTGATCAAGCAGATATAAATCCCACAAAAATAGCTAAATCGAAGATTCACTCCTCGCCTTGTCCCCCATGGGAACTTAAGAGAGCTTAATTTTGACGTAAATTATTCCTCTTTAACGAAAAAAGGTAATGAAAATATTCTTGCGCATCAGTAAAAGAATATATACAAACTACATATCCAAATCATTTAAAAATCTACACAGATGGTTCCCTTTTGAACAATAATGAGGCGGGGTGCAGCGTTTGTCATACCATCTTTGAAAATAGAGAAATCATTTTATGTAGGAAAAAATCGATCTATTTTTACAGCTGAATTGTCTGCTATTTTGATGGCTTTATATTATCTTTTAGATTTTCTAAAGACATTTTTCAAATACTTTTCTGTGTTGATTCCAGGTCAGTCTTACTTGCCCTGAGAAACTTCAGTTCAAAAGTGAGACAAGATTTCATAATTGAGATTAGTCATCTAATTCATTTTCTGATGATAGGGAGCACTGGTGTTACATTTTGCTGGATACCCTTGCACTGTGGTATTTACTTTAATGAAAAAGTTGACAGAAAAGCAAAATGTGGAGCTGAGCATATCGATGGGTCTTGCAGCATAAGTGTTCCTCTATCCATCCATGAGGGCTATAGCATGTTACAAATGCATGTTGGAAACACTTTAAAAAGAAACTACAAAGTACCGGTTATTCCTGGAGTGATGATGTAGCCCATGTATTATCTTTTGATAAGATCAAATTATCGTAATTTACATGAATATAGAAATGTTGTATCTCTTATATACAGGTTTAAGCTCAATGCTTTTAGAACAAATTTTTAAAAAAAGCAACATGTATCTGTGGTGAAAATCTTACCAATGATCACATTCTTTTACGATGCAGAGATCTGAAAAACATCTTACCTGCCTTCCCAGTCCTTTAGCTTGCAGCAAGTTCTTAAAGACATTCCATTAATGAAAGAAATTGTATTGTCATTAAGCCTTTACTCCTATGTTCAGACTCCTCTGATATAAGGATAGCTTCAAGTTATATGAATTGGAAAGTTGGTATTTTTGCTGTTTGATGTTTTTGGGGTTGGTTTTCTTTTGTTGTTGGTTTTTTTTTGTTTGTTTATTTGTTTTTTGGGTTTTTTTTTTTGTTTGGTTGGGTTTTTTTTGGGTTTTTCCCCCCCCCTCCTCCCGAATTCTTGTTTATGCTTGTTTCATAATAGTTGTTTATTGCGATTGATTAGTTATATGCATACCCCTCCCCCCTACACACACACACACAAGCACATGCGCGTGCGCACGCACACACACGCACACGGGCACACACGCACACACACAAACACACACTTTCCTGTCTGATATCACTATTTAGTGGAAGGACGTTAAACTGAAGGACTACTACATGCACCATTAATGGTCACAATAGACTAACAGTTGTTCAAACAATCACTTTCCACAAAATTCATATATGTTTGCATGTACACAAAAGATGACTAAAAATCTAGAGCTGAGAGATCATAATATAATTCTTGCTACCTGGTGGCAGGTAACTGTTCAATTCCAAACGAAGGTAAAATCCAAGATAATACAGCAGTTTTTTAACACTGTGATCTGCTTAAGGAGTAAAATGGAAGAAAGAACACGTAAGAGCATGCACAAACACACACATACACTACTTCTGTGCAATAGAACGCTGATAACTATATTTAGTCAATACAAACTTATGCTACACACACACACACACTGCTTCTGTGCAATAGAACGCCCATAACTATATTTAGTCAATACAAACTTATGCTACACACACTGCTTCTGTGCAATAGAACGCCCATAACTATATTTAGTCAATACAAACTTATGCTACACACACACACACACACTGCTTCTGTGTCAATACAATGCTGATAATAAGTCTATGCAAACTTATGGTGGACAAACACACACACCACCCACACAAAAGCATTTGTCTAATATCTATCGTAACTTTTAAAAAGACATTAAATGAATTTGAACATGCACACGCGCGCATGCACACACACACACACATTCCACATAGACTTACACTGGGCACAGCTGAGCCGATGGGTATCATGATCAGGCTAAGGAGGCGCATGACAGACACTATGCCTTTCTGAAACTTGCTCACTCTCTGAGCTGTCAGGGAATGCATCTGTTGCACACACACAAAACAAATGTTTTTATTTTTATTTTATCAAGGATAATGGAACAAGCACTCATGTGCTTTTTTACATCCAGTCCCCGTGTGTATGCGGTTTTGTAAATTGTCATCTGTTCCCACTGGCACACAATGGCCTAATCTTACGAAAAGCGGAACAGGACTTAAACGTGTGCGCAAGATGTTCTGCGTGCATTTGCACTTGAGGCCTCAGTTTATAGTCTCATCCGAAGGACTTAAAACAAATACACTGACCACAGTAACTTAAAATATCACCAAAAATGAATACATCTCAATCAAAACTGGAAAAAAAGAACAGCTGAAAGGACTGTTTGAACCCTTTTCTGGCATTCTGCTCTAGTTTGCTTCAAACATCTACCCACCACAAAATTCAACGACAGGGGTAACTGACTTGAAATATGCAAATAATAGAAAACATAACCTGCAGAACCTTGTGGTTTTCTTCTACAGATGTGACGGAATAGCCCAGTGGTTAGCGTGATGCGCTCTTGATCTGCTGACTTGGGTTTGATTCCTGTTCAAGAGGATTTTTCCTCTGGAGTTAACATCAGTGCCAACTCCACTCTCCCCAAAAGTCCTTCAAAGAGACTATAAACCGAGGTCCCATGTGCGAATGCACGCAGAACATCTTGCACACACATTAACCCTCTTGTTGTTGGATTCTACAGAGCTAAACTGCCTGTAGATTTTGAATTCTTTGAAGGTTTTCTACCTCCATCTGACTTACTTTACGCCTAAGACAATTGTGTGTGTGCATGACAAGCTATCAAGCTGAAATTTTGTCACAAGCTAGGTATGTCTTTGTACTTGCATTTAGGTGCAAGTTTATGTGTCTGGTCACCAGATGTCTTGTCATTGTCACCTCATTTGTCACCAATCACAGGTAAAAATATGGTATATTATGATAAAACAGCAAATCTTGCATGGATTTGACAAAAGTTCAAGCATGGTTAGTGTCGAATAAGGAAGTGATACCCAGCTGATGTGTTTACCAATAGTTATGTGCATAGTACTTCAAGGATGTGTCACACAATGTCCCCATAGCACCTGTTGTTTTATGGTATGTCTCGGGGAGGACAGAAGTTTTGTTTAACTATTTTTTCTTTTGAAAACAAGTCATATTTAATCAACATGTGACCTTTATACTGCAGTTCATATCTGCGTGTGCTACCACATGTTTGTTAGTGTTCAGAAGTGTATTATTGTACATGACTGTCACACTGTCACCAGTGTCACAGCACAGGTGTGACAAATTCGAAACAACACAGAACTTCTGTAACCCTACAAAATTTTAATGTTGGTAGTCTCTAAAGTAGTCATAGTGTGGCACAGAGTCACATCACATCACAAAAAGCACAAATTATGGATGTGTGTGGGGGAGGGGGGGGTGTAACCATTGCTCTCACCTGTCAACCTTGGCAGACGGGAGACCTATTTTATTTTCCTTCTTGCTATTTTCATTATCGGCATATCTGTTCATTTCTGCCATTGCAGTTTCTAAACAAAAGTGTGGTAATAATGAGAAAACAGTCAAAAGGCATCGTTTTCAGGCGTCTATGCCGCGGACCAGCCGGGAGGTCAAATTTCTCCACAGTCTGTGTGTGTAGCACAGGTCAGGAATGTGCCCTGAGCACATTATTTTCAGGCTCACTCTTCTCCCTAACTGCAGCATTTCCTTCCTCCTCTTCCTCGTAAACGTTTAATATCGGACTCACTTAACAATTCTCGTTCAAATGTTTCTACTTCCAAGACAATAACATTCAATTAATCGTCTCGCTAATCAGATAAATCGTCTGCTACTAAAGAAAACGCCATTTTTTTTTCGCCACGCTGCACCATTGAAAAGCGTTCTGGTGGCTGGCTGTTATTTCTTCCTTCCCTCCCCACTACACGCATGTAAGTGGTCTAAATTTATCCCTGGCACCCTCTGACACCCTCCCTGCATCGCCCCACCAATTTTCAGACACATAGTGTGAAAACCACGAGATCTGTGTGTGATGGAAAAGTACTGCCCACGGGGGCAGCACCAACTGTCGGCTGCGGTCGTATTGGAATCTAGCGGCAGCCTCCGTTACTGTCGGCTGCGGCCGGATCAGGGACAAGAGGGTTAAAACCCATTCCGCTTTTCAGAAGAGTAGGCCATTGTGTGCCGGTGGGAATGGATGACAAAATTTACAGTACTGCATACACACGGGGACTGGAGATGAAAGAAAGCATGAGTGCTTATTCCATTACTCTGGAAATAAAGGAAGAAATAAAATAAACTCCGTGCCCAAGGCTTTTTTTCACCAGCAAGACTCAAACTCAAAGAGTGAAGTCAAACTGAAAAGTCTTTACAAGAATACTTTACTTGACTGTTTTACAATTTCTCCATAAACTTCACAGGATGTATGAGAATGGGGATCTTAATGGCTGGGAAAATAGAAAGTCCAACATTTGCAAAGTTTGTCTCAGATTTGGGGGTTCAAATCTCACAGGCAACTATTGAAGTCCTATCAGAATGGAAGAGCTTGTTTTCTCAGAGCCTACATTCCTGTTGACTCCAATCCCCTTTGGATGCGACTTTGAACAGGGGGTTTACACTTGAACACACGGTAACTTGTACTTATGTTAAACATGATGCTGCTCCAACTTTAAATAAGAAAAGTAGGTCATCACATATGGGTAAGAATGAATGATAAACATAAAAACATGTGTGCCCTGTCTTGTTTACACATGGACCCCAAAGTCAGAGATACATAACCTTATAGAATATGGAACAAAAACTAACACATCATGTTTATAACCATGAATCATAAAATAATGCATAGAAAATGTTCCATGTCATTCTTTCATCATATTATTCAGCTACCAGTTCCTTGACGTATTCTACAAGAAAGCGGGAACTGATTTCAGAACAAAGTATGGTAAAAATCAGGGAGTTTTTAGTATGATTTCCAGCAATGACATCAACTGCTTAAATCGTTTTCACTCTAGTGACAGAGCTACACTCGTACTCTATTGTAGTTGTAATCTCTTTAGACTACTACAACTACTTATACTACTACTACAAAACACACACACAAAAGGTATTGCAAAAGGTCTCTGGCGTTGTCCTATAGGACATTTATTATAGTTTCATAAACATTAATGACTTCTTGTTTTTTAAATAATTTTTTAAAAATTATCATACCTTTTGTTTTGCACAGTTTCTTGTCATAATTAAGACTACTTTTGCCCCCGCTCATTTTTCAGTAAGACCTCTATCACCACCTCAATTCTCACATACCCCTTGTATTTTTTTCTCTCTCGTGTAATATCGTCCTACGACTACATAGGTTATGGGACACCTTTACCTAATATCACTGAGTGAACAGACGTAAAATCATTGACGACAACAACACCAACAACCACACACACATACACACACACACACACACACACACACACACACACACACACACACACACACACACACACACACACACACAGAGAGACAGAGCTGGTTGTAGCTCACCTCAATGTTGAGGAGGTTGGTGACCCCCAGCAACACAGGGAGTAGCCAGGTGGAGTCTGGTGCAGTCAGGTCAGGAAACCACAGCACCCCTTCTGTCCTCAGGTCGGCACACAGCACAGCAGACTCTGAGGGGAAAACCACGACACAATGTGATGACGGACACTAGAGCCCAGTGGTTAAGACCGTTCAACTTCAATCCCATGGGTCCATGAAGTCCTGGGTTTGAATCTTGGTAGTATCTGGGGAATTAAGGGTGGGGATTTTATGATCTTTCAAATCAACTACAAGTGCAGACCTACCAGTGCCTTCACACACACACGATACCCTCACACACACTACCCTCCTCCCCATCCCTCCACCACCACTACCCCCCCCCTCCACACACACACACACACACATACAAGCAGAACTGACCAGCTCCATGAAAGGCAGAGGGGACAGCCCCACTCATGTTTCTGAGGGCGAAGGACAGACAGACCCACATAGGGATCTGGAACCACAGCACGAGGGAAGACTTGGCTGGGTGGCAGTTGTCACGGATGTACAGCTCCTTGACTAGCTTCTTCATCTGATACATATGCATAGGGAAAACAGTTCACATCTTGAGTTAAATCAGTGTGTGTGTGTATGTGTGTGTGTGAGTGTGTATGTAAGTGTGAGTGTGTGCGAGTATGTGTGTGTGTTTTTTTATTTCTTCTTTTATTTTAAGGATCATAATGGAATAAGCACTTGTGTGCTTTTTTTCATCCAGTCCCCGTGTGTATGCAGTTCTGTAAATTTTGTTATCCATTCCCACTGGCACACAATGGCCTACTCTTCTGAAAAGCGAAACGGGTTTTAATGTGTGTACAAGATGTTCTGCGTGCGTGCATGTGTGTGAATGTTCATTTTTTTGTTTAATTCATTTATGTCAAGGATATTGGAATAAGCACTCATGTGCTTTTCTACATTTAGTCCCCTGTGTGTATGAGGTTTTGTAAATTTTGTCAATCGTTCCCACCGGCACACAAAGGCCTACTCTTCCCAAAAGTGGAACAGGTTTTAACCTGTATGCAAGATGTTCTGTCTGCATTTGAACACAGGACCTTGGTTTATAGTCTCATCTGAAGGACTTTTGAGGGGAGTGGAGTTGGCACTGATGTTAACTATTGGGCACAGTGTGTGTGTGTGTGTTTATCATAGTGTGTGTGTTATTCTTTTATTTCGAGGATAGTGTGTGTGTGTGTGCATGCACGCATGCATGCGTGCATGTATGTGTGCGTGTTTGAATCAAGGAAAGAACTTTACAAACATAAGTTACATTCAATTATTCTTCCAGCACTAGTTTTCTCCTTTCAACATCTTTTGTTTTTCATCTTTGCTTGTTTTGCCTAGTGTTCACACCAAAACGAAGAACAGCACTAACATGACACTCACTCACAGTAGAATTGTACTTGAAGCGGGTGTACTTGGCATCCCAGGCAAACTTCTTCACCGCCACAGCCACCTCTCGCCGCAGTTCCTGCGACAGCTTGCCAATTTCAGGCTGCAGCAGCTCCACGCGTGCCATGACGTGCATGGAGTAGACTGCCAGAGGCAGAGTGATGACGCCACGCAGCAGCAGTGTGGACAGTGCAATGCTGGCCCACCATGGTAAGCCTGAGTGATCCACAGTAAAAAACAGAAATTATAATTTTGTTGTTGTTACTGTTGTTGTTGTTGTTGTTCCTTGGCTAAAGTTCCAGCCGCATTGTGGCTTCAGGGACGATGTCTACACATGACAACTGTATGCTTGTGTTTTTGAAATTTTGTCATGTGTTCCCAGCAGCACACGATGGCCTGTACTTCCAAAAGGTAGAGTCAAACCAAGTCAAGTCAAAAACACTTTAGGTAGAGCTGATTCTAATGTGTGCACAAGATGTTCTATGCATGTTTGCACATGGGACATCAGTTTAATTACAGCCTTGTACATGGGACATCAGTTTATAGTCTCATCTGAAGGACTTAGTTTTGGGAGAATGGAGTCAGCACAGATGTTAACTCCAGGGCAAAAATCCCCTTGAAACGGTGACTTGGTGGTAATTATAATAATTTGTCAGAAATATTCATAAAGACTGCAATGTCTGGGGTATTATCTAGCTAAGAATGATCACTTGGCTGGATACAAATCTGATGACCTCCCTTGCATCCTTTAAATACTAGGATCCCCAAAGATAAGATATAAGGCACAAAGATTCACTCAGTGCTTATTTTCTTAGAACTATATTTGGGTTTGGGTTGTGGTTTTTTTGGCAACATATATTTTGAGCATATTTTCTCATCTTTTTGTTTTTATCATCATCTGTCGATGGCAAGTTCAATAGGCCATAAGAATTATCCAATATTCTTGTGAATGCAATTGACAGTTTCTAAATTATGAAAAGAGTCCCGCTATACAGTACCACCAAGGATAAAGTTTATATCACAACCAGGATCTCTGGTAACCGCTCTTCCAGGAGCTGAAACTTGCATCAGGTAAGGCCAAAGGAATGGTCCTTACATACTCCAAAATGCCTAAAGTGCTGTCAAGCCTGTCATTGAGGAATACTAATACAGATCTAGGTTTTTAATAACTGAATTTCTCTTTTCTTTATTTCAATCTTTGTTTCAAAATGTGGTGAAGCTTACACTTATTTTCCTCCACTACTATAATTTATTTTTTTCTTGTCATTTTCAGATTTTGTTGGATTTCACCTTTTAAAGCATTTAAAAAAAACTGAAACAATGAAAGAATGCATCTTAAACTATTAAAGTGAATGATTTTGCTGATTGGCAGTTACTGCAAAATGTTGTTTTTTTAAATGGAAACAAAATCACATAAAACATGCCCCTCACCTAAAATTTTTTAAAATCCCAACGAAAATGGCAACAACACAAAAACAACAAAAATTAACTAACATAAAAATGTATTTAACCATAATAAATCTTATTTCCTTTTTTAAAAGAAACTTACTCCCTGAAATAAGGGAGGGAGGATCTTGTAAGAAGTGTTAGAAGTTGGGTTTAAAAAAAAAGTTAATTCAATTATTTTCACGTTCATGGAAAAAGCACTCGCAGGTTTTTCCCCTAAAAATCTATGCCCAATACACATGCTGTTTTGTAAATTTTGTCTTCCATTCCCACCAGCACAAATGACTTATTTTTCTAAAAGGTGGAACAGATTTTAATGTGTGGGCAAGATGTTCTGCTTGTGTTCGCACATAGGACCACAGTTTATTCTGAAAACAGTCTCATCTGAAGGACTTTCAGGAGAGTGGAGCAGCATGGATGCTAAATCCATGGAAAACATTTCCATGAACAGGAGTTGAAACCACGTGTGTACCAATATCATGTGTAACTTCTAAGTTCTATTTATAGTTCTAAGAGAAGTTGCTTACAATTATGTCCATGGCATTGTAATAATATATACATCAGGTGCAAATAATTTTTTCTTGTTAGGTACATTTTATACATGAGTGGGAACAGAAAGGATGATAAGAACGATTCAGTCAGTAAGGATATTCAATATGGGGAGGGGGGAGGGAGACAAATCAGAAATGGCTATGACATAGATCAGCTTTGGAACAAGAGACATGCATTTTTAAAAATCTTGTATGGAAACTCTGAGGACGGCCATGCCCAAAATGCTACACACCTGATTCATTTTGACTGAGCATTTTTGACAGGGTCTGCTGTCTTTTTGTGATTATATTTATATAAACAAACTGTGTACTCACTAAGTGGAGAAGACCTCTATCCTGTGAAAGTGTGGAGAAACAGATTATGTGTAGCGCACCTTTTCTACCCCATTCCCTCAGAGTCAGACCCTGAGTTATGATATGTATAACACTATATATTATCATTGTGCTAGTCTTTTGAAGGAGACAAACATACCAGTCAAACAAGGTCCTGTATGCTGTAGCATTTAGTGCTCACAGAATCAAGAAAATGTACACATATACTATTTTGAATTTTAAGGAAAAAAGTCTTTCCCTACAGTAAAGAAATCTGGCAGATAACTTGTGATGACAAAAACAAACAAAATGTCCCAGACTATGACTATCGTCTATGTCATGTGCTTTGCTTTTCCTGAAGTGTAATGTGTATACTGAAATAAAAATAGCCTGCACAGATCTAATAAGTCTACCTTGCAGTGAGCAGCAAACCAGTCACTATTTTATGTGTATGGGTGTGTGTCATCTGACATTTCACCTGTTGTTGCATGGATGCCTTCCAACACTTTCTGAGCAAAGCCAATGGGTGCAACGTCAGGCGAAAAATATTTGTTGTAAGTGTCCATTGACAAAGTCCTTATGGGAACATAGGTTGACGCTGAAACTTGAAGACTCGTATTTCCGCACAAGGGGTGACGAAATGTTAATTGACTCATTTTACGGCGTGAGCCATTTACTGAAAAATTTGCCCATTTCTTGTCTCCAATCGGTGTGACCACAGAACAAACATGCACAGAATGCAACTTTCGAATCCCTCTAGTCAATCTCTGGGTAGAAGTGGCATATGACCTTGCGGCCAAACTCAGATTCATTTGTATCAGTAAGGCCATGATTTACAAATGTTATGACTCTGATACTCGATAAACAAACATAAATGCGTACGCCTGATGCAAACTCGTCATCTATCGGTTTAACACACAACAATCAAGATCAAGTGTTTGTGCATGCCGATCCATGGGAGCAGCCATTATGCTGTTTCTACCCGGAAGTAGCACCATAGCAAGAAAAGATGAATGTAAAGGTCAAGGCCACAAACGACTGCTTTTGAATGTGACCCACCAGGCTAACATAAAGGTGCACACCACTTGGCTGACTGCAAATATTGTAGTAATTCTACGCATGTAGGAAACACACACACACACACACACACAGAGTCGGCATTGTATGTTATGAAAACCCCAAACTTCAAGAAAGTCTCCAGAATTATATTTGAAATTAGATATGTCATATAATTCCTAAGTTCAAGAGGTATTCCTGTTTCTTTTTGTTGGGTGCCCTCTCACTATGGAATTTTTTCCAATGAGTGGGCTGACAGAGCTGCAAAAAGGTGGCAAGACTTGATATGGAATCGAGAGAACTGGATATTCCCTTATCTATACAGGAGGGATAGGTATATTAGAACAAACTTCATGGGGTAGGCCTAAGTTGAAAGAATCTGATCAATTCAATGAACCATATTTAAAAAGTTGTCTGACCACTGTCCATATTTCTTGTTATATGGCTCCTTCTCAAATAGATTCGCGTTTTATAACCGTGAGAAGGGTTAATTCACTATATTTTAGAATGAAGTTAAATGCATTCCTTACAAAAAAAATTGTAACATGTCAGATGTCTATGTGGAGATCATATTTCCAATACTCATATTATATTTGAGTGCCATATTGTGAAACCTTTTTTACCTACATTTTCTGAACAGTCTCTGGAAAATGTATTTGAAAATTCAAAGTTAGCCTTTGCCATTGCCTGATGTTTATTGCATAGTCCACTTGAATATTTATTATAGTTACAGTGTTGTTATTTCATGTTTCCACATTGTTGAGTTTAAATTCCACTCCTGTTTAAGAGTATTATCATTATTACTTTTCTGGGTTCTCTTTTGTGTGCACCAAAATACCAACACTGATGCTGTTTCTTAACTTTTTCTCCTTGCACTCCTTCCTCTCCCTTCTTTAAATTCCATTACACTTTCCACTTCCCTCGTCTAATATCACTTAGAGTGAACAGACGTTAAATCGAAGATTACAACAACAACACACGGCGCACGCATGCATGCACCACTGGTAGGCACACCACACACACACACACACACACAACACACAAACACACACACACACCACACACACACACACATGCACGCACGCCCACACGCAGGCAGTGGCTACAGAGCCCGAGTGGAAGATGCCTGTGATTGGTTCCTAACACAACCACCTATTTTCTCTTCTGAAGGAGAAAAAAGCCCTTCTCTGAACTGGAGCATGGCAGCCTATAATTATAAACTATTTCAAAACAGCCCTTCATAATTATATACATTCGTGATCTGCTGACCCGGGTTCGAATCTCGTTCAAGAGGATTTTTCCTCTGGGGTTAACATCAGTGCCGACTCCATTCTCCCCAAAAGTCCTTCAGATGAGACTATAAACCGAGGCCCATGTGCCAACGCACGCAGAACATCTAGCGCACACGTTAAATCCTGTTCCGCTTTTCGAAAGAGTAGGCCATTGTGTGCTAGAGGGAACGGATGACAAAATTTACAAAACCGTATGCACACGGGGACTGGATGCAAAAAAGCACATGAGTGCTTATTCCATTATCCTCAACATAAAAAGAATAAGTAAAAGTATAACTTCCCTAACATCATTAGGCCTACAATGTCATGTTGTTGTGACCACTCCTAACTTTCTCATAATTAGATTGAGTTGAGTTGGAGTTGACTGTTATAATCAGGTTAATATAAAGGCTCCTTAACCTTATTACAATCATTGTGACCATTCCCTAACTTGATCACATGTTGATGTGGCCATTCCCTAACGTTGTCACATGTTGATGTGACCATTCCCTAACGTTGTCACATGTTGATATGACCATTCCCTAACGTTGTCACATGTTGATGTGACCATTCCCTAACTTGATCACATGTTGATGTGACCATTCCCTAACGTTGTCACATGTTGATATGACCATTCCCTAACGTTGTCACATGTTGATGTGACCATTCCCTAACTTGATCACATGTTGATGTGACCATTCCCTAACGTTGTCACATGTTGATATGACCATTCCCTAACGTTGTCACATGTTGATGTGGCCATTCCCTAACTTGATCACATGTTGATGTGGCCATTCCCTAACGTTGTCACATGTTGATGTGGCCATTCCCTAACGTTGTCACATGTTGATGTGGCCATTCCCTAATGTTAACACATTATGATATGACCATTCCCTAATGTTAACACATGTTGATATGACCATTCCCTAATGTTAACACATGTTGGTGTGACCATTCCCTAACATTAACACATGTTGGTGTGATCACTCCACACTACTTTTTCTCCCCTAATGTGTCCCCTTCGAATTGCTGTGGACTGCAGTCTTGAAATGGTTGGTGTGCCAAAGAATAAAGAGATAGATAGACTTCCTATCTAAAAAAAACAACAACCCACCCCTAAATAGACATCTCTGCTGTGATGATAAAATAACGCCACAAGAACATCAACAAATTATATTTTTTAAAAAGGAAAAGAAAGAAAGTACAGTAACACAGAAAAGTAAATCAAGAAAAAAAAGAAGAAACAAAACAGAAAATAGAGAACAGCTGACCGATAACCAACAATTTCATTTTTGCACCACGGATTAGCACTGGCAAGGTCTAAGTGATTTGACACCAGCTAACCACCAGCACGTGGGCTCGGTGGTCTAGAAGACGGCTGTTGTGGAGAAAGCGAGAAGTCGTGTGTTCGATCCCCGTTTGATTGCAAACTTTTCTCCATCCACAAGACGCTGAGTTGGAAGGAGTCTAGGTGTCAATGCTTTCAGATGAGAGGATAACCCGAGGTCTGGTGTGTAAAAGAAAAAACAGAGTTCTATCGGAAGAAGGCCACTCTAATAATAATAATGTATGAAATTTATATAGCGCTGAATCTTGTAAAGCAACAAATCAAAGCGCTCAGATGATTTTTTTGTTTATGCGTATGTATGTGTTTATTTAAATTTTGCAATCTGTTCCCATGTGTTTCTCACGAGAAAACGAAATTAAAATTACATGCAGACAAAATTGATTTTGTTGTTGTTGGGTTTTGTGTTTGTTTGTTTTTATTTGTTTGTATGGTTTTGCTGTTTTGTTGTTTTGGGGTTGTTATTTGGTTTGATTTTTTTTTTTGGGGGGGGGGGTATTTGGGTGTTTTTTTTTCTTGTTGTTGTTGTTGTTGTTGTTTGTTTGCCTGCTTGCTTTTGTGTTAATAAGTAGCGCTGCTCTTGTGGTGCTGTGACGCGTTCTTCCCAGGGAAAGCATCCCGAAAATCATACAAAGAAATCTGCTGTCCAAAAAACGTGGTTCACTACAAAACAATTGAACCACCCACTGACACTTTATGAGGTACAAACCAATTAAACATCTAAAACAAACAAACAAACAAACAATAAACAAACACGAAACAACAACAACAGCAATTCCTTTAAGCCATCTCGCCGAGTATTATTGGTTGACATGTCCACTCCAGAACCGGTGTTTATCACATGCTGACAGGACTGCTAGGACCACTTCCTGACAAGATCACCTCCTAACCTAATGATATCTTCTTCCTTTATCCCCGAAGCCGGAACGCGGCTACCTGAATGGTGGGTGAAAACGGTCGCATGCGCAAAATCTCACCATTGCTCAACATCGGACCTCTAACCGAGGAACGAAAAATTAATGTTGTCTTCCTTTCATAACTGGGTGTTCTCAGAGAATAGCAGAAACCTACAGAGCCCAACGCACAGTGCCTCCATCAATGGTCCTCCTGTTTGTTTACAAGCACTGAGCTGACTCATGCGCTGCACTCGACAATGCAACAGTTTGATTGTGGATGAAGAGCGAGCAAGAAACACAAAAAGCAAACCCGTTTCCTCGCATAGTTCAAAGCAAATCAGTAGCCTAGCTACTGCTTTATCATGGCGATAGTGCACGCGCGCGCGCACGCACACTCCCCCCCCCCCCCCCACCCCCCCCCCCCCTACACACACACACACACACACACTTGTTTATTCTTTGTGTGGCCGTATGCGCGATCGACCACACATGCACTTTTACATATGCGTGCGTGCGTAGGTGCGTGCGCGCATAGGCAGGTGTTGTAGTAAAGTTTTACTTCAGCTGTAAGTCATGTGCTGTATGTGCTGTGTTCACCGGTGTAGCCTACATGACTGTGTACGCTGCTGTCTGCGCGTGATGATGCTTGTGCGATGGAGAACGCACTGGCAGCTACACAATCCAGTCTCCCAGAAATACACAGATAATTATGATGCTACATCTGTTGCGAGTCAGATTGTGGTACAGCAGCTTTCACACTCTCTTTCTCTCTATGTATACATGTATAGCCTATACGTCGATGTATTTGCCGGTTTGCATCTCTGTTTGTCTGTCTGATCATCTGTCTGTCTGTCTGTCTGTCTGTCTGCCCCCCCCTTTCTCTCTCTCTACCTCTCTCCCCCCTTTCTGTGTGTGTGTGTGTGTGTGTTGTGTGTGTGTGTGTGTTTATCTTGTTCTTTTATATCGAGGATAATGGAATAAGAACTTATGTACTTTTTTACATCCGATCACCGTGTGTATGCAGTTGTGTAAATTTTGTCATCTGTTCCCACCGGCACACAATGGCTTACTCTTACGAAAAGCGGAACAGGATTTAACATGTGCGCAAGATGTTCTGAGTGCGTTCGCACACGGGGCCTCGGTTTATAGTCTCATCCGAAGGACTTTTGGGGAGAGTTGAGTCCGCGGATAGCAGTGGAGTGGAGTGGTGTGTGTGACAGACAGACAGACAGACAGAGAATTTCGATGTAGAATGATGTAATACACACACACACACACACACACACACACACACACACACACACACACACACACACACACACGCAAGCACGCACGAACACACACGCACACACCTATGAAAAACATAGCTGTACATTCATTTAGCTGCTTGCCATCCATAATAATATGATATTATGTGGTATCAGTGTTTGCTTCTGTACAATAACGCACACTGGTGTATACATTTGATGTTTATACAATGGTGTACGCACAGCAGCTTCAGGGAAACATTTTTTTCTCGTTAATAAACATTAATGATTAGGCTACATCTGTCGCAATGTGCGATTTGGTGGTACAATAGCTCCTGCACTCCTTTAGTCTATTATATTATGTCTGCCTGTCTCGTCGGGGGGGGGGGGGGGGGGCGATCAAGTAATGTGAAGGTGAAGACGGGAAATTGCTCTAGTATTTTTGTGAATAAGTAGCTAGTTTTAAGTGGCCTTAGTTTTTCATTGTTAGCATACAGTTAGATAAGGAGGATGGGAATATCGCTGCAGTTGTACAGGGCTGTCTGTGGGACATTTGCGGCAGTTTTCGCCTGCTTCATGTCCAAACGGGCAGAATTCAAGTCGGCCATGGCGGCGTCCATCCTGAGCTAAAAAGTGGGCGAGACAGTGTCTTGTTAGGACTGACCCTCACCTATCTATTCTGGGGGGGCCTTTTGCTTCGGTGTGGTGATGTGGAGACGAACCCTGGACCTGGTCAAGGACGGAAGCTGAGGCAAACCAGCCTGATGAGCGGTGCTGGTGGCCGTAGCACTATCACAGGAAAAGCTGCAGGGAAAACCAAAGTAAGTGCAGATATGGCCGCCAGCACACCTACAACTGTACACAGTAGACAGGAGTCCTCTCCTACAGTAACTCCTGAGGAAACATTTACCACGATGAGGGCCAAGATGGAGAAAGTGGAGAACTTGCTAAAGACAACAACAGAGACTATGAGGAGTCAAATACAAATGTTGACAAACAGTGTTGATGCCTTGAAAGAGGAAATGTGTGATATTAGACAAGACATGAACATCTAGGACTGAAAATTTAGAGTTAAAGCAATCAAATACAGAACTGATGGACAGAGTAGAAAACTAGAAAAGAATGCAGACGTTCAAGAAGGCCGGTCAAGACGGAACAATATCATTATTCATGGCATGTAAAAGAAAAGTATGAGACTGGGCTGATTGTGAAATGTTCGTGAAAATCTTCTTTCCGAAAAATGGATGTAGCAGATGTTAAGTTTGATAGTGTGCACAGGAAAATTCTAAACCCAACTCTCCCATTATTGCCAGGTGTGTTTTTATCAAGATAAGCTTAGAATATGAAGGCTAAAACTCGTTTGAAAGGTTCAAGGATTTTTGTAGACGACGATTTTTCCAAAACTGTTAGAGATATTAGGCACAATCTGACCCCATACTTGAAGAGTGCTAGGGCAGGGGAAAAAATGTGAGAATGGTCTTTGATCATTTGATCATTAATGGCGAAAGGATGACCCTTAATGATCTTAAAAGAAGGGAATAGCTTGTTGGCCGGCCCATACAATCATCCTGCCATAGTCTCAATTTACAGGGGGGTAGGAAAAGTAAACACACCGGTCACTCAGCCTCAGTTGGACACTCATGTAATAGGGCTTAGCCAAGTGAGGCTCAGTTGTGATGAAGTGAGGGTGACACATCCACACATGAATGGCTAGACAAAGACAGGTCTGACTTTGGCCTAGGTCTAACACCAGCTGACCATGTGTGTTGTAGGCAGTCTTCCATTAAAGAGCCTTCAGTAACTGCTGTTGAAAGCATGAATGCTGTGTCTTGTCATGTCAATGTAATTGGTGAAAGTGTCAGTCTTGAGGGTGTGGATCAATTGAATTGTGGTAATACAGATAAAACAAATAAAACTTTTTCATTTTTGTCTTGGAACGTAAATGGATTGTTGTCAAAACTGTCTGATAGAGATTTTGTATCTTATGTGCGTAGTTTTGATTTTATATGTCTGACAGAAACATTCCTGGAAAATGTCCAGCCAGATGTTTTTACTGGCTATAAGGCCTTCTGTAAGTCGGCAATTAAAGTTAGCCATCAAGGGAGGCGTTCTAGTGGTTTAGTTTGTTTAATAAGGCATGAGTTAACTGCCTTTGTGAATTGTTTAGATGTTCCATATCCTAATATTTGCACTTTTCTCTGTGACAAATCTCTGTTGTGTACAGAAAGAAATGTTTTGCTTGTCTGTGTGTATATCCCACCTGAAGGTTCGCCTTTTTATAACATGTTTGACAATGATAATGGAATTGCTATGTTGGAAGAATGTTTAGTAAATTGTGTAGTGACACTGGATGAAGTAGATATAATACTATGTGGAGACTTAAACAGCAGGACCTCAAACTTTTCTTGTCAGCATGTAGATAAGGACTTTAGTTCAGATGTCCAAAGTAAAAGTATGTCTCTCAGCAGCAGTCGTAATTCTGAAGATTGTGTTATCAACAATTATGGTAAATTACTATTGAATATGTGCACTGCTCTTAGTTTACAAATTCTAAATGGCGTATGTAATGGTGACCAACAAGGACGCTATATATACATCTCTGATGGAGGATGTAGTGTTAATGATTATTTTTTAGTGTCAGATGATTTGTTTTCTCAGATTTTTGACTCATGTGGTATGTGTGTTGCCGAGCGTTCTGATTCCGATCACCTTCCTGTTGAATTATATATTAATCCAGTATATAACACAGGCGTAGAAACTGTTAAGCCATCTGTTATGGAAAAGTTTGTATGGGATGAAAACAAACTCTCAGTTTATAAAGAAAATCTCCAGGATGTGAACATGTGTGAAATTTTTATTAATGCCTTTCAGATGATTGATGAGAACATTAATGAAGCTTTAGATTTGTTTAATGGTTTCATAAAAGCCAGTGCTGAATGTATGAAGAAACAGGTACATATCAATAAAGGTCCATCAAACGATACTTGGTTTGATAATGAATGTAAAAGTATGAAATATAAGGTCAGAAAACTTCTGAAGACTTTCCGAAAAACATTAAGAAATGAGGACAAAAACGTGTACTGTGTCACAAGAAGGGAATATAAATGCATGCTTGAACGAAAAAAGAAACAGTATAATAAGACCTTACTTGCAGATATGATGTCATCTATCTCTTCTCAAATCCAGTTCTGGAAAAGTGTTAAAGGCGTCATTTTAGAAAAAGTCAGCCAAAGAATAGTATATCAGTTGACAGATGGTTTCAACATTTCAAAAACCCTGTTGGAGAAAGACTCATTAGCAACTCCATGATTACTGATGTTGACAGTGATGGAACTGAGGACGATTTTGATCGTCCTATATCTAAAGATGAGATATTAGGGGCACTTAGAAAATTAAAGAGTGAGAAGCAGCCGGTCCTGATCAAATCATGGTGAATTGCTAAAATATGGAGGTGAAAATATTGTGCTTTTCCTTCTAAAACTATTCAACAAAATTTTTGATGATGGTCTTTTTCCAGATAAACTGGCTGATCTATAATACTAACATTGCATAAAAAGGGTGATGTTGATAACCCTAATAACTACCGGGGAATTTCTCTTACTGACATAAGTAGTAAGTTATATAGTACTATTTTAAACAATAGGTTACAAGAATGGGTTATGAAGAATAATATTACAGGTGAGCACCAAGCTGGTTTTAAGAGAGGATACTCCACTATAGATCATATGTTTACTCTGCTTGCGTTTGTAAGAAACAGTTTGCTCATAACCGTAAGGTCTATGTAGCATTTATTGACTTTGAAAAAGCATTTGATTCTGTTAACAGGAACTTGTTGTGGCCTATTCTCCTAAAAAATGGTGTGAAGGGTGTGATGTTTGAGAGCCATGTATCAGAATGTCAGAAGCAGAATAAGATGTGGAACTAAAGTGACTGACATAATATATTGTACCACAGGTGTTAAAGGGTGATGTATGTAGCCCCTTATTGTTTTCTGTTTTTATCAATGAGTTAGCCAGAGACATCATCAATAATGGTAAACATGGTGCCACGTTCCCCCAAGATTTCTTCTGCTTGCTGATGATGTTATCCTGCTATCTGAAACAGTCGTAGGTTTACAAAAGCAGTTTAACAGCTTAAACAGTGCTTCAACAGCACTGGATCTTAAGGTTAATCTGAGTAAGAGTAATATCGTTGTATTCAGAAAAGGTGGATATTTAGCTGCTCATGAAAAATGGTTGTACAATGGAAATATCATGCCTGTGATTAATGTATATAAATATTTAGGAATCTGTTTTTCTACTAAGCTTAGTTTCACAACTGCATGTAAAGATCTGGCAAGTCGAGGTAAACGAAGCTTGTTTATTTGTGTTGAAAAAAACTACGAATATTGAATAATAACTCTTTTGATTTGTTCATTAAGATTTGATGCACAAATACAACCCACTGTGTTATATGGTTCAGAAATTTGGGGCTTGGATGCAGCTGTAACTCATTGTGAATCAGTGCACCTCTTTGCTTTAAGCAGTTTTTAGGCTTAGATAGACGTACACCTAATGATCTTGTTTATAGTGAAACTAATAGATACCCTCTCTCTGTTAATGCTGCTGTAAGATGCATTAGATATTGGATTAAGATTCTGCATATGAATGAGAGCAGGCTACCTTTTAAATCCTACAAGAGGCTTTATGATCTAGATGTCAAAGGGAAAAACAACTGGGCAACACAAATACGTACCTGTTTGTGTGAACTCGGGTTTGGATTTGTTTGGCTCAATCAAGGAGTCGGAAATTGTAGAGAGTTTATTAACGCTTTCAGGCAAACATTGATTGACTGCCGATGGCAGCAATGGAGTAATCATATACAAAACAGTGAAAGATTTCAAATGTACAGACAATTTATAAGTTCGCATGATGTCAAACCTTATCTAAAACTTGATATGGATATACATTTGAAAAGAATAATGTCTAAGTTTAGACTTGGTGTATCAGATATAAATGTTCATAAATTTAGATACAGAGAACATGATATTGACGACCTCAGGCTGTTATGCCCATTATGTAAGCAAGCTCCGAGGATGAAGTACACTTTGTCTTGTGCTGTCCAGTATTTGAGGATGTTAGGCAGAACTACATCCCTGTTAAATATAGTAGACAGCCTAATTTATTTAGACTCTGTTTACTCCTGGCATCAAGTCATCCTGAGGTTGTGCGCAGCCTCACTTTATATTTGTGTAAAGCCTTCAGAATAAGAGAGATAATGTTATCCTAAGTGATATTTTTGTGTATGTGTAATGTACCTGCAAAAATGAAAAGCACTTTGAAATTATGAAAATAATGCACGTAACATGCCTATGCCCGTCCAAGCGTGTGTGTGTGTGTGTGTGTGTGTGTGTGTTAAAACCAAAATACTAAGCAGTTCGGCAACCCCCTTCATGTATGGGCTAATGGCCTTTTTGTGAATAAATCGTTCGAGTTCGAGTTCGAGTTCGAGTTCTCTCTCATCTCTCTCTCTCTTCTCTCTCTCTCTTCTCTCTCTCTCTCTCTCTCTCTCTCTCTCTCTCTCTCTCTCTCTCTCTGCCAAAGGCCGATGTACATTAAACCAGTTCAGAGTTCAGAGTTCAGAGTTTTCTCTCTCTCTCTCTCCTCTTTTTGTCTTCGGCTGTCAGCTTGTTTCTGTATCTCTTTCTCTTGTTTCTTTATTTTTTTTCTCTGGTTTCTTTATCTCTTTCTTTACATCTACATTTCTCTTGTTTCCATCCCCTTCTGTGTGTCTGTCTATCTCTGTCTGTCTGTCTGTCGTCTCTCGTTTGCTTGAAATTATTAGTTGTGGTTATTAATGATAGTCCCTTCTCAGGGCAAAGACCGGATGAAAAAAGTATGTCAATACCTAGCTGTAACCCTTGGGAATAAAGACTATCAATCAATCAATCAACCAGTCAATCAATCAATCTGTGTCTCTCTGTCTCTGCTTTTAAACTGTAAAGCATGTGATCAGGATTGTGTGCGTTAGTGCTACACTCTTTTTGTTGTGATTATGTGACACTGGATCCCCCCCCACCCCCACCTTTTTAGCTTTCTTATAAGTTCTTTGTTACTTACTTTTCAACAAACGTTGATGCTATAATAAGACATTCCAGATAATTAGCAGTGTTATGTCTCTCAGACTGGTACTCATTAGCAATAAATGATAATGCATGATTATAAGAACAAAAGCTAACAGACATGGGCAGATGGGAAAAATCTCGCTAACCAGCGGTTACAACACTCAAAACAAAACAAAACAAAACAACAACAACAACAACGAAACAGAAAAGAAAAGTTTACTACTTATGCGTTGACTTAATCACTACCTCTTGTGTATGTACAGTTTTAATAGTGCAATTTGGTTGAATACTATTACTGACAGACTTCACACCCCCCCAAAAAAAAACAAAAAAAACCCAAAAAATACAACAACCCCACAACACACAACCCCACACAACAACAAAAAACAAAACAAAACACACCAAAAACCAACACCCCAAAAAACAAACAAACAAACAACCCACCACCAACAAAACAAACAACAAAACAAACAAAAGAACCAAACACTTGGTCGATGCTAACATAGCTTTTTCAGCTTTCCCCTTTTTGCCATGGAGATGTAACAGATGGCTGAAAAATCGGGATATTCAACAGCATGCATTGTCTGCCCCTTCCTCCAAGAAAAAAAACAAACAACAAAAGAACAAACAGGCAAAAAAAAAACCCCAAACAAAAAACCAAACAACCAAACAAAAAAGCCCCAAAAGCCAACCAAACAAATCCCCCCTCCCCCCCGCCCACTCCTACTTTTCAAATTGTTTATTAACCGCACTTAGGATAACCAGAAAACTTAAAATAATCAAATATACTGACAAAGTCGGTTTGGTTTCTTTAGTTGACCTGGAAGATCCTGAAAAGAAAAGAAAACCCACACACCCATGTTAATCCTGCAGGTGTCACCTGGATTCAAACCCGAGACCATCGATTTCAGGACTGTTGGAGATTAGTGACCCCTGTCTGTGGCCAGAACCACGCGGCTATGGTTCTTGTCGCTGAAACCCGAGAATGTTTTCTACCATCATGCCTCGACCTTTGTGGACAGTGGTGTTTGTTGCCTTCTTTTGCTTGTATTGTAAGTGGGTTGTTTGTTTTTTGCTGTTTGTTTGTGTTGTTGGTTTAATATATTATATTTATATATATTTATATATATTATTATATATATATATATATATATATATATATATATATATATTATATATATAATATATATATATATATATATATAGTTTTGATTGGGTTATTATAAGGTAAACTGAAGTTGTATAGGATTACACAGTGTGTGAGTGTGTGTGTGTGTGTGTGTGGTGTGTGTGGTGTGTGTGTGTGTGTTTGTTTGTTGCTTTTTTTTTCTGGGGGTTCGGGGTAGGGGCCGGAATGACATGGCCGAGCTGAAGAGGATCTCCCAAAACCGAGTTCGTTGGAGGGGTGTTGTTGCAGCCCTATGTTCCCCAAGGAACCAAGAGGCATAAGTCAAAGTAAGTCAAGTAGGGGTGGGGGGGGGGGGGGGGCAGCGTTCCTCAGTTTAACATCATGAGAGGTCACCTCTCTCTCACTCTCTCTCATACACACACACATACACACACATACACACACACACATACATACACACACACAACACACACACACACATACACACACACACACACACACACACACACACACACACACACAACACACACACACACACACACACACACACACCTGGGGCATCACTGGGACTGTAAAAACACACTAGATGGGAAACCTGTGTGCCGATGTTTTCAAGTACCTCGTTACATAGGCAGCCATACTCCGACATCAGAGGATTTTTCTCCTTCACTTGAGTGCACAGATTGCTATGCTAAGAGCGTGTCCTGTGAAATGAAATGTCATTATGAAAAGATGAAGTTTAAGAAAATATATATCAACACACTGACGTAAAAGAGATTTGATAAGTGATGTACTAATATATGTATCATCCACAAATAACAGATGTCTGCACACACACACGCACACACACACACGCACACACACACACACACACACACACCACAGCTGCTGGAGCACCACCATCACCTACATCAACAACAACAACATCAACAACAATACACTTGTCGCAAACAAAGCCCAAAAATTGCAAGTAGGCCTACATAGAAATCACAAGGACCAGATCTAGATCCTGCCATAGGCAGTCAACCTCATTTCCTTCCTGCAGTGTAATTCCAATCTGCTATGTACACCTGTGTATCAGGCCTGACAGTGTGGCCATACAGCTGAAACGTACAGACAGCCCTGCAAGCTGTTGGCAGCTAATACAGTCGTAAAATACCTGTCACACATGGCTGACAGCTGCACAGACTCTCAACGCTTTTATTTTGTCTTTCACATTGTACTGTCGTCATATCAACTCAGTAGATCTCGCCTGCGACTGCCGGACTGTCCAGTTCATCAGTATGTCTGTCGTTATTGTAGATCTGTACTGTTATAGTTGAGTTTGTACAACTTTAAGACGTCATAGAACGTGTTGCCTATCTGGTTTTCTTTGTGTGTGGGTTTTTTTTGTGTCTTTTGTTTGTTTGTTAACTGTCGTGTTGTGCTTGTTCAAATCTATGATGATGTTTTCAAATCTGAATGACCGCGGAATGCACGATTACAACATTAAACGACAGTGGAACACATGAGAATCTGTGTCGGTTTACCTTTTTTTCCTGGATGGTTATTGTGAAACGCTTCCTTACAAGTGTAGAGAAATAGGATAGTACTTTGTGACGAAGTTTACAGGACTGAACCTCTGTGCAGGGTTTGACTATCTGTCTATACGTCTGTCCTTAGATGTTCTAAATCGTTATTTTGAAACGGATCTTTGTTAATTATAGTGGAGTAGACTTTGTCTGTGATAGCAGCACAAGGCGATGCCATCTAGTCCGCGTCTGTGTCTAGAGTACTGTCTGACTTTGCGGTGACTTCCCCTTGATAGAGTCCACAGTTCAGGCGAGAATGAAATGAAATATTAATCGAAACGAGAAGGAATGGTGACTGCTATAGGCCTACTTGCTGCGATTACTTCCAAATGAAACGCCGGTTAATCTGCTTCATTGTCAGCGTATCATCGACAACATTTTGCTCTGTTTGATTTGGGAAAAACAGACAGCAAAGATATCACCTTACAAGTAAGTATTTAGAGTCTGGTTTTTTGTTGTTGGTTTTTTGTGTGTGGAAAGGGGGGGGGGGGGGGGGGGGGGGGGGGGGGATGGGGGGGGGGGGAGAATTGTGATAAAAAACCCCCCCCCCCCTTTTTTTTTTGTA
>CM054134.1:101045859-101060859 GCA_028751875.1 Rapana venosa
CACATCACCTACACAACAACAACAACGCACAACAAAAACACTTGTCGCAAACAAAGCCCAAAAATTGCAAGTAGGCCTACATAGAAATCACAAGGACCAATCTAGATCCTGCCATAGGCAGTCAACCTCATTTCCTTCCTGCAGTGTAATTCCAATCTGCTATGTACACCTGTGTATCAGGCCTGACAGTGTGGCCATACAGCTGAAACGTACAGACAGCCCTGCAAGCTGTTGGCAGTAATACAGTCGTAAAATACCTGTCACACATGGCTGACAGCTGCACAGACTCTCAACGCTTTTATTTTGTCTTTCACATTGTACTGTCGTCATATCAACTCAGTAGATCTCGCCTGCGACTGCCGGACTGTCCAGTTCATCAGTATGTCTGTCGTTATTGTAGATCTGTACTGTTATAGTTGAGTTTGTACAACTTTAAGACGTCATAGAACGTGTTGCCTATCTGGTTTTCTTTGTGTGTGGGTTTTTTTTTTGTCTTTTGTTTGTTTGTTAACTGTCGTGTTGTGCTTGTTCAAATCTATGATGATGTTTTCAAATCTGAATGACCGCGGAATGCACGATTACAACATTAAACGACAGTGGAACACATGAGAATCTGTGTCGGTTTACCTTTTTTTCCTGGATGGTTATTGTGAAACGCTTCCTTACAAGTGTAGAGAAATAGGATAGTACTTTGTGACGAAGTTTACAGGACTGAACCTCTGTGCAGGGTTTGACTATCTGTCTATACGTCTGTCCTTAGATGTTCTAAATCGTTATTTTGAAACGGATCTTTGTTAATTATAGTGGAGTAGACTTTGTCTGTGATAGCAGCACAAGGCGATGCCATCTAGTCCGCGTCTGTGTCTAGAGTACTGTCTGACTTTGCGGTGACTTCCCCTTGACAGAGTCCACAGTTCAGGCGAGAATGAAATGAAATATTAATCGAAACGAGAAGGAATGGTGACTGCTATAGGCCTACTTGCTGCGATTACTTCCAAATGAAACGCCGGTTAATCTGCTTCATTGTCAGCGTATCATCGACAACATTTTGCTCTGTTTGATTGGAAAGACAGACAGCAACAGATATCACCTTACAAGTAAGTATTTAGAGTCTGGTTTTTTGTTGTTGGTTTGTGTGTGTGGAGGGGGGGGGGGGGGGGGGGGGGGGGGGGGGGGAGGGGGGGGGGATCAGAATTGTAGATGTGATTTGTCAGTGTTTGTTTTTGTTATGTACAGCACTTCATAATTATATGCCAATATGAATATTGACATGTCTCAGTGTATTAAATCCAATGTAGGCCTAATATATATTTTTCTTTTTGAAGATTTGTTTATTTTTTAAATTTTCTTTCACTGTTTCTTTCTCTAAGATAATTATTACAATTGGCTTGATCAAAAGAAATACTAAACATAGTGGAAGAAATTGCCAGCTAAAGAGTAACGTATGCACTTTAAAAAGCAAGACAAGAACTAAATAAATAAACAAATAATTAAATGCATACATGAGAAAATTGGTAGACCCCCCCCCCCCCCTCTCCTCCCCGAAAAGTACGTGTGCATTGCGTACATCCGTCGTTTACACAAGCAATGTGCCGCACAAAAGGACGTTCATAATGATTTGTATCTTCTCCATATTGCAATCAAGAAAATTCAGAATACCAAAGGCTTCAAAGCATTGTCATGATTTTAGTCACTACAGTGCCAGCTTCTTCATACACTAATCAATTCTCAATCAATGGTTTGTAGTGAGGCCTCTTAACCAGTTGATTCCATGTAGGTGTTTGCAGTGTGTGTGTGTGTGTGTGTTGGCACGAAAGTAGACCTCATATCTGCGCATTGTATTCAACAAAGCGTATAGATTCAGTGGAATGGTGTACTTAACCCCAAACTGAAAAAGGAAAAAAGCAACCTCTTCCTCCTCCTCCTCCTCCTCCTCTCCCCTCATTCTCTAGACTGGTTCAGCACAGTGGACTGTCAGCTGCGCAGTGGAGAGTCTAGTCTAAGCCTTTAGCAGTCATGGTGACAGAGTGCGAGTTCCCTGCACTCTACCCACTCTACCCAGAAGTGAAAGTGCTAAAGGCTTAAATGACGAAAACGACCCAGATACCCCAAAGTCCAATATCGTCCATTTTTAGCTTGCGAATTTAGGAGTGTTGCTGTTCATCTGGCTAGCTCTGCATAAGTCGGAATCACTGACACCCGTCGCCATGGCGCGGGGGACGGGATAGCCTAGTGGTTAGAACATTGCGCTCGCAATCTGACGACCGGGGTTCGATTCCCGTTCAAGGGGATATTTTCCCCTGGAGTTCACATCAGGACAGACTCCACTCTCCCTAAAAGTCTTTCGGGTGAGACTATAAACCGAGGCCCCGTGTGCCAACGCACGCAGAACATCTTGTGTACACGTTAAATCCTGTTACGCTTTTCGTAAAAGTAGACCATTGTGTGCCGGTGGGAACAGATGACAGAATTTACAAAACCGCATACACACGGGGGCTGGATGTAAAAAAGCACATAAGTGCTTATTCCATTATCCTCAATGTAAAATAATAAAATAAATAAAAAATAAATGGGGCAGTGGTTAGCACCTTGGGTTACGGACTGGAAGGCCGCAGGTTCGAATCCCATAAGAATCAGGAATTTTTTCGGACTCCGGCCGGCTCCTACCCAGAGTGAGTGTGCTGTGGTCTCATTGGGAAGACTGGGGCCACACAGTCGAGCTTCATCCTCTTTACGGATGTGGTTTTGAGTGTTGCTCAAATTACGTGACCAACACTGCAGGTGTCTATATCTCTCGGGACGGATTGACGCCGGGATATATGATGACAGAAAGTGCAGAGTACAGTACTGTCACGCAGTCTCAAAGCAAAGGCACTTCCATAGCAGCATTGTTTCATCATCATCTCCATTGTCATTGATCATCATGTCACAAAAGAAAAAATGTCTCTGACTCGGTGTTTTCACAGAAGATGAGGCAGCACAAAAGAAAAAAAAATCTCTCCGCCAGGCAGACACCGGCAGAATGACATGGTATTATAATTATAATGAACCGTAAGGTACAGCCTCCATATGACATCTGAAACGCAAAAACATCTCCATAACATTATCATAATCATTTCTAATTGATCCTGATCAGTCAACGATCATCAGTTTTTAAAAGAAATCTCAGACTCCATGGTTCGTTGAGCCTCAGCTCATGCCAGCTTCACCTTTGCTTTCATGTCCGTGGTCGTCGCTGTAGCCGAGTGGTTAAGACCGTTCAATTTCAATCCCGTGGGTCCATGAAGTCGTGGGTTCGAATCTCAGCGGTATCTGGTGAATTAAGGGTAGGAATTTTTATGATCTCACAGGTCAACTTCAAGTACAGACCTGCCAGTGCTTTAATTCGCTGCGGGTATATACACATGCAGAAGATAAAATATGCACGTTAAAAATATCCCGTAGTTTATGTCAGCGTTCGGTGGGTCACGGAAACACGAACATAGCCAGCATACATCCCAGAAGTCGGAAAGTGGCTACCTTGATGGTGGGCAAGAATGGTCGCGTGGGCAAAATCTCATCATTGGGGAACCTCAAAGCTCTGGCCCAGGAACGCAACAACAACAACAACAAAATAATATCCGTGTTGAATTGTCATCAAGTATTCAGTCTGCAGTGAGACTCAGACTAGAAGGGACTGTCTTTACCAGAGGCAAGGGCGGTCCACACTCCAGCATGTCTGGCCCAGGCCAAAAACTTTTTCGATCCTTTCACACCATATGCCTCCGAAGAATTATCCGGATCTTTTGGCCAGAGAAGATCTCCAATGAAGACCTACTACGAAGATGCAGGCAAGAAGACATGGGAACCATCATCACCAGACGACGGTGGAAGTGGATTGGGCGCATCCTCCGAAGAGACCCACAGTCAATCACAAGAACAGGATTGCACTGGACCCCAGAAAGAAGGAGAAAGAAAGGGAGTCCAAAAGCAACGTGGAGGAGGACTGTAGAAAGGGAGATGAAGGCCATGCAGCACTTTTGGGGATCAGTGACTAGGCTGGCCCAGGATAGGCAGGAGTGGAAGCGCGTTGTTTCTGCCCTACACACCACTGGGTGTAATGGTTAATGATGGTGATGATGTCAGCCTAATGTCCATGCCAACATCAAAATATTGTTATGTTGTGATTATCTTACGTTTAGATTGTCTTCAGCCATGACAAGCTCTTAGCAAACTAACCTACACTCTCCTTTAGGAGGAGAACAAATTAAATTAATAAAACCCTCGGAAATCGGAGTATGGTTGCCGATGAGGCGAGTTTATGAGAAAAAAAGAGAGTCCTACACGCAAACTTCTTATCCAAAGTGTACTAACTTTCAAACTCGCAGTGATTCCAAAGTGGGGTGGGGTGGGGTGGGGTGGGGGGGGGGGGGGGTGCGGGATGAGTGAATCAGAGTACATGTTCTGGGTGACCCCCAGGGTGTTACTGAATTATTTAGCCAGTGAACGTGCAACAACAACACGTACAACTGCAGCGTGGCCTACGTCACTCTGTCTATCTGGCTTCACGACTCAGCTGTTACTGTAGATGATAATGGGGTCACTAGGTCATCTTCTGTGGGTGTTCGATCTGACACTGTGCATCGTTACAAGTAGCGGCAGGGCTCAGGCCTCCTCCGCTGTAGCTGTCTCCGTTCGGTGGCTAGCTGCACAGGGCAGTGTCTGTGATCCCACTGTCAGTCAGTCAGTCAGTCAGTCAGGCTGTCTGCCGCCTTCTGTGCACCGCTAGTATCCATCGCCCTTGACTAGAACTATAGACATACTTATGTAATAGTGAAAGAGTAAAGATATGGCTTTTTTTCTACTTCTTCAGTGTCACAGCCTCGATATAAGCATTCTGAAGGTGATGTGGGTTTGTACCCTACAAGTGTGTGTGTGTGTGTGTGTGTGTGCGTGCGTGCGTGCGGTGCGTGCGTGCGTGCGTGCGTGCGTGCGGTGTGTGTGTGTGTGTGTGTGTGTGTGTGTGTGTGTGTGTGTGGTGTGTGTGTGTGTGTGTGTGTGTGGGGTGTGTGTGAAGTCAAGTCAAATTTTTATTTCCAGATGGTACATTGAATAAGCAATGCATTTGCTTTTTTTCATCAAGCCATCTATCTAGGAGCAAAAAACTTGATCAATATTATCTAGCTATATTATTACCATAACCAATAATAATAAGACTAACTCCATAAGAAAAATAGAAACAGAGAAAAACAGAAAGAAAACACACACACATACATACACACACACATACACACACGCACACACTCACACGCGACCCAAAACAAAAAAACAAAAAACTCATCAACAACGAAAATGGACCCCCCCCCCCCCCCCCCCCCCCCCCAACGAGAAAATTACACTGCATAACTCGTACACATATACACACGCACTCGCAACGCAACGCAATATAACACAACCCAACATAACACACACTCACTCATACACATACTCAAGTACATACACGCGCACATTTGTACTCACTTAGATTTGAAAGGATTACAAGAAAATGAGAGAAAAAAGTAACATATCAAACAAAATATATCAGGTTACAATATTGCCGGTTTCATTGGCATATTTAATATGTGTGTGTGTGTGTGTGCGCGCGTGCGCGCGCGCGCGCCCGCACGTGCGTGCCTACATATGTGTGTGTGTGCATTGTGTATATGCATAATATTGTGCATGCATGTGTACGTAACCTTGTACGCGCACGCACGCACGCTTACACACGCGTTGTATGCAGAGAGAGAGAGAGAGAGTAGCAAGAACCTAAGCATTGAAACTGTTGATTGTTATTGCCAACGGTTGTGGCAGTTTATGGCGGGAGGAAAACGAAGACCACAAATTCTCATATATATGTGTGCATTCTCTTAGCCACCGACTGCCTAGCGCTTTGATTTATCTTTGCAAGACATAGCGCTAAATAAGTTCAATTTATTATTATTATCATTATTAGATCATAAAAAGTAAACTCTCTCTCACACACACGCACGCCACGCACACCCACCCACACAAACACAATCTCTCTCTCTCTCTGTCTCGCTCTGTCTCTGTCTCACACACACACACACACACACACACACACACACACACACACACACACACACACACACACACACACACACACACACACACACACACACACACACACACACACACACACTTACTTCACGTTCACATGCATCAGTATAACATAAGTTCAATCCCTTGAAGTAAGTTTTCTATCTTTTTAAATTTAAAATATTGGCAGGTATTGGATACTAATCGTTTGACTATCTGACAATAATTGTTTTTCTGTAATATGATAATTAATTATTGTGTGACATGGGAATATTATTTTCTTGCACGATGAGTAGTCTTAGACTCCAGGCTTGATAAAATCAGTAACACATGCGTGCAATTCTATTCAGGTAATGATCACACAATCAATGTATGTTTGTCCGTCGTGTCCGACGATGACCTCCAAAACAACAGAGGAGGCATCTGCTGTTCCGGAAATAGGGCAGACATTTGATTAAAGTGGAGATGCCTTGCCCACAGCACATCCGCACTCTCTCGGCCAAGTGGGCATAAGGACATTCAGCATTGGAGATGTTCTCCAAAGGCCAACTATCCCCTAGGGCTGCAGCCTCCTAGTCAGAGAGTTACAGTCGATCACTAAAGACTAAGCTGTTAAGTGGAATTCCATGAGTGGGAAAGCCACTGATCATACAGCCTCTCACTTTGCTGTTGCCCCCAGCGTTTAATCAAGCCCAGGCGCTTACGGGACGACACAATCAACCTGAAATAAGAGCACAGCACTTAGTAAAATGAATCTGGCAACTCATGGCGTAAAAAAATGACATTTGGATCAGAAAAGGGGGGGGGGGGGGGGGAAGGGGGTAGCCTGGTGGTTAGAGCGTTGCACTCGTGATCTGACAGTCAGAGATCGAGCCACCACGGAGGCAATGCCCGTTTTAAGGAATTTTCCCCTGTAGTTAACATCAGTACTGACTCCAGTCCCCCCAAAGTCCCGCAGATGTGATTATAAACCGAGTCCCGATGTGAGAACGCACACAGAACATCTCGCGCTCACGTTAAAAACTCAGCCATTTTGTGCCGGTAGGAAGAGATGACACTTGAAGAAAAAAAGAAGATACGCATGCACACTGTTGTTGTGTAAAGACACCATATCTGAAGTCGCAGTGCGGCTGCCTTAGTGGTGGGTAAAACTGTCGCAAAAGAGAGAGAGACATTTATGTATATATATAGATATATTATGTCCTCTCTAGTCAATGGTCCTTATAACAATGTATTGCTCCAGTGTGTGTGTGTGTGTGTGTGTGTGTGTGTGTGTGTGTGTGTGTGTGTGTGTGTGTGTGTGTGTGTGTGTGTGTGCGTGTGTGTGTCTGTGTGTGTGTGTGTGTCTGTGTGTGTCTGTGTGATATTTCTATTTGAAGTTGTCTTGGATCGTTTAAACCAATAATTATGAAAAGGTAGCTTTCTTGTATCTTTTTGAAATCACGATTCCTATCAATTGTAGGCCCTTCATGGTATGATTAAAGTGTTTTTGACTTGACTTGATTTCTCACCATTGGTGTCTTGAGCAACTCTAAATGTTGTGGAAAAGGCCATAGATTTCTCTTTTCTGGTTTTCAGCGAGCAGTATAGGACATCCAACACCAACAAAAAATGTTAATCCCTTCTTTGTCACACCGACTGCATATTTTACTGACTGCTATTTGCGCAAGGAATTATTATTCAGGGACAGGATAGGGGCTAAGTGTCAGCAGCAACAACAAAGCAATGACCCCTGATATTCAGTCCTGCATCATGTTGTTGTTGCACCTTTCTCAGCATGGGGATCTGGAGGTCACCCACAATATGCGCTGTGACACACCCACCCCACCTGAGATTCACTGTGAGACTGTAAGTACACACTGGATGAGAAGTTTGCTTGTATGAATCTTTTCTTCAATAACCGTACTCCATCTTCAGAGGAAATCTTTCCTTATGAGAGTTGACCTTTTCAATCGCTCCATGTCAACCGTTGGCTGTCATGCTTCTGTGTGCTGACAAAGGACGATATTGATGACACAAGAAGTTGTCATCATCATGATAGAATTTTTTTTTATACTCTATATCAAAGTTGTTGGGTTTTTCGTTTTGAGTGTTTTAATTCAGCGTGGTTGTATATTTTGTTCGACTACAGTTATAGAATTATGGGCACATCCCGAGTCACTGCACTTATTGTGTAGCGTAGGCATTGACAATAGCACTCTGTCTTATACATTCTATAAGCCTGCAGTAGGTCTTTATGCACACACGCTCGCGCACGCACACATACAACACACACACACACACACACACACACACACACACAACACACACACACACACACACACACACACACACACTCCTACTTAGGTACTTACTTAATGCTATTTTTCTGAAATTCAATCCTTGATTTTCAGAGGGTTCAGACGATCAATGACAGCTACATTCTCCAAAACGCCTCATCATGGACTTCGTGAGATTCTGGAAAAGACGGCGAAAAAACAGACCACGATTAGGTACAAGTAGCGATAAAACTTTTCACCTGTCTGTGTCTGTCTGTGCCCCTGTCTCTGTGTCTGTCTCTCACTCGCTGGCATGTTCGCTTACTCGCCTCCCCCCCCCCCCCCCCCCCCCCCCATCCCCCCTCCAGTATCCTCTCTTGTGCTGATATTCTTCTCCATGCAGAATACTTTCTGACGGTTGTAGTAGAAGTCGAGGCAGCTGTAAAAGTAATAAAAAGTAACCTGGTAGTATATTACAGTTGTAGCAGTATCTGCAGAATAATTATAGCAATTGTAAAAGTAGAAACAGCAGTACACAGTACACTATTACAGAAGTAGTAGTAGTAGTAGTAGTAGTAGTAGTAGTAGTAGTAGTAGTAGTAGTAGTAGTAGTAGTAGTAGCAGCAGCAGCAGCAGCAGCAGCAGCAACAGCAGCAGCAGCAGTAGCAGTAGTAGTAGTAGTGGTGGTGGTGGTGGTGGTGGTGGTAGGAGGAGGAGGAGGACGAAATGAATGAGTGAATGAATCGATGATAATAATGAGAATAATTTTATTGTGTCTCATTTCTACCCTCTGTCCTCACCCTTGTGGAATATTACAAGGAAAAAAAAGAGCAAGGAGTGTAAGACTATTGGTCAGGAATCCCTGTAGGGTACGGCAGGTATGCTCAGAACAACAAGATGCTGTGCGCAAACAGACTAAAGGCATGAGTTGCCATGTCGGATACAAACACTGTCTTACTCACTAAATCAACCAGTCTTTGAAGTGTTTATCTGTTTGTTAGTTGTTGTTTTTTCTGTTCCTTGGCCAGAGCTCCAAGGTTCGCCAATGGTGAGATCATGCGTATGTGACCGTTTTTGCCCACCATGAAGAGAGAGACGCATTCCGATTTCAGGGATGAAGGGTTTATCAAAATATGATGGCTTGCCAGTCCAGCATACGGCATTGTCTATGGAACTGAAATTTAGGGCATGTAGGACTTTAATTTACCAGGAAAAAGTTCATGTGAGCTATACACCCAGAATTTCTTTCAGTCAGGATGCAAATACTTAGTGGTTAGTCATAGGATAAAACCAACAACAGCAAATCCGTTGTATTGAATCTTTGTTGTTACGGCTGACAATATCACAGTTGTTGACTGTCGCCATCTTTATGTCTGGTCCATTCCCGCGCCTTTTTTTCCCCTCCAGAAAGACTTATAAAATGCCAATTCTCTTCCACACCCAAGTCGGATGTGCTGGGCCTGATTTGTCAGGCGCATAAAGGCAGCGCAACACATTTCCGCTCATAATTATGACAGAGAACAGTAGTTGTCTGAGCGTTCGACGACGACGAAGATGTCGTTGAGTGTTCTCGTCTTTATGTCTTTCCCATATCCCCTGCATGTCTGTCTGCCTGCCTGTCAGTCTGTCTTTCTAACTCTCAGTCGGTCTGTCTCATTGTCTGTTTGTACAGTCATTAAAAAAAAAGGTTACGTTTTGGAATAAATGAATTAAATGTCAATCAATGTTACAAAGAAGTTTTGAAAAATTGTCTTTTTTGTGACAGATGGGAGGAGGAACTGCGTGTATTGATGTTTGTTTTTATATGTATTGATGTTTGTTTTTCCATGTATTGATAGTTTGTCCAGTATCTATACTGATTTTAGATAGATAGACTTGTATTGATGCATATACAAAATAACGGAAAACCATTGTTACAATCTTTGTTACAAAATGGTAGTTTTATAATTAATAGAGATGTCGCTTGTGTGTGAGTGTGTGTGTGTGTGTGTGTGTGTGTGTGTGTGTGTGTGTGTGTGTGTGTGTGTGTATGTGTGTGTGTGTGTGTCTGTGTGCGTGTGTGTGTGCATGCGCGTGTGCGCGTGCTTGTATGTGTGTGTGCATGCGTGCGCGTGCGCGCGTGTACGTCACTTTGTATACAGGTCGGTGGTGGCCTAGCATTAAAAGTCGTTGAGTCTATCTGTCTGTCTGCAAATCTGTCTTTCTGTCTGTCTGTTTGGCTGTCTGTATGCCTGTCTAGCTTTTTCTCCTCTTTGTTTCTTTTTTTTCTTTTTTTTTTCTCGTCCTTCGGATGAGACTATAAACCGAGGCCCCGTGTGCAAACGCATTCAGAACATCTTGCGCACACGTTAAATCCTGTTCCGCTTTTCGAAAGAGTAGGCCATTGTGTGCCGGTGGGAACAGATGACAAAATTTACAAAACCGCATACACACGGGGACTGAATGTAAAAAAGCACATGAATGCTTATTCCATTATCCTCGATTTAAAAATTTTTTTTTAATGTCATCTGAGCGCTTTGATTTATTGCTTTACAAGATTCAGCGCTATATAAATTCCATACATTATTATTACTATTATTTACTGAGCCACAAATTCAAGCGAAAGCGGCAATAAGAATGGTCTGTGTTGCAGAGTCCAGGCACAGTGTGGTGTCCATTAGCAACAGTTTTCACATGCTAGGACCCTGGCCACCCAACCAACGCCTTAAAAGGTAGGACATTTCCACACCTTGTGTTTTTGCTGTGGTTCGGGTACAGCAGTTGTGTGCGTTCTATTATTCTGTTTGTTTGTTTGTTTGTTCACTTATTCGTGCCTTTTCAAATGGTTTAATTCCTCTTTCCCTTCCTCCGTGGTTTTTTTTTCTCTTTCTTTTTTTCATTCATTCTTTCTTGCTTTCTTTCTTTTATTAATTTATTTATTTCCGTCTGTCTGTCTGTCTTTCTTTTCTTTTCATTCTATACTCTCTCCCCACTCTGTCTGTCTTTCTTTTCTTTTCATTCTATACTCTCTCCCCACTTTACATGTATACATTTTTCTCTTTCTCCTTCCTTCATTCCTTCCCTCTTTCCTACTTTCCTTCCTTTTTTTTGTTTGTTGATCGTTTACAGTTTCATTGTTCAAAGAGTGTTTTGATTCCATTTCATTCCAGTTTACTTTATTGGATAAGTTCTTGTATATCTGAATATTAATTGAAATGGTTGGGGATTTTATTGGTCAACAAATTATATAAATTTTTATCGATTTGCCAGTGGTTTGTATCTTTTTTTTAAAGATTGCTTTAGTCTTTCAACAAGTCTGATTCCTTTCTTAGATTCGATCCTTCCTTCCTATCCTACTACTTTCCTTCCTTCCTATCTTCCTTCTTTCCTTTCTCCCTTTTTTTTCTTCCTTCCTTCCTTCCGTTTTTCTTCTTCTGTTCTTCCTTCCTTCTTGCTGATGAACAGGCAAATGTTAGAGAAGACTGGCGAAAGGGGATTGGTGAAATGGGCATTGGTAAAGTAAGGATGTCTTCTTGTTTCCACCAACGTAGTTGGTTCTAATGTACGTAGTTATGGTACAAAGGGCACGACAAAAGAATAGTTATATTTTCCTAGAGCTAAAAGTTCCATCTTTGTTTTGAAATAGCTGATTTTTATTTCACGTTTTGCCTTCGTGGGGATGCCGGGGGCCTGTCAGTAGAAATAGCCTCCCCTCATCTCATCTCGTGTGCTCCCATAACCCCCTCCAGGGTTGTAGGGGCACTGCAGTTACGAACGTTGCACCAGTTGGCTTCATTTCTCCTCCCGGTCCATTCAGTGATGTTGTCTGCCCATTTCTTCTTCGGCCTGCCTCGCCTTCTCTTCCCCTGCACTGCTCCATACAGTATGGTCTTGGAGAGCCCATCTGATCTTGTCACATGTCCATACCATCTGAGCTTCCTTTTCTTGACTGTGGTCAGCAGGTCTTCGTACTGTTAACTTGTTGGGTGATGGTTTGTTGGACTTCTTCGTTGGTAATGTGGTCCGTGTATGAAATGCCAAGGAGTCTTCTGAGGCATCTCATCTCCAAAGCCTGGATCCTTCTGTGTAGATTTGCTTTCAATGTCCAGGATTCGCATGCATACAGGTATGTGGAGATGACCAATGCATGCAGTAGCTTGACCTTGGTCCTGAGGGAGATGTTTCGGTCTTTCCAGACGGTCTTGAGCTTCCCCTCCTTCTGGAAATTCTGTGCTAGGAATTCCCCTTTTCTATCCCTCTCTTTGTTTCTGCCTGGTTCCTTTTCTTCCTGTCACCTCCTTGTCTATTTTCTCCCTTTTTGGTCCATTCTCCTGCTGGTTGTTTTTTCAAGAAGGACTGAAAAGATAACGGTTTTCTCCCATGCTGAAGTCGGATGCGCTGGGCCTGACTTGTCAGTCGCTTAACGGCAGCGCAACGCATTTTTGTTCATATGACAGATAACAATAATCGCTGTCTGCGCGTTCGTATTATCAGGACTGTCACCTCGTTTAGTTTCAGTAACACACGATAACATTCACTTCAAGTGCTAAATCAACATCTAATCCGCTCTAATCGTAACAATGTCAACCTGAAAAATTACATTAAATGACAAACGACTTCAAATAATTCATTCCTAAAAGCCAATAAAACTAGACTGTAATGAGGACGCATAATTTGTCATCCCCAATTAACAAAAAAACCCCGCGTAATTAGAACATTGAAGATGATCGAAAATAATACAAAAAGTGACGATGATAATTTTTTATGATATACATCTGAAAAATACCATATAGGCAAATAGTACTACACAATAGACATCCTTTGTCCCTCCCATGTTTACAATTTCATCATCTGCTCACCAGGACGAAACGATACAGGAAATATGTCACATAACGAGTTAAGAGGGGGCAAAATGACAGACTCACTTGAGAAAAGGGCAGGTGAATGGACTGCGGAGCTAGAAAATACGACCCCCAAAAAGTCGACAGAGAGGTGAGGGAAAAGGCAGAAAAAAGAGAACAGTAGAAAAAGGAAAATCTATAGCCCAGGATTTTCAGAAGATAGGGATGCTAGTCATACTGAAAGATAGGGATGCTAGTCATACTGAGAGATAGGGATGCTAGTCATACTGAAAGATAGGGATGCTAGTCATACTGAAAGATAGGGATGCTAGTCATACTGAAAGATAGGGATGCTAGTCATACTGAAAGATAGGGATGCTAGTCAAACTGAAAGATAGGGATGCTGGTCATACTGGAAGATAGGGATGCTAGTCATACTGAAAGATAGGGATGCTAGTCATACTGAAAGATAGGGATGCTAGTCATACTGAAAGATAGGGATGCTGGTCATACTGAAAGAGCCTGCAGCATTCCCACCGAGGGAAGGGAGTGGAGGAGGGTAGCTGGTCAGATTAAAATATTCGTTTGACGAATTTTCGCTGGAATGGATGTACTCAAAGACATAATATAGCTTATCTCCTAAGTCATCTCTTTGCTCCTTGAGAAAATGGAACCACTCTTGTTATAATTTGAGACAGCGATTTAACTTTGACGGTCAAGTATTGAAAGGATAGGACACATGGTATTGCAGTTACTCTTTATTTGGTGAACGTGGCTCTTTTGAAGAAACCTGTTCCTCATCAGGAAAGACTGACCTGGCAGGCTTTGACTAATCACGAATGCATGAACTGGTAAAAATAAACCCGGCCTTTTGCCGTAAAAAATTGACTCATTTTGCGAAAAAAAAAAACCCAAACCCAACCGTCTCTCTTCCAGTTAGTGTGAATTTTTAGGCTTTTTTTATTTGAAAAAAAAGACTGCGGCTATCTAAAAAAAAAACAACCCACTTCCTCCTCCTCCCCCCCCCCCCCTCCACACACACACACACATATCTTTGCCGGTAATTTTACACTATTTTTGATAAAAGAAAAACTGGTTACAAATTACGAATGTATTCTATCTCCCGTTAGAAACTGATTCGGTGATAGCTACTGAAAATTGGTTTGCTTTCTGTTGAACAAAAGAATATCGATCTTTAGATGTTTGCATCGTTCCATAGTCTGCGAGTAATCTGGCTTCGGAACCCAAGTATTCAGATGATGTCTCTTCCCCTCCACTGTCTTAAAGTTGGCAGACTCCCCGAGGACTCATACATCGTATTACGATCGCTCACAAAAGGTGGCGACTGGTAAGTAGAGAAAGCGAATGTTAGATCAAAGACCTTTCTTTTTTCGCAATGGACGAGTCCTTGGTAGTACCACACACACACACACACACACCACACACACACACACACACACACACACACACACACACACACACACACACACACACACACACACACACACACACACACACACACGTAGGCCCGCACGCGCGCGCAAAGACTACATAGGCACGCATCGGCGTGCTTGCATTTGTGTGTGTGTGTGTGTGTGTGTGTGTGTGTGTGTGTGTGTGTGTGTGTGTGTGTGTGTGTGTGTGTGTGTGTGTGTGTGTGCATAAAATGTAGTTGTAGATTCATGTGCATGCATGTATGTATACAGTAGCCTACATCCATGCATATTTTTTATCAGCAGACACGCAATGTATGTAAGAATGTAGATGACTGCAGCCACAACTAATGTGCAGAGCACACCACACAACACACACACACACACCACAACACACACACACACACACACACA
>CM054134.1:101065859-101068359 GCA_028751875.1 Rapana venosa
GTCCCTGTAGGACAGTCCTGGCCAGTCCAGGTGTTTGTGTAACATGCCCCTACCATTTCAGTTTGCGCTTTTTCATTGAAGTCAGGAGCTCTTCATATACCCTCGATGGCCAGAACTGAAAATGCCATCAGTCTTTCCTTTTCAGTATTGCTTTTTTGCCCGAAAGATCATTCGATTTATGATTGAACTTTTTACACAATTTTGAGACCACCAATTAAGATCTTCAGCCATATAAACCATTCTGCCTGTTCAGGCGCTGTTAATTTTAAAAAAATTCTTTTATGTTTAATCCTTCGCTCGTAACCTACGTAAACTTCTCAGTTTTGAAATAATAAAGTTGCTTTCACTCTGCTACAATGTTTTATATGAAAAAACGTAGCTGTTGGTGCTTATTAAAAAACAAAACAACAACATCGAACTGAATGACCAGAAGCGGAGCTGATGTTACAAAACTGAGAAGCTGCGAACTGGAGACTTCATGCATTTCTCCACATAGATAAGCCACACCTACGCTTGCCGCGCAGTATCTGATCCATGGGATTGGAAGTTAGGGCTTTAACAGAATAGCCTACCATTGGTGCATCACTTCAACATGGTAACTAATCCTCTGTCGACCCTCCGTTCTTTTGTAGACACTACGCCAGTTTGTTTGTTTTCATACTTCCCTGCCACTAAATTTTATGTTAATTTTTTTTAAATGATGTTTCTATTTTTCTTTTCGAATGTTATTATTTATCTAGTTTTATCAGGTATTTAGGTCAATGTCAGGTCATGCTAGGTTCATGTCAGCAGCTGTGGCAGCAATCTGCCAAGTAGCGTATCTTCCTTCCTTCATGTTCGGCTTTTCATTCTCCGTGTCTTGCTCCTATTGCAGCTGCTACAGTACTGTTCTTGCAACCTGAATATTGGTAAACCTGCCCTATTAGTCAACTGTTTTTATTTTTGGAAATGTTAGATGTTAAAGCAGAGTCAGCAAAAGTATTTTTTAAAAAGTAGGTCTTTGCTTAAATGTGACAACAACAAAAAAGGACAGCAAAACCTGCAGAGACACAAAGAAAGAAAGGTGGACTGACATCACCCAGGCCAACACACATGAGACAGACGAGCATTAAGGCTGCAGTCAGGTAGACAGACACTCGGGGTATACACACGAGGACTGGGTGTAAAAGAAAAACGGCACATGGGTATTTTTTCATTATCCTTGACGTAAAGGAATTTGAATAAATAGAAATAACACACACACAACACACACACACACACACACACACACACACACACACACACACACACACACACACACACACACACACACACACACACTTCATCCTTATTGAAAGGCATTAAAAGGCCCCAGTCCCATTCTTTCTTTCGCTCTCTCCTCCCTTTCTCTCTGTCTCTGTGTGTCTCTATGTCTCCCTCTGTCTCTGTCACTCTGTCTCATAGTTTCTGTCTCTGTCCGTCCGTCTATTTTTCTTTCTCTGTGTCTCTATCTCTCACACCCTCTACCCCCCCCCCCCCCCCCCTCCCCTCCCTTGTCTCTCCATCTCCTCCCCCTCTCTCTGTCTCTCTCTTTCAGTGATGTGCCACCATAGCCGCCGTTCTGAAGCTGAGATTAAGTTTGCCGTCGCGAGCATCATTGATCTACCGCCATCCGGGCCCATGCGACAAAGGCGGTCGTAGTAGTGGTGGTGGAAGAAGGACGCCGTTGTCTGCCGTGAAATACCCGCCGCGCTGGGGAAAGCATTTCTCCCTGCCAAATGAAGTTTCAGCTGAGAGTTCTTTCCCTTCGCTGGGATTGCTGGGATGGTCGTCTGCAACTTGCTGGTGTCATTCATTTGTGATTTTGATTATTATTATTTGTGATGAAGTTTTTTCAACAAGAAGGGGTGATATAATCTCTGTGCGCGCGTGTGTAAACTTCGTCGAAGGAAGAAGTGAGATCTTTCGGTGGAAACAGTGAATTTTTCAGGGCGGTGTCTTGTCATCAGATAGAAAGTTTATAGTTGGAATTCTTCGATTTTTATGGTGGTGGTGGCGGTATTGATTTTGGACAAAAACTAGATGTAGAGCGTGGGTAGTGAGGGATTCCATACTTTTCTTAATAGGTTAAATGGCTGCGGCAATGTAGGCTTTGTAAGATTGTGTTAGGCTGTGTTTGGCCACTCGCCAACAAGGTATGCTGGCACTGTTTAGTGAATGAGTCTTAAAATGGCAAAGGCTGTAGATCAGACATGGTACTATGAATGGTTGATATATATATATAAAGATACAGAGAGAGACAGAGAGAGACAGAGATGATAGATAGATAGATAGATAGATAGATAGATAGATAGATTGATTGATTGATTGATTGTGCGTGTGTATTTCTTCTATTTATTTAATTATTCTTTCTCTTATTCCGAGGATAATTGAATAAGCACTCGTGTGCTTTTTTTTTTACATCCAGTGCCCGTGTGTATGCACTTTTGTAAATTTTGTCATCCATTCCCACCGGCACACA
>CM054134.1:101075859-101088359 GCA_028751875.1 Rapana venosa
GAGGAACCGAAACTCGAATCGGGTCAGGCAAACGGCATATCAGAGAGAGAGAGAGAGAGAGAGAGAGAGAGAGAGAGAGAGAGAGAGAGAGAGAGAGAGAGAGAGAGAGAGAGAGAGAGAGAGAGAGAGAGAGAGATGTTATTCTTTATGGGCCATAACCTCTGATGAAAGTGTGATGTGGACATCATACACATACATACAGTTCACATTTACAACACGATGATTTCACATTTAAACGTCTATCACACATTGGGAGAGAGAGAGAATGACAATGACAAATTCTTTTATTTCGAGGATAATGAACTCATGTGCATCCAGAGAGAGAGAGAGGAGAGAGAGAGAGAGAGAGAGAGAGAGAGAGAGAGAGAGAGAGAGAATGGCAATGACAAATTCTTTTATTTGGGGGATAATGAATAAGCACCCATGTGCTTTTTTTACATCGAGAGAGAGAGAGAGAGAGAGAGAGAGAGAGAGAGAGAGAGAGAGAGAGAGAGAGAGAGAGAGAGAGAGAGAGAGAGAGAGAGAATGGCAATGACAAATTCTTTTATTTCGAGGATAATGAATGAGCACTCATGTGCTGTTTTACATCCAAGAAAGAGAGAGAGAGAGAGAGAGAGAGAGAGAGAGAGAGAGAGAGAGAGAGAGAGAGAGAGAGAGAGAGTTCAGACTTCAGACTTCAGACTTTTACTGTACAAGAGAGCACATTCACACACACACACACACACACATACACACACATACACACACATACACACACACACACACACACACACATACACACACAACACACACACACGCACGCACACACACATACACACACATACACACACATACACACACACACACACACACACACACACACACACACACACACACACACACACACACTTGACCGAAACGTGAGAGGAACCGACTTGCTGGCGGCATCAGTAGCGCTACAGTCCGCCAGACCTCGGCAGAGACAGACAGAGAAAGAAGTCCCCAGTGCAGTGCAGTGCAGAGAGAGAGAGAGTGACTGCTTCAGCCAGACAGCTACTACAGACAGTCCTCGCTATCCTGTCTTCGCTTAGGGGGCAGAACTGACGTCTGATGGTCACTACTAGCCAGCCATGTCACCAACAAACGCAGCACACACACACATGTATGCGTGCGCACGCCCACGCGCGCACACACATACACATACACATACCGCCTATGCACACACTCACTCACACACACACACACAGACACGCGCGCGCGCGCGCATGCATGCACACACACGTACGTACATACATACATACACACACACACGCATACATACACACACATAACCCCACACACACACAGACCACAACCACCCACACACACACACACACACACACACCACACACACACACACACACACTCACACACATGCACACACATACACACACACGTCTGATATCACTATTTAGTGGAAGGACGTTAAACTGAGGAACTAACACACACACACACACACACACACACACACACACACACACACACACACACACACACACACACACACACACACACACTGCGACAGATGACAAAAATTCGTTCACACGAAAGGTCAAGCAGCGTTTAACGAGCTGACATTCAAATGAGGTTGAAAGTGTCAATGACCCACATCATGAGAACCGAAAAGTATTCCGAATAACTTGTGGTACCATTTGGAAGTTTTATCATTTCGTCACACACTTGTGGTATCATTTTTAAGTTTTATCATTTCGTCACACACTTGTGGTATCATTTTGAAGTTTTATCATTTTGTCACACACTTGTAGTATCATTTTGAAGTTTTATCATTTTGTCACACTCTATCCGTGTGTCATTTAAGCATTACTCGCTGTTATTTTATTTTGATTTATTTGTATTTCGAAGATAGTTGAATAAACACTCATGTGTTGTTTTTTTAAATCCAGTCTCCGTGAGTATACGGTTTTTGTTCATTTTGTCCTCGGTTCCCACCGGCTCACAATGGCCTACTCTTTCGAAGAGCGGAACAGGTTTTCAGGTGTGTTCATTCACGTATGAGACTCATTGAGGCGATTCTTCTTTCTTCTTTGCGTTGCCTGGGTTATGTTGTGAGACCAGATCTTCTGAGGAATTCAGCAGTTGCCTGCAGGTCATCCACCGTGCCGTACAGTTTCTGCTTCAGAGGCGTGGGCTCAGGCCACACTTCCAGCCTTAGCGTCTGGAGGGTCCTGCAGTCTTGTAGGATGTGGGCCGTATCCTGTTCTTCTTCTCCACAGGGGCACATAGCAGACGGTGTAATTTTCAATTTTCTGTGGAGGTGTTTATTCATTGAGGCGATTCAACACAGCTATATGTTGCGGTGATGGGGAGAAGCATACTTTATTTCCGCGAGTGTGTGGAGCGATGGTAAATCAAACACCATCCACACACAGTGACGAAGAGCACGTCCCATGAGCCAGTCAGTGCCCATCTCTCCTCCACCATCGGCCCCCGAGCTCTGTTTTCATGGGAAGCCAGACGGGTGCTCTCCCCTTCCATTTGTAGAGGACGCAACGAGTTCATTCTGACCTGTGTAGAGGTTTAGTGCTTCAGTGTTTGAAGGAAAAAGAACGTAGGATGTTTGTATGTGGGTGGTAGCAATTTTGTGTGAGGCTTTTTTTGTTTTTGTTTTTATTTGTTTGTTCTAAATAAAGTAAGGAGTTGGTTAGGCATCAGCTGTTTGAATTAGCTGCGGTGAACAGTTAAGGGATGTGCGGTTTGAACTGGCAGTGCTGTGTGATAAACAACAACTACAGCAAGAAATAGTGAGCAAGAAAATTGGCCATTCTTATTACATCAACATGGCTTTTTTGATATTAAGGGGAAATAATTGTATGTCTTATGGGTCAATCTGTTTTGAAAACCCAGTTTTGATCCATTTTATGAAATCCTTTTGATTTACACACACACGCCCGCATGCATGCATGCTTCACACTCGCGCACGTGCGCGCCACACACATACACACACAACACACACACACACACACACACACACACACACACACCACACACACCAAACACACAAAGTTGTGTGCTACTACATATCCACGCGGATCTATGCATATGCTTTTTGTATGTGACTGGAAAAGGGTCATCTTTGGAGACTCACACAGCAAAGAGCTAAATTTCTGTACTCCAGAGCCGGAGAATAATACTTGCATTATGACTTAACACAGAGCTACACATAAAGGCTTCAGTGGCTACTGATAAAAGAATTCTAAAGAGAATTGTACACTGCGTGGTAATCGAAAAAGACTAAATTATTAAACCCGGAAACCAACGCACTCGAGCGCTTGCGTGCACGCGCTTGCTCGCGCACATACACACACACACACACACACACACACACACACACACACACACACACACACACACACACACACACACATACACACACACACACACACACACACGTGTGTGTGTGTGCACACGCACACATATATATGCGCGATTTTGCTTCCTGTGCGTGTATTGTTCTACTGACCTGATTGACTGGGACAATATGGCTTTAACAGTGGTGCCAGTCAGCGCTGAGACAGGATGTCAGGAAACAACAGAGAGAGAGAGAGAGAGAGAGAGAGAGAGAGAGAGAAGAGAGAGAGAGAGAGAGAGAGAGAGAGAGAGAAGGGGGGGGGGGGGGGGGGCGTGGAGTGGGAGGAAGAAAGGGGGAGGGGGGAGGGGGCAGTGTGACAGCATTGATAAATTTGTGGGGCTAACAGCCTCTGCGTTAAAAGCTTTCTGGACATGACACACGTGTGCCGGGAAGGAAGGAAGATAGCCTTCGTTGGAGTTGCTGTGATGAAAAATACATGGCTCTCTTCATGATTGCAGGCATTGAACGCAAACGTTCGCGAACATTACACACACATTTCGAATGCGAAAGTGTTGCTATTAACCATATCAAGCCTATGATGTGGTTTGATTGTGAATGTCAAAATTTGGTTTAGTGTTTTAAGCTAATGTACGCAAGTCTTTGTGAAGAGGTGTTTCAGTTTGCGTGTGCGTGGTTGAAATAATAATTTAGTGTATAGTGTTGCTGAGAAAATGTTGATGCTAGGGGAAAATTTGTTACAGATATGAGACAAAATGTTTATGCTGTAAGAGAACAGACTCGGTTGACAATTCTAGGAGCCAGTGATCATATTGTTTAAAACCAAACATTTTCCACTACAAGTGCACGAGTCGAACTAGAACTCGGCAAAATAGTACACGTGGATAAAGGTATAAAGCGTAGAAAATCAAATCATAAAAAGACAAAGAGTATTCCGAATATGTTATTGCTAGAGAAAAGATAGTCTGTGGAGTCCTAGAATTATTTTTTTAAACATTCTGACACTTCAGAAAATTGCAGTATCTCAGGGCAGAAGCGTTTGCAGAAGACTCCGGCAGAGGGGTACGAGCATCAGAAAAAAATGGATTGGTTTTTGCTTGCTGTCCCCTTTTCTGTGACGCTCCTGTTCTGCTGACGAACGCGTGGAAAATTGTTATTCCAGTGATGAAGTTGAAGGAATCCTGTACTCCAAGGAAACGAAAACTTTAAAGAATGAGGTGTGAGAGTTCAACATATTCTACAGAAATTTGCATCGCGGGATGGCCAACGTTACGCCAATATTACTAGTAAGGAATACATGTGAACAGAAAAATTGCCACGAGACAGCATTCGTTGAGTTGACATGGAAAGTTCTTTCAGTGGAACAACATTCATCATGGCAATAGTGGACAGTGTGAGGACATGCTCTAAGAAAGCTATTTTGTGAGAACCATATATCAGAACTAAAGGTTGTGTGTGGAAGACCTTCGTTTAGAAACTTCTGCTATGAGAGAGAACACACTATGAAGACAAAGTCATGTCTGAGACATTCATCAGAAAGTTCCACTGTGAACAACATACACCAAGACATTGTGTAGTATGTGAGGTCATTCTCTCACTCATTTCTGCTAAAAAGGAAAAAATGGAGAAAGTTTGATACAAGTAAAATACCTTTACCGGAAAAAGTCTTTGCAAGTTAACATGGCAACCGTTTAATGTGTGAAGACATTCAATCAGAGTATTCTGCCATAAAAAGAAAAGTATTTATTTTGTGAAAAGTTTATGTGTAAAGACATTTTCTTCCAAAAATTCAACTATGAGGCGACAACCATCATAACTAAAGGTTGATTTGTGAGGACTTTCATTCCGAAAATTCCATGGTCAGAGAACAGCTTTTGAGAAGTGGTGAAATGCTTGAAAGGATCAGAAGCAGCAAACATTAAATAGACTATCCAGTATGTGAGAATAATCAATGAAAGCAAATGCGATGTGATATGGCAGACATTATGAAAACGTTCCTTACAAAGACTGAAGCGTTTAAAAAAGAAATTGTACTGGTAATTACATTCAAGTCCCCATGCTGAAGGTTCTGCCATGATCGACAGAAGGTCATTACGAAGCGCCAGTCTTATAGAATATTCACTACATGCACACAGCTTGTGTCAAAAAGAGCACTAAAAAAGAGTTGTGACATCATACACGTAGAAAAACATCCACCCCAAGAGAACAAACAAGCAAACTTTGTTGTGGAAAGCTGAAAATATGAGGAAAGTTTACAGTAAAAGAATGAGTGTTACAAAGTTTTAATGTCAGCGTGAATGAGTGTTACAAAGTTTTAATGTCAGCGTGAGTGAGTTTTACAAAGTTTTAATGTCAGCGTATATAAAAGCAGAGAATAGTATGGATAAACATATAAAACAACCGTTAAAAATCATGCAGAAATTTTGATTATGAGCTAAGTGCAGTTATTCAGAAATCTGAGTTGCACGAAAGCAAACTGTGCATATAATGCTTTTGTTGCGATGGTTTGGACATTTTTTTAAAAATTGCAGCAGAACTTCGACTGTCTAAAACATTTCAATATGAAAGTGAACAAATTATGAAGTAGAGATAGAAACACGGGCTCTACCAACAACAAAAAATGTAAATGCCTTAATATTTCACTTATACTTCAGTAAAATGTTTGCTGTGACCTTTCATATGTTTATTCAGAAACTTTGCTGTCAAATTGATACATGTACTACCGCTGGAGTTCTGTACTAAGAAGTTTACTTGTGCAAGAAAATGTGTGACAAGACAGCATTGTATGTTGGATGTATGTTGTGACAGATAAAACATTTCTACAAGGAACTTATGAGAGAACAAATAATTATTTCTACTTTTAAAAAATTGGTGAGATAAAAAAAACTCTTGACAGCCATTTATATAGTCGCCTTGAAATGGCAGCAATTAACATACTGATAACTTGCGGTATTCAAAGAGACCAAAAATGCTCTGGAATTTGTCAGAAGAAACATTTTTTATGATAAAAAGTTTATACAGAAAGTGTGATGTGAGAGAGAAGTATTTCATTTAAAAATCATGTCATATGTTTTTATGGGGGACGTAGTCTTGCGGGAGATATGCTGATATATGCAGCAACTTTTTCATGGTGAAACACATTCATACCAGAGAAATTGGCATAAAACGAACTTTTATACAGGAAATTTTCAGTGACATGAGAAAGAAGTATTTTCACTAGCAGTTCTCTGATTGAAAACTAATATTCACACCTGGAAAATAACTTTGAGAGAATGAATATTTCTAGAGGAAAATTTACCATAGGAAAACAATTGTTTATGTTGAAAATTTGTTGCTAGGATCCAAATTAACAATTTGGAAACCAGCGTTCTTAAGAAATTTGCATGTGTGTGCGGGAAACACAGAACTGTTCATCAGAAATATGTAGTAAGTGAAGGGATAAAAACAAACAAAAAATACTGTGAACGAAGGAACGTGCCCTTCGCGAGTCTGCAGTGAGACAGCGAAGAATTGCACAACAGACTTGACAGTCAAGAACAAAACCGACAACAGAGAGACTGGTTGCCACAGAGAGCACAGACATGCAGAAGTCACTCAGCTCTGAGCTACCCTACATTCTCAGGACTGTCAGGTATGTCTGAAAATGTCTGTCTGTCCCTTTGCTTGTTTCTCAGTTTGTTTCTCTGTCTGTTTACTCTGCCACCTCTTCCATTTTTTTGTCTGTTTCTCTGTCTGTTTGTATTTCTGTCTGTTTGTTTGCTTGTCTCTTTCGGTCCTCTGCCTTTTTATTTTCTTATCTGTCAGTGTGTACGTTTGTCTTTATGTCTAGTCTGTCTGTTCCTCTGCTTCTATGATTTTCTGGCAGCGTGTTTGTGTCTCTGTATGTTTTTGTTCTTTTGTCTGTTTGTTGTACTGTCTCTTGGGTGTACTGTCAGCGTGTATGTTTCTCTGCCTTTCTGCTTGTCAGTGTGTTCCTCTGCCTCTTTGACTTTCAGTCAGTGTGTACGTTCCACTGTCTGTCTGTCTGTTTCTCAGTCTGTTTATCCCTCTGCCTCTTTGATTGTCTGTGTTTCTAGCTTTTGTCTGTCTGCATTCCTCCCAAGGCCGTTGCTTTTATTCCCTGATGGCTAATCCTAAGACGATGATGGGCAGATATGACAAAGCATAATTTCCAGTTTTCGTGGTGATTTTTCCCAGGGGATGCGAGGTGGAGGGGGATAGCCTAGTGGTTAGAGTGCTGTGCTCGTGATCTGACGACACGAGTTCGAGCCACCACCGAAGCGCCCATTCGAGGGTTTTTTTCCCTGGACTTAACATCAGTACTGACTCCACACCCTCGAAAGTCCTTCAGATGAGACTAGGTCCTGTTTGCAAACGCACGCAGAACATCTCTCTCACACGCGTTAAAGACCCTTTCCACTTTGGAAAGAGTATTTCATTGCGTGCCGGTGGGAAGATAAAACGAAACTTTATAAAATGCATGCACACTGGTATTGTGTGTAGACATCATCCCCAGAGTCGGAATGGAGAAACATTAATGGTGGACATACGCAACATCTCACCATTGGTGAACCTCAGCGCTCTAGCCGAGGAACGAAAGCAAAACAACAAAAAACAAAAACCCCTACAGAACCCGGAAGGTTTAACAGGAACCCAGCACAGGCACAGAAGTGTATAGGCAACCGAGACTAAGTCATCCTGAGACTGGAGAAATCAGGACAGGGTCTTTAACTGTGTGCATGACGATCAGGAAGGTTTTAAAGTCCTAGAAGTGCATGAGATCAGTGGGGGATAGGGTGATGATGTCATAAGGTCGCTATGGAAGTGCATGATGATCAGTGGGGGATAGGGTGATGATGTCATAAGGTCGCTATGGAAGTGCATGATGATCAGTGGGGGATAGGGTGATGATGTCATAAGGTCGCTATGGAAGTGCATGATGATCAGTGGGGGATAGGGTGATGATGTCATAAGGTCGCTATGGAAGTGCATGTCCTTTGAGACTTCTTGACAGGGCTGTACACTTTACTATCTCTGTCACATCTCGGCATCAACATGGCCCGAGAGATATTTACACTTGCAGTGTTGGTGAGGTAACTTGAGTAACACGCAAAATCACATAATTATGGGGATGGGATAGCTCAGTGGTCAGAGCACTCGCTTTGCCCTTGCTAAGGGACAAATAGCGTTGAGCGTGGTTGTCTAGTGGATGGGTGACTGTCTGCGCACCTTGGCTTTAATACAGTCCCCCAGTTCCCCAGCTGTGAATGGGTACCTGCCCTCTTTACGGACAGGGTAAATCAGCGAGGGAGAGGAGATGGGCGCCGCCCTCAATATGCTGGCCCCTAGAGAAGCTGAGGTCTCTGACACCCGAACGACCACACAGGTTGTGGGAACACCTTCACCTTTATCAAAACATCTATCCGTAAAGTGGATGAAGTTCGACTGTGTAGTCCCAGTCTTCCCAGTGAGCCCACAGCACACTCACTCTGGGAAGGAACCTATTGGAATCCGGAAAAAAAGCTGTATAACCTTGTGCTTACGAATACCTAGATTCAACCAGTCCACCGTTGGTCGTCGCTCTTTCTCTATTTCTGGTCCATCCATTTGGAACAACCTTCCTCTCTCTCTTCGACAGAGGCCTACATATGACACATTTAAATCCAGCCTCAAGACATACTTGTTTCAAACCTAACTTTTTCCCTCTTTCATCTCAAAACTGCCCCTGCCTTCAACAGCCAAAATCCCATTACCCTGCCAAAGCCTACAACCTGTGTGTGTGTGTGTGTGTGTGTGTGTGTGTGTGTGTGTGTGTGTGTGTGTGTGTGTGTGTGTGTGTGTGTTTTGTGTTGTGTGTATAGGTGCGTAATTTGAATTTTGTTTAAGCTTTTGATAGTTATTAGCTGCATGACTCTGTAAGAATATGTTGAATGCAAGCGCTCTGATTTGTCTTTGCAAGATACAGCGCTATACACATTCCATTTATTATTATTATTATTATTATTATTATTATTATTATTATGGGATTTGAACCCGCACCTTCCAACCTGTAACCCAACGTGCTAACCACTGCTCCATTGGAGCTGGTCTCTGTGTGTCTCTTTGTATTTGTGCATGTATGCACACATTCTGTTTGTCTACGTGTAGTATCTGTCTGTAGGATGGCAAGCGGATTTCCCAAAGGACGGACATAATCATTGTCTGAAGGTTTGGAGTACTTGCTAGTTTGATAACTTGCTGCCTTCCTGTCCACATATATATCTGTGTGACAGTTTTACTGCCTGCCTGCATGCTTGTGTAGCTGTCTGTATGCCGGTGTGCCTGTTTACTTGCATGTGTGTGTGTGTTTCCTCTCTCTCTTATCATATGATGTCTCTCTAAGGGCAGGGACTGGATGTAAAAAAACCCCACATGGGTGCTTATTCATTATTCTCGAAATAAAAGAATTTGTCATTGTCATTTGCTATTGTCTCACACACGCACGTGCACATTCAGACATATTCAGGCATCTCCACTAAAATCAAATTTCTGCCCAGTTTCCAAAACAGCAGCTGCCTCCTCTGCTGTTTTGGAGGTCATCGTCGGACACGACGGACAAACATACATGCATACATACATACATATATATATATATATATATATATATATATATTATATATATATATATATATATATATATATATATATATATATATATATATATATATATATCAACATTCTTGTAAAAAAACACCAACAACCCAGAACATAAAAAATTACCATTACTTCCAGGAACACGTGGTTTGATCAGTGCATAAGCTTTATGCCTTGTGAAGTTTCTGTGAGATCATTTTCGTGTTACTGTTTTTCTGTCCATCTTTACTGGGCTTTCATTTTCTACAGCATGTTTTAAATTATACTGATGTTTTCTTCCACTATAGTAAATGAGAATGTGGCTTTTATTATACATTTTTCTACATGGAATGTCTGTCTGGAGAAGTCCAGTTTTTCTTTCTTTTCTTCCTTTGTATCTTCTTTCCTCCATCTTTCTTTTCTCTTCCTTTCCTTCCATTTTTGCTACCCCTTGGTGATGGACCCCAATATTTGTTATTAGAAAATAGCTGGCGCTTGCATAATCACGTAGGGGACAAAATCAGGCGTACACTCCACTCCACCTTTTCCATTCAAGCATCACTACCCACCCACCTACCCGCCTCCCAACCTCTCCCCCCCCCCTACACACACACACACACACACACACACACACACACACACACACACACACACACACACACACACACACACACACACACACTTGCCACCTCTCCCCAGTCTTTAGAAACCTTTCCGAACCCGAAGTACTTTCAAGCAGTCCGCCCCCCCCCCCCCCCCCCCCCTCCCTCCTTTATGGCAGACCAAGCGTAAATAGACTACATGATTACAAACACGGTTTCTTTATTGCGAAATGATCGATACAGACGGTGATTATATTGGTGATTTTTTCGACATTCATTCAGATATGATTCAACATAGTCAACACTTTTTTTCCCGCCGTGTGTGAGTGTGTGTGTGTGTGTGTGTGTGTGTGTGTGTGTGTGTGTGTGTGTGTGTGTGTGTGTGTGTGTGGTTGTTGTTGTTGTTGGGTGGTTTTTTTTGGTTTTTTGTTGTTGTTGGTTTTTTTTTGGGGGGGGTTCAAAGCGTATCGCGGCGTCAAACAGACATTAGAGATACTTTTTCTTCTTCGAACACTCAGACTGTAACTATGGTTATCTGTCTACTGAGCCAAAATGCGCTACGCTGATGTCACACACCTGACAAGTCAGGCCCAGGGCATCCGACTTCGACTGGGGAGAGAATTAATTTTTGAAGTCTTTATTTTTATAAAAAAGCAGCAGGAGAATGTACCAAGAAGGCAGAAAATAAACAGAGGTGGCAGGAAGAAAAAGAACAAGGCAAAAAGAAAGAGACGGATAGAAAAGAGGGAATTCCGAGCACATAATTTCCAGAAGGTAGGGGATGCTATTTATACTGACAGGCCCCCGGCAGCCCCACGGGGGAAGTAATAATAATAATAATAATAATAATAATAATGTATGGAATTTATATAGCGCTGAATCTTGTAAAGCAACAAATCAAAGCGCTCAGATGACTTTTTTTATATGGAGGATAATGGAATAAGCACTCATGTGCTTTTTTACATCTAGTCCCCGTGTGTATGCGGTTATGTAAATTTTGTAATCTGTTCCCCACCGGCACACAATGGCCTACTCTTTCGAAAAGCGGAACAGGATTTAACGTGTGCGCAAGATGTTCTGCGTGCGTTCGCACACGGGGCCTCGGTTTATAGTCTCATCCGAAGGATTTAGAGATACAAGACTTGGAAGTGCTGGTCAGGTAATTTGAGCACGTCTCTCAACGAGATGTCAGTAAAGTGGGGAGCACTTCACTGTATGACCCCAGTCTGGCAGCTCTAGGTGATTTTCCCTCTTGGCAGCTAACGTAACACTTGTACTGACTCCACCCCCTGCGAGTCCTTCAGATGCGACTACAAACCGACGTTCCGTGTGCCAACGCGCGCAGGCCATCCTGGACACGCATCAGATCTTCATCCACCTGTTTTTGGAGCCCAGTAGACCAACCGTGCAGCCAATAGGATGGATGACCCAAAAAACATACCCAGCATGCACCCTTTCTTTTTCTTTTCTTCTTTTATTTCGAGGATAGTGGAATAAGCACTCAAATGCTTTTTTTTTATTTACATCTAGTCCCTGTGTGTATGCAGTTTTGTACATATTGTCACCCGTTCCCACCGGCACGCAATGGCCTACTCTTCCGAAAAGCGGAGCAGGATTGGGGTGGACTCCGCCATGTTCAACTTGCCCACGACACTCTGCCTGAAAAAATTCCATACTCCAAGAAGTCCTGAAGGATTGAGAGGAAGAGGTAAAGTCAGGTCAAACCACGGTCCAGCCGGTCTGTCTGCTGTGCTGTTGGCAGCACTCTCCCTTTTGGGTAGGTGCCAGAGAAATTCCACAGAATGAATATAAAATCCAGCTGAGTAGCTGCCAAAATCAGGCCGCCATTAAGTTCCTTCACAAACAAAACAACAAACAGAACCCCCCCCCCTCCCCGCCAAAAAGCAGAAAAACAAGCAGACAAACAAAACAAATCCCAG
>CM054134.1:101093359-101103359 GCA_028751875.1 Rapana venosa
GTGCTAACAAATTGATCACATCAGAATAGCGGGCAATGCCAGGTAAGGCTGCAAAGAACAACACACGAAGAAAGCCTATAGATATTTTTTTTTCGCAAAAAAGACCACACTGTGGGACGCAGTTACCAGAAATGTCATGGTTTGTTCTGTTTTTCTATAATAGCTAATTAATTATTCTCTCTCTCTCTCTCTCTCTCTCTCTCTCTCTCTCTCTCTCTCTCTCTCTCTCTCTCTTTTTATTTTTTAAATATATTTATTCTTTTATATCTGTGTGTGTGTGTGTGTGTGTAGCTGGCCTTTCCTGACAGCCAGCAGGACACAAAACTTCGAGGTAGTTAACAAACCTGTCACTACAATTTTTTCAAGATGGCAGTAGACAGACTTCCATACGTGTGTCCTTGCATGTATAAACACAGAAACCCGCACGCAGACGTACGTGTCCACATTCATGCATTCGTGCAAATGCGATTTTTCCATCAAGTTGGATATTGTCATAACTGAAACTCTCCTCCACCATAATATAATTATCATCGCCAACCCTTACCCCCCCCCCCCCCCCCCCCCCCCCCCCCCCTGCCCCATCCCTCTCCTCTCTCTCTCTCTCTCTCTCTCTCTCTCTTCGCCTTTCCTTCTAAAACTTCTCCCTCATGTACAGAAAAAAGAAGAAAAGAAAGCAAAAGATGGGAAGGGATGGGAAGCTTTTCCCTTATCTTCCAAGCTTAATGCTTTACAAACATAGTCTACAAATCCTAGATAAGCTCTCACGGCACAGGAGGCTGTTGCGAAAACAGCGAAGTTTTGTCTGCCGAGATCTGATGGGCCATGGTAGGAGCCCCGATATGGTATCGGCGTGTTAGATCTACAGCCTCCAGTGACATTTGTGCAAGGCCCCTGGAAACTTTGCCTCACGACGAATGATTTTGACGTCGAAAAAAAGCAGTAAGGATTTTGTCTGATGGGTTTTTTTGGGTAGGGTAGTCTGTGTGGTCTGTGTTGGCTGTTCGGCTTGCACGCAACAGACTTTGGTGTTGTAGGAACAGAGTGGCTTTGACGGGTATTATAAAGTTTTCAGCTTTGCTGTCCATACATTACCTTGTATCTGTCACTGTTGATGTTTCTTTGTAACTTTCCCACTCTCTGAACACGGAATATGGCTGGTTTAGCCATGATGTAGCGAAGCCGCCGTCCCTATCACGTACGCAACAGCAATGCTAAGAGTTGTGGTCCTTTGCTTCACGAAGCTCTTGCCCATGTAGGCCTACATGATACATGAAGACATAAAAGTCGCGCACATAATCGTACATAAGCCTGCAAAGCTGCAGTCTCACTATGTCTTTCACACACACACACACACACACACGGCCACGCACCATTTCCAGTCCTCTTATATTCACATCATGTACATAGACGCACGTACTTTTTTCTTCCGGGGGTCAGAATTGTTTTTAAATCCGAAAAGATTTATGAACAACAAAAAAGAAGAAAGAAGAGGGGGAAAATACCTCTCTCCATGCATTCTTGAGTTGAGGGTATGAGGGAGGTGAGGGGGGGGGGGGGGGTAGTTTATCGGTTTTGCGGCTCGGAAGGGTCAATGGGGATGGCCAGACCTCTGTCTTCTTTATCATCATTACTGCTCTACAAAGACGACTCCGTGCCTGGCATGCACAGTTCTCTACTCTGATAACGCTAGCAAAAAGGGACACATCTAAAACTGGCCACACTGGCTGTAGTGTATTCTATAAGGCGAAAATAAGGTAGTCAATTTAACGTTCACATTTTTCATGCGGATGGTATGGGGTCGGACCCAGAGGGACGTAGTTGTATGTTGTTGTTGCTTCGATTTTAAGTCTGTTCACTAGTTTGTACACAAGTGATATTAGACGACATAGTGTACATAATCTGATAGAACACTGAAAACGAGGTTGTCTAGTTACGTTTTAATGTAGTCACAAAACGTTTTAAAACGTTGTAGCGATGAAGTACCTTATGCACTTATCTTGAGATCATGACAGTCAGTCACTGACAAGCTTCAAGTTAATTAAGCAAATCTTGCTTCTGTATAAGTCTTCATTCTTTACTCTACATAACTGCTCATGCTTCAAGATGTAGAAAGTGTTTTCAAAAAGTTGTCAATACTGATTACAAAAAAGCAGATTGATTGTCAACAAAACCTTTGTTGATTATAGATAGATCCTGTCGTTAAAAAAACAACAACCAGCAACAAACATTTTTTGCACACTAAACTTGACAGAATGATTGGAGCTGAGATGGCATGTTTACAAAGAACATTTCACATACAATTCGGAAATTGCAAACCGATTCAGACCATGCCTTTGAAAAATGATTGTACAATCTAAACTTGACATTTCTGTCAAAGGATTTTTCACTTAACAATTAGTTTCTTTGCAGAATTACTGAATTAACTTATATAGACATATTTCTAATATTCAACGGGATTTTTTTTTATTTGAGAAAATGACTTTAAAACATCTACTGTTTCAAGATTTTTTAGGTTTTTTTTTGCTTGTCTATCTCTTTTTACCCGTAAAAAGCAAGAAACGGTATACTGTTACACTTTCTTGTAGCCAACTGCTAAAAATAAGTCAATGGTGTGCGCAGGAGTTTGTTATTTGTTGTTCGTAACTGCAGGTTCAGCTGATGAAAGAAACGCTGCGACTTGAAACAGCTAGATTTCAGAGGAGGAAAGAATGATATCCCTCATCTAATGAATACTGAAGACTTACAATTTCTTTCGTTTCTATACAGTCCATTAGCGCAGGGAATGTGTATTAACTCCCTCTACACTAGTGATGTCTGTTTCATCAAATCATTTCCTGACAGGGTTTTTATCGTTTTCTCAGAGGACAATATGAAATGGTATCACACACAGAGAACCTATCTCTGTGACAGCCGAACACAAAGAACTGTGGTGAAGCTAGATTCGTCCCCTAGGACCAAGATTGTTTTGGTTCATCTGGCCTGTGAAGGCCCTGCCTCACAGCAACAGGGAGGCAGGGGCACGCGCTTGACTGGCTTTTGCAAAGAGGGTGGCGACCGTGGTTTTCTTAGTGGCGACTGTAATGATGCTGCTGCTGCTGCTGCTGCTGCTGCTGCTGCTGCTGCTGCTGCTGATGATGATGATGATGATACTGATGATGGTGACGGTGGTGGTGGTGGTGGTTCAATCTGGCCTGTGAAGGCCCATTGTCATAGGAATGCACTCAGTTGGTTTTTGCAAAGAGGGTGTTGACTTCGGTCCTCTTCGTGGAGATTGTGATGATGATGATGATGATGATGATGATGGTGGTGGTGGTGGTGGTGGTGGTGGTGGTGGTGGTGGTGGTGGTGATGATGATGGTGATGGTGATGATGATGGTGGTGGTGGTGGTGGTGGTGGATGCGGTAGTAGTTTGTCTGGCCTGTCAAGGCCTATCCTTACGTAAGCAGAGAGACAGAGGCATGAGGCACTAGGTTAATTTTTTTGTTTTGTTTTTGCAAAGAGGAAGTTGGATGCGGTTGTCTTGCTGGCGATTGTGATGATGGTGATGATGAGAGGGAGAGAAAGATGATGATGATGATGGTGAAAGTGATGATGATGATGATGATAGAAACAGGCAGCTGATGCTGATGAACAGAACGTCACTAACTGAAACAATGACAAGAACAACGAAATGATAGCAAAAACGATCATGACAGTAATGATGTCATCATCATTTCCCCTGGTCAGTACTTTATGCCCTTCTCCGAGGAACTTAGCGCATCACTATGGTGAGGGTTTTAGCTTCTGCCAATCGTTGATATCAGCAGAGTGCCTAGGCGTACATTAAAACATTGATACACCTTGAAACTATGATACTATGATACTGTCTCCATCCATGACAAGCTCTTAGCATAACAACAAGTACCCTTCATTTAAAGAAGAACAACAATCCCCTGGAGTGGGACGAGTGGCTGCTTCAAAGGCAAGGTGCCTAAAACCAGCCATGCACGCAAACACCTCATCCATTGTTAGTACTTATGGTATCACTGTGGTTCCCGGGTGGGACGAGTGAGACAGAGTGCATATTCTGGGTGCCCCCTCGAGGTATTAACACGAGGAACGCCTAGCAAAACCAACGACAACAAGTGTGTGTGGGTTTAACCTTTTACTGTTTCCGAGCATACGACATGCACAATCCATGAATCGTCACCCCCCCCCCCACCACCACACACCACAACAGACACACACACACACACACACACACACACACACACACACACACACACACACACACACACACACACACACACACACACACACACACATACATACATACATACACACACGAATGGCTTGGCGGAAAAAAAAAGCAAATGTTTTGCTTATTCAATGTACCATCTGGAAATAAAAGTTTGACTTTGACTTTGAATGCAGGCAGGCACGCACACACACATACACGCAACGCACGCGCGCGCGCGCACGCACACACACACACACACACACCACACACACACACACACACACACACACACACACACACACACACACACACACACACACACACACACACTTTCTTTTAAGCTTTTTGTTCTTTTAGTCTTCATCAGCTATCACCTTCAACAGCTTTGTTTATGTTGTTATCATCGCTGTGGCTAAAGTTGATGCTATTGTTGTTGCTGCTGTTATTTTTGTTGGTGTTGTTGCTGCTGCTGCTGCGTTTAACTTCCCCATCAAGTTTACAGAGTGATTGAAGGTAGAAAGCCACAACAGGGCTTTTTCTATACCTGAATGGATGGCTTCATTATTCGCAAGACATCGGTGATTTGTCTTGTCTTGTCTTGTCTTGTTTTGGTTTTTTTTGATGTGTGTGTGTGTGTGTGTGTGTATGTGCATGTGTATGTGTGTGTCTGTGTGTGTGTGTCCGTGTCTGTGTGTGTGTGTCTGTGTGTCTGTGTCTGTGTGTGAAGTCAAGTCAAGTTTTTATTTCCAGATGATGTATGTGTGTGTGTGAAGTCAAGTCAAATTTTCATTTCCAAATGGTGTGTGTGTGTGTGTGAAGTCAAGTCATTTTTTTTTTAATTTCCAGATGGGTGTGTGTGTGTGTGACATGCCAAGACGAATAAACTATCTTTAAAGGTGGTTTTGGATGTTTCTCGCTTAAACTGTGAACATGGTTATACGCTTGTGGACAATCTGGGAAAAAAGACGTGTCTTCGTGGGCAAAACTACCACACAAACCAAGTTTTAAAAAAAACAACAACCAAAAACCCAAACCAAAACAAACAGAAAAACTTTCCTCGTAGGCTCAGTCATCGTAAAAAATAAAATGTACATAACAGAATAGGAATCGAGGACAAGAATTCCTCAGAGAAGTACCTCTAGCAAAAGTAAAACAACAACAAAACAATAACAAAAACAAAGCCAAACATACAGGCTTCTGCTCATTGCGTAAGTCTGACCTCTCTGCAATAATTAAAGAGAGAGAGAGAGGGGGCGGGGAGGGGGGGGGGGCGGAGAGTTTGTGCGTGCATGCATTCATTTGAGCAAGTGTGCGCGTGTACAAGCATGTGTGCATAGACACGTGCACACCACTCACACACACATACGCGCCACCACACACACACACACACACACACACACACACACACAACACACACACACACCACACACACACACAACACACACACCACCACTCCTCATCTCCTCACATACACACACACACCACTCACTCACACACACACACACACACACACACACACACACACACACACCACACACACACACACACACACACACCCCAAACACACACACACACACACCACCACTCACTCTTCTCTCTCTCCCACATACACCACACACACCATCACCAACACAACACACCACACACACACACACACCACACACACACACACACACAACACACACACACACACACACAACACACACACAACACAACACACACACACACACACACCGAACGTCTTTTCTTTCGCCCAAAATGGCTTTAAACCTTTCATAATCTCCATCATCTTGTCCCCAAAAAAGAACTGTGCTTTAATTCTAACAACACTAAGCATAGCAAAAAAAAACCACCACCCTGACAATCTGCCAGAAAATCGTTATCAAAGACAGGCTCAAGACAATTACTACCCTCCACTTTGAGACACACAAAAAAAGTTTGACGACACCAAGTCTTCTTAATGGGAGTATTTTGAGGAGCAGAAAAACTGCCGAGCTTTTGGTAGACTCTGGAACTATCGCGGCACACATCCTTTTCTTTTCTCGGTATCTGTTGTCTTGTTAAGAGCCATCAGACCAGGAAGTATTTTTGCACACCTTTGTTTATTCGTTCCTCGGCTCTAGCTTCGAGGTTCACCAATGGTGAGATTTTTTGCGTATGCGACTGTTTCCACCCCACTCTCCCTTACCACTTAGGTAGCCGCATTCTGACTTCGGGGATGGTGTCTAAACACCACACCTGTGCGCTTGCGTTTTTGAAATTTTGTCAGCCGTTCCTGGCTGGCACGAAATGGCCTACTCTTCCCAAAGGCGGAACGACGAGTGTGTGCAAGATGTTCTGCGTGCATTCGCACACGGGGACTCGGTTTATAGTCTCATCCGAAGAATCTTGACATTCAGTTCGATTTTGTCGTCAAACTAAGAAGAAAGGAGAAGGCTGGGAATCGAATCCAGAACCTCACGGTTTGCTTGTTAGGCAGATGAACGTCTTAACCATCCTGCCACCTTCCTTCTGACATACCTTTATCTGACTCAGAAGACCATTTTGGAAAAAGAAAAAAAAAACCTGTCGTTTTTTCTGTTTGCAGGGAAGATATATATCGGCGATGCATGAGCCAGATTTCCTTTTTTTGCCCTGTCCAGGGCCCAAAACCTAGTCGCGTGGTAAGGGTTATTACTGGGAGCTATTTTGGTCTTGCTCCAGCTTCCTTTGCTCTCATCCCTTGTGTTTTAGCAGCAAAGCATGGAGAGATTTCCATTTTGCTGGAGAGAATGCAGTCAAAGCTAAAGGATTTTTGTAATAATGTGAAAATGTTGAATACCAGAATGCATTATATACATTTCTGAATACGCACTTGATAATAAACATGTACGCACAACATGTGCTTGCAATCAGACACACTCTACACACACACACGTACGCACGCGCACACACACACACACACACACACACACACACACACACACACACACACACATACACACACACACACACACACACACACACACACACACACACTCACACTTTTATAACCTCCATCACTGTGTCGAAAGACCTGTGCTTTGAATTTTCCCCGGTAACGTGTATGGGGGACGGGATAGCTCAGTGGTCGAAGCACTCGCTTTCCCCCAGCCAAGTTAAGCAGCGTCGAGCGTGGTTACCAGTTGGATGGGTGACCGTTTGCGCGCCTTGGCTTCAGTACAGTTCCCCCAGTTCACCCAGCTGTAAATGGGTACCTGTCCTCTTTAGGGTCAGGGAAGGTAAAGCAGCGAGGGAGAGGAGATGGGCGCCGCCCTCAATATGCTGGCCCTAGAGAAGTGAGGTCTCTGACGCCTCGCTCCCCTACGACCTTATAGGTTATGGGACTCCTTTACCTTTCCTTTACCTTAACGTGTATGGTAAAGTGACCATATGTCTTAAAATCGTTATCAAAGCCTAGCACACAGCCACAATCCTTCAGTTTGAAAACAAAATCGATCACCCAAAGTCTTATTGATAGGACTATTTAAAGAACAGAGGTACTACCAGACTATTTAAAGAAACAGCATACTACCAGACTATCATAAAACAAACAGATATACTACCAGACTATTTAAAGAACATATAATGACATATACTACCAGACTATTTAAACAACAGATATACTACCAGACTATTGACAGAACAGATATACTGCCAGACTATTTAAACAACAGATATATTACCAGACTATTTAAACAATAGATATACTTTCAGAATATTAAAAGAACAGGTATACTATCAGACTATTAAAAGAACAGGTATACTATCAGACTATTAAAAGAACAGGTATGCTTTCAGACTAGTAAAAGAACAGGTATAATTTCAGACTATTAAAAGAACAGGTACACTTTCAGACTATTAAAAGAACAGGTACACTTTCAGACTATTAAAATAGAAGGTACACTTTCAGACTATTAAAAGAACAGGTATACTTTCAGACTATTAAAAGAACAGAAAAACTATCAGACTTTCAAACTATTAAAAGAACAGAAAAACTATCAGACTTTCAAAAGAACAGGTATACAATCAGACTATTAAAATAAAAGGTACACTTTCAGACTATTAAAATAAAAGGTACACTTTCAGACTATTAAAAGAACAGGTATACTTTCAGACTATTAAAAGAACAGGTATACTTTCAGACTATTAAAAGAACAGGTATACAATCAGACTATTAAAATAAAAGGTACACTTTCAGACTATTAAAATAAAAGGTACACTTTCAGACTATTAAAAGAACAGGTATACTTTCAGACTATTAAAATAAAAGGTACACTTTCAGACTATTAAAAGAACAGGTACACTTTCAGACTATTAAAAGAACAGGTATACTATCAGACTATTAAAATAACAGGTATACAATCAGACTATTTAAACAACAGATATACTTTCAGACTATTAAAAGAACAGGTATACTATCAGACTATTAAAAGAACAGGTATACTATCTGACTATTAAAAGAACAGGTCTACTTTCAGACTATTAAAAAAAACAGGTCTACTTTCAGACTATTAAAACAACAGGTCTACTTTCAGACTATTAAAAGAACAGGTATACTATCTGACTATTAAAAGAACAGGTATACTTTCAGACTATTAAAATAACAGGTATACTTTCAGACTATTAAAAGAATATATATGCTACCAGACTACTTAAACAACAGATGTACCACCAGACTGTTTAGAAAACAGATATACCACCAGACTGTTTCTCATCTCGTCTCATCTGCTCCCGTAACCTCCTCCGGGGTCGTAGGGGCACTGCAGTGACGAACGTTGCACCAGCTGGCTCCATTTGCGGCGGTTGTGGGCAAGTGCCTGGGTTGTGGAGAAGTTCTTCCCGGTCCATTCAGTGATGTTGTCTGCCCATGTCTTCTTCGGCCTGCCTGGCCTTCTCTTCCCCTGCACTGTTCCTTGCAGTATGGTCTTAGAGAGCCAATCTGATCTACCAGACTGTTTAGAGAACAGATATATCACAAGACTATTTAGAGAACAGGTGTACTACCAAACTGTTGGTTACCATCAATTCTACAGACATCGTGGCACATTTTCATCCCCTAGTTCTGTATGTGGGGACGGGATAGCTCAGTGGTCGGAGCACTCGCTTTCCCCCAGCCAAGTTAAGCAGCGTCGAGCGTGGTTACCAGTTGGATGGGTGACCGTTTGCGCGCCTTGGCTTCAGTACAGTTCCCCCCAGTTCACCCAGCTGTAAATGGGTACCTGCCCTCTTTAGGGTCAGGGAAGGTAAAGCAGCGAGGGAGAGGAGATGGGCACCGCCCTCAATATGCTGGCCCTAGAGAAGTGAGGTCTCTGACGCCTCGCTCCCCTACGACCTTATAGGTTATGGGACTCCTTTACCTTTACCTTTACCTTAGTTCTGTATGTCTCTTTGACTACAACAAAAGTATGTCAGTGGAGAAAACTTTTTGTGCAACTTTCTCTGACTCGGCAGACCAAGAATAGGTTAAAAAAAAAAACACCAACCCAGACCTCTTTATTTTCTCAGGGGAAGATGCATACCGATGGTACATGAGTTGGATTTTCCTTTTCTGAGAAGCAGATCCTGAAACTCTGCTGTCAGGGGATTCTGTAGGGATTATTAGGGGAGGTATTTTGGTGCTGCTGGTTGGTCTTTACACTCGTCTGTGTGTGGTGTGTGTGTGTGTGTGTGTGTGTTGTGTGTGTGTGTGTGTGTGTGTTGTGTATGTGTGATGTGTGTAGTGTGTGTGTGTGTGGTGGCGGGGGGGGGGGAGGTGGAGG
>CM054134.1:101110859-101115859 GCA_028751875.1 Rapana venosa
GGAAGGGGCAGAAAAAAAAGAAAAAGAAAAAAGCCAACTGCGCTAGGCTAACGGGGCATCAATATTCCCACAGAGTCTCACCCAGATCTCGTTGTAGGTGAAGGTCACGTGAGCTGAAAGAACGGCCTCAGTTTATCGATGCGTTGGGCAATCAGGATTTCCTCCCTTGGGAAGCCCTCCCAAAGTGGTGGCTGACCTAGATATTTTTGTCGTTTTCTTTTTAAATTATTGTTTTTTTTCATACTGGTTTCTTTTTTCCCCCTTTTGGAGCATGTTTTTCAAGCCCCAAACGTAACAATCATTATGGTTGTTGGTCAGAAATTGTATCTGCTTTAATTTAATAGTGATTGTCTGTCTGTATCTGTCTGTCTGTCTGTCTGTCTGTCTGTCTGTCTGTCTCTCTCTCTCTCTCTCTCTCTCTCTCTCTCTCTCTCTCTCTCTCTCTCTCTCCATCCATTAGATAGGAGAGAGCAACATCTACAGAAGTAAAGAAGGAAAGAGGAGGTGGAGGAGGAGAGAGAGAGAGAGAGGAACAGATGCACAGATGTCTATCACACAAACAGATGCAGACACGAACACATACAGACAGACATTCTGACAGATGCAGACATACAAACAAAGCAGCCTGCTGTCAACCGAAAGGGAGAATTACACAACTATCATTCAAGTCATTGGAACCTTTTGTAAAGAAAACAAATATATGAAAGAGACAAACTCTCTATCCCCACCCTCACCCCACCCACACCCTAAATTCCATCCAACCCACTCCCACCCCACACTTCGAACACTCACTTGCTCCACCCACCCTCCTGACCCTCTCCACCCTCCCCCTCCGCCTCTTGCCCCTTTCTCGTCGGGTGAAAGTAACGTGAGCAGAAAGATGCCACAGTGTATTGATACTTTGGCTGATCAGGGTTTCCTCCCTTGAAAAGCCGCTTCCCCCCCCCCCCCCCCCCTCCCCTCAAAGTGGTAACTGACCTAGTTTGGTTATTTTTTCTGTTCTTGTCTTGTTCTTGTTTTCTTCTTCTTCTTCTTCTTCTTCTTCTTCTTCTTCTTCTTCTTCTTCTTTTCTAAAGTTGTGATATATAGTTTCTACATTTCTTTTCCCCACTTGGAGGCCATTTGTCAAGCTCAAACATGTAACATCGTCATGGTTGTTCGTCAAGAAATTATAATCTACTTCAATATGGCATTTTTTCTCTTTTTTCTCTTGATATCATCATCATCATCAGTATCATCATCTCATCATCATCATCATTATTGTTATTATTATTATTTCTACTATTATTGAACAGTTGAGAGAGACAGAAAGAATAAGAGACAGAGAGGCAGACAGAGAAAAAGGTAGAAGTCTTTTATAGAAAAGAAAGAATGAAGACAGGCAGACACATACTCAGATGCTTATAGACAGACAATGAAGCAGATATATTTCTAAAAACACAAACAACTGATTACAGACAGACAGACGGACAAAGTAGCCTACCGAGTGCCAGGAAATACACGGACATTGAAAAACCAGACAAATGGTTACCAACAGACAGATGGAAAAATAGACAAACGGGCAAAAGTAACGTACCGACTACCAAACAAATATATACAGACATTGAAAAGTAAAAGAAATGCAATATCACAACTCAAATCATTTGAAACAACAAAAACAACAACAACAACGATATGTATGTTTGTCCGTTGTGTTCGACGATGACCTCCAAAACAGCAGAGGAGACAGCTGCTGTTTCGGAAATTGGGCAGAAATTTGATTATAGCGGAGATGCCTTGCCCACAGTACATCCCCACTCTCTTGGCCAAGAGGGCATAAGGACAGTCAGCGTTGGAGATGTTCTCCAAAGGCCAACTAGCCTCCAGGGGTGCAGCACATAAGGACTGTGCATGTCAAGCCTCCTAGTCAGAGAGTCATAGTTGATCACTAAAGACTAAGCTGTAAAGTGGAATTCCATGAGTGGGAAAGAAAGCCACTGGTCACACAGCCTCTCACTTTGCTGTTGCCCCCAGCGTCAATGGTTTAATCAAGAAAAAAACCCAGGCGCTGACGGCTAAACAACAACGATAACAACAACTGCAAAGAAAGGATCTGGGAAGAAACATGGAGAGGACCGCAAAACCAAACTGTACTCACAGCCCCCTAGTGTGTCTTGCCCAGTTCAGGTTGTGGATGAAGATGACACAAGCTGTTTTGTTGTTGCTTTAGTTTGAGATTCTATTATAGTCCCAGTGGAGTTATCCGATTTAGGGGGCTGTGGTCGCAAGTCATCCCACTTGAGCGCCTCAGACCACCCTAAAAAATAGTACAATGCTTAGAGCAACTGTGCCAGGCTCGCGCAAACATGATAGTGCTGCAGGAACCTGAGCTCTCTCTCTCTCTCTCCTCTCTCTCATCTCTCTTTCATCATCTCCTCTCTCTCTCTCTCTCTCTTCTCTCTCTCTTCTCTCTCTCACACACAATCACACACACACCACATCACACACACACACACAAATATATATATAATATATATATATTAATAATTTATTATATATATATAGTTATATATATATATATATATATATATATAAACACTTACACGAGCTGAAAGGGCTGCTATGCTTTATAGATGCTTTAGACAATTAGGGTTTCCACCCTTGGAAAGGCCTCCCAAAGTGGCAGGTGGCCCAGCCTAAGGTGTTGTGGTTTTTTTCTTCCATCACCCTCCTCCCCCATTTGGAGTCTGTTTGTCAAGCCCTGACAGGTAATGTCACAGATGTTTTTCTTGTCAGTGAAATTTTATTGATTTAATGTAGCACTGATATCTCTCTCTCTCGTTTTCTTTTTATTCCTTTCTTTGTTTTATGCCTTTCTTTCTTAACATTAATTTGTATCAAACAGATAAGTGAGATATAGAGAGATACAGACAGATGGAGAAAATCGAGAGTTTTTAAAAGAAAACAGACAAATAAACAGACACCTTGACAGATGTTGGTAGACAGACACATGAAAAGACATATAGACAGACAGACAGACAGATGCTGACAGACAAACAGATTGGCAAAGTAGCCTGCCAACAGCCAGCCAAGTATGCAGACAGCGAGAAATAAAAGAGGTTGCAAAATCTCATTCACATTATTTGATAATCATCCTCAAAATCATCAACAACAATAAGAAAAAAAGTATCTTGGATGAAATAATTATTATGAAGGGGGACAAAACAAACTGAGCTGAAAGAACTGCCTCAGTTTATCGATGAACTGGGTAATCAGGGTTCCCTCCCTTAGGAAGCTCTTCCACAGTGGTGGCTGACCCAGTTTTCTCCGTTTTCACAAAAACTTTTTTCCCTGATTAATTTCTTGCTTTTCCCTCATTGGAGCCCATGTGTCAAGTCCTACCATGCAGTATAGTCTTGTCACCGCCCATGTTACTTGACTTGTTAGAAAGGAGACGCTGGGAAGAAACACTTTGCAGGGGCCAAAGACGGTGAGCTACATCAGCAGGCAACAGTTAATTATCCCAGTTAGTTTTGCTAGGATCTCATTGTGGGTGGAGGTCACATAAGCTGGAAGAGCTGCCATAGTCTGCATTGGGGTGATCAGGGTGTCTTTCTTTGGAAAGCCCTCCCAGAGTCATGGCCAACCTGGGTTTGAAAAATGTTGTAAGTGTTTTTTACATTCCATCACCCCCCCCACACACACACACACACTTTGAGCCTGTTTTTCAAGCCCTAACAATGATGGCATCATCATAGTTGCTTTCAGAATGTTTTTATCAGTTTTAATCTAGTGTTTAGTTATCTGGGTATATATATATATATATTTCTTCAATTCTTTTTCTTCTTCCTTAATTGCTTCTTTAGTATGATAAACAAATGGATAAGAGAGTGACAGACAGAGACAGACGTCCTTTACACCAGCAGATGCTTACAGACAAGTAACCAGAAACAAAGAAAGATGCTGACAGTCGAACACAGAAACACACAGACGGACACGCAGGCAGATGCTTACAGACAGACAAACAAACCTGGCTGGCAGCAGCCAGCCAACCAACCAAAAGGACATACAGACTGACAAACAGACCGACAAAGCAGCCTGCTAAAAGCCAGACAAATATACAGACAAGAAATAAAAGGAGCTGCAAAATCCCAATTCACATTATTAGACTTTAAGCCAACAACAATAAGAAGAACACAAAGAGGATCTGGGAAGAAACATAATATGGGATGGGGACTAAAACACTGAGCTGCAGTAAGGGACATCAGTAGTCCCAGTGAGTCTCGCCCAGTTCTCGTTGTGGTCAAGGTCACGTGAGCTGAAACAGTCGCCAAGGTTTATTGATGCCTTGGTAAATCAGGATTTCATCCCTTGGTAAGCCCTGTGAGACTGACCTAGTTTTTTCTGGTTTTGTTTGTTTTTTGTTTTTGTTTGTTTGTTGTTTTTTGGGGGAGTGTATTATCGCTTTTTCATATTTGTTTTCCCCCTCTGCAGCCTGTTTGTCAAGCGCTAACATGTTACATTATCGAGGTTGTGTTGTTTGCCAGAGAAACGTTATCGACTTTAAACTAGAGTTTTCTTTTCTTTCTAGTTCTTTTCTCCCCTTCTTGCCTTCTATTTCTTTTTAGGGTTTTCTTTCTGTTCCTTGTTTGTTTCCTTCATATAGCTAACAAACAGCTAAGAGGGAGAGAGAATAAGAGAGAGAGACAGACTGACAGAAACAGAGAGAAACATATAGAAACAAAGACAGACAGACAGAGAGAGACAGATATAAATAGAGATACAGAAACAGAAAAACAGGCAGAGAAAGAGAGCGAGAGACAGAGGTACGGAGACACAGAGAGACATAAATGGATACAGAGACAGTGAGAGCGAGAGACGTCCTTTACTCAAACAGATGCATTCAGACAAGTAAACAGACACACAAAAAGATGCCGACAGGCAAACAAACACGTATACAAACAAACAAACATGTACACAAACAAACAAACAAACACGTACACAAACAAACAAACAAACAT
>CM054134.1:101120859-101123359 GCA_028751875.1 Rapana venosa
CCGCTTCTGGTGAATTAAGGATGGGACTTTCTTTGATGATCTCTCGGGTCAGCTTATAATGGACACCTGCTAGTCTTTAACTTTTTGTGTGCAATCATACACAGAGAAGGTCAAATTAATAAGAACGTTAAAAATCCCAGAATTCTATCAGCGTTTGGTGAACATACCTAGCATGCACCCCTACTTGGAGAATGATGGGCTCCGCCAGTTTCAACCTGCCCAAGAGACACAGCCTGAAAAAAATCAGTGCCGAATTTTCATTGACTCCTAAGAGAGTTCAGGGCGAAGAGAGGGGGAGAGAGAGAGAGAGAGAGAGAGAGAGGAGAGAGAGGAGAGGAGAGAGGGAGGGAGAGAGGGGAGAGGGAGAGAATGTTTATTTTATTTTCTGAGAGAGAGAATTCTATCGAAAGTAATTGGATAAGCCAGAGGGTTGGGGGTTTTGTATACACCAGGCCCTCGAGGCCTCAATAAAAAAAAATCAAACAAACAACCCCCATCCTCTAATAAAACACATCAAAACAACAACAACACCACCAAACAAACCCACAAAAACAGAATGAAATCAGAAGTTAATAGACAATTCAATGATACAGTAACAAAAACAATTACCACAATAACACAATCAATCACTTTAGCACTTTATCACTCTCGAATTATCCCATCAAATATTTTATCCTCGGGATTCGGAGCAGCCCAGTGTTTAGCGCGGTGGGCAGCTGATCTGGCCGTAATCTGATATGAGTTATTGCTTAGCTGTCCGCTAGAGCAGCCTTTTTTCCCCATGGAGGTAAACATTAGTGTCCACGGAAAGTTTTTTGCAAGTCCTTTAGGTGAGACTATAAACTATAATTCCTTGGGCGATTTCACTCCTATCTTGTGAGCATGACGAAAATATACCCGTCTTTAGGGAAGGAGGAGGAGGAGGAAAAGACTGGTTATGGCTGATGGTATTGAGGACACGACTGTGTAGCAGTCCACAAGAAAAGCTGGTTTAAGGGATTGTTACACAAATCAAGGTTTTGCATCTATATTTTTCTAAGAAAATCAGTGAAAATGATATTTTATTTAAAAAGGAGAAAAAATAGACATCTTTATAGTTTTGATTTTATTCCTAGCACATACTCTATGACCTGAGAGAAATGAGCTTTGTTGGCTTTGACTTTCTCAAAGCAGATGCTTGAAAAGATCAGAGCCGTGAGTCTCCGTGGGGATTTAAGAGAAGAAGAAAAAAGAGTTGAAGTTTTATCTTCTGCGTAAGTACTCTCACGAAAGCTTTTAAGCATTAGCAGGTGTGCACATACCTTCACCTAGGGGGTCTCCGCCATTCATCCACCATTCGTCCCGAGGATGAAGCCTTTTATTCTGAGACACTTGGGACAAGAAGTCAATTCTATCACTGTACCTGCCAGCAACAATGAGAAGTAGTTGCATAAGTGACCCAGCAGCATGCAGGGCTGGTGGCCTCACGGCGGCCTAACGCTAATGAGATCCTTGTGGACGTCTGTAACTGAGGATACCACTTGACAAACTCCGGCATGGCTGAGATGGAGAGAGGTAGTAATGAGTGGTGTGGGAACAGTGGGACAAGTATATCACAGAATGTTAGGCAGCCAACAACAAAACAACAGCAACAACAACAGAAATCAAAATGCAAAAAAGCACAAACAGAACAAACACCAACAAGGGCGGTTGTGCAAGGTCTTTGGATTTTTCTGAAACCAACGAGCCATCAACAGAATCCCCACCCCCACCCTCCACCCCCAGTGATTTAGTGTATCAAATCATTGTTCCTGACTAAGGAATTATCAAAACTAAACGCTGCGGACAGCCAGCATTTTGTTACATGGCTCGCTGCCATTATGACAGCTTCACTGCCTGCGGCTGTCAGAGAGACTGCAGGTATACTCTGCTCGTTCAGAAAATGATGGAAGCCTTGTCTCCATCACTCGTAGACAGTGTCTGTGCATGCAGATTTGGTTCATCCACGTATATACGTATATGCAGTGTGTGTGTGCGTGCGTGTGTGTGTGTGTGTGGTGTGTGTGTGTGTGTGTGTGTGTGTGTGTGTGTGTGTGTGTATGCACCTGTGTGTTAGTACACGTCCCCACACACACACACACACACACACACACACACACACACACACACACACACACACACACACACACACACACACAACACACACGAAACAACACAACACAACACAACACACACATTTACATTGACTTCCTCCCCACAAGCCCTCATCCCTTTCTGCCCCCTAACCTCCCTCTCTACCAGCACTGCAGACACTGCTATGGAGGTGCTCACGTTTATGCCTGCTCCAAATTGCTCGTTTGCGGATTCATTTCTTCGTTACGGTAATGTATCAGGTTTTACACTCTGCCCGCAGTCAGTGCAGCTTATTGTGCAATCATTTTGGACTCTTTTATCAAACAGCAGGAAGAACGACAAGTGTTGCCCAATGATTGTGGACTCTTCTGTCTACGGGGAAGGCAGG
>CM054134.1:101128359-101140859 GCA_028751875.1 Rapana venosa
GTCCCCCCTCCACCTCCCCTCCCCCATCCCCCCCCCCTTCCCCTTTCACCTCCCACACCCCACCTCCCACACCCCCACCCCCTCTCCGGTCCCTGTGTCCCCGTTCTTCCCTCTTTGGCAGAAAAGAGGACAGACAGCAGCCAGAAAAGATGCCGTTTTACTGCCGCCTTCGATGGCTTCTTCCAGCGAGGTCTGATCGATAGGAAACCCAGTCACTCTGGCGCATCTTGAGCTCGTAAACTGATGTTTCTGTCCAGCAGCAGGAGGAGGAGGAGGAGGAGCAGGACAGAGGGCCTGTAAAATCGTTTATCTATTAGTCAATGGCCCTCGTTTGTCCGGAATAGAAAGCTTTGGAGGCTGGTTCTGGTTCTTCTAACAGGAGGAAGGGGGAGATGGTGAAGGGGGAGGGGGGGGGGAGAAAGGGGGGGGGGTGTGGGAAGGAGAGGGACCAGGAGGGGATCGAAGACAGCCAGTCTTGTTTTAAGGGTAATCAGTGTTGACAAGCCGACAGAGTCGGTGGTGGTGGTAGCGAGCCTGTCTCTCTCTGTCTCTGTCTATTTTTTCTGTCTGCTTGTCTGTCTGTCGCTCTCTCTGTCTGTTTATCTGTCTGTCTGTCTGTTTGTCTGCCTGCCTGCCTGCCTGCCTGCCTGTCTGCCTGCCTGCCTGCCTGCCTGTCTGCCTGCCTGCCTGCCTGCCTGCCTGCCTGTCTGTCTGTCTGTCTCTCCGTCTCTCTCTCTATCTGTCTATCTCTCTATCTATCCATCTATCTATCTATCTACCTATCTATCTATCTATCTATCTATCTATCTATCTATCTATCTATCTATCTATCTATCTATATCGGTCTGAATGTCGGTATGTCGCTCTCTCTATTTGTCTGGCTGTCTCTAGCTTTAACTGTCTCTCTGTCTCTATCCGCCTCTCTCTCTCTCTATGTCTGGGTGAAGAGAGAGAGTGAGAGACATACAGACAGACAGACAGACAGACAGACAGACAGACAGACAGAGAACATGCGTAGACGGAGCTCCGAATCTTACAAGTTCTAAACATAATTATTGCCACGGCTTTAAAAAATGAAAAAGATGTTTTGCCTTGAAGATCATGGAAGGGAGAGCACCTTTGTATGCCAGCATAGCAAACAGCTTACAAGCTAACCAGACATTCTGATAGTTCCTCACCCCCCTCTTGAAGATGAATTCATCGATTAATCATTTGTATCAAAATCAATGGTGATAGAAATAAAACAGACTAAAATCTCAAATCTGTGTTGACTTTGTCAATTTAAAACAAGCAAAAAAAAGCTTCGTGACTCATCAAGTTGCATGATTATCTTCAATCCAAGAGTTTATAAGAGATTTGAAAACCAATTTTTATCATTTTCTTTTCTTCACATTTTCCCCCTGGCATGTGGTACATGAGTGGAAGATGGTTTTGTTGTTGTTGTTGTTGTTGTTGTTGTTGTTTCTGCTGCTGCTGCTGCTGTTGGTAGTGTTGTTGTTGTTGGTGGTGGTGGTGGTGGTGGTGGTGGTGGTGGTGGTGGTGGTGGTGATCAAACTTAACCGAAAAGTGGAGAAAATGAAGACAGACAAGATCGCAACATATATGTTTCTTTCCAAATCATCCTTGACTATTGGCAGTATTATCACTGAAGGTTATTACACTGCCCTGTTGGAGAAGAATCCTTCTGACCAATGGCCATTGACTCGTGTTTCTGGCCTTCTCATTTCGTCTGACAGCCGTGGACAATTCGTGAATATTTATAAAGCAGACAATTGTGTCCACTGCCTCGCTTTCATAGATCGTCGTGATGCTACCTTTGATTATCGAGAGCATGCATGCCAATTAATCTATCTTGTAGTCATACACAACTGACAAACAGCAATGTTAGCCAAATGATTTATTCACGCTATGTTTAGTGCTAAAAAGAAAGATGGAAATGTGTGGAGGAAAAGGTTAAGAAAACGCGTTAAAGATAAAGCCTTAAGATTCACTACTTGGTTATTCTTATTTACTAAACCTTTTTGCTTATTTTGGGAAGAACACTACATACATATTATTTTTATATTATTGTTTTTGTTCTAACACTATAATTACGTTCTTAACTATTTTCATCCTCTTGCCATAACGATCTTTCCATGGCAGCTGCGGTGGCCTCAGGAGCATGAGTTTATTCTTGTAGATGGGACAGACACTGCACAGTATGAGAAACGGTCCCACACAGGCTGCGGTATCTGTGATAACCAGGGTAGCTGAAGAGCGGAATCTCGAGTCAGCTCAAGAAAAACAAATGGTCCTTACTCATAAATACCCCAAAACGCTGTTATTGGGAGATTTCTTGTTTGATATTTTTGTTTTTAATCTTTGTTTTAAATCCTTTTTCATTATTATAAAGAAGTCGTAACTGATTGGCTGCACTTGTTTTCTTCCACTATTATTTTCTCAATAAAAAACAACAGAATTTCAGAATCTTTCAATGATGACGCCATTTTGAAATGTAAAAAAAGTAGCATGGACTGTCGCAGAACTAGCGGAAAGTGTTGGACCTTGCTTGGTATTGCAATACTCTCTCTAATCCGACCTTTCGCTACGCCTGAAAGGGACCGCATTTGAGATTCCTATCAGAACAAATGACAGCAAAACAGAAATGTCGAGTTGAATGTTGGATAAACTTCTCTTTAAACCAAGAAATGTCGAGTTTCATCAGGCAAGGAGGGAAGGGAATATGGCTGGCGCACAGCAGAGCAAATGTTGCACAAGGTTAGGGGTGGCAGGAACGGTTAGCTGATAATATCAGGGGTAGCCCTCACCATCCCTCTAGCCATCTGTTGCAATCGCTTACCGTCTGCAAGTCAGTAGGTGTTAAGGTCCTTGCTGAGGATGACGAAAGAACAACTGAGGCGAGAGAGAGAGAGAGAGAGAGAGAGAGAGAGAGAGAGAGAGAGAGAGAGAGAGAGAGAGTAGTATGTATGTATGTATGTATGTATGTATGTATGTATGTATGTATGTATGTGCGTGTATGTAAAACATGCTTAAAATTTGCGCGAGTGCACTACTTGTACATAGATTCGCATCACTGTAACGTCTAGTGATGCGGTTGCTAGTGGAACACGGTGTTATCTCAGAGTGTAGTCATAATATAATAATTATTATGTCCAACAACGAACTTCACAAAAAGCCGTGTCAAAATTATTTCTTTTGTAAAAAGTGGTTTGGCTGCTCTTCTTTTAAAAAGAAAAAGAGGAAGAACATAAAGGGCTTGGCTGCTGCCCTTCTTTAAAAAAAATAAGAAAAAAACACCTGGCGGACACCAGCCGCCATGTCGCAGTGGGTAGCACTTTGGATTTCCGGCTGGAAGTTCGCGGGTTCGAATCCCGTAAGAGTCATTGGGATTTTTGGACTCCTGCCGGCTCCTACCTATAGTGCTGTGGGCTCATTGGGAAGACTGGGACCACACAGTCGTGCTTCATCCACTTTACCAATGCGAGTTTGAGAGTGTTGCTCAAATTACCTGACCAACGCTGCAGGTGTCTGTATCTTTCGGGTCCGGTTGATGCCGGGATATATTATGATAGTAAGCATGGAGAACAACTCTGTCAATGAGTCTCAAAGCACATGCACGTCCACAACAGCATCATTACGTCATCCTCATTACCAATGATCATCATGCAAAAACAAAAAAGAATTTAAGCCTCTGATTCTGTGACCCCAGTGGCTCTGGTCCCGTGGTGACCTCAGATTCGGTTTCTCCATACACTTCTGTGCCCGTGGTGAGTTTGTGCCAAAGTCTTTGGGGTTGGAGGTTTGCGGGGGACGGTCGTTGGAGGAACGTTGTGGTGATTTCCTCCTCGGGTGGGCAACTCACTCAGTCTCGCTCCGCGACTGAGCTAATACTGTCAATAGTAGGGGACTTAGTAGGTGGTGTCCTGAGTATGTTAGCTCAGAACAGGCACCACCGAACACCAAGAAAAAGAGCCAGAAGCAATGCAGAGACCCTCTGGCTGGTGGCCCCACGGCGGCCTGATAGTGATGGGCTCCCTATGGACTTCCGACCCTGAGAATGCGACATTACAAATCTGGGTATGGCTGTGGCGGGGTGATTGAAGTGAGCGGCGTGGAAACAGCAGGGTCAGGAAGGGACAGAAGATGAGGCAGCAAAAAAACAAAACACCCCAAAAAACGGAGTAGGGGGGGGGGGGGGGGGGGGAGCAAAAACGGCCTGGCTGCTCAGTTTAATCAAATGTAATCTGTCAGAAATTTAAGTCTGTCTTCAAATTTCCACCCATCTTCTTTTCAGATTCATGTCTGACTTCCCTTCTTGTAATTTTCTTGTCTTGTCATTTTTCTCCTGATTCTAATCTTTTCCGGTTCGTAGACAAGTGTTGACTTTAATAGAATATCGATTTTAAAAGGGAAAAAATGCTGTGCTAACAATTTATTCCCTCACGGGGTTAACTTTAAACACAGTTTTTCTTTTAATGTTCCTGCTCCTGAGTCAGTTATATCCAATTGATGTGTGCATATGTGCCTGTGTGCGTGCGTGCGTGCGTGTGTGTGTACATGTGTGTTCAAATGCTTGTGTGTTTGTGAATATGCGTGTAATGCACGCACACATTTATGTACGTGCTGAGCATGTATTTTTGTTTGTGTGTGTGAGTGAAAGAGAGAGAGTGTTTGTGTGTGTGTGTGTGTGTGTGTGTGTGTGTGTGTGTGTGTGTGTGTGTGAGGAGAGAGAGAGAGAGAAGAGGAGAGAGAGAGAGAGAGAGAGAGAGAGAGAGAGAGAGAGAGAGAGAGAGAGAGAGAGAGAGAGAGAGAGAGAATGTCCAACAGTGGATTAACAAAATGCCTGGTCAAGATGATTCCTTCCTTAAAAATGCCCAGGCTGCTCCGTTTAATGAAATGTAATCCATCAGGAATTTAACTTCATCCTCGAATTTCCACTCGTCTACTTTTTTTCTTTTAGATGAAGCCTTACTTTCTTTCTTGTCTTTCTCCTCTGTCTTTTCTGTTGCATGCAATCTTTTTTTAAATTCTAAAACAATCATGGAATTTGATAAAGCATCGATTTAAAAAACAAGAATAATGATAACCCTTTATTGTCTGATGCAGGTAGCTTGGGGCAATATCTTTCTTTTGCATTTTCCTGTTTCTGAATCAGTTATATGCAAGCGTGTGTGTGTGTGTGTGTGTGTGTGTGTGTGTGTGTGTGTGTGTGTGTGTGTGTGTGTGTGTGTGTGTGTGTGTGTGTGTGCTTGTGTGTGTCTGTGTCTATAGGCGCGTAAGCGTACATGTGTGTGTGTGTGTGTGTGTGTGTGTGTCCACCACGCACACAAGTGTGTGTACCTGCCGAACGTGCATGCACACGCACTAAGCCTATGCAAGGGTACACTCAGCATCATTTGCAACGCTACACCTTCTCTCACAAGCCCCCATTCTCATGCATTTCCATTCATTGCCGGGAAACGGCAGACTAGATGTCTGCTACACTCCGATAATGGACACCATTGATTCCCGGAGGTTAAGTGTCCACAAAGTGCCACCCAGAGCTTCAGTGCCAGGAACTGGCCAGTCATTAACTCAGCTGTGACCCCTGCTGCCGATGGACAAGGAGTCCTGCCCGCTGACCAGTCTGATGACCACAGTTTATTTCTGCCTCCTGTCTGTCTCTGACTGCAGTACTGGCAGCAGTGTCGTTTCTTTTCTGACTCATGATGCTCGCTTAAGACTCGTGATAGAATCTGATTCTTCTCATTGGAGATTACTAGTATCATTAGGTTGTTTATCATTCGTGTGTGTGTGTGTGTGTGTGTGTGTGTGTGTGTGTGTGTGTGTGTGTGTGTGTGTGTGTGTGTGGTGTGTGTGTGTGTGTGTGTGTGTGTGTGTGTGTGTGCAGACAAACACAACACACACCCCCTCCCACCCCACCACCCCGAAAAAGAAGATGTTGACAGAAAAGGGACAGAGATAAAGTCAAAGTTAGAGGAAGGAGAGGAGAGGGGGGGGGGGGGGGGGGGGGGGTAGGAGGGAGAGTAAAAGCCTTCAACTTGGCAAAATTGGCTGTCATTTGCCAGTTAGGTAGAACAGGGAAAATTGAGGCCAAATTGTCCCTCGTTTAGATAGTGCCTGTCCAGGGCCTACAATGCCAGTATCAGAGACATCAGGTTTAGAGGAAGGAAGGTGAGGGGTGTGGGTGGGTGTGATGGCAGAGTATGGGGAACGGGGGGGGGGGGGGAGGGGTTGGAGGGGGGGGGGGGCGAGGGAGGTCGGGTCGGTGGGAGTTGGAGGGTAAAAGATGGTGAAGAGGGTTTGAGTTGGAGTCAGGTGGATGAGTTTTGTTATTGTTTTTGCCTTGTTGTGTGTGTTTTGTGAGTGAATGTGTGTGTTTGTATGCACGTGCGTGCGTGTGTTCATGTGTGTGTGTGTGTATGTTTGTTTCTTTGTCTTTCTGTCTCTGTCTGTCTCTGTTCTTCTGTCTGTCTCTCGTCTCTGTCTCTTCTCTCTCCTCTCTCTCTCTCTCTCTCTCTCTCTCTCTCTCTCTCTCTCTCTCTCTCTCTCTCTCTCTCTCTCTCCTCTCTCTCTCTCTCTGGTTTCCCCTCTGTCTCAATCTGTATGTTTCTCTGACTGTTCTCCCTCTGTATCCTTGGGAGTTTGTTTCAGTTTATTTGGGTTTATTCTTTTGGTTTTTTTTTGTCTCCCGTTCATTGTTTGTCTGTCTGTGCATTACTCGCTGCATCGAGTAGCAAAAACTCACATTTTGTCGGTCTAAGTTTGAATATGCCTTTCGCTTCATGTTTGTCTCGTATCCAATCAATGTTTCAAAGAGAGCAACTTACAAAACAAAACAAAAAAGAAGGACCCATTTTGTTTATCAAGTGTGGAACGTTCAAGATAAAACAATACCTGGCCAAGACTTCGTAAAAAGTTGATTATATTTGCACGGTTTCTCGGGAAGGGGGGGGGGGGGGGGTCTGTGAACATTGTAAAATGATACCTTTATTGACAGTTTGGGGGTTTTTTTGGTTTTGTTTCTTGGGGGGTGGGGGGTGGGGGTTGTTTGGTGGATTGGTTCGTGTTTTGTCAGTTTGTTCTGCCTGTGCTTATCTCCGTACGTGTGAAATGGTGTGTTTATTGACAATGTGGGAGAAGCTTCTTTGCTTGTTTGTTTGTTTGGTTTTGTTTGTATTTGCATGCTTGCTTTACCTTTGTTTCTTTGTGTAGCCTATGTGTAACATGATGCCTTTGATGACAGTTTGACAGCTTTTTTATTTGTTTGTTTGTTTGGCTGTCCTGACGTTTCTCGTTTTTTCTTGCGCGCGGGCGCGCGCGCGCGCGCGCGTGTGTGTGTGTGTGTGTGTGTGTGTGTGTGTGTGTGTGTGTGTGTGTGTGTGTGTGTGTGTGTTGTGTGTGTGTGTGGAGTGCGTGCGTGTGTGTGTGTGTGTGTGAGTGCGTGCGAGCGTGCGTGTGTGTGTGTGTGTGTGTTCGTTTGTGTGTTCGTTTGTGTGTGCTAGCTGACAGGTGGCATAAACATCACTGGTCTGAAGTTACGGAGGCTGGTCAGAAAGTTGAAGGTCAGCTGTCTTAGAAGGGTGCGAGTTAGATTCTTTGAACAGAAATTAAATGTCAAAGATCGTGCCTCCAATTACAGACTGTGCCCTACGAAAGTGAGTGTAGAACGCCAGGGCAAAGAATTTGTTTTTTGTTGTTGTTGTACATTTCAAAATTAATCTTTGTATTCATGTAAATGTCATATTTTGGGATACTGAAAAAAGAGAGAAATGAAGGTGTGTGTGTGGGGGGGGGGGGGGGGGGGGGGGGGGGGGGGGGTGTAGCAGGAAAGAAGACAGAAAAGGACAGAAAAAAAATTTTTAAAGGAAAATTGATGACAGAAGAAAATTCATCTTTGAAGGCTGTGCTTGCAAGCATTATACGTTGAGTGCTAAAAGAAAGAAAGAAAGAAAGAACAAAAAAGAAACAAAAGAAGAAAAGAAAAATGAAAAAGAATTTTTTTTAAAAGGCAACAGAAGGAAATTCATCTTTGAAGTCTATTCTTGCAAATATCCTACGTGGAGTGAAGAAAGAAAGAAAGAAAGAAAGAAAGAAACGAAGGCCAAAAAAAAATCAGCCCCCAAAAAGAAAACGTCAGTCAACATGAGAAGAACGTCACTTCCCCCTTTCCACCTTCCACCACCACCACCACCACTGCCACCACCCCCTCCCCTGCTCCCACCCCACGCCCCACCCACTCCCACCCCAGGCCCTACCCCACGCCCGCACCATCACAATGCCTTCAAGTCAGTTCTGCTTTGTTTTGCTGCTGGGTCAGAGATGACTATCTGCTAGCGCCAGGCGGTTATAAGGTGAATGGTTGGTTAATGATCTGGAACCTTCCGACGGTAGAGTTATCATGAAAACTGCAGCCTGGTATGGGTGGGCTGGAGTGGAATTTTTTGTCAGGATGAAGAAGTACCACGCATTGAGAAGGGGGATGCGGGGGTGGTGGGTTTCTGCATTGATTAATAGTGCAGAACGCATTGTGTGTGTGTGTGTGTGTGTGTGTGTGGTGTGTGTGTGTGTGTGTGTGTGTGTGTGTGTGTGTGTGTGTGTGCGTGCGTGTGTGTGTGTGTGTGTGTGTGTGTGTGTGTGTGTGTGTGTGTGTGTGTGTGTGTGTGTGTCTGTCCTTTACCTTCCTTTCCAGTTTGCTAGGAAGCATGTGCGATCATCCGCATGTTGTTTGTTGTGTGTCTCTACTTGTATGTATGTAGTTCAACCTGAAGATATAGGTTGTTTCCTTTTTGTGTGTGTGTGGTTGGAAGCAGTCGACATTTTTTGTATTGTGTTGTGTTGTAGTGTGTTGTGTTGTATTGGTTTGTTTTGTATCGTGTTGTTCTGTTTAGAGTTATGTTGCGTCGTATTTATTGCGTTGTGTTGTTTTATATTGTGTTTCATTGTCTTGTGTTATTATGTTGCGTTGTATTACTGTATGGTATTTATTGTAGTACATTATTTTGTACTGTTTGCGTCGTATTGTATGGTATTGTATCAGTTGGATTGTATTGGAATGCACTATACTCCATTACAATGCGTTGCCTTGTATTGCCTATTGTCATGTATTTTCCCGTACTGTGCTGTACTGTGCTGTACATTATTGTATTGTACTTTATGGCACTGTTCCAAAATTGCATTTGAAGTCAGGACATATTTCCTTGATGAAATAGGGATGCTGTCCCTAAGGACAAGGCATCAACGTACTATGACAAACCCATTTTTCCTCCCAATCATTGTGTACATTTCTTGCCTCTGAAGCTGGGTTTACGTCCAGGTCGGATGCGCTAGGCCTGACTTGTCAGGCGCATAACGGCAAAGCAACGCATTTTGGCTCACGTGACGGACAACAGTGGTTGATATCTGAGCGTTCAACGAAGCAGAAGAAGAAGATGGGGTTTTGACTTCTTACAGATTTTGGCCAGGGACAGTAGGCTTAATGCAGTGGCGTGTTGCTTTTGTTGTTATGTGCATTCAAACTGTTAACTACCTAGTTTTTACATTTCTCTGAATTACTTGCATGATTGTCATTGTTCTGAGTGTAGTCAATACATAATTGTGTGGGTGTGGGTGCGTGGGTGTGTGAAATAAGTCTGTCTTCTAGTCAGTGGTCTTAAAACACTGAATTAATATATTATTGGTGTATGGTGTGGGTGTGCGTGGGTGTGTTCGCACACGCACGTACGTGCGTGTGTACGCGTTGCGTATGTGCGTGAGTAAATAATAAGTTTTTATGTCTTCTAGTCAATGGGTTTAGCATTGTGTTCACAATTGATGTATGTGCGTGTGTATTCTGTGAGTATGTTTGTGTGCGCATGCGCGCGTGTGTGTTTGTGTGTGTGTTCGTGACATTTTTATTTGAAGTCATTTTGGAATATTTTAACCAAAATGAGATATAGCTTTTGTGTCTTTGAGTTTTTTTATACGTATCAATCTGCCTGTCAGTATTGTAATTGCCCTTCATGGGATGATTTAAGTGTTTTTGACTTGACTTGACTTGACTGGCTCATCGGAAAGACTGGCACCCAGAACATCACTAATAGTCTTGTGGTTGGGATATAAGTCTGGCTTCGGGTGAGATTGGAACCCAAAATCTTTCGCTTTTGAGGTACTTGCATTACCTCTATGGCACCAAACCACCTTTGTTCAATTTCTTTCTTTCTTTCCTTTGTTGCGCACCCCCCCCCCCCCCCCTCCTCGTTATTACTGAACAGTTCGGTGTGGCGTATACTTCAAATGCAAAGACGCTTACGTGAAGAATTGAAACTGAAATTGGAAAGAGTTTAATTAAAAAGTGTGGACAATTTGTACTTTTTTTCTTTCTTTCTTTCTTTTTTCTTTTCATTTAATTTCTTTCTTTCCTTTCTTTCTTTCTTTCTTTTTTACTTTCTTTCTTTACTCTATGTCAAGTCCTTTCTTTTTTCTTTCTCTCTTGTCTTGTCCTTTTTTTCCTTTTCTTTCTTTTTCTTCCTCTTTCTGTTTTCGTTTTTTGGTTACTTTTCTCTTTTTTTCTTTTCTTTCTTTTTTCTCCCTTTTTTTCTGACAGGTCCACTTTCAGCGAGATTTTTCTTGCTGCTGAAATTATATATATATATATGTTGTATCCTTTTTTTCCATTTCTGTATGCTTTTTCTTTCTTTCATGGTTTTTTTCCCCCTTTCTTCTTGTTTCCATCTACATTTCTTTCTCTTCCTTCTTGTTTCCTTCCTTATTTTTTTTTAATCTTTTCCTTTTGTTTCTTTCCTTATTCTGTTTTTTACCTTCTTCTATCCTCCTCATCCTTTTCCTCGAAGATATTAAACCTTTTGGAGCATATTCCCTGCAACCTGGGAGCTGCCTCAAGCTTAAAGGGGAGGGAGGGGGAGGGGGACGAGGTTTGAGGGTTAAGTAGATGGCAGAAAGGGAGGGGGGGGGGGGGGGGGGTAGGAGGCAAGAGGGGAGGAGGAGGAGGGAGGGGGGTAGGGGTGCCGATTTAATCAAAACGCCAAACGCAAGACGTGTTACCAAACAATTTGATCACAGTATGCACGGTTGGGCGACGTTTCAAAATGCTAAAGCCTGATACACACACGACTGTTCGCTGCCTCGCTATGCCATCTTCAACTCAAATAAACGAACTGTATTGCATTGTATTGTATTGTATTGTGTGTTTTGTGTTGTGTTGTATTGTATTGTTGTATTGTGTTGTATTACATTATATTGTATTACATTATATTGTATTGTATACCACTTTAACTCACGACAGATTTCTTTGCGTGAAAATCGGGCTCCTCTCCCCAGGGAGAGCGCGTCGCCACAAGAGCAGCGCCACCCATTATTGTTTTTTTCTTTTCCTGTCTGCACTACTCTTTTTCCACCCCTTCCTCTCTCCAATCCATCAGAATGTAAATTAAATCCATATGATTTTGTTGATTAATTGGAAACTGATTTGTTGTTGTGCTGTTACTGTTTTTGTTGTGTTGTTGTAGTTGTTGTGCTGTTATTGTTTTGTTGTAATTGATGATGGTGATGATGATGATGATGATGATGATGACGATGACGATGATGATGTGACAAGAAGAACAACGATGGCCACGACGCCATTGATGCTGATAAAAACAACAACAACATCAATGATAGTAAAAAAAAATTTTAAACCCCAAAATACCACCAAACAGTAATGAGCAACAGGAACAATAATAACGCAGCAGTGGAAGCAGCAGCAGCAGCAGCAACAACAGCAGTAACAGCAGCAGCAACAACAGCAGTAACAGCAGCGCAGCAGCAACAGCAGTAACAGCAGCAGCAAAAACGACAATAACAGTAACAAACAACTACAACAACAACAGAAGCAGCTCATCAGAGCTGAATACGATTTATTTCATCTTATTTTATTTTTATCTTTAATATATCAAGGATAATGGAATAACCACTGATATGCTTTTTTTACATCCAGTCCCCGTGTGCACGATGGCGCACCGTGCAAGGGATGTAATCATCAAAGAGTGAACTACACGAGTCAAGTATTTAACGGTTGAAATAAAATGGCTATCGATCTCCTTGGCTATAAAATCAACTCGATATTTTCCTCATTGGACACAGCACACATTTTACTTTATCTCACGCAATCCACCCAGCACTTTACTTCGGTATCGAAAAATCACACACACACACACACACACACACACACACACACACACACACACACACACACACACACACACACACACACACACACACACACACACACACACACACACACACACACACACAAAACATACACACACACACAAACAAACAAACATACCACACCGCGCGCGCGCACGCACGCGCGCACAAACACATTCACACGCATACACACACGCATAAACACACGTGCGCGCGCGTACACACACACACACACGCACAAACACACACACGCGCGCGTGCACATAAACACACACACGCGCGCGCGTGCGCGCCTGCGCACGCACAAAAACACA
>CM054134.1:101143359-101155859 GCA_028751875.1 Rapana venosa
ATCCCATTTAATTAAAAAGCTCACCACACACCTTAGTTTTGTATCAACTGCTGGAATCGAGAAATGCTGAGTGTGTGTGTGTGGTGTGTGTGTGTGTGGTGTGTGTGTGTGTGTGGGGTGTGTTGTGTGTGACTTACAGCAACGCATTCATATATATATATATATATATATATATATATATATATATATATATATATATAATATATATATATATATATATATATATAATAATATCTGAATGCGTTGCCATAAGTCAGTCAGCCTTTTTAATCTGTCAATTCCAAGGGCACAGTACGGTCCTCTCTCACAGAGAGCCCTAGCGAGCCATCATCAACCATGTAATGCCCCTCCGTTCAAACTTTTACCCCTGGCTGAAATCCTGGTATTAAAATTTTGTTCTCGGAGTGACTACGTGTAAGCAAAAAGAAGGGGAGGGTTAGGTCTGATGCGCCTTCTTTTTCCGTAACAGAAGTCGATCGACCAATCAGTGGACAACACTTACAGGTGAGGATGAAGCACGCCCTATCTTTGCCCCTTACAGAAACCAGTCGATCAATCAACTAGTTGATGAATACTTAAGGGTGAGGGATGAGCATGCCTCCCGTCTTTTCTTCTTGAGAAATCAATCAATCAGTCAGTTAGTCAATCAGTCAACCAACTGGTCAGTCCATCAAATCAATCCTAATGTATCATAGCCTAGTCTAACCGACCTAAGAGGCCATAATTATCAGGGCTGTTTTCTTCTTAACAAGGGAATGTCTTTCCTTATCTGGGATTAGTATGCTCTCCTTTAAACACGGGTTGTTTATCTGTGTGTCTATGTATCGGGACAGCTCAGTGGTCGGAGCACTCGCTTTCCCCAGCTAAGGTTAAGCAGCGTCGAGCATGGTTACCACTTGGATGGGTGACCGTTTGCGTGCCTTGGCTTCAGCTCACCCCCAGTTCACCCAGCTGTAAATGGGCATATGCCTCTTTAGGGTCAGGGAAGGTAAAGCAGCGAGGGAGAGGAGATGGGCGCCGCCCTCATTATGCTGGCCCCTTGAGAAGCTAAGGTCTCTGATGCTCGCTCCCCTACGACCTAATAGATTATGGGACACCTTTACCTTTTTACTATGTATCTATTGACTGATTGTAGACACGATGTCTAGGTGGTCAAATTGTCTTAATTCCAAGCTTGATGATCCATGCAGTCAAGAAACTGGGTCTTGGTAGCGGCTGGTGCTGTCTTGGGTGGGAGTGAGTGTCTCCACCATGCGAGGCTGTTTTTTGTTGTTTACACATGCAAGGAAGGAGACGGGATAGCTCTGTGGTCAAAGCATCTGCATTTCCCAAGCTAAGGCCACACAGCGTTGAGCGTGGTTGCCTCGTCTCCAGTGCTGTCTTCCAGTTCACCCATCCGTAAATGGATCTCTTTAGGGACATAAGAAAGGTAAAGCAGCGAGGGAGAGGAGATGGGCGCCACCCTCAATATGCTGGCCCCTAGAGAAGCCGAGGTCTCTGACGCCTCGCTCCCCAACGACCACAGAGATTATAGGTTGCCTTTACCTTTACAGGTATGGAACCTGTTCTGTTTTTTGTTTAGGGTAGGGAGTTGACTGTGGTGGATTCTGATATCAGAAGTAATATATGAAAATGCATACATACCCAGCGTAAACTGCATCACGAGGGGGGGGGGGGGGGGTAGAACAAACAAAATGGGCAATGATAAAATAGAGTTTAAAAAAATTTCTGTGAACCAACACAAAATGACCAGGAAACCTACTCAAAAAACAACAAAAATAACACCAACAGCTGTAATCATTAACAACATGTACTTTTCTTTAACTACGTCAGTGGCTTGTAATGATTTTAACAGCAAAGTCTGCTTTTGTACTGCGCTTGAGGAATACCAAGACAACGTGTCCATCATTTGGCTCAGGGATTAGCACAGACTTGGCCTCAAGAGGATGCTAGAGTACTGTGCGGTGGTTGTGCCAGACGGATGAGGCTTAACTGAAGGTTGATGATTAGTGCTTGAAATGAAACTAAGAAAAAAATGGCGACAGTGGACAGTTTCAAACCTCTAAGCCAAATCGTGACAGGCGAAGAATGCAAACTAGACGCTGTTACACTCTCACAAGTGTGAAGTTCACTCTTCAAAATCAGAACTTCATAGACAGACAACTGCATCGTTCTAAGATCCAAAGTGAGAAAGATGCTTAAACCAATAACGCACCAATGATCCTGTGTGTTACAAAACATGTAGAATACCCTAGCGTGCAGCAAACATAAGGATACAGGAATCTGAAATGGAATAACAGGAATCTGAAATGGTATACTGTCAAGAATGATCTACAGAGACCACATCACAGATGGTGAACCCAGCAAAATAATAATAATATATGGAATTTATATAGCGCTGAATCTTGTAAAAAACAAACAAATCGAAGGATGGAAGCAGCCATTGCCCCCTTTGGAAAACGTTCTGACAACCGCCAAAAAGCGAATCAACGTATATGCTGTCGTTTTGTTGGGTGATTTGCCCACGACTGAAGTCTAGGTTATTTTGAAGGGCTGTCCCAGAGTTGTGATCCCCCAGGGAGTAAACAGATAGGGTGCTGGTTCCTGCCCTGGACACCGTGGAAGGAGAGTTCCGGTGAACTCATCGATCAGCCGCAGAGCTCTGATCACTGATCTGTCAATACTCCTCTTGTGCCGGAAAGGCGTGGAGGATGGAGGAGGAGGAGGGGGGTGGGGGGCGTTACAGAAGGAGAGGGAGGGGTTTGCTGGCTATAGGGGAGTAGTGGATGATGCGGCGTAGGGACGGAGGAGGGTGTGGGTGGGTGGGAATGGTTAATAGAACTTGGTCTAAGCTGGCCGCTGTGACTTGCCATAAAATGCGCCCCTTGTGAGAGATTTCACTGGAAGGGGTTTTTACGATTGTTTTCTATAAATGTTTGTTTTGTTGGTTGTTCGTTTTGTGGTTTGTGTTTTAATTCAGGAATGTTTTTAAAAAAAATGTTTTAAAGGAGATTTAGTTGGAGCAGGAACAGGATTGAGGTGTTCAGCCTATGAGAAATTGCTATTGTCAAAAATGGTGATTTATCGAAAGACATTTTCGTTTTGTGGGTTATCGTTTTGTTTGCTTACGTTTTCCTTGTCCTCCTTTCATTGAAATGAATGACTGGTTTGTGGACTGAACGAGGCTTGAACCAAAACAGAAAAACCAAAAGGAAAAAAACAGGCGTTATCTAACTCCGATTTATTTGCTGTGACCTCAGTAACTTTCCCCCAGAGGTATTTGAGTAAAAGTGAATTGGTTACAGCTTTATGTATGTATTTACAATGTCAACAACAACAGCAACGACAATAATAACAGCAACAACAACAACAACACAAATGAGCAGGATTCCAAATGTCCCCAAAGAATGTATAGATGTTTCGTTTTTGCCTTCACATACTTTGTGAATTCCAGAGGCCAGTATGCCTGTGCCTCACATCTTGACTCCATCCCACACAAAACAGCCAAGGTTATTATGTTACTAATCTTATTCTTTGTTATCTTCGCTAGGCTGCCATGAGGCCACCCATCAGACGAAACCTAGCAGATGTACGTGATGAATGAGATGTTGGACCCGTCATTACACTGCAGAATTATTTCGCATGCCTTTGGACGTATCCTCTTACCGTCCCTAATGGGACATCTCGGCTGGGACATTAAGTTAACCACAACAGGACATATCCCAAACTGGACATGTTAATATTCTGTATGATTTTTTTTCTCTATTCTCGACGAGAGCTCCGAGGTTACCTAAAAGTAAAATGTTGCCTATGCGACAGTTTTTAGCCATCACTAAGGTAGCCGCATTCCATCTTCAGGGATAATGTCTAAACATGACACCAGTGTGCATGCGGTCTTGTTGTTCTTTGTTTAAAATGTGTCGTTCATTCTTGCCTACCCGTCCGTAAGACTGAACGAGTTTTGACGAGAGTGCTAGGTGTTGTGTGACTGTGTTTACACACGGGACCACGGTTTACAGAGTCGTCGGAAGGACTTTTCAGGGAGTGGAGTCAGTGGTGCTGATGTCAACTCCAGAGGAAATAATTCCCTTCGAACGGGCGTCTATGTGGTGGTTCGATCCCAAGCCGTCAGATCACGAGCTCAACGCTTTAACCACTAGGCTACCTCACCCCCATGAAGTTTGAATCTTGTGTCAATTTAGTTGTTTGTTTTGGGGTGGGTTTTGTTTTTTAGTGGAGTTTGCTTTGTTGCGACATGAACACCACTACAATGTGTTGCGACATGAACACAACACCACACACACACATTCCCTACATTTTCTCTTCTTCAAGCCAAGCTTCTCACCATCACACTCTCACCACACACACACACACACACACACACACACACACACACACACACACACACACACACACACACACACACACACAACACACACACACACACACACACAACACACAACAACACACACAACACACACATCAGGATAGACAACAACAAAAAATCTTCCGGAGCTCAAATTTGGCTGGAGAGCAGTCAGGCGCCCACACAGTGTTGTGAAGGAGAGGTGCCTGAAGGTAGATGGAAGGTAAACACTGCAGTCAGTCTATGACAGGTCGACGGTTCCATTCTCGCTTCAGGCATCGACTCTGTCATTGCTGGCAGGTCTGGGCTGTTATCTCGGATTACAGCTGTCTGGTCTGCCTGCCTGCAGTCTCCCTCTCTGGTCTTTTGACTGTCTGTCTGTCTGTCCGTCTTGCCTGTCTTTCTGTCTGTCTCGCTCTGTGTGTGAGTGTGTGTGTGTCTGTCTGTTTCTTCTCCCTCTCTCTCTCTCTCTCTCTCTCTCTCTCTCTCTCTCTCTCTCTCTCTCCTCTCTCCTCTCTCTCTCTCCTCTCTCTCTCTCTCTCTCTCCTCTCTCTCTCCACACACACACTTTTTTTTTCTTTGCATAAATAAATCAAACATCATACATTTTCTTATCCCATGTGAATGAATACAAGAAATGAATATCTGTCGTTAAATCCTTCTCAGTCACTGGACTCCTTAAACTCATTGTACATGTAAGTGATCATAACTTGAATTGGTTTGAATTGGGTACCACTTCATCTATTCACAGAAGATTTCTCGGCGTAAAAATTCCGGCTGCTCTCTCCGTGGAGAGCACGTCGCCACAAGAGTAGCGCCACCCATTTTTCTTCTGCATGCGTATAAATATTTTTCATTCCTGTTCAGAATGACTTTTTCTACATAATTTTGCCCAAGGACAACTCTCTTATTGTCATGGATTCATTTACGTGCGCTGAATGCGCAGTAGTGCACATGGGAATTCGGTTTATCGTTTCATCCAAAAGACTAGAACCCAGACCACCACTCAAGGTCTAGCGGAGAGGGCAGGGGGAGGGGAGGGGGTGGAGTTAGAGTTCAAACGAGGATGGAAAACCCGCACATCAAGGTTTCTAGGCAGGTTGTTTTCTCCAGACAAGCAGTCAGTCCACTCCATCACTCAGTCATACTGGGTGTGTTTCGTGACTGTCTGGATGTGGTGGCTGACTGATTAGTTGCTTGCTTGGCTGGGTTCGTTCGGTTGGTTGGTTGGTTGGTTGGTTGGTTGGTTGAATTTTTGTATTATTTCTTTTCTTTTGGGGGTGGGGGGGGGATGAGGTGGTGGTTGTGGTGGTGAACGTGTGTGTGTGTGAGAGAGTGTGTATTAGAGTGTGTATTAGTGTGTGTGTGTGTGTGTGTGTGTGTGTGTGTGTGTGTGTGTGTGTGTGTGTGTGTGTGTGTGTGTGTGTTTGCTTACGTCTGGTATATTTCTGGTCCAGATTACATGGACGTGTATAAACATTAAAACACCGAAAAAAACAACAGAAGAAACGTACTATTACCAATCAGTCATCCATTCGCACTCCCCCACCCTTCCTAAAAAATAGTTCCCACCTACCATAACTAACCATCACCTACAATATATACTATCGTATACTATACTGTAGTAAACCGTACTATACCATACAATACCGTACCATAATACTACACTACTACACCATACTATATTTTTCTATACTTTGCTGCTCTCTGCTACTTCATATTCTAGTATATATACTACTGTATCATACTCCACTCTACCCTACTCTACTATACCCTACTCCACTCTACTCTACCCAACTCTACTCTTCTCTACTCTACTCTACTGTCTTCTACTCTACCATACTCTACTCTAGCTCTTCTCTACTCCATTCTACTCTACCGTACTCTACCCTACTCTATCTCTTCCCAAACCTACCCTACTCTACTCTACTATCCTCTACTCAAACCATACTCTACCTACTCTACTGGGAACGAATGACAAAATTTACAAGAACACAGGGACTGGTGGGAAAAAGCATACGAATGTTTATTCCATTATCCTCGAAAAAAAAAGAGTAAATAAATAAATGCTCCACTCAACTCCCTCTAATCCACCCCACTCCACCCCCACTCCACTCCACCCCACCCCACTCCACACCACACCCACCCCCACTCCACTCCACCCCACTATCACTCCCACTCCACCCCACCCCACTCCAATCCACCCCACCCTACTCCACCCCACCCCCCCACCCACCCCCACCCCACCCACCCACCCCACCCCCACCCCACCCCTCACCCACCCCACTCCACCTCCACCCACCACCCCACCCACCCCCCCCCCACCCCCCACCCCACTCTGACTCTACCACCACACTCTGCTCCCTCTCTCTCTCTACACGCGTGCTTATTCCATTATCCTCGAAATAAAAGAATAAAAAAAAATAATAATAAATAAATTAAAAAAATTAAATTAACTTACCTATCTACCTACCTCCCTCCCGCAGCGGGGAGAAGAAAGAGGTGCGACCAGGAGCCCCCTCGGAGCCTAACGAGTACAACTTCAACTTCAAGCGTCGGGGGCTGTTCCTGCTGATCAACAACCGCACCTTCGGCCGCCAGACCCGCCAGCACAGCCGGGAGGGCAGCGACGTGGACGCAGAGAGGCTGGAGGAGCGCTTTCAGGACCTGGGCTTCGAGGTCCGCCGCTTCGATGACGTCGCCAGGGCCAAGATGGCCACGCTGATGTATGATGGTAAGTTTTTTGGGGGGTTTTTTTCGTTTGGTTTTGGTTTTTCGTTTTTGGTCATGGGGTAAGGTGTGTGTGTGTGTGGAGGGTGGGGTGGGCAGGGGTGAGAGGGGGGGGGGGGGGGGGGGTTGTTTGGAGGGTGAGAGAAGATTTTGTTGTTGTTTGAGGGTTGTTGTTGGTGTTGTGGTGTTGGTTTGTTGGGTCCTTTTTTTGGGGGGGGGGGCGGGGGTTGGGGTGTTTTATTGGGGGGTTTTGTTGTTGTTTTGGTTGGTTTTGGTTGGTTGTTTGTTTGGGGGTGTTTTTGGGGGTTTTTTTTTTTTTTTTTTGGGGGGGGGGGGGGGGGGGGCAGTGGGGAGTGGAGGCCCTGAGTGGAATGGGGTAGGGTAGAAAGATTGGCGATGAGATTTTTTTTTTTAAAAAGGGGGTGGGGTGGTTTAGAGGGGTGGACAGGGAGTTTTTAAAGAAGAGTAAGGCGAGAGAAGAAGGTGGGGAGGAGAGAGGGAAGAGAAAACTCAAGTGATTAAATTACATTGATAGAGCACATCCAGTGTAACGGGGCAAAGGGAGGGAGGAGAGAGAGAGACAGGCAGGCAGGCAGAAAGACAGACAGACAGACAGGCAGGGAGGCAGATAGACACAGACAGGAGGCAGGGAGGCAGATAACAGACAGCAGGCAGACAGGCAGGCAGAGAGACAGACGGAGGGACACAAGCGGAAGACAGAAGACGAACAGACAGGCAGGCAGGGAGGCAGATAGACAGACAGACAGACAGGGAGGCAGATAGACAGACAGACAGGCAGGCAGAGAGACAGACGGAGACACAAGCGAACAGACAGACAGACGAACAGACAGGCAGGCAGGGAGGCAGATAGACAGACAGACAGACAGACAGACATGGAGGCAGATAGACAGACAGACAGACAGACAGGGAGGCAGAAAGACAGACGAACAGACAGGGAGGCAGATAGACAGACAGGCAGGCAGGGAGGCAGATAGACAGACGAACAGACAGGCAGGCAGGCAGATAGACAGGCAGACAGACAGGCAGGCAGAGAGACAGACGGAGACACAGGCGGACAGACAGACAGACAGACAGACAAACAAGGAATTTTTAAGACGCAAAAAGAAGCTGGAGGAGCAGATATTGCAATATTGCGCAGTTATTCCATTCTGCCCCACCAGCTGTCATGTACACTGTCAACCTGAAAGTGGAGCAGTGCAAGCGGGGAGATTTGCCCAAGCTCTGGGATTTCCCCCTGCACTTGTAAAGTTAGTTGTGTAGTTGCTTTTCTGTATGGGGAAAAACGGGAAAAGAAGGGCTGGAGTTTTGATATCACGTCCTTTCAAAACTCTTGGTCAGATTTTGCGTGGCTGCTTGCGCACTAGTCTGTCAACATGGTCTGGCTGAGAATGTGGATGAAGGATAACTTTCTGGAGTTGTTATTGTGCGTTCCCCAGCTTAACATTCTGAGGATCGTCCAGAATATGCACTCTGTCTCACTGACCCCACCTGTGAATTACTATGAGATGGTAAACACACTAGATGAGAAATTTGCATGAATGACTGTTTCCAAGTACCTTGCCACCTAGGCTTAGGATGATTTTTTTTTCTCTCTTGAAGGTGAGAGCAGGTTGTTATGCTAAAAGCTTGTCAATGGCTGAAGACAATCTCAACATAACATATTAAAGCATAACAACAGTACAATGTAGGCCTTAGCACTTAGCTTAAATCAATAACTGCCGGAATTTCTGGAATGAATCCATTCTTTTGGCCATAACACTGTTCTGCGATTTGCCCCTGGGTTCCTTTGAACGCTTGAACAGCATGGCTCTTTTGACCAGACGGCTTTAGCGACTCCAGATCCCTCGAGATCAGACTCTGACAGCTCTGTCCTGGGAGGAATAAAAAGAAAGTGCTGGGGGAGAAATCAAACGGAAGGAAGAGGGTAGGTGGGGGTGGTAGATGCGGAGGATGCAGACATAAGCTCACAGGCTGACTTGAGTATGGTGATGACATATCGATCCACAACCCGCAGAATTAGTTGCCATTGATCTGGGAGCGAGAAGCGAGCGTCAGAAGGTGTCTCTTCCGTCATGCTCACTTCATTACTGCCGGTCATTAGCCCCCGCTGCTGTGGGCACAGGCCACCTTCTCGGCCTGCTCCATTTTCTGGCTGCAGAACGAAAGGTTCGTTAAGGGCCATCCACTGTAACCACTTCCCTTTTCTTCACCCTTGCAGTTTTTCTTCTCACATCCTGCAGCATCTGCTGCTTTTGAGAGTGTCTGATGAAGTGTATCCTTTCCTCGCACACAAAATGTCGACCCTGAATAAGTACCTTCATCTTGAATGTCCGAGGAGGTTGTTTTCACTCCATTCCACCATGCTGGCCATTATGAAACATGTCATTAAGTGTAATATAGAGGATCACTGTCCCCTTTGCCAAAGCAATCGCTTTTAGGTAGGCCTAAACCAATGTCAATCGCGTCGAGGATACATTTGAAACCTACCATGTATCGTAATTTTTTGTATAACATAATACGACATAAACAGAATTGGAAAAAACAACAACCTCTTTTGTATTCTCACGTTTTATACTATCGGTTATGTGAGTGCATATGTAAAATGATGGCAGCTGCATTCGTTCCTTCCTTCCTTCCTTTTCTGACAGAGAAAGGTTGTCATTTTCTCCCGGGTAATGTATACCACCTTTTCTTTATATCTTTCTAGTTGGAAGACAGCGTAGTATCATCGGCTCGAAGTTATGTCACTGTCCTTTTGGGGAGAAAGAAATTAAATCACGTCTTTGCTGATCCTTTTGTGATTGCCTATAACGATGTCTTAAGCGTCACCTTCAGCTTGCATCCTTTGAAACATACAGCTAGTTTGGAGCCTCTTCTGTGTTGTGTAGCACGTTCAACATCAAGGGGTGCCGTTCTGTCTGAAACCTACCTTTTTTTTAAAGTTCTTTTATTTCGAGGATAATGGTATAAGCACTTATGTGCCTTTTTACATCCAGTCCCTGTATGTATGCAGTTTTGTAAATTTTGTCAGCCATTCCCACCGGCACATAATGGCCTAGACTTCCGAAAAGCAGAACGGGTTTTAACGTGTGAGCAAGATGTTCTACATGTTAAAGATGTCCATTCCTACTGTATGTAGGCTTGTTGTTGAAAACGATGGAATCGTGGACGACTTAGGGTCTTCTTTCTGTCATGGTGAAATGTTTCTGGGTTTCTTTTTGTTGGTTTTGTTGGTTGTTGTGATTGTTGTTTTGTTGATGTTTACGTTATGGTTGTTCAAGGCGTTTGTAAATGCATGGTTTAAAAGTGCTGCATGGTCCTTTTTGAAGAAACAGAAACAGGTTACGCTTGTTAAAAATAATCGCTGCTTGCAATCTCCATATGGGAATGATGATAACACAATCGTTTGTTTAGAGTCCGGAAATAGTTAACGTGGTGAAGCAAAAGGATGGGAAGAGATAAAAGTAGGAGGGAGGAGGGGGAAGGAGAGGAGAGGAGAGAGAGAGAGAGAGAGAGAGAGAGGAGGAGAGGAGAGAGAGAAGAGAGAGAAGAGAGAGAGAGAGAGAGAGAGAGAGAAGAGAGAGAGAGAGAGAGAGAGAGAGAGGAGGAAGGAAAAACGAGGGAAAGGATATTGAGGTCAGTGTAGTTCATTGCACGGGACGACCTACCCTAGCCAGCTGCCGAATAATGAATTATACATAAACAATATATATATAAAAACAACCATGTCGGCCGTGCCCTCGGCTGGTGAAGGTTGATGGCCTGTGGTAATGAAGTGGACGTGATGGAGGAGACACCCACGCTGGATCCTTGGCTCCTGAATCAATCACCACCACTAATTCTACAGGGTGGCCCGGATCGATATGCTATTACTGTATCCAATTAAAAAACATGACGGTAGGTCCTTCCCACTCTGTTGATCCCGTGTCTCTGTCATCATCATCACCACCATCACCACCATCGTCATCATCACCACCATCATCATCACCATCATTATCATCATCACCACCATCGTCATCATCACCATCATTATCAGCAGCAGCACCATCATCACCACCACCATCATCATCGTCGTCGTCGTCATCATTATTATCCTCCTCATCATCACCATCATTATTATTGTCCTCATCATCGCCAATATCATCCTCATCGTCACCATTATCATCATCATCATATTCATCATCATTATCCTCATCATCTTCATCATCATCATTATCATCCTCCTCCTCATCTTTATTATCATCATCATCATCTCGTTCGTCATCATTATTCTCCTCATCATCATCCTCATCATCATCACCACCACCACCACCACCCATCACCATCCATCCCCCATCCTCCTCATCTTTCTGCCCTTAGCTCTTTACCCACGCTTTCCTGTCCCCCCAGTTTCGGTGCTATGAGGTAAGTATAATGTGCCGCCTTAGGGTGATAGATATCCCAGTGCCAGCATAATCAATTATATATGGCCGAACATTGTTCCCGTCTGACTTCAGACTGACTGTAAAAACGCGTTTGAGTCCAGACAACTCACTGTTCCTAATGGCTGTCAGGCCGGTTTTTTGTTTGCTTGTTGTTTTATAGACGAATCATTTAAATCTGAACATTGTTGTTGTTGTGCGTTATCCAGCTTAACACTCTGGGGGTCACCCAGAATGTGCACTCTGACTCACTCATCCCACCTGGGAATCACTGTGACATTGAAATTCCACACTAAAATTAATGAGATGCTTGCGTGTATGACTGTTTTTAAGTACCTCGCCATAAAGGCAGCCATACTCCGACTTCAGAGGAAATCTGAACATTTTATTCCAAGCCAATCATTCAACATGGCTGCAATATCGTGTTGATACCAAACGAATTGACTGTAGCGGCAGTTTTAAAATGTTATATATATAAAACACCCTGAATCGTTGGTAGTGCTACACATGTAGAATGGCAGAGCTGCTCCGTTGGTCTATTAGCATGAACAGAGTTCTCTCTGTCCATCGATATCCATTAAATTATCAATTTAAAATGAACAAAATCAGAGTGGTCCCTTATTGCTCTCGTGTCAGGGTTGCCTCAGTACGCTTTCACCACGAACAAAGCATTGCCCCTTTATGTTTTGAGTATAAACAAATTCAGAGTTGTTCCTTGATGCTTTTAGCATGAACAAAGTCGTTAACATACGATTCGATGTTTAACTTAGTTTGCATAGTTTCATTTCTGAACTGTAGATTAGAAACTTGATAATCTGACTTTGTAATTCAATGGCAACATTACTACATGCAAACAGAATGTATGCAGATGATGTTGGCTGTTTTGTTTGGTTGGTTGGTTGGTTGTTTTTGTTTGGTTTTTTTTTTGGGGGGTTGGGTTTAACAAAATGTTTTTTAACAAT
>CM054134.1:101160859-101175859 GCA_028751875.1 Rapana venosa
CCCCTAACATCCCCTCACCCATCTCCCTGTCCTCCCTTCACCCATCTCCCTGCCTTCCCTCACCCATCTCCCTGCCTTCCCCTCACCCATCTCCCTGCCTTCCCCTCACCCATCTCCCTGCCCTCCCCTCATCCATCTCCCTACCTTCCCTCACCCATCTGCATGCCTTTCCCCTCACCCATCTCCCTGCCCTCCCCTCTCCATCTCCCTACCTCCCTCACCCATCTCCCTGTCCCTGCCTCCCCTCACCATCTCCTGCCTCCCTCATCCATCTCCCTGCCTTCCCTCATCCATCTCCCTGCCTTCCCTCACCATCTCCTGCCCTCACCCACCCTGCCCCCACCCATTCCTCCTTTTTCACTACCTACGCACACCATCTCCTGTTCTGCCTTTCCTCACATTTGCTCCCGTCTCAGTCTTGCCCCCACATCACTGCCTGCACCACACATCTCTTTTTCACAGTTATGCCTTTACATTCTGCCTTTCTCACTCATCTCCAGCTCGAAATCCCTACCTAAATCGGTTCAAAAGAAAGCGTCGTTTTCCTGTTCTTCATTTGTCAGGTTCGGAGTCTGTGGAGGAAACAGAGAAAAAATTTAAAAGGAAATTCGTGTAAACCCAAGTGAATGCCACCAGGCGCATCTGCACGCAAATCATTCTGTGTCGGGCTCTATGAGCAACAGGGAAAAGGAACCCAACTGCCCAATATTCACGCATCATGCTGTGTCAGGGAAGGAAAGGGAAAAGTACTTACAATATTAACGTGCATATGTATCTGGCGGGGATTGCTCAAAGTATTACACAGTATCGTCATTTAGCTATGACAAAAGGTATTTACGGTGCAAAGCCATGCTTTGCTCATAGCCTACACATAATTATCTTATGTTTTCAGGCTGTTTCTCGTGGCGCAACAACCAGGAAGGGTCGTGGTTTATCCAGGCCCTGTGTATCGTGCTGGAGAACTACGGCACAAAGATGGAGCTGCTGCACATGCTGACGCACGTCAACCGCATCGTGGCCTACGAGTTCGCCTCCTGCTCTGACAAGGAGTTCACCGAGTCCATGAAACAGATGCCTTGCCTCGTCTCCATGCTCACACGCTACGTTCACTTCAGACCCAAGAAGCAGGACATCCGATGATCTCCATAACATGGGGCTCTGAGTTCGCGGTTCACAATGGTTGATTCCCATTAACTCTTTTGAGCTGTAGACCTTGTTTTGTTAATTAAGCAGGGCCGAGTATCATTCCTGAATTTATTTCGGAAGTACAAGCTAATCATGTGTGTTTCCAGGAGCCTGTTTCTTTATGTTTAGATTAATTTGATGTTTCACTTTATACAAAATGCAAATTGTTCATCTTTGAGTGTTGTTTGGATTAGCATTGATAACGTATCTGCAGTCAGCAACACGATAAGCAGTAAAATGAAGTGAAGGTGCTGATTGGAAGTGCCATATCTTCTCTCTCCGCTTCTTCCTCTTGCTCCCAGAAATCCAGGGACATCGTACGACTACATTTTTGGGCAGTGTGCGTTGGATGTTTTGAACCTGATGGAGGCCATCCCTCTCCTCATGTTGTTCACACCACTGTCTACAGCTGGCTGCTTTTATTCATTGATTTTAAGAAGTGTAGCGGAGTTTTTAAAAAAATTTGAAAAGAACAAAAACAAAAGTTAGCCTCCCACTCATTTGGTATTGTGATGATGATTAGGCATTGCTGTAGCTTATTTGGGGGATGGGGAGTGAGGGGATTGTAAGATAGCCAGTAGTTCAGAACCTGGCAATCTTTGAAGTGTAGCCAACAGTTCCTCCCTACACCTTGCAACCAAAGTTCAATCAGAACAGTTGGCAATGTTAAGGTCTAACATTAGTTATTCAGTTGAAGAAGGAGTGAAAGGTATGGCTCTGTGTGATACTATGTTGACACACACACACACACACCTGTTGTTGTTATTGTTACTAGTGTGCGTTCCCCAGTTTAACATTCAGAGTTACCCAAAATATGTACTCTCACTTATCCCACCTGGAAATTACTGTGAGATCTATTGTAAAGGTACACGCATTTGTTTGAAAGTATCTTGCTATGTAGGAAGCCATATTCTAACTTCAGAGGAACGCAACTGTGTCTTGTGAGAAGTACTGCTTACTTGAATGGTGACTGTGTCTGCTGTCTATGAACCATTTTACTTTTTGTGTTTAAAAACAAACAACCCCAAACCAACTAGAGTCTGGTATGTTGGGGCCCTTGACACTTCTCTGTCAGAAAAAGACCTGTGCCTGTGTGGTAGGGAAGGTATTCAGATATGTGACACTTTTCTGAAGAAGTAGAATTATGGAAGGAGGACAGGAGTGAGGTTGGGATAAGGAAGTTAAGAAAAGGTTTCCTTCCATGGCAACTCTTTAAAAAGTGAAGTATGGATAGTGGAATGAGGAAGGCAAGAGGAAGTGATTTAGCAGCATGTTAAAATGACTTGCTCATCTCTCAGTATGGAGTTTAATGATATGATCACAAAGGAGATGACAAGCATGCTAAGTGAAACAAAAATGAATGAACAATTTCCACTTGAGGTCAAGAGCCATCAGATCACACCAACATTTTGTTCATTTGAATCTTAGAATGTTGGCTTCATCCACACAAACCTACGTTTTGAGGTTGGTCTGAATGCTTCTGATTTCAATAAAGTGCAAACTGGACCAAGCAGGAAAAAAAATTTTGGTAGTCTCTGTTTCACCATCACTATTTTAAATTTCCATTTTTTAAACTTATTTTTTAAATATGCGAGTAATGATGATTTTCTGACAGTTAAGTTCTACCTTATTTAAGAAATATCCTCCACTAACACTGGCATTATTTGAATCTGATCATCCAAGAAGGTTGTGATTGACTGACAAGAAGACTTTCACCACTTCATGTTTTAACCTCTACTACCCGTGTGTGGGAACATGTGTATATCTTATAATCTATATGTATGTGCCTGATCTTCCGCGTGCATAAACATATCGTGAAATATTCTTAGAGACTTCAGTGAATGCTGAAACTGAATTGTGATCACTCCAAGATGTTACCCTCAATCACACCTACATAAGGTATGTCTCTTCTTGAAGATGGAGTATGTCTATCTGCATGACAGAAAATGTACCCAAAGATTAGGGCGATAAATTTGCAGAAAAGAATTTATGAGCTAAGATTTGGGAAATTAACAGAAATTTAAAACATGAATGTACAGAAGAAGAAGAAAAGTTAACCACAAAGACTAATGAAAAACAAGACTGGGTGCATCATAGCCTTTCGAGTAAATCCTTGGAAGGCAGACAACCCACCTCATCCCTGCTGCTCAGCATGTTGATGTGTGTGGCAAGGTAGTCCTCTATGAATGGTGTAACTGCATGGCCACTTACCATCAGAGCATGATAAAATGATATCCTTCCAAAGAGCTAGTGGGGAGCATTACAGCAGGTTGACACAGAATTTCTGATGACAGTGTAAAGATGAGGATCACATTTATAAGCAAACGCCACACATTAAGGGCTCCCTTAATGAACTGAAATGCAGGGTACTAGGCCTACTTTCCAAACATCTACTGAACCATACCGGCTCCCAAGTGATGATGTAATGCGTGGAATGGGCATGATTTGTCCATCCTGCAGTGTTGCCTACATTACTTTGTGTCTGTATGCATCCATGTCTGTGTGTGTGTGCATGAGTGCGTACGCACGCGTGTGTGTGTAAGTGTGTTTTTCTGTGTTTGTGTGTGTGTGTGTGTGCGTGTGCATGCACATAAGCATAGTTGCTTGTTTGCGTGTTGTTTGAAAAACATATATTATGTGTGTAGATAATTGTTAGATATTAGGCCTTGTAATCAGAAAAAGCATAACAAGTGTGCTTTAGTATTATACTGTGTATTGAATAATCAATTTTGAACCCTCAGAGTCTCATATTAATATTGTGAATAGACTGTATATATTGAAGCTACCAAAAAGTATAGAGAAAAAGATTGTTACGTGTGCTTTTAAGTCAATGGAGAGTAAATTAGACCAAAAAAATTAGACTAAAAAAAGTCTTGCCTGTGCACTGTGCTTATGTTTTCATGTGATATTAACCTTCTAATTAATGTGCACTACATATTATGCTATGTGTCTATTTTGGAAAATGTGCATGCGATGACATGACAGATGATATTTCGTTAAAAAAGGAGACTGACACACATAATACAGTGTAATATTGCAATAAACATAATGGGTATGTTTGAATGGGTAGATAGATATCAAATAAGTGCACTTCTTGAGTTGTGCCAGTATCCGTGTGTGTGTGTGAGAGAGAGAGAAAGAGATGCCGAGTATGAGATTATCAAGATTTATCTTAATGGTTCAGTGAGGACAGCTACATTATCTAATTCTACAGGAGGCAATGGGTTGTGGGTTTTTATTCTATTCTGTAGCTCAGCCCCCACTTGTCCATATGTGCTTGTTTGGGTGACATACTCTTTCCATTGAGAGGTGTGTGTGTGTGTGTGTGTGTGTGTGTTTCAGTCAGAAATAACCAAAGAGTTCCTTTGGTTCTTTCGTTCTTCATTTTTTACAAGTTTTTAAGGCTACTGCACTTATTTACTTATTAGAAAATAGATGCTTAGGATCAATTATTATCCAAATACAATGTCGACAGTTCCTTACCAAAAATAAGTTTTCTGTGATTAAACAGAGCAATTTGTTCTTTACATTCGCAATTACCACACATTTTAAGATGAAAGAAAGCTGCATAAACACTTGTCTCTCCTTTTGCTTGTTTGTCAATCGCCACAACCAATAAACCAGTGATTAAGTAATCCTAGTCACTCCGGAATATAACCATCTAACAAATCTGTTTCATAGTGCTGCCTCAGTTTAATGTGACAACTGTTCAAAGTTAAGTTCAAAATGATGTGTTGAATAATTTCAGTCTTATTAATAGAATCAGAATATATTATAATTATGTTATTTTATATAACACAAAGAGAGGGAGAGAATAATTTGGTGTGCATGTTTGATATTTTCATCTTAAACTCAAGTAAAATGCAGATCAAGACTAGGGATTTGTAACATAAAAGACATTAACCACATTTTATTGTTTGTTTCTGTTGTTTTTACCATTTTTGTGTGTGACTGTTTTTCTTTTCTTGTTTTTTTTCTCCAACAGTTGTAGTTAGGTTTTATTTGTAAATGGATTGTGAAAATGGCAGCATTTTCCTTATTGTTTACAACTAAAATCCCTAAGTAACACTGAGCAATGTTTTTTGTTTAACTTTTAAAAATAATTACGGTTTAATTCATGTACAGTTTTTGTGTTGTTTGTTATCATTGTATATATGTAGACATGAATCTGACAATTCATTCAAAGTGCTTCTGTTTTCTTCTGTATATTGATTATGCAATGTTGTAAAAGGTTGTTAACAGAATAAACATAAAAAGAATGAATTCTCTCTTAAAGTATTGCTTTTAAAATATGTGACTAAATAAAACCCCAAAAATCTAACATCCCCACCCCCCACCCCCACCTTAAAAAAAAGGACCCACAACCCAAGTATACAAAGGAGAATCATCTGTTTTGTTTGATTTTACTTATGGCACATGTTTCCCCTGGTTACTTTATTAAAAGCTTCTATTAATTTTCACACATTTGTCAAACCACAAAGTTTTCCATAGAATATGAACCTAGCTGAAAACTATGACTAAAGCCATTTTCAAAGGAACTGAGAACTTTCTTTACATTTAACCTTTGCCTACTTCATCGAATGCTAAGACAGCAATGATTGTTGTCTCTCTTATGAGCAAAAAACTGTGTTGCGCTGCAATTATTAAGTACTTGATAAGTCAGGCCCAGCGTATCTGACCAGTGGTGGGAGAGTATTGTTATCTTTTTCAAGTCTTTCTGCAAAAACAGGCAGGGGAATGGACCAATAAGGCAGAAAATAGACAATAAGGAGGTGACATGAAGAAAAGGAACAAGGCAGAAAGAGAGGGATAGAAAAGAGGAAATTCCTAGCACAGAATTTCCAGAAGGTGGGGATGCTATTTATACTGACAGGCCTGCAGCATCCCCATAGGGGTCTTCGCCGTACAAACTATAGATTCTTTTGTGGGGTGTATACTCTGGGTAGAACTCTACCCATCCTTTTTAAGACAAAAACTTGACCAGTGTTCTTACTGAGGCAAAAGCTTGTCAATATCGCTAATTATGGTGAAACTTACACTGCATACTAAGGGAAAAATGTACCCATGCTCTATCAGTCTTTTCACTGTGCCTGTCAAGACTGCACAGCAGGTGGCTGGCTCTTATTAGTTTACTGCTGGGGACATCATAGGCACACTTGGCAGCTAGCTGATCTGTCTTGTTCTATTAGTTAGGTGGCTGGTCTCTCATGCAAGTTTCATGAGGAGAAAGCATGGGCTGAAGTATGCGTGCTTGAGCTTATGTATGTATGCATGCCTGCCTTTAAATATGTTTGTGTGTGTGTTCATGCGTGCACACACGCCCACATGTGTATGGGTGGTGCGTGTGTGTGCATGCGTGCACCTACGTGCATGAACAAGTTTTATGACATGAAAGGTATGGACAGAGAGAGAAATGAATATTTAGTGAGGGCAGTAGATAAGACACTTACTGCACTTACTGGCCATGTGCATTAAGTTATATGGTGATGGGGTTTTCAAATCCACTGGGCTCTCCAGTGATAATTTAGTAGAAAAAATGCTATCATGTGGTCGTCAGTTTTAGCTGATCCTTTACAACAGTAATATATCAAAACTTAAAAACTCATTTCTCTTCAATTTCAAAGCACAAGCAAGTCACACTCTGTTTTCCTCAGTACAGAGTGTTTAAAGTGTACATCTTATAAAATGAGCAAAAAATGTTAAATGAATTATGATGCTGCTTTATAAGGTGACAGCATGGGGGAAACACTGACTGCATTTGCTTTCAATGGTGACATGGGGTCTTTACTTTACACCACATGCAATTTCCAACATTTCTGATGGTGGCAATGATCTCACACTTTTTTATTTTATGCAGCATTGTGCATCCTGAATTTGTTGCTACAAACCTTCATTGTAAAGGTAAGAAAGAGGATCCATCCACAAAAACTTAATCTGTTGATACATACCAAACCACAGAAAATGTGAAAAATCAGTTTTAGCACTGTCTATACATGTATGTTTACATGTTTGAATAGTTTTGAGTAAAGTTGTAATGGGGTCCAAAATAGCTTTGACAGTGCTTTGTTGCACAAGTCTGCAATCCTTTCAACCATCATACTAGTCACTCACAACTTGCATCAATGATACCGTCCACAGACTGCACACTTGCTGATGACCATTTTAGTTTTATTGTCAGTGTTTTCAAGTCTGCCTCTAATTACACACCAGACATGGGTATCCATCCATCAGACAGTTCTCACACTTGATCCATTACATCATCCAACTCTTCTGTCTCATCTTCTGATTCTCATTTGCTCATGCACACACACATACACACACACACACACACACACTCACAAATTTCTTTACCTCATTGACACAATGATCCCTTTTATCAAAAGATTTTTCAAAAATATCTCTGAAGCCACACACATTAACCCAGAGATCACTCAAAACTTAACTACAATGCAGACTTGTAGTAATTTTGCTGTTGTTCCTGGCAATGACAAAGAAGTGTCCACTAGCTAAAAACCCATTATTCAAAAATGTCTGCCACATCACTCTGCTTCATGTCGTACTTCAGCAGGTGTGCTTTTCATCCTGAAGTCAACAGAACTAGTGTGGCACCAGAAAACCGAAAGATGCATGATTTAGTAGCATTCCTATTCCACTCACTCCAATGCCATGAAGTATCAACACAAAAAACAACCCAACAAAATCCTGATTTCCTTGACAGCATACCATCTGTAAAATGGCCCAACGCCTGCCTGTGTGTGCAAATCAAGTCTGTCAAAGAATTGCTGTCTGAAGTATTTACTATTCTGCACTCTGCACGTCAGATGGAACATACGAGTTTGGTGATGGTATACACAGGGCACTTTCAGAAGACGACGGAGGAATCACTTTTCCAGCAAACTTTTCAGGCGGTCCTGGCTTGTGAAGAGAATGTAGGCAGTGGCCAGTGTCAGTCCAATAGCTCCGCCCCGTGCACACTTCTTCCACCCAGCTGTTCCACACACACACAGAGGCAGCACAAAATAGTTAACTACTGTGCACTTTTTTTTGGGGGGAAAAGTAACACATTCCTGAAATACTTTATCTGAACTCACTTTATACTCTCTTTGATCAAACATGGTATGCCTAGTTATGCCTGTTTTAATTCAAAATATGCCTTCCTCCCTCTCCCCTTTAACCTACGATAACAACACAAAAAGATCATACTATGCTGTAATAATCCTACCAACTGCTTAAAATTACTTAAATCAAAACTAAGGGAATACTACAGGGAGCACTGATTAAAACTGAGAGAAAGAAAGTGGGAGACAGAGAGGAAGACAGCTGCCCCCAGTACTTACAAAAACACAGCCCAAAAAAATCAGTAAAAATAATAGCACCAAACCAAACCATCGCACACTGTTCTGTAAATACAACCTTCAAATCCATGTAAGTATATATTGCTTTTCTTTGTACTTTTAAATAACTAACACTATGACTTAATATAGCATACCATTTACACACACCTTCTGCTGTTTACTGTTGTTCTCATTTTTGGATTTGTCTCCATTAAAATATCCAATTTAAGAGGGAAGAGAAATCTTTACAAGATGTCTTTTTAACATTAACATTTCTCAAATACCTGTGCATGAACCAAAATAACAACAAACTATTCAATAACACCTCTTCCTTTATGACTACAAGTTGTAGTCCTACCCCCCCCCCCCCCCCCCTCCCCCCCCGAAAAAAAAGAACCGAGGACAAAACTGTATACTTTAAATACATTCTCAGTCACAGCAGATTTGTCTGCCTGAAATTTGAGCTACTCTCCCAAGGGAGAGCATGTCACCACATAAGCAGTACCCCCTCCCCCCTTTCATGTCTTATATGTAGCAAAGAATATCATAAATAACACTGCTATACACTAAAGCTTCTATTGTCATCATAAACTTTAAAAACCCATGCATATATACACATTTATACCTGAAGATTTGTACAGAAGTCCTGTGGCAGTCCCAGCGACCACTGTGTTCAGCTCATCATCCACTCCTCTTCCATAGGACAACACCACGCCGAAAATACTGTACATCAAGGCTGGTGACAGACAGTAGAGAGCTTCAACTGAATTACACTTTTTTTTTTTTTTTTTTAAAGATTATTGCATTTGAAAATGGAGATATGCATCTAAGTACATGCATGTACCTTATTCATGCACATGCAAAAATGCCCTCACACACTCTCTCTCTCTCTCTGAGACACACACACACACATACACAAACTCTCACTCTCTCTGTCATCCTGAACACATGTTAAAACCTGTTCAGCTGTTTGGAAAAGTACGTCATTGTGTGCTGGTGGGATGACAAAATTTACAAAACAGCACACACACAGAGACTGGATGTAAAAAAGCACAAGAGTGCTTATTCATTATCCTCAAAATAAAATTTTTAAAGATTTAAAATAAATTAAATAAAATAAACCAATCTCTTACACACACACAAAATCTCTCTCTATCACACACACACACTCTCTCTCTCTCTGGTGTACACACACACACACACTCTCACACAAGCACACTCTCTCTCTCTCTCTCTCTCTCTCTCTCTCTCTGGTGCACACACACACACACCAATAACACCCCACAAACACATATATATACATACACCTACCAATAACTCCCAAAGTCTGGGCACTTGATGCTCCCTGCTTGGTGATAAAGTTCAGCATTCTGTCAAAGCACAAACAGGGAAAGTCGTTGATCTTGAATAATTAAGAAATAGAACAGCAAATTTAGGGGAGGGGGGGAGGGAAGCAAAAATAAGAAAAATACTTCTGAAGCTATCGTATGGAAAAATACAAATGTTAAGCTCATCTTTGTCAACAAAAGATACCACAAATATTTTATAAAGTCTGAATACATAGACAAAGGTAATGAACTCTCTTTCCCCCTATTAATCCCCCCCCCCCCCCCCCCACTAAAAAAACAAAACAAACCCACTACTTACAACTTAACAAATGTAGTATACAGTTTCTCACAACAGAGTACACAATTTTTATCCAATTATATCTGTTTTGTTCATATTTTAATATGTTATTTATATTACTAGTTTCTCTTTTTTTCCTTTTTTTTTTCTTTTTGCACATGACTGTCATACATGGTAAAATAAAAAAAAACTTTCAGAAAAATATTTGGAAGCTTACTGTGTTCTTCGTACTGCCCCTGTCAACTGATTTGCGCTGGTCTCTCTCAAGCCTGTGTACAGTCCATTCAAACCACCCACAGCAGCACCTGGAGACAACCATACACATTGCACCATGGTTACTTAAACTTAAAAGCACTTTGTCCTGTACAAAATTACATTCATATTTTGCACACAGCATTTAAACTGGCAAAACAAAGCAAAAAGAAATCACAGAAAGGACACAATTACATCACATACACTCACACACACACAAACACACACACGCATATGTATACACACACACACACACGTTACCCACAACCCTAACAAAAACTAGGTCAGAGTGAAAAATATGGCATAAGTAACAAGTTTTTTAAGAAAAAAAACCCCACCTCAAAACTATGTAAGAAAGACAATACAAAAAAAATAATCTACCAATACACCATACTATATAACAACACATAACAACGTCAGCCAAGTATTAACATTCTTCAAAAACAACAGGCAAAACCACTATTAATTTTGTTTCCTAACATTCTTAAAGTAGCTTAAACTGTCACAGAAGAATTTCACTGGCCCCTTCTTTGTTTTCTTTCCATGTGAATCGCTGGTTAGAACTGAAAACACATCTGGGGTGATCAAAACATTGTACAGTGTATCTTGCATATATCTAGCAAGTGATATTACAGGGGTAACTTCTCACTCCTCTTTGTCAACAAAATGAAAATTAACAGCAATATCTTAAAAAATATTTCACTCCCAGAACTACAAGTTTGCAAATTTTGAAAGAAAGTAACTAACTAAATAAATGATACATGAGGCTGACATGGCAAAAGGTGCTCATTTAATGCCCTTTGTTTGTCCGTCAGCAATATCAGTTTTCCCAAAGCAACTGTCTGGTTTTTGTTTCCTGCTCTATGTAAACTTCATAGAGATACTGAAAGAAAATGAATGAATATTTCAACTATATATTGTTTAAAAAAGAAAAAAAGAAGAAGTTACATTTAATGCTGCCAGGTTGTGAAAAAATTACAATCATGGGGAGATAACCAGGATTTTAAGGGAAAATGCATAAATTATATTTTGGGGGCAAAAAATCTATAACAATTCAATTCTTTGTATTTTATGAATAAAAATGGTACAGAAATATGTGCAAATGCAAGTAGTTATTTACTGCTCCTTTTTTTTCCATTTGTGCAGCATTTCAAGCAGAATTCTCACTATCTCTTCAACAGTAATTTGAGTATGTGTTCTTGCAGCCATAATGATATGATTAAAGCTTTCTGCTTTACAAAAACAAAAACCCAAAGAAAACCCCCAAACGCAACAACAAGAACAAAAACATCAACACTGACCAAAAACTTGCTAAGAAAATTGCTTTAGTCATGTGAAAGGCAGCTGTCATTTGCAAAGAAGTAAACATGATCATGTGACCAGCAATACTATATTGCTTAAAAATTCAGTAACTGAACTGAAAGCAGAGCTCTATCTGCAGTCTGGAGTACAAGAACAACACTACTATCAGTACCAGAATTAAACAAAGATCTTACTTGTAAGAAGCGACAAGATGAATATGATAAATCGCAACAACAGGCAACAGAACTTTGACAAAAATATTGAATCAAATACAAATAAATTTGAAAATAAAACACACGTAACAAAAGACTAAACACATAACAAAATATGTGCGCACATGCAAGCACACATAATATGAATATGACATGATTTAAAATCATTAACTAAGATACACACCCGCAAAAACAGATCCACCAATCTGTGAAAACGACAGCTCCAAACGACCTCTTTGTCTGCTGGCACCCTCGGGAAATATGAACTGTGAATCTGAACCCTGATATAAAGAAAAATAGCATGTATGCATTACTGCATAACAACAATTTGGATTCTGCCAACTACAAGAACAGAAGATGTAAGTATTAGAGGGGAAAAAAAAGGGGGGGGGGGAGAAACTAGAATAATAATTTATTTTTTTTAATAACGAAAGAAAGACAAGGAGAGAGAAAAGAAAAGAGACAAAAACAAGACACAAACCACTGAAACCAGATATAATTTCCTTAATTAAAAGGAAAAAAACACCAAAACAAATTAGAATAGAAAAAAAAACAAAGACAGAAAGAAATAAAAGGGAAAAGACAAAAACAAGACACAAAGCAGCTACAGTTTCCTTGAAATCTGCATCGATAGACTTAAATTCTATGTACATTGTTTCTATTATTTGTTGGTATCATGTTTTACAGCATGTTTCATTGTATGTCATAGTATGGCATCATTATTATTAGAACACCTTTTCCATTGTGCTGTGGTAAAAACACTGCAACACTTTTTGATGTTGCTGGTAGAGCTACAGATAAACAACAAAAACAACTAAGGAAAGAAAAATAAAACAACAAAAAGGGTTCTTAAAGATTACGCTCAATCTATATATAAATACAGTTGCAAAAAAAAAAAAAAAAAAAAAAAAAAAAGGGTGGCGCTGCTCTTGTGGCGACGTGCTCTCCCCGAGGAGAGCAGCCCGAATTTCACGCAGAGAAATCTCGTGACTTAAAGTGGTATAAATAAATAAATAAATATAATATACTCATAATACTGAAATCAAACTAAATTCAAAGTCCTTCAGATGAGACTATAAACAAAGATGGTGAAGGCCCTATGAGTATGAGTGAATACACACAGAACACCTTGCAAACATGTTAAAAACCTGTTCTGCCTATCAGAAGAGGAGGCATTACTACTAGCCAGAAGAAACAGATTCATAAGACGAAATTTCAAAATCCGCATACAGTGATCATACACACAGGTGTCGTGTTTTGACACCATCCTCAAAGTCAGAATGTGGCTACCTAAATGGTAGTGGGAGGGAAGGGGGGGGGGAGAGGGGGTAATGGTTGCATACTCAAAAATCTCACCACTGGAGAACCTTGGAACTCTACCCAGGGAACAAAGAATAAAGTACTGAAAGTGAAATTTAATCAATCAATGTTCCTGATAATGTACTTGTGCAGTAAAACAAAGGAACAAACAAAAACAACAACTAGTGTACATTATATCCCCAAATTAAATTTATAACTGACTTTGCTAAAGCACAAAAAACAAAAACTTAAATCTAGTCTTTTTTAAATCATTCTCAAAAAATATTTTCGTATTATATAACAAGCCACTGAATCACACCACACATAACACATTTTCAAACTGTACACAGACTGACAGAGATAAAAATGATGGAGCCCTATCTTTATTTCTGAGCAGCAGCCAAAACATAATTTACAAATATGATGTCACTTGTGTGATACCACTAACTTATGAAACCATCCATGAAAAAGAAAACACAGTCAGATAGACAGTTTGAAAAATTTATCTCTATATATAAACATAATCAATGTCAATGATAATCATAAACAGAAATTCTGTCTTAGTTTCAAATGTAGTACTCAGGCAGTCATGCAATAATGAATATGAACTGGCCAACAAAAATAGTACATGAACCCATTTTATTGCTCTGTCAGAAGCTGGGTTGTAACAGTATGTTCATGCCACAAATGATTTAAATTTTAATATAATTACTATATAGTACACTACAGGCCGTGGCTAGCCAATAACGTCAAGGGTGACAGTAATAGAATTAGTACACAGCAAGCTGCTTATAATATACGTTATAAATATTATTCTGTGATGATGAAAGGCATTGTTTGATTTTCTCATAGTAAACTACAGCTAGTACTGTAGTAGAGTAATAAATTGATAAAATGTTCAGTCATTACATCACTTTTTTCGTTTTTAATTAATAAGTTCCTAAATCAGTAAATGTACGAGACAGTCAAGATGACTTTAAAGCAAGTTACAATTTAAACCATGGATATGAACCCCGGACAATATCAGTCCAGATAAATTGCATTTAAATTTAATTATAAAATTGTCAAATTTTACATACTGGGTTGATGTAAGCAGGGTCAAAGTTCAGGTATGGAGACATAATGGAACCAGCATGTCCGGCTGTCACTGAAACAAAGCAGAAGACATCAATTACTTTAAAAAATAAAGCTAATGAAATGATCTGTTGACTGAATAGGTGGAAAAAGTAGAATGTAGATGTCAGAAGGAGAGAGAGGGTACGAGAAAGTATTCACTAATTCAGTATGGGAAAGACAAAAATGAGGGAAAGAAGAAAAACAGGAAGGAGGCAGGAGAAGAAAAAAGGGGGAAGGGAAGACTCCAGAGAGAGAGACAGAGAGAGAGAGAAGAGAGAAGAAGAGGAGAGAGAGAGAGAGAGAGAGAGAGACGAGAGAGAGAGAGAGACTCTGAGAAGAGAGAGAGAGAGACTCTGAGAGAGAGAGAGACTGAGAGAGAGAGAGATCTGAGAGAGAAAGAGAGAGAGAGAGAGAGAGAGAGAGAGAGAAGAGAGAGAGAGAGAGGGTTACGCACACACACACTCACCAATTCAGAGAGCACGAGAGATAAAAAGTGAGATATCTATGAAGGCAAAGAAAACTCCTGAAGGAGACTTGTTGCTATGAGCTTTTTTTTTTTTAGTGCCAAATGTATGCATGTTGATCGTTGTACATTAGTTGCCAGTTTAATCACTTCAGTGTGTCATCACTCATCAGAAAGACTAATTCCCACACCACCATGGTCTAAATGATGG
>CM054134.1:101180859-101191335 GCA_028751875.1 Rapana venosa
ATTTCCCTTATGTAGATTTTGCAGAGCAGATTTGATAACGCCACGAAACTGACCACAATCCCAGATAGAATTCTTGCCTGTAGCCTTAATTTGCAAAATTTAGCATCTTTCTAGGAATGAATTGCTTTTACGCGATCGTGACAATGTTAATGGCACACACAGGTCGTAGAAATCCTTAAGTTAATAAACATCGCCAGAACACGACAGATTAGAATGAACAAAAATAATGATTAAAAAAAGGCAGTGTCTGTACTTTTTGTCAACAGAAACAGCTTAGATTGCTTGAATCTACATTGTGACGTTCAGTTTTTTCTTGACAGGAAGAGGGGGGGGGGGGGGGGGACCGGGACATTTGGATGAATGAATGAAGTAAATAAACAGATGAGGCCTGAAGTAGATAAATCGGTATAATAAAAAAAGAAAAGGTGGGTGGAAACATGACTCTTTGAGTTCCACAAAACAAAACAAAAGAAAGAAAAGTCTCGACATAAAAACTAGACTAGACTGGGAGATTTGAATCGATACTGCAGCTATCAATGTTTGTAATTTTTTTTTTCCATTACTGAATGTAGTTTATAGGCAAAACAAAACAAAACAAAAGCAACCCCAAAACTTAACAAATTTTGAAAAGGAAATCGGTTTCCAGATGTCACTAGTTCCATCTAGTAATTGTAGACCAGCCACATGGCGCCATGGCGAAGTGGCTAGAACCTTATATTACTGGAGGGAAGGTTGCAGGATTGATTCCCATAGACTAGTCATTGGTGGTGGGGTGTTCTTACTCTGGCTGGCTGCTGCCCCAAATGTTTTTTATATCCCTTAGGCTAGGACTAGCCTAACCAGTAAATTCACAGCTTTTCACAGCCCATTGTTGATAGGTAGCCTAGGGTAGGCTAGCCTATTTGCAACTGTAGGGCCTAGTGTTAGGCTGCACACCGGTATTAATTTGGTATTAATTTGGGGGTGATGTAGTATTTTGTATCTCTCTCTCTCTATCTGTCCCGTAGTCTGACGACCGTGGGGGCACCCTCAAAGACTCAGCAACCAGTTCCCTCCATTCCTCTCTCTGTTCTGCCTTTCTCAGGGTTTTGTTGAGTTCTAGGCCTGTCCATTCACTGATGTTATCCTCCCAGCTCTTCCTTGGTCTGCCTCTTCTTCTTCCTCCTTGGACAGTGCCTTGCAAAACTGTCTTTGTAATTCCTTGGGATCTTGTGACATGCCCATACCACTTAAGTTTACGCTTTTTCACGATCGTTAGAAGGTTCTCATAGGGTCCAATGGTTTGCTGGATTCTGTTTATGCACGCTTTCGTTGCTTATGTGGTCTTTGTAGGAGATGCCAAGGAGTCTCCGAAAGCATCTCATCTCCACTGCCTGTACTCTTCTCTCCAAATCTGCAGTCAGGGTCCATGATTCACAGGCATACAGAAATATGGATATGACAAGGGAGCGCATTAGTCTGATCTTGGAGATAAGTGAGATATTCTTATTCTCCAGATGGTGTTTAGTTTTGACAAAGCTGTTATTGTCTGTGCAGTCCTGCATACTACTTCTGGTTTGGGATCCCTGGTCTGATAAAATGGCTCCAGGTACTTGAAGCTTTGAACTGTTTCCAGCTTCTGGTCATTAACCTGATATCAGTGCTAATGCCGTTGGTGTTATTAGTCATCAGTTTGGTCTTCTCTGCACTGATTTCCATGCCGTATGTTTTGGAGGCCTTATCCAAGTGTTCTGTTAGGCTGGCAAGCTCTTTTTCTGATCCCGCTATCCATCAATGTCATCTGCGAAGCGGAGGTTTGTGATCGTTCTGCCACCGATGCTGACTGATCCTTCATGATGTTCCAGTGCATCAGCCATGATTCTCTCAAGGAAGATGTTGAAAAGAGTGGGTGAGAGTAGACAGCCCCGCCTTACTCCAACTGTTGTTCGAAACCATTCTCCAATGTTGTTGTTGTAGTACACTGCACTGGTGGCCTCGCTGTACAGCTGTTTGATGACTCTGATCAGGTTTGCATTGATGCTGTACAAATTCATGGTTGCCCACAAAGCTGCATGCCACACCCTGTCAAATGCCTTCTTAAAATCGATGAATACGTGGTAAAGGTCTTGTTGATGTTGAAGGTACCGCTCACATAGTATTCTGAGGTTGAATATCTGTTCTGTTGTGCTGCGCCCTGCTCTGAAACCTGCTTGTTCCTCAGCAATGATGGTCTCTGCTTGTGGCTTCAGTCTATTCAATATTATCTGCAGCATGACCTTACTTGGGTGACATATGAGGCTGATTGTGCGGTAATTCTGGCATTGTTGTAGATTTCCTTTCTTGGGGAGGGTGATGATGAGTGACTGCGTCCATGGTGTTGGCCATTTTCCTGTCTGCCAGATCTTGTTGCAGATTCTTAGTAGGGCGCTGATCATGGCTTCCCCTCCAGCTTGGACCAGCTCAGCTGGAATGTTGTCAGCCCCTGCTGACTTCCCCTTTTTCAGCGATCTGACTGCTGTTTCCACTTCTTCTCGGAGGATAGGGTGACTGTGTCTTTGCTGTCGGGTACATTAAGGACTTCTGGATCTCCTGCGGTTCTATAGTTATACAGGTCGGAGCAGTATTCTGTCCATCTGTTCAGAATATCCTGGTCGTCAGTGAGACACTTCCCATTTTTGTCTTGGATTGTTAAACCTTTTCTCTGTTTCGTGCTAGTCAGGTCTTTCACCAGCTGATATGCTTTCTTGCTATTGTTTTTCTTGATGTTCTCTTCAATGTCTTGGCACTGTTCACCGATCCATTTCTCTTTTGCCTCCGTCATGGACTTCCTGATTCTTTTGTTGACTGCCCTATATTGTTCTGCTCTTTCTTTTGTTTCATTTTTCTTTTTCTTCAACTCTCTACGCTTGTTGCATAGTTGTAGGATGTTAGGTGTGACCCATGGTTTTTTGACTGGTCGGCGTTTGCCAAGAAGCTCGTTTGCTGTTTCAGTCACTGCTGTATTTTGTATAGAGTATTAAAAAAAAAGTGATTTTCACAGAATTTTTAAAAGTATGAAAAAATGCACTGTGCTCTTGTTTTGGGGATTGAGGACATAGAGCAATACAAGGTAGTCACGAGAAAGTTGGAAATAATCATCAAATGAGGATTGCTTGTATTCTACAGCGTCGACGAACGGGGTTCGATTCCCGTTCAAGGAGATATTTTCTCCTGGAGTTAACATCAGTGCAGACTCCACTATCCCCAAAAGTCCTTCGGATGAGACTATAAACCGAGGCCCCGTGTGCGAACGCTCGCAGAACATCTTGCGCACACGTTAAATCCTGTTCCGCTTTTCCTAAGAGTAGGCCATTGTGTGCCGGTGGGAACAGATGACAAAATTTAACACCACATACACACGGGGACTGGGTGTAAAAAAGCACATAGGTGCTTATTCCATTATCCTCGATGTAAAAGAAGAGAATACAATAAAATAAACAGCGTTGACCCCGCCCATGCATAGTGCTGTAAGGAAGCTAGCAGACAACAAAGGACTGAGGGGGTACAGTGTTTGCTGAACAATTTTAAAATGTCAAACCTACCAACTTTGTTAAAAATCAAATTTTTTGAGTCAGAGGCTAGTATTTCACAAAAAGTGGTTTTTATTTCTGTGGATGCCTTAGTACGTGCGGTATGAATAAGTCATATAGAAAAACAGAAGGAAAAGAGTGACTTTTAAAATTCCGGTGTGCGGCCTTAAGTCACTTTGACCGGTTACAGTTATCTTTCTTGGATGCGAAACCGAAACAACTTCTCTTATTAGAATATTCAGGAGACAGGCTCGGCAACCTGTACTATATTTTTTAACCAAGTTTTGAGTACAATATTGATGATATACTTAGCACAGGGCAAAGCCACTTCTATTCGTCAAAATGGCTGTGCATGTATATAGCAGAGTTGTTAAATCGTTATAAACTTAGTTGTATATAATTTGCCATGCAAAGTAGTTGTTGGAGAAAACCATGGAGATGCTTCTCTCAAAGAACTGAGGCTTATTGGGGTTCTCAGATTTAATTCAGACCTGAACTGACTTGGAAGCAGATGCTCACTTAGGTTGCAGTGGTAAAGGTGAATTGATAATCTTCTGGAGTGGAGTTCTCTGACTTTTTGGCAAGATGCTTCTAAAAATCTTTGAAGTTGGGATTTCTTTTTTGGAGGAGAAAGGGAGTGGGGTGGGGCGCAATCAATAGCTATGAAGTGATAACATGGCCTGTTTGAGCAAATTAAATTTTCGTTTTGAACGAAGACCATTCCCGGGCAAGCGCACATTGCTTTGATTTACGTTTTGCAGTCATGTTTTACCGTTTCTGTATTGCCTTTTCTTTTTTGTGTATTTTAGAAAGATTTTATGTAATAGGACAGTAGTTTATGTTAGTATGTGTTGAAGCAAGTGTGTGTGTGTGTGTGTGTGTGTGTGTGTGTGTGTGTGTGTGTGTGTGTGTGTGTGTGTGTGAGAGAGAAGAGGAGAGAGAGAGAGAGGAGAGAGAGGAGAGAGAGAGATCAATGCTATGTTTTTCTGAGTGTTGAGATTGTGTGTACTATATAATATTGTGGTCTATGTAAACCCTCAAACTGTAATGTCTGATGTTGAAGTGGAGCAGATGGTTTTACCCAAGTTATTTACATGGGTTACTAATTTACTTACACTGCATGCTGGATGTCTGCTTCTTCACTGGTAGTGGTACAGAGAGAGATCAAGACAGTAGCATTTTGACTTAATATTATTTTGGTGACTGTAGAGTATCTGTTACACCTTTTGCTGGGGAAAAAGTACATACATGTATGTCTTCCAGGTATATGATTACTGTTACTAGTGTTAGCTAAGTATTATCAAAATTGTTTCTTGGTTCATTTCTGAACAACTTTCATTCAGTACATTACCTATCAATAGTATTGATATCATTCAAATATGCATGACAAAACAAATAACAAATTGATAATAATGACTGTTTTTGTTTCTTTATCTTGCTGTTAATTTACTAGTGTCGGTGTAATGTATACTGTATAGTGTGAAATTGTGGCAGTGTAGTTAAAATTTAAATAAGGGTTAATATTTTCTCCCATTCAGTAGGGTCATTGAGGCATTGTATTAACTGTTGAGCAAATTTTGCTGTTGTCAGCTGTCTGCTCCAAACCAAAAGCATTGCAGTGATTATAAGCTCAGTGCCAAGTCCTTCATTTAAATGCTGATCAGTACTTGAGATGAATAAATGTGAATGTTTTCATCCATGAAAAGCTCTTAACATAAGCTGCAATATTCTCCATTACAGGAAGAAAAACATTTCTGAAGCCAAACTATGCATGATGGTGTACTTGAAAAGCTACTCACACAAACTTTTTATCTAGTGTGTACTTAATGTCTGTGATTCCCAGATGTGATGGGTAAACTGAGTACATGAGAATACATAATCTGGGTGACCCTCAGCAAGATTTGCTAGAGAATGCCTGGAAAAATATCAGATATTTATTTTAATCACAAGTCTCTGCCAATAGTTTTCTATACATTCTGCATTTCTGTGAACTAAACAGTTTTAACTTTTATACTTACCTCTGTCTTTCTTCAACAAATCTGAGATCTTTTTCATTGAGGCCATTAATCATGTTCAGTGACCACACCAATGTAGGTTATCTAATGTCAAATCTTTGTACAGCCCAGTGTACTGTATGATGGTCTGGCACACTTGATGATTAGTGATGTGCTCTTTTTTTTTTTCTAGATTGACCAACAGTTTGCAAGTGATATCAAGACTAATCCCCCAAAGATGCAACAAAAAAACCCCACAAACCCCAAAACGGGCACAAAGACTGTCAAAGCCAAACCTCTGTAACATGACACTGAAAAAGCAACAGGAGCATGCTGTAAATCGGTCGTGCTGGCGAACCTTCATCCATCAGGCCTCTGCCAACTTTGAAGACGCTCAACGCCTAAGACTCGTCACTGCAAGAGAACAATGCCACAACTCATCTCTGGCAGTGGTCACAATGAACATCCAGTACCCTCCACTGCTCCAGGCCCTGTGACGTAGGGTTATGGAGCCACAGCCAAATACACAGATGACTTTGTGGATGAGGAGGATGAGAATGAAAAGCTTTCAAGAGTTTACAAATGGAGCAGACTCAAACATGCTACCCTGAAGCATATGACAGAAAACTCAAGTCCTGGACAGCGCTGACAGCCCAAGCCGGCAGTTGTCATGGCCTTCCTACCATGTTAAGATATGGTGAGTAAATGTTTTCTTTTTCTTTAGACATAACTTCATACAGATATATATTTTCTTTTAGAGGGGAGAAGTAAGTCTAGTGGCAACTTGTGAGCTGAAGTGATGTAAGGCCTCAAGTTTAAGTCACTACTGAGCTGTCTCATAGGAGGAGAGAGTTCTCCTGGAGGTGATTAAGTTTCCATTCCAATTCCCACTATGTCCTTTGGATGAAATCGACATGCATATTTGATCATGATTCATAAACATGTGTATATACACAAAGGGAATTAGGGCACTGGCAGATCTGCACTGAAGTTGACCCTGGAGATTGTAAAAATCCCCACCCTTAATTCACCAGACAACTGTGAGATTCGAACGTGAGACATCATGGGCCCATGGGATTGAAGTCGAACAGACTTAACCACTCAGCTGAAGCATCCGTTGTATATCAACTTCTTTAAGCAGTTGTTCTGACGCGGTCTGCCTCCATTGTGACAATGGAGAAAAACCGCATGGAGCGCCCTGGGGAGATCAAGTTATGTCAAAATTGTGAAAAGTGCATTAGACCCCCCTGGGGGGCTTGGCATTTGTGACAGAGTGCATTACCTCCCTAATGTCATGAGACAAATGTACATTAAAACCAAAACAAATTTGAAAATATGCACTACTTCAGCATTTTAGAAGTTCCATGTAAATTAATTTTATTTAATTTTTTTAATTCTAATTTGTTTAAAAACTTCATTTCAAAATTGTGGGGATGGGATAACTTAGTGGTCAGAGCACTCACTTTTCCCAGCTCAGGTTAAACAGCATTGAGCGTGGTTACCACTTGGATGGATGACTGTTTGCGCGCCTTGGTTTCAGTATGGTCTCCCAGTTCACCCAGCTGTAAATGGGTACCTGCCTCTTTAGGGTCGGGGAAGGTAAAGCAGAGAGGAAGAGGAGATGGGCGCCACCCTCAATTTGCTGGCCCCTGGCTAGAGAAGCTGGGGTCTCTGACACCTTGCTCCCTATGACCACTTAGGTTATGGGACACCATTACCTTTGGCTTTACCAAATTGTTACAAAAGGCTTTGACATGCTTTGTCATAGCTCCACAGTACCTCTCCTATTGCAGTAATAAAGTTACTTAGTATTAAAAAAAAGTGCTGATTGCAATGGCAGTAGGCATGTTACTCTGTGAAAAAAGAGAAAACCTTTGAATGCTTTGTTGTTATTTTATTTAGCTGTTTGACTTTAGAGTGATAAAGTGCATAAACTACTTTATTGGGAAAAAGGGAAAAAACTGTGCATGCTCAGCTTTTTGTGTGTTGGGAAATGTCTTGAGGTTCAGATTGTGACAAAGCATGTTGATGTGCTTTGTCACAACTCCTCAGTTCTTCATCCATTGCAATGTTAAAGCTACTTAGTATATAAAAAAAGAACATGCAGATTGCAAAGTAGTAAAGTTGCTCTGTGAAAAAGAACAAACACTTTGAATGCTTTGCTGTTATTTTGTTCTTATAACAATTAAAATAGTGTCCAAGGACTTCTCTTCTGGAAGAGACTCCTGTCACAGTTGCATTGTGGGAAATGCAATAGTGAAAAAAGTTAACCTACTACCGGTGGTCAGTCTTAGTCAATCTGGTCTTTTCAATTTGATGTTGGATCAGTCAGCCACTGTCAGTGTGGTCAGCAGTTGGTTAAGGTAGCCGCATTTAATTTCAGGGATGGTGTCTAGACACGACAGCTGTGTGCATGCGTTTAATTTTTTCTTCTTCTCCTACCACCATGAAATGGCCTATCCTTCTGAATGGAAGAATTGAATTTTGTTTGCACATGGGGTTTTGGTTCATACTCTCATCCAAAGAACTTTAGGGAGAATTGAGTCAGTACTGATGCTAACTCCAGGGGAAAAAACCCTTGAATGGGTGCCTTTCTGGTAGCTCATTCCCAGGTGTTAGATCATGAGCTCTGACCACTGACTCTGATCATGAGCTCCCCCCCCCCACCGTTTGACCTGTCTAGGTAACATTTATGTAGACTAGGCACAAAACCTTTCAGCCACCTTTAATATTTTTACTGTGACTGTTTTGATGTAAACTTCATAACTGCTTTTTCCCCACAAGATCTTCTCCTGTCATCCTGGACCTTCTCACCACAGACTCTGGAGATGCCAGCAGCACGGTACTGGAGCACAAGACCCATTGGACTTGTCCTAACCCACATGACTAAGTTGACTGGTGTTAGGCTGATATTGATGATGGGCATAGCATGGGAGATAAAAATGCTTCATCAAAACCTTGATGGGTAAAAGCCTGAAAGGCAAACACCCACAAGGACAAGAGCCTGAAATTTAAAAGCCTGAGGGGTAACACAACACATGGAAGGCAGAAAACCCTGAAAAGTCAAACCGTCAAAGGTAAAACCTTGAAGGGCAAATCCACATATCCCAAGAGAGCAAAATCCTCATAGACCAGCCCCTGAAGGGCAAACTCCTGACAGACCAGCCCCTGAAGGGCAAATTCCTGACAGACCAGCCCCTGAAGGGCAAACTCCTGACAGACCAGCCCCTAAAGGGCAAACTCCTGACCAGCCCCTGAAGGGCAAACTCCTGACAGACCAGCCCCTGAAGGGCAAACTCCTGACAGACCAGCCCCTAAAGGGCAAACTCCTGACAGACCAGCCCCTAAAGGGCAAACTCCTGACCAGCCCCTGAAGGGCAAACTCCTGACAGACCAGCCCCTGAAGGGCAGACTCCTGACAGACCAGCCCATGAAGGGCAGACTCCTGACAGGCCCCTGAAGGGCAGACTCCTGACAGACCAGCCCCTGAAGGGCAGACTCCTGACAGACCAGCCCCTGAAGGGCAGACTCCTGACAGACCAGCCCCTGAAGGGCAGACTCCTGACAGACCAGCCCCTGAAGGGCAAACTCCTGACAGACCAGCCCCTGAAGGGCAAACTCCTCACAGACCAGCCCCTGAAGGGCAGACTCCTGACAGACCAGCCCCTAAAGGGCAAACTCCTGACAGACCAGCCCCTGACGGGCAGACTCCTGACAGACCAGCCCCTAAAGGGCAAGATCCTAAAAGACAAAGGGCAAATCCAGTACAGAGCCTGGCAACGACATGGGTCTTGACCACAAAGGTCTTTTTAGGAGATCCCACTGGGTTGAATAGCAAATTTGAGCTAGGGGACTTCATATCAAAGTGGATTCTACATGACCTCCCTCCTCTGAAACCTACAGGGATCAAGAAATGAGAGCACTGGACTTTGTGTACGTCTGGTATTTGCCATGCAGCAGTAAGTAAAGAGGTAGTGATGCAAAGCCTCTGGCTATGCAACTGCTACCTGCCACACGTCACGGTATATTTGTACCGAGTACAACCTGTCAGTGTGTGTGTGCGTGTCTCTCTCTTTGTCTGTTTGCCTCTCAACCTCTCTCTCTCTCTCTCTCTTCTCTCTCTCTCTCTCTCTCTCTCTCTCTCTCTCTCTCTCTCTCTCTCTCTCTCTCTCTCTCTCTCTCTCTCTCTCTCTCATATCCTCTCCTCTCTCTCTCTCTCTATCATACTCCTCTTCTCTCTCTCTCTCATCTCTCTCTCTCTCTCTCTCTCTCTCTCTCTCTCTTCATAACGCTATGTGCACACATGTTCTGAACTGAATCAAATATGGACCCTGGAGCTATATGTAAGGATCTATGATCACAGATATTTCAGCACATGTCTGGAGCCTCTGAACCCTGCCCATGATAAGCATAGGAACCAGTCTTAGCGAGTCAACATTGATTTTGTTTTGATAACTTTTGCACACAGTGTCATAATGGGAAGGGACACTTTTCTTGAAGCATTTGCTCTTCCGTCTTGCCCAGATTCTTTAAAAGTCGTAGCATTGATGTCAAAAGTCATGTGGGTCATCTCGGTTCTTTGGTATTGTATCCAAAATTGTGGCTGTGACATGCATCAGTACCTTGCAGAGGTAAGTACACATACATTTCTTTTTATTTTTTGTCTTGTATTTTTTGTGTGAATATGACTATGAAGCCTTGAATTAATGTTGGATATTTCCCACGTTTCCACAAGTTACTGAAAGCAGACAAAACTTGCTGACTTTTAGTACATGTGCATATTTGATCATCTGGTTGTCTGAATACACAAATGAAAGAAAAGCACTGGCAAGCATGAACAGATAAAAGATGATACAATTCCTTATTGCTAATTTAAGTATGGTCAGGATTTTAGACCGCAACCAGTGATTAATTTTCTGAATTATGAGGGGTTA
>CM054134.1:101191835-101284335 GCA_028751875.1 Rapana venosa
CGGAGATTTTTTTAAAAAACACCAACCAAAATACTTTAACCAACCCAAAAACCAAAAAACATGATTTGTGTTCACTTCCCTCGTTAGAAAGGCGGTTGTAGTCTGGCTTGAGAGGGGGTTTCCTCCTTTCATGGAGAGTACAGGCCATGCTAAGAGGTTGTCATGGATGAAAACAATCCGTTCCCACCAGCACACAATGGGCTGAAAAACAGGACAGGGTAAATTTAACGTGTGCACAAGTTGTTTTGCATGCGTTCACATATAGGACCTTGATTTATCATTCATCCTATGGACTTTTGGGGGGAGTGGAGTTGGCACTGATAACTCCAGGTGAGAAGTTCCCTTGAATAGCATTTTTGTCATCAGATCACGAGCACATTGCACAACTCTAACCACCAAGGCTATCTTGTTCCCTCTCTGTGTCTCCGTCTCTTTTGCTCTTTCATGATCAGGAGGGCTGTAAACAATATGGAATGCAATGGAATTCTCTCTTGCTCTCTCCTCATAAATATTTCTTACCAAAAGAATATTGAAAACTTAATGTACAGCTTTCGATTTACATTAAAACCCAGATATTTTATTCTTAAACATATCTTTCTTTTTTCAGACTTCACTTATGGCATTAAAGACTACACCATGGAACACTACACCATGGAACACTACACCATGGAACACTACACCATGGAACACTGCACCATGGAACACTACACCGTGGAACACTACACCGTGGAACACTACACCGTGGAACACTGAACCGTGGAACACTGAACCATGGAACACTACACCATGGAACACTACACCATGGAACACGACACCATAGAACACGACACCATGGAACACAACACCATTGAAGATTGCACCATTAAAGACTGCACCATGGAACACGACACCATTGAAGACTGCACCATTAAAGACTGCACCATGGAACACTACACCATTGAAGACTGCACCATGGAACACTACACCATGGAACACTAAACCATGGAACACTAAACCATTGAAGACTGCACCATGGAAAACTACACCATGGAACACTACACCATTGAAGACTGCACCATGGAAAACTGCACCATGGAACACGACACCGCCAAGACACTCACAGATGTGCTCTACATCTTTGCACGTCAAGAACGGAACTACAGGACACAACGTTAGGTATGTTTTTCTGTATTTTTTGGCATTGTATTGTATTATGTACTTGCTTAAAACATGACCAATTTGGACTCAGTAAAATGCAGACAACGTAGTGGTATCTTGTTAACGCAAAGACAGCAAATCATTTGAGAGACTTGTTTATATAATCAGTAATATTGCTGTCCATTGTGACCATGTGTAACACATGTTACCGACCTCTAGCAGTACTCTAGGGTTTAGGAGGTGACTTTCATGGTGGGCACTAGGAACATGTAAGAATTTATATATGACTGTATGAGTTGGTTAAAGATTGTCTTTGTGGAATATAAATCTTCTTTAATCATAAGATGAATTTCATTTTGTAGTTCCTAATCAAGGCAAAAGGCTAGGTGAAAAAAAAAGTATATTGATGCTGATCTGAAATCTTTGAAAAAAGCTTTCTGTGTTTCCCTTCGTCAGTCTCTCTTTCTTCCCTGTGTGTGTGTGTATTTGTGTGTGCATGCATTACATTTAAAAATTGTTTATTTTTGTGTGCAGAATCAATCTGCCATCAAGACTGTTCCTGTCCTAGGTACTTCAATGCCTTAGGATGCGGCACGAGCAAGTGGAAGCCCAAAATCAGGTACAGTTATGTCATTTTTGGTGTTAGGTGTTCCATTTTAATGTTGTGAGAGTCCTCAAAAACATTCCATGTGTCTCACAGAGCATACTTAGGAATGCCCAATGTTGCCAACAACACATTGAGAAGTTTGTGATCATGACCATTGTTTTTTTTTTACTTCCCTCATTTTAAAGGCGGATGCAGTGTGGCTTCAGAGGGTTTTACCTCCTTTCATGGAGAGTACAGCCCATACTAAGAGGTTGTCATGGATGAAAACAATCCGTTCCCACTGGCACACAATGGCCTACTCTTCTGAAAAGCAGGACGTTTTTTAACGTGTGCGCAAGATGTTTTGCATGCATTCACACATACGACCTCAGTTTATCATTCATCCTAAGTACTTTTGGGGGAGTGGAGTTGGCACTGACGTTAACTCCAGGTGAGAAGTTCCCTTGAATAGGATTTTTGTCATCAAATCGGGAGCACATTGCACAACGCTAACCACCAGGCTATCCTGTTTCCTCTGTGTGTGTGTGTCTCTGTCTCTTTTGCTCTTCCATGATCAGGAGGGCTGTAAACAATATGGAATGCAATGGAATTTTCTCTTGCTTTTTCCTCAAAACATTTTTTTCTTTTATTCAAAACTTTATTTATGGCTTTAGATTTACATTAAAACGCAGATATTTTATTCTTAAACATGTCTTTTTTCAGACTTCACTGATGGCATTAAAGACTAAACCATGGAACACTTAACCATGGAACACTGCACCATGGAACACTACACCATGGAACACTACACCATGGAACACTACACCATGGAACACTACACCATGGAACACTGAACCATGGAACACTACACTATGGAACACTACACCATGGAACACTGCCCCATGGAACACTGAACCATGGAACACTACACCATTGAAGACTGCACCATGGAAAACTGCACCATGGAACACGACACCGCCAAGACACTCACAGATGTGCTCTACATCTTTGCACGTCAAGAACGGAACTACAGGACACAACGTTAGGTATGTTTTTCTGTATTTTTTGGCATTGTATTGTATTGTGTACTTGATTAAACCATGAACGATTTGGACACAGTAAAATGCAGATAACATAGTGGTATCTTGATAACGCAAAGACAGCAATTCTTGTAAGAGTCTTGTTTATGTAAACAACAATAGCGTTGTCCATTGTGACCATGTATAGCACATGTTATCGACCTCTAGGGGTACTCTAGGGTTTAGGGGGCGACTTTTGTGGTGGGTACTTGGGAGATGTAAGAATTTATATATGAGTGTATGAGTCAGTTAAGGATTATGTCTGTTGAATATTAATCTTTTTTAATCATAAGATGAATTTCATTTTGTAGTTCCTAATCAAGGCAAGGGCCGGGTGAAAAAAAGTATATTGATGCTGATCTGTAATCTTTGAAAAAAGAATCTTTGTGTCTCCCTTCATCTGTCTGTCTTTCTTCCTTGTGTGTGTGTTTGTGTATGCAGGCGTTACATTTAAAAATTGTCAATTTTTGTGTGCAGAATTACTCTTCCATCAAGACTGTTCCGGTCCTAGGTACTTCAATGCCTGAGGGTGCGGCACGAGCAAGTGGAAGCGCAAAATGAGGTACAATTTTCATTTGTTGTTGTTGTTGGGTGTTCCCAGCTTAACATTGTGAGAGTTCTCAAAAACATTCCATCTGTCTCACAGAGCATGCTTAGGAATGCCAAATGCCACAAACACACATTGAGAAGTTTGTGATCATGGCCATTTTTTTTTCACTTCCCTCTTTATAAAGGCCCGATTTAGTTTCGCTTCAGAGGGTTTTTCCTCCTTTCATGGAGAGTACAGCCCATGCTAAGAGGTTGTCATGGATAAAAACAATCCGTTCCCACCAGCACACAATGGCCTGAAAAGCAGGACAGGGTTTAACGTGTGCGCAAGTATTGTATTGTATTGCACTGTGTTGTATTGTACACTTACTTAAAACCTTTCTGATATGGACACAGTAAAGTGCAGACAACATGGCGGCATCTTGTTAACACTATCCCTAGGTTAAGGGAGAGAACCCCTCTTTCCCAGTACATGTACACTGTGTGCATTTGTATGCTACCATAACCCGGTAGTGGGTGATACGTAGGGAAGGGATAGTAGATGGTTGTTTATCCCATAGCAGGTTACCCCTAGGGAAAAGGTTAACTCAAAGACAGCAACTCTTGCGAGAGTCTCAATAATGTAAACAATAGTGGTTCCCATTGTGACCATATGTTACCACATGTTAGCAGGTGCTCTGGAATTTGAGAGATGACTTTCCCAGTGAGTGCAGGTGGGCACTCTCGGATCTAAGAATCTATATTCCAGTCGTTTAAGGATTTTCTTTGTTGAATTTTGTTTTGTTTTGAATCATATGATGAAATTCTTGTTGTAGTTCCTAATCAGGGCAAGGGCTAGATAAGAAAAAAATATATAGATGCTCATCTGTAACCTTTAAAAAAATCCTTCTGTCTCCCTTCGTCTTTCTGTGTGTGTGTGTGTGTGTGTGTGTGTGTGCGTGCGTGCGTGCGTGCGTGCGTGCGTGCGTGTATGTATGTGTAGGCATCGCATTAAAATTTTTTCTATTTTTGTATGTGTAGAATCATTCTACGATGGAGGTTGTTCCCGTCCTAGGTACTTCAATGCCTGAGGGTGCGGCACGAGCAAGTGGAAGCGCAAAATGAGGTACAATTTTCATTTGTTGTTGTTGTTGGGTGTTCCTAGCTTAAGATTCTTAGTCCTGAAGAACATGCACTCTGTCTCACAGAGAATACTTAGGAATGCCCAATGCCACAAACCCACATTGAGAAGTTTGTGATCATGGCCATTTTTGTGTTTACTTCCCTTGTTAGAAAGGCAGATGTAGTCTGGCTTGAGAGGGGGTTTCCTCCTTTCATGGAGAGTACAGGCCATGCTAAGAGGTTGTCATGGATGAAAACAATCTGAGCATAGTTTAAAGCATAACGGCCCTTCTTCATCATTGTTGAATGCTCAGACAGCAACTATTATGGTCTGTGAATATGCATTGCACTACCTGTGTGCAAGAAAACCATCTCCCCTCTGCATTATTATCATTAATATCGTTATGCTTATGATCCTTATCATCATAATTAATTTTATCATTATTATTAGTAGTAGTAGTAGTATTAGTTTGTTGGTAGTAGTTGTAGCAGTAGTAGAAGTGTCTAAGTAGTTAATCTTTTTTTTTATTACGATGAGTGGTAGTAGCTGTAATAACATAAGTTGTAGTAGTAGTGTCAGTAGTAGTAGTAATAGTAGTAGTGTCAGTAGTAGTAGGTAGTAGTAGTGTCAATATTAGCATTATTTTTTGTTTGTTTACTTGCCTCAGCTCCAATGTTCATTAATAACTAGTTTGCATTTGCGATGGTTTGCCTATCATGAAAGTAGCTGCATTCGGGGAAGATATTTTGACATGATGCCAGCGTGCATACCTCTTATTAAATTTTCTCATCCATTCGTACTGGCACACAATGGCCTATTCTTCCCAAAGGCAAAATGAAGTAGTTTGGTGGGTTTTTTTCTTTGTTCATTGGCTAGAGCTCTGAGGTTCACCAATGGTCAGATTTTGCGTTTTTGCCCTCCATTAGGTAGCCACTAGAGATGTGTAAATACACCTCCTGTGTGCACAAATTTAAAAAGAAATTGTCATTAGTTATGCAATTGCCTGCACTTCCTAAAGGCTGAATGAGTTTTATCATGTGCACAAAATATTCTTTGTCCATTTTTTCATGGAGTGTCAGTTTGTCTCCTCTGAAAAAACTGTTGTGGAATTGGATGCCGTACTGATACCAACTCCAGGGGGGAAAGCCCCACAAATGGTTGTAATGGAGGAACCCAGAGAAATAAAAAAAATTTCTTAGCAATATTGGATTAAAAGCAACAGTTTTTATTTTGAAACAAACCTTTCTTTTCAGGCCCACTGATTTCAGCATGGAAATCTACACTTTGGATGACTTCAGCATGGATGACTTCAGCATGGATGACTTCAGCATGGAAGGCTACACCACAGAAAGAATGCACCAGGAAAGACCACACCCTGAAAAACTGTGCCAGGATGAAAATTTCTGCCACATCCTTGTGCATCAAGAAAGGAACCACAGTACTCTATAAGGTATAGTTTTGTTTGATTTTTGTATTGTATTGTATTATATTGTATTATACTGTAATGTATTGATTTTATGGCCTACTACTTTGTCACGGCGGATTTCTCTGTATGGAATTAGGGTTGATCTCCCCAGGGAGAGAGCGCATCACCCATGACTTTTTAAAAGATTTCCCAGTTTTTCCTTTATATTTGTTTCCTTACTGTAGCAGTGGGAGTAAAAGTTTTTATCATTATATATTTTTATAATCTATTATTATCCTCTTCCTCCTCCTCCTCCTTCTTCTTCTTCTTCTTCTTCTTCTTCTTCTTCTTCTTCTTCTTCTTCTTCTTCTTCTTCTTCTTCTTCTTCTTCTTCTATACTTCTTCTTCTTCTTCCTTTTTCTTCTTCTTCTTTCATCATTATCGCCATCGCCATCATAGTATAGCATCATCATCATCATCGGTATTCTAGCACATTGTTTTTATGGCACTGATTATGATATTTAAGATGATGATAATTATCATTATCATTATTTTCGTCATTCCTATGTCTGCAATGGTCATCACTATTCAGAATTTGCATATACAACGGTTTGCCCATCAATAAGGTAGCCACACTTCAAGAAGTGTGCATGCCATTTTGTAAACTGTTCTCATCCACTCCTACCGCACAATGGCCTATGCTTTCCAAAGCAGAAGGGGTTTTGAACATGTGCATTTGTTCATGGACACCGGTATATCATCTCGTTCCAAGGACTTGGGGGAGTGGAGTAGTCTGTACTGATATAAACTCCAGGGGGAAATGCCTTGAATGGATGGGTGTATTGGTGGTACCAAATAGTTTTGTTCACAGCATTCAAGTCTTCTCCAATTTTTTTATTTTTAAAAATTTCTAAACACACTTCTTTCTTTCCAGCCCTGCTGATGCCATGGAAAACTGTCATAGAAGTCATCACCATGAAATTCTACACCATAGTAATCAACGTGAAATTCTACACCATAGTAATCAACGTGAAATTCTACACCATAGAAGCCATCAATGTGAAATTCTACACCATAGTAGTCATCAACGTGAAATTCTACACCATAGAAGTCATCAATGTGAAATTCTACACCATAGAAGCCATCAATGTGAAATTCTACACCATAGTAGTCATCAACGTGAAATTCTACACCATAGTAGTCATCAACGTGAAATTCTACACCATAGAAGTCATCACCATGAAATTCTACACCATAGAAGTCAACATGAAATTCTACACCATAGAAGTCATCACCATGAAATTCTACACCATAGAAGTCATCACTGAAATTCTACACCATAGAAGTCATCACCATGATGTTCTACACCATAGAAGTCATCACCATGATGTTCTACACCATAGAAGTCATCACCATGAAATTCTACACCATAGAAGTCATCACCATGAAATTCTACACCTTAGAAGTCATCACCATGAAATTCTACACCATAGAAGTCATCAAAGTGAAATTCTACACCATAGTCATCACCATGAAATTCTACTCCATAGAAGTCATCACTGAAATTCTTCACCATAGAAGTCATCACTGAAATTCTACACCATAGAAGTCATCACTGAAATTCTACACCATAGAAGTCATCACTGAAATTTTACACCATAGAAGTCATCACTGAAATTCTACAACATAGCCATTGCCATGAAATTTTACACCATAGCAGTCTTTGCCATGAAATTCTGCACCATGAAAGACTGGGTTTTGTAATGTGCATCAAAGTATTAGATTATTTCCCTCATATTGAGCCTGTTGGGGTCAACGGATGAAGTCTTTTCTTTATACTGAGGAATTTGATGCAACATTAAAAATATTATTGGGTTTTTTACATTTTTTAGCAAATCTTTAAAATTCTTTTAAAAAAAATTGTATTAACATATGACATTTTGCCTGTTTTGTTTTGCTCTGGTGTCCAGGTAGTGAAATTGTAAACAGGTCACAGGATGTCCGCTTTGGCTTTGCGGTATTATTTGGCCATATGGCATTATGCTTTTGTGTGTGTGTTTACCACCCAGGGATGATAAATTAAGCGGAAAGGCTGGAGTCCTCAGCAAAGCCTGGTTTTATTGGCACTAAGGAATAAAATAGTTCAGGTATTTTGTCATTTAATTTTGTTTTTAGATTGACAGTTGGATTTCTGAAGGGAATGGATGGTGTTGAGAATGAATTTCAAGTCGAGTCAGAAACACTTTAATCATCCCATGAAGGGCAGTTACAGTGAATGTTATTGGAGCAGCTGAAATTGAATAAGACAACAGCCCTGATATGGCCTCCCTGGTCTGCAGAGCTCTTAACATGAAATGATATGAAATGCAAGTTTGTCATATTCAGCTATCTGTCTATTTACACATATCTTGTATTCAGTCAATAGGTATCAAGGTACAAAATCCCTTCATATTCAGTCAGTAGGTATCAAGGTGCAAAATTCCTTCTTTCATATTCAGTCAGTAGGTATCAAGGTACAAAATTCCTTCCTTCCTTCATATTCAGTCAGTAGGTATCAAAGTACAAAATTCCTCCCTTCATATTCAGTCAGTAGGTATCAAAGTACAAAATCCCTTTATATTCAGTCAGTAGGTATCAAGGTGCAAAATTCCTTCCTTCATATTCAGTCAGTAGGTATCAGGTACAAAATTCCTTCCTTCCTTCCTTCCTTCATATTCAGTCAGTAGGTATCAAGGTACAAAATTCCTTCCTTCATATTCAGTCAGTAGGTATCAAGGTACAAAATTCCTTCCTTCCTTCATATTCAATCAGTAGTTATCAAGGTACAAAATTCCTTCCTTCATATTCAGTCAAGTTTCAACATTTTTGCTTGATAATTAAGTTAGCTTATTTTTATTTATTCATTTATTTGTTTTATTTCAAGGATAATGGAATAAGCACTGATGTGCTTTTTTTCCATCCAGTTCCCGTGTGTATGCAGTTTTGTAAATTTTGTCATCTGTTCCCACCGGTTAGGTTAGGTTAGGTTAAGCAGCATTGGACATGGTTGCCTCTGGGATGGGCGACAGTTTGAGTACCTTGGCTTCAGTACAGTTCCCCAGTTCACCCAGCTGCAAATTGGTACCTGTCCTCTGTAGGGACAAGGAAGGTGAAGCAGTTATGGAAAGGAAATGTCTGCTGCCTTTAAAATGCTGGCCCCTAGAGATGTGGAAGTCTCTGACACCTTGCTCCACAATGACAGCTTAGGTTATGGGAACATCCCCCCCCCCCCCCCCCCCGCTTTTTTTAACCTTCATATTGATGAGTTGGGTCAAAGTCATATTGCATTGTTACATTGGTTGGTGTTGATGCATAAAGATTTCTTCATATTGAGTATGTATGTATCAAAGAATAAAGCTCTTTTCTTTTGGTTGGTATGTAACACATTCTCATTTACTTATTCTTACTTATTTGGAATCAGGTATTTTTTACCCTGGTATATTGTGTTACTTGGTATCAAAGGTGTCTTTCATACTGAATTCTTCTGGAGGAATAAACTTTTTAACTTCATACCTGAGTTAGCTTGTGTAGAATTATAAATTATACATTTTTCCTTCATATTGAACTAAACATTTTTTCTTCATATTGAATTATACATTTTTTCTTCACATTGAATTAGATGGTATCAAAGAATAAACCTCACTTCCTTCCCTTTATACTGAGTGAGTTGGTATCAAACTATACAGTTCTCTTTCTTACTGGTTTAGCTGGTATCAAATTTAAATTTTGTTCCTTCAGATTGAGTTAGTTGGTACTCAAATATAAGGTTCATTCTTCAAATTGGGTTAGTTGGTATGAAAGTTCAACTTCTTTCCTTCTTATTGAGTTAGCTGACGTCAAAGTATTAAGCCGTTTCCTTCAGATTGCATTAAAGTACAATTTTTGGCCTTTATAGTTAGTATTGGTTGGTATTTTAAGTTTAAATTTTTTTCTTCATAGTCAGTTTGCTCATATGATGGAAAGTTGTTTCCTGTTTGTTGGTATTGAGGAATTTTTTCCCTTTTTGTGCGTTTTTGCTTTTAAGGTATACACTTATTTTCTTTATGTTGAATTAGATGGTATTAAAGTACAACCTTCTTTCCTGTATATTGAAATATTTGGTATCAAAGTATGTACTTCTGTCCTTTATATTGAATTAGTTGGTATCGGAGTATATCTACTTCTTTCCTTCAGTGAATTAGTCGGCATCAGGGTATATCTACTTCTTTCCTTTATATTGAATTAATTGGTATGAGTAGATATACCTCTTTCCTTTATATTGAATTAGTAGACAGTGTATATATAATTCTTTCCTTTATATTGAAATAGTTATCAAAGTATATCTACTTCTTTCCTTTATATTGAAATAGATGCTATCAGAGTATACACTTCTTTTTTCTGGTATCAGAGTATATACTGCTTTCCTTTATATTGATTTAGTTGGTATCAAAGTATATACTTTCCTTTATATTGAATTAGGTGACATATAAGTGTATACTTCTTTCTTTCACATTCAATTAGTTTGTGTTTAAGTGAAAAGACTTATTTTCCTACATCTTGTGTTAGTTGGCATCAGAGTACAATGCTGTTTCCTTTATTTCAAGTTGGTTGATTTAAAAAGTGTACGTTTTCTTTTATATTCTAAAAGTTTGTGTCAAAGCGCAAAGTTCCTCCCTTCACATTGAGTTAGTTCATATCAAAGTATATAGCATTTTTTCCTCTTCATTTCAATTAGTTGGTGTCAAAGTATAAAGTTTTGAGTTTTTATCAAAGGAATCAATTCTTTCCAACACTTTTGAGGTGTTTGGTGTTAAAAGTATAAAGTTTTGTTTCTTCAAATTTTAGTTGGTATCAAAGTGTAAAGTCCTTTCCTTCAGATTTTGTTAATTCATATGTAAAATGTTTTCCTTCATATTGAGTTTGTTGGAATAAAAAGTATAAAGTTTTTTCTTTCATGTGAACTAGCTGGTTTCAAAGTAAAACAGTTTTCTTCTTATTTTAGCTGGTGGTACTTTATGGACACTTTTCTCTTACACTAAGACACAGAGAGGTTCAGGTCACAAACACAACTAACGCACAGACCAAAGAGATTTGTTGTAATGATCGATTTTGAAAGAAAAATGGTCCAGCCATCCTGTTAATGGCTTACAACAACATAATGGAGTGATACAAAGAATGCAGAAAATTCAAGATCTTAAATTCCTGATCAGAAAGACCAATAAAAAAAATTTGTATTAGAAACCCCTGACTAGAAATGAGGTGCTGGAGAGAGTTACCATAAATAGGATCAGACATTTGTGGTGTTGTAAATCATTGATATAGACATTGGCACATTATCATATATTTCACTACAACCAATTACATTCCCTCAATTTTTTCTGCAATCAGCTAAAGGTGAAAAAAAGTGCACATGACGAGTGCTGGATGTCTGAAGACAGAGCAGTACTTTTCCCGATACCACTGTTATCCTGTAGTGCTGTTCCCTTGTGCTGTTAACACTAACCCTTGTTCTTGCCCCATACCGCAAACCCTAACAGTTTATTGTTCTGATCTTAATGCTTAACTCTTAACACTGTTCCCTTAACTCTGACACAGTTCTGCGGTGTGGGGAAACAGCCATGTAAGGAAACAGCAGCACAGGGAAAGAGTGGTGTTGGATTACTGACCGGTTGAAAATCTTTATTCTGGAACTATGTGACAGTGGAAGGATTTGCAGACAAAGAAATGACAAGCAGGGAAAAAAGGGAGTCTTATGCTAATCCTCAACTCATTGGAGTTGCAGTCTATTTTACATTCTGAAAAAAATTGTGACGCACTATTTTGGCCATATTTTAAATTTTAAAAAAAGATATCACTCTGAGATTAAAAAACCAAACATGTTATATATCAAATGAGTTTTTCAGTTCTAGGATTTACAAAATTATTTGTCCATAGGTGTCTCGCATCTTTTGTGCTTTGCCTTTAAAGTAAGTCAGCAAATGCTAAAAAGCAACAACAAAAAATTACACATCTGTCAGCTAATCCTCAAAGAGAATCGCATTGATTTCACACACAGTATTATTTCCTCAGGCTCAGGAATCACTTTGAAGTACAATCTGCCAATATTGCCTCTTTCAGCATGTACACCAGTTTTGTTATGAAATATTGCCGACTTGCCGTGATGTAAAAAATAACCTCCGAAGGTACACACACATTTGAAAGAAGACAGATTCAGTTAGCATGTGTAGCATCCTTTGGATTAAACAGGTATTCACATTTTTTCCTGATGTATGAATAGCTACGACACAGCGTTTTGTAGTAGAGTAAGTGTGGAGTATTGAGCTCTGACACAAAGATCTATGACACAAAGTCGGTGAGTTAATCGTTGTAGCTCTAGAAAACAAAATCAATTGTAAGGGAGTCCATGTACCACTGTAGATGGTCCTTCATGTTAAACTGGTTGTTACCAAGGTTTAAGGTTTTTCCCTCATTCTGTTTAGTTGGTGTCAAAGTATAAGGCTTATTGAGTTGGGGTCACTCTGTAGTTTTCTTTCATATGAAATAAGGTTTGGTGTCAGAAGAATAAAATCAATGCCCTCTTTATTAACCACATTGTCAAAGGATAAAGTTTTTTGCTAGATATAGTCTGTTATTTAAATTCTGCTTCACATTCAGTTTGTTGGTCTCAAAGTATAAAGTTCCTTCGTTAGTATTTTCTTCTACCAAAGTATAAAGTTATTTCCTTCATATTTAATCTGCGTTGAACAGGTTCTTTCCTTCATATTGAGTTAGATGTATCAAAGTATTAAGTTCTTTCCTTCATATGGAGTTAGATGTATCAAAGTATTAAGTTCTTTCCTTCATATTGAGTTAGATGTATCAAAGTATTCTTTCCTTCATATGGAGTTAGATGTATCAAAGTATTAAGTTCTTTCCTTCATATTGAGTTAGATGTATCAAAGTATTAAGTTCTTTCCTTCATTTTGATTTAGATGTATCAAAGTATTAAGTTCTTTCCTTCATGTGGAGTTAGATGTATCAAAGTATTAAGTTCTTTCCTTCATATGGAGTTAGATGTATCAAAGTATTAAGTTCTTTCCTTCATATTGAGTTAGTTGTTTCAAAGAATAATGTTCTTTCTTTCATATTGAGTCAGTTGTATCAACGTATTAATGTATCAAAGTATTAAGTTCTTTCCTTCATATTGAGTTAGTTGTTTCAAAGAATAATGTTCTTTCTTTCATATTGAGTCAGTTGTATCAACGTATTAAGTTTACTTCATATTGAGTCAGTTTATTAATGTATTAAGTTCTTTACTTTATATTGAGTCAGTTGTATCAACGTATTAAGTTCTTTACATCATATGTAGTTGTATCTTTCCTTTATATAGAGTCAGTTGTATCATAGTATTAAGTTCTCTTCGTATCGAGTTGTATCAAAGTATTAAGTTCATATTTTCATATTAAGTTGTATCAAAGATTTACGTTCTTTCCTTCATATTGAGTTACTTGTATCAAAGGTTGTTCCTTCATACTGATTTGTGTCAAAGTATAAGATACAAATCTTTTTCTTCATATTGAGTTGATTTAAACTATAATATAAAAATATTTTCCTTCATATTGAGTTGTATCAAAGTATAATATAAAAATCCTTTCCTTCATATTCAGTTGTATCAAAGTATAATATAAAAATGTGTTCCTTCATATCCAGTTGTATCAAAGTATAAAGTTTTTTTCCCTCATATCGAGTTAAAAGGTAAAGATGTCCCATAGCCTATATGGTCATAGGAGAGCGAGGCATCAGAGACCTCAGCTTCTCAGGGGGCCAGCATATTGAGGGTGGCACCCATCTTCTCTCCCTCACTGCTTTGCCTTCCCTGACCCTAAAGAAGCAGGTACTCATTTACAGGTGGGTGAACTCGGGGAACTTTATAGAAGCCAAGACACACAAATGGTCACCCATCTACTAGGTAAACACACTCAATGCTGCGTAACATTGGCAAAGCAAGTGCTCTGATTACTGAGCTGTCCTGTCCCCCTGAACTTATATTGAGTTACTTGTATCAAAGTTCTTTCTTCATATTTAGTTGTATTAAAGTATTAAGTTCTTTCCTTCATATTGAGTTGAATCATAGTATAAAGTTTTCGTTCGTATTGAATTGTATCAAAGTTCTTTCCTTCGTATTTAGTTATATGAAGTATTGACTTCTTTCCTTAATATTGAGTTGAATCAAAGTTTAAAGTTTTTTCATTCATATTGAGTTACTTGTATCATAGTTCTTTCCTTCATATTGCATTGTATTAAAGTGTTAATTTTATTTCCTCCATATTGAATTTTTTGTAATAACATACACTTTTAAGTTAATTCCTTCATATTGAGTTGTATCAAAGTATAACGCTTTTTCCCTTCATATTGAGTTACTTTAGTATCAAAGTTTTTTCCTTCATATCGAGTTACTTTTATAAATTCTTTCTTCATATTGAGTCACTTGTATTGAAGTATAAATTTCTTTCCTTCATAGTCAATTAATTGCATCAGTCATTGCTTTGGCTTACTAGTTAGTTGAAGATGATTTATTCTGGAGATTGTTGTGATGGTGGAGCATTTGTAAGGGAGAAATAGCATGCAGATAAACAAACCAGTCTTGAGCTAAGGTTTGACAGCGGCTGTTGTGGAAAAGTGCAGACTGTAGGGAAGTCGGTGCTCTGTTTTATGTGTGTAATGTGCCAGGTGTACATTTTGCTTCAAATTAAACTGGTTATCAAAATATAAAGTTTCTTCCTTTATATTGAGTTAGCTGGTGTCAAAGTATAAAGCTTTCTCCTTTTTGAAGTAGTGGGTATCAAAAGTATAAAGCTCTTCCTTTCCTTTTGCATAAGTTACCAGAGTATAAAGCTCTTTTCGTCCTTTTGAATTAGTTGGTATCTAAATATAAACCTCTTTCATTCCTTTTGAATTAGGTGGTATAAAACTCTCTACTTCATTTTGAAATAGTTGGTATCAAAGTATAAAGCTCTTTCCTTTTTGAGTTGGTGTCAAGATTTCCAGTCATTGACTTTGAAAAGATCAGTCTACCTCTGTCATGGCTTTGTAGACTTACCCCTCTCTATGTCAACTACACCTAGCCCACAGCATAGCCAGTGATAGGACTGTGAGCACCTTGACATTGTCCATCCACTGCAGGATGTAGCAGCCAGCCCTCTGTTCCAGTCCTCTGTTGATTCCTGTCTTGTGCCTCTCTGTGCCATGTCGTCACGCCCATGTTGTTTCTTTGATGTCATCAAGCTGTCTGGTTGTTGGTCTGTCAGGAGTTCTGCAACCATATCTTTCCTGCCATTCTGTGCTGCACCTTTTTGTCTGTCTGTTGTCCTCTTGTTTGGTAATGTTTCCTGCATTCTTCCCTTGCTTTAGCAAAATCCTGATATATCTGTTAGCCCTGTTTTCTCTGGTCATTTGTCATGGTATTCTGTCTTGTAGGTTGATGTCAGCGGTTTTAAGGCTGTTAGGGAGCAAGATTTTCTGTGAGTTCCATTCAACACTAGTGTGCTAAACAAGATTGCGTTTACACATGTTATGGAAAGTGCAGGTCATAGTTTATTAAGGAAAATACTGCACTATAGACTAGAATGGAAAAAGTTTGTGTGTTTATTTTTTAAATTTTATTCTTATATATCGAGGATAATGCCTTTTATACATCCAGTCCCTGTGTGTATGCAGTTTTGTAAATTGTCATCTGTTCCCACCGGCACACAATGGCCTACTCTTACAAAAGGCAGAACAGGATTTAACATGTGCGCAAGATGTTCTGCGTGCATTAGCACACAGGGCTACGCACGCACGTGTGTGTGTGTGTGAGTGTGTGTACGTGTGCACTTATTTATACATGGGTATCATGAAGTCCCCTTTCTCATAGTTCATGTTGAAAAAAGTGAAGTTAGTTTCATGATGATCAATAAGGTCAAGATAAAATCATTGGGTTTGTTTCAACAGTTCTCTACAATCTAAAAATGATCATTTGAAAGAATTTTAAAAAAAATTTCATTTATCTGTAGAAAATATTGTGGTGTTGAGATAGTTTAGTTAGGTTTATTAGCCTTGATTTATGCATTTGTTCCATGTTTAATTCTGGTATTATATATAAAACTATATAAAATCCTCCAATAGTACATGATATAAGCAGAGCTAGATGTTATTCGAGGTCTTGTTTCATAATGGTCTGATTTTAAAAGTTTTAAAATGACCCTTGAATGTTTGTAGATCTGCAGGGGATTATTAGCATGATTTTTATTTGAAAATTTAAATCAACTGGTTGTAGCCTTTATGCATTTAGAAGATAGACCCAACATGAACCTTGATATGCAGGATAGAAGGAGAAAAACCTGCATTTCAGCAAGGACTGCCGGTGTCTAAATCACCATGTAGTGAATAGACATGAAACAAAACAACAAAACATGCTGGTGGACAGCTAGTTGTGTATTGAAAATGCTTGCCTGTTCCATTCCTGTTGTCAACCTCATTTTTGACATTTTGTATTGAAACATTTAGCATTGTTTTCTTGGACTTTAACCAAAAGCTGATGTGCCTTTTTATTTTTGCTTTTTTGATGTGCACAATTTGAAGTACTGAGTCCAGAGTGAAGCAGTTTGTTGCTGATGCCCTTTAAAATTTTGTATTGTAGATGATAGAATTGTTGACTGCTGTGTTACCCACTGTACCTATAGCTCATTATTCCAACATAGCCTGACATCATTGTTAAAGATTGTAGTGACATTATGATTTTGATCATGAAATGTTTTCCTGTCTTGGGCTTATGTTCCCCAGCTGTAAGGGCCATGCCTTTGTTGTGTGGTTTCTCTCCCACCATTGGGTTGCTTGATTTCACTTTTTCTTTCTTCTGCATAAACAGCAAGCATGATAGTGCTGCCAAGTGTGAGTGACTCGTTTCTCATAATTTTCTTCCATACATATTACACGATGCTTTCAAATTTACATACTTAGTGTTTTTGTTTTGTTTGCCATTTGATGTTTTGATATTTATTTTGGATGCATCAAATTTGTCTGGTTTATCTGGACACTTGTGTAATTGGTTTAGTTGATGTAAGCATTCCAAGCAATGGCCACATTGTTCACCTTCATATGACAGGTAATATTTGTGTAGCTTGTTGCCTGTATCATTTCTTGATCATATCAACCTGAAGGACATGCCTTGCATCATGTCTTTAGGTGAAATTCTTAGACAGTGGTTTTTCCTGGTATCTGGAAGAATCATTGAAGTTATGCAGTTAATGCCATCCACTTTGTTTGCTACCCCCTCCCCCTATTATCTATTGTTCCAGGGTCAAAATTAGTTTTATGTGCTTTATTTTATAATGTGTTACGTTTGAAGCTGCTTTCCAGTTGCCTTTACTCTAATCAAAGGTTATTCTAAAACCCCATTTGCCAATAGCATGTTATGTTTTTTTGTGCTTTTGGGTTGCAAGTATTATCAGTGGTTTTCTTTCTCCATTAGTACACATCAGAAATAGACACCCCCTCCCCTTCCCATCCCCCCCTTCCCCCCTCCCCCCAAACCATTATGCTTGTTCTAGAATCCCAACTGGAAGAGTATGCAGGTGTGGGTCAATTTTTATAACCTGATTTGATATGTGACCACTGGTAAGATCCAAGCTTGCCCATCTGTATGAGTGGAGAAATTGTTACATGTTTGTTTAGAGAATTGACAGAACAGATTGTGGTAACCAGTTCTGCTTCCATTTTTCCTGCATTTCACCACATCCCTGTACAAAATTTTAGAATGTATATCTGAAGTGTCCAAATCATGTGGTGAGCACACACCACTGGCACTTGACTACCCAACTGACTTTCATGAGAAGAATACTCTCCTTTTCTTTAAAACTTACAAGCTGATGTTTTGCACTTGCTTAAAGGTGTTTGTGCTTTTTGGTTGTAGCTTTTTTTTCTTCTTTTTTTTGCTGCCTCATTTTATGTGATGTTCCTGTCCTGCTGTTCCCATGCCGCTCATTTCAATCTCCCCACCGCAGCCACACCCCAGATTCGTTACGTTGCATCCTCAGGGTCGGAAGTCCACAGGGAACCCATTGATATCAAGCTATGGGGCACCAGCCTGAGGGGCCCTGCACTACTGCTGGGTCACTTTGGTAGTGTTCAGTGGTGCCTGTACTCTGAGCTAACATATGCAGGACAACCCCTACTAAGCCCCCTACTAACAACAGTATTAGCTCAGTCGCAGAGCAAGACTGAGGTCATGAGACCAGAGAACTGAGGCTACCGAATCAGAGGCAGTTTTTTTCATTGCATGATGATCAATGATAATGAGTATGATGTGATGTTGCTGCTATGGAAGTGCATATGCTTTGAGACTACTCGACAGGGTTGTACTCTACGCTTACTATCATAATATATCCTGGTGTCAACTGGGCCCCAGAGATACAGATACCTGCAGTGTTGGTCAGGTAATTTGAGCAACACTCAAAATTGCATCTGTAGAGTAGATAAAGCTTGACTGGGTGGTCCCAGTCTTTCCAATGAGCCCACACCACACTCACTCTGATCTGAGTAAGTGCTGGCCAGAGTTAAAAAAATCCCTGTGACGCTTATGGGATTCAAACCTGCAACCTTCCTGGCCATAACCCAAGGTGCTAACCCCTGCACCATGGCAGCTGGTCATAGCTTTTTTGTGACTTACATGTTTTTTAAAATGTATTGAAATGAACATGTCATTGTGATCTGTGATATTTCAAGTAATGGTTGAGAATTTAAATGTGAACAAAAGTCGGTGGGTTGGTCATTGTCGCTGCTGGTCAGAGCATTGGGAAAAGCCTACCTCCCCCTTCAGCCAAAAAAGAGGGGCTGGAGTTTGGGTTGGGTAGCCGGCTCGCAGCTGAAATAAAACAAAATGAAAATGAAACTTCAGAATGACTTTAAAAAATATTGTCAAAAATTGATTGAAAGTAATGCTGTTGTAAATAATTGCAATAATTGAAGACAATGAATAAAACAATTTTGACCAATGTCGCATGTTCAGAGTTCTATTCGTGAATGACTGTGTTTTAAAGTGTAGATGATGTGCAGATCTTAGATGCATATACATCTTTTATCTGTGTTGTAGATGATGTGCAGATCTCATATATACATCTTTTATCTGTACTTATGACACTTCTCTCCCCCTTCTCTTTTTGTCCATCTATCTGTCAAGCTCTTTCCTCTTCCTTACATTCAAATGTACTAAATCAGTACATGGAATATATGCAAATTGTCTGACCCTATTAGATGTATTCAGATGCCTGTAAGAATAAACATGCATGCTCAAAATATTTACTCTTTAGTATATCCAAGCACTCCTCCTTTAATAATGTACATCTAAGCTCCCTAAAGCATGGATTTAATAAACCAATGAGCAAGTGTTGATGTTGCGTCAAGTTTGTTTGGTTTGCTGCTTTGGAGCTGAGATGCTTATCACTTCATAAGAAAACTGCCAGGGAATGGTGTTGCCCGTGCACTTTGGAAACTAACTCAGCAGTAGGAGTTTACAGAAAGTTACAGGATGGTTTTGAAGCACTTGGCATCAGACTTCATACCACAAAGATACCTAGGAGGAAAAGATGGTCTGAATTATGCACTTGAAAGTGAGCCTTGATGTGATGCATTTCCTTTCAGGCTAAAGTTGTCATTGATTATCTGTAAATCTCTGAGTGGAAGATTAAGAGTGACTAGGTTTAATGAAAGGTAGAAACCTCTTTTTTTTTAAAAACCAGCCTCCTTGGCGCAGTGGTTAGCACCTTGGGTTACGGACTGGAAGGTCACAGGTTTGAATCCCATAAGAGGTATAGATCTTTTTTTTTTGTAGATGCCAGCCAGCTCCTACCCATTGTGAGTTTACTATGGGCCTATTAGGAAAACTGGGACCACACAGTCAAGCTGTTTTTGGTCTTGATGTTTTGTGAAAATCCTTCATATCCCTAAAATGTTGACAGGAAATAAAGAATTTGAATGTAAACCAACTCTTCACAAGTTATCAGCTTTTAAGAGAACAGTTATGTTCAAATTCTTACATGGAAGTAAGTATTGAGTAGCATCTGTTGGGAATGAAATAGTTGCTGATGATAATGATGCACTTTTGTCGAAGAAGTCAGTTATTCTAAGGAAAACCTGGAATGCTCTCAGTGTAAATGGAAGGTGTGTTCTTTATATGCTGATGAAGATGGAGTGTTAGGGTAGACTGATACACTGATGTGAATGCTTTTGACAATGGGCCTGGTACGACCCTGGCAGTCAGCTGGACTGTGCATAAACTAACCAGTGTAGAGAGAAAATGTTTTCCCCCAGCTGTGATCTTTACATCCCTGTACCTTGGTCAGTGTGCATTAATATGTATTTTGTGGGTCTCCCCGCCCTTACTGGCAGTATGTTGTTAGAAGTGGTAGCCTATTTCTTGAAGCTGAAAGTCAACTTTATAAATCGGCAATAGCATGTTTGTCCTTTGCATTTGGTAGTAATGTTTAGGTACATAAGGCCTGTGAATGTGACACGGTTTATTATTAATAAAACAATTCTGTAACTGATTTAGCTGGCTGAGAAAATTGATAGCTGATGGCACAACAGATTTTGAAGGGGATTTGTGTGCTTGGTTATGTGTGTGCAAAAATCATAAGAAACTTGGTTTTATTTTAGAAGGTGATAATAAATCATCTGTTTCAGTAAGCAAGAATTTTTTCTTCTTTTTCTCACACTTTAATCAGAAAATAATGTTTTAAAAAGCTTTCAAAGAAAATACTAATACAACAAATAATTTGAATAGATGTAAATATCTAAAGGCTTTATTTCTATTATGTTAATAATAATAATAATGATAATAATAACAACAATAATAATAATGTATGGAATTTATATAGTGCTGAATCTTGTAAAGTAAAGAAATCAAATGTTCAGTATTCTCAGTCATTTTTGCTGTTGTTTGATGACAAATTCTGCTTTAGTTCTGTTCTCTGAATACATTGTAATAAATGGGTTTTTTGGCAGTAAAGGTGAAGGACTGATGCACCTTTGCAAAACCAGATAAAACATCTATTTTATCTTTTCATTTATGTTTATTGCCAACAGTCACGCCAGCCACAGGGACGATATTAAGGCTGATACTGCATCAAAGATGACCATAACTGAAGACAAATACAAAACCAACATTTGATAACTAAAAAAGTCAGAATCTGTCTAATCTAAAGTCTATTTCAGGCAAATTTTTTCAAATTGATGGGATAATATCTGATGAAAAACAATGGTGTGTGTGTGTCTTTGGCAGCCTTCAGTCTCGGAAGACTATGCAGTTGCGCACTATGTTTATTCTGGTACAGTGTGTGTGTGTGTGTGTGTGTGTAGTATAATTATATGCCCCATATATAATACATATACCCCACATTTGATGCAATATGTGTGTGTGAGCCTCATAGTTAAGTAGCAGATGCTTGGTGGTTTTAACAGAGTTACTTCTTCAACTAGATGAGTGCTTGTGATCATATGGAGCATGATAATGACAATGTCACAATTGGAGTAAAAGAACACCTAAACAACCCCCCAAATCCTCTTTCTTGCTTTCAGATTTGGGCAGATCATAAGAAGAAAATTGCTGTCCATTTAGGCATTCCTTTTTCTCTCACTATAATTCATGTACATGGGGAGCTGACTGTTGGCTCAGTCTGTACACTGAACAGTCATATTTGGTATCTTTTGTTTGGTGTTACTTTTTGCAGTTTGTTTTTCCTAATCAAATAGTGCGTGAAATTAAAAAACCAAGAAATCCATAATTATAATTCAGCACATTCTACCTACATATTCTATACTCTTTTTATCCTGTCCACATTTTCTTTGGATTATAAAGTTTATATGTATAACACATGTATGTGTGTGCACTCTCATGTTCATGTGGGTCAAACAGGCTGCAAGAACGGACAAACCTTGACATTATTGTTACCACCCCCTCCCCCCATCAAAAAGAAAAAAAAAAGGCTGGCCCTCCTTCCCTGGGGAGAGTAGCCTGAATTTCATGCAGAGAAATCTGCAGTGACTTAAATGAAAAAAAAGAAAGAAAATCCTCTTTCATATCATGTAAGGTAGGTGAAGCAAGGCAGATTATTTTATTCAAGGATAATGAATAAGCATTCATGTGTTTAAAAAACATTTTTTTACATCCAGTCCCTGCCCTTTTGAGGAATTGCATCATGTTAAAAAAAATCCCCCCTCCCCAACCATTCAATCAAACCACATAGAATTATAAGATTATGACAAAGAAGAGAGAATAAGCCTCAACCAATGGTTGTCATTATGAACAAAACAGAATACCCCGCCCCCTCATCCCACCCCAGAACATTCAAAAAAAAAAAAAAAAAAAAAAAAGCAACAACAGCAGCAGCAGTACCCCAAACAGATCTCACAGGTTGAAAAAGGATCTCCTGTGGGATGGGTGGGAGCTCTTTCAGTATAAATAGCATCCCCACCTGGAAAATCTATATTAGAAATTCTCCCTTTTAAAACATTTTTTATTGCTGTCTTTCTTTCTGTTTTATTCTATATATTTTTTATCATCTCTCTTGCTTATCTTTTTGCCTTCCCAGTCCATTTGCTTGCCTTTCTTCAAGCAAATATAATTATTGACTATTCCATTTCCCCCCTCTATTTTATGACATTTTGCCTGTGTTGTTTTGGTCCAGCGACCAGGTAGTGATATGTAAACACTGGGATGGGTACAGGATGTCCATTCTGCAGCCTTGTTTCTTTCTTATTTTTGTTATATTGATTTTGTACATTTCAAGTCAAGTCAAGATGATCTTTATTGAGGGTAACAGATTAAGTTTATACAACTTTTTTTCATCCTGCCCTCACGGGATAGCTCAGTGGTCGGAGCACTCGCTTTCCCCCAGCCAAGTTAAGCAGCGTCGAGCGTGGTTACCACTTGGATGGGTGACCGTTTGCGCGCCTTGGCTTCAGCACAGTTCCCCCAGTTCACCCAGCTGTAAATGGGTACCTGCCCTCTTTAGGGTCAGGGAAGGTAAAGCAGCGAGGGAGAGGAGATGGGCGCCGCCCTCAATATGCTGGCCCCTAGAGAAGTGAGGTCTCTGACGCCTCGCGCCCCTACGACCTTATAGGTTATGGGACTCCTTTACCTTTACCTTTACCTCACAAAAAAAAAAAAAAAATCAAGAAAATTGACATATAAAAGCAATCAAAATAATAATAATAATAATAATAATGTATGGAATTTATAAAGGGCTGAATTTTGTAAAGCAACAAATCAAAGCGCTCAGATTTTATTTCATACCACTTTAAGTCACGGCAGATTTCTCTCCATGAAATTCGGGCTGCTCTCCCCGGGGAGAGCGGGAGAACGCGTCGCCACTTAGCGCTGCGCCACCCTTTCACCCTTCACCTTTTTTTTTTTTTTTTTTTTTTTTTTCCTGCAGCTGTATTTGTTTCCCTATCAGAGTGGCTTTTTTTCTAAGAATTTTGCCAGGGACAACTCTCTTGTTGCCGTGGGTTTTTTTACGTGCGCTAAATAATTACGTGTAACACACGGGACCTCGGTTTATCGTCTCATCCGAAAGACTAGCGCCCAGACCACCACTCATGGTCTAATGGATGGGGGAAATTTTTTCCGGTCCAAACGGGGTACGAACCGCCGCACACTTCAGACCCGGACTTTTCGCTTTCTAGACAGGCGCGTTACCTCTAGACCACCGATCCACCATATAATACAATATTTTGAAGTATTCATAAACCTTTTATATGCTTTTTTTTGTAAACTGGGGATGAGGAATTAAGGGAATAACTGGTCTTCTCAACACAGCCTGGTTTATTAGCCACAAGGAATGAAATGATTAAGGTATTGTCATTTAGTGGTGTTTTTTACCCAGATTGATGGCGTTGGATGCTTGAATGGACTGGATGGTGTGAGTGATGAGCTTGAGTGCATGTTAATGGAGCTGCTGAGATTGAATAAGGTGAAATACCCCCCCCCCCCCCCCCCCCACACACACACAACAATTGCTTGAAGAAGAAAATGGCAGACAGAGGAAGAGAATTATAAGGTGTGGATAGCCACGGTAAGGAGCAGAGACAATGAGAGGGAAATGCAGGCCTGAGGTGGGAGAGGGAGTGGGGGTGTCCAGTTCCTGATTGACACAGAATGATCCTTGGGCTGATCTGATTAAGGACTTATGAAACTTAAAGTGTTGCTTTACAAGACAAGGTACATAAATTCCTCCACTGTCCCCAGGCTAATCTTTTCTTTATAACCTCTCTTGGCTGTAGTAAGCTCATTTCTTCAAAAGAAGTTTAAAACTATTCTTTTTCTGAGTTCGTGTCCCGTTTAAGTTGATCTAAAACAAACAAAAACATACAAATGAAAAGGCGTGAAACAGGTCTAATCTAAAAGAGGATTTTTCTTTGAGGCCAGGCTTTCTTGTTCTGTACGACTTCTTCAGTTTCATCATTGAGGTTACTAACGTTTTCATTATTACCATTATCATGAGCATGAGTACTATCATAGATCTGTAGGACACTACACTACTATCACTATCATGGTATTATCATTATTAATGATATGATTAATCACAGGAGCATGAGAGATTACCGAGTTTATTATAAGCAACTTTTAGCCTATTTTTATGTGTAAAAATTGAAACTTCTGCATGTAGGCCCTATGTCTGCAAGTAGGCCCTATGTGCGTTGTAGCCTCAGATATTCGTTCGGTGTCTTTCCGATCCAATTTTTTTGTACTGACAGCATGCAAGTCTACAAACATGGCGTCGTTGGGAAGGACGCTCGGTTGATATGTTGTCTTGTACTGTACCGATCTACGTCAAGAACGAGCAGTCCTGAAAGTAGAATTTAATTAAAAGGTTCTCTTAAAAACGAAGGTAACATGTTTAATGTTTTATTGAAACAATTTCTGAACTTTATAAGTATTATACAACCTGGATCGAACATGACTGTCTTTCTTTGTATGATCAACTTGGATGGTTTTTAGCTCCTATTCACCTTGGTTCTCCTGTGTGGGGGTAAACATAGCCCCCATCCCCAACGTCTTTATTGAGACTTAGTGGGGTGTCGATTACACGATGCGTATTTTCAATCCATACGAACAGTAGTAGCTGGCCTACTCGTCTACAAAAGATGGATGGGTTTTTAACGTGTGCGCACGCGTTTTACGTGTTTTCACACAGGGGTAATCGGTTTATAGTATATTTTCTTAAGAATTTCCATGGGAACAGAGTCAGAACCGACAATGTTTCAAGAGAAAAAGGCCCTTGAAACAGATTGCTCTGTAGTGAATCAAACTTTAACCCTCTCATCACAAGTCCATGCTCTAGCCTGATGTATATTCAAAGACCTTGAGGAAAGCTTTGTTTGGGCCTTTTGTTTCTTGTGTGCTGCACTCATTATGTCTAATTAGCTTCTGAACGACAAGTTTGTTCAAAAATTGATTTTTTTCTAATTTTTGCAGCAGTGGTAATGGTGGCTGATGTACTGTTGAACAGATAAGTAACTCGGGAAGTAAAACAAAACAAAACAAAAACAAACAAACCAACCCCCGCCCCCCCCCCCCCCCTAAAAAAAAAAGTAACAAACAGCACTACCCTCCCTTTCCAAACCAATATCAGTGGCGGGTTGGTTGATGGTACAGTTCCTTAATCAGATGGGTCTGCTGGGACTATAATACAATGAACTTAAACAGACCACCACCCCAGAGAAAAAAAAAAATCCTCAGCAACAGTTTGTGATTTGGCAGTTATACTGAATTTTTTTTAAAAAAGGTGACCCAAAGGGCTGCAAGTGTCATATATATATATATATAGCAGTGTGTATTTTGATCCAATATGAGTAACTTTTGAAAATGTGTTTAAAACCTTCTATAGTTACTTTGCAACATGCAAATGTAATTTTAGATTGTACATTCAATCTAGCCTTGTGACCATCTTTACATTGGAGAGGAAAGCTCTAAAAATTTTCACTAGTAAAGTGGCTGGGGTCTCAGTCCTTCCTTAGAGCCCACAATACATGTAACTCAGAGCAGGAGCTGATCAGAACTCCCCTCCCCCACAAACCTATAAATATATGCATCAAATGGGGATTGATTCCAGTTAACTTTACTGATCACTACACCAAACCAGCTGGCACAGTTTATGTTTTTATCAAGTTACCTTTTCTATCTCACACTATCATCTTTCTTTCCACTTAATTTTGTGTGTGTGTTGCTTTTGTAGCAAATGATTGTCATGAGATGATTTTCATTGAAAACACAGATTGTTATTGTAAGCACATCTGTCTGTCTATATCTCAGTCTGTGGGGCTGGCTATTTTGCTGATTCAGTGATTGGCTGGCTGGCTGGTTGTTTGTTGATCACTCACCTGCTCATACAGACTCTACCTGCGTGTATGTATGCATTCAGCCAGCCAGTATCTTTGTAATTTGTAATTGGTGTATCTTTTTTCCCTTTGGTTCCTCAGGTACAGTTCCAAGGGTCACCAATGGTGAAATTTTGCATATGTGACTGTTTGTCCATAATTATTAACTAATTAAGGTAGCCGCATTCTGACTTTAGGAATGTCTAAACACGATGCCAGTGTGCACGCATTTCTAAGATTTTGTCATTCTTTCCTACTTGGCATGCAATTGCATACTCTTTCAAAAGGTTGAACAGATTTTAACATGTGTATGTGTGTGCATGTGCAAGAAATTCTGCATGCATTAATTTTTTTTGTGTACATGGGATCCTGATTCATTGTCTATTATGAAGGACTTCTGTGGGAGTGGGGTCGGTACTCCTAAGAAAAAATCCCCAGGAATGGGTGGGTGTCTCAGTGGTGGTTTGAATCCAAGCCATCAGATTGTGAGCTCAGTGCTCTAACCACTCAGTGACCCCCCCACCCCCTCCTCCTCCTGGAAGTATTCCTTCTAGTATGTATAATTTATAATTCTATAATCATTTGATTTGTATTTGCTTCACATGACTGGCTTTTGTTTTTATTTTTTAAAAAAAAGATGGCTTCACACGATGATGACGTGCTGGACTTCAACAAGCTGCAGAAGGAACTGGATGCTGCAGTGGAACAAGATGCCAGATACTGGCGTGAGAATGACGCCAAAATCCGAGCTGTCAGTACACAGAGGGTGGCTACATATGAAGAATTTAAGTGAGTTCTGATTCTGTTGCATCATCATGATGTGTTTTTTGGTCTTCACATTTGGAGAGGGATGGGCTCCACCAGGCTCAGTTTACCCAAAAAACTTTGCATGAACACTATAGTGCAGTGCCACAATACCGTCTTCAGGAACCAATGGAGAAGACAGACAGATGCCGTGCCCCCCCGCCTTTTTTTTTTTTATAGTGTTTCACAGGAAACTGAGTGATCCTATTGCACAAGTTTACCATCACACATTTGTTGTATCTTTTAGTATAAGTCAACATGGGTGAATTGCAGACAGCAAGGGTTCAAAGAGTTACATGAAAAAATTACTAAACCAAGAAAAAGTTTGGTTTATAAAATATCTGTGTGTGTGTGTGTGTGAGAGAGAGAGAGAGAGAGAGAGAGAGAGAGAGAGAGAGAGAGAGAGAGAGAGAGGAGAGAGAGAGAGAGAGAGAGAGAGAGATTTTTATTTATTTATTTGTTTTATTCTTTTATTTTGGGGATAATGGAATAAGCACTCATGTGCTTTTTTTCATCCAGACCCCATGTGTATGCAGTTCTGTAAATTTTGTCATTTGTTCCCACCGGCACAAAATGACCTACTCTTCCAAAAAGTGGAATGGGTTTTAACATGTGTGCAAGATGTTCTCTGTGTGTTCGCACATGGGACCTTGGTTTATAGTCTCATCTGAAGGACTTCTGGGGAGAGTGGAGTTGGCACTGTGTTAACTCCAGAGGAAAAATCCTCTTGAATGAGAATCATACCCGGGTCAGCAGATCATGAATACATCACTCTAACCACCAGGCTATCCTGTGCCCCTGTGTGAGAGAGATATATGTAATGTTTTACAGATGTTTATGTTCTCCAATGTAGCTATTTAAAACAATCATTGTTTGGTGTCAGAGGCAGTTCTCTAATCTGGCAGATTCTGACATAAAGAACAGGATCTATTGTGTATATGTATTTGACTTAGCTGGCTTTCTGTGCACATGCAAAGAAAGATCATGATTACGAAAACATCAACAGTTGATGATCAGGTTGTGGAGATCTGACCTGGATAATCTATTGACTGTTGGGAATATAAAGCCCAGTGCTCTAACCAGTAACCATCTATTTGACAAAGATTAGGTAGGTTTCCTTGTCATCAGGACAAAACAGATGACTCTTCCCAAACAAAACCAAAAAGATAAAAAAGAAAAGAACCCAAACACAAATCCAACCCAAATGAAACCAAATCACTTGCCATACTGCATACACATAAAAATGTAGTTGCTTCAGAGTGTGCAGTGGCCAACCTAAACAGCTAGAATTGATAACTCTTTCTCATTCTTAGGCAAGAAGACTCTAAAGACTTTAAGTTAAAAGGTGTAAGACTGAATTTAGTAGACTGTATAGGCAACTGTTATTTGATACTCTTGTTTACCATTACAGCTCATGTAGAAGTTGATAAACACTTGTGCAGAGATTTGGTAGCAGCGTCCCACCTGAAGCCTCTGAACAAAGGAGATCACATTGACACCATCAAAGAGATCTCCAAACAGCCGTGGAATCCTGCTGCCTCACGCAACAAACAGAACATTGATGTACCACAGACAGCAGAGCAGACATCCCAGGTGAATATCTATGTCAGTTGTACTTTGCTTTAAAGTCTTCAGGACAAGTACATATTTTTGTTTGAAAGTGGACAGACATTTGTTTTATGATCTTGCCGCGAAAATGAAGAAAACAAGATTCTATTATCTAGGATCCAATATTGCTGTTCTGTTAGAAGCTTTCAGCCCCTTCAGGGAATTTTCATTTGGCAGAATGGTGATCTAGAAGTAATGCTTTGCATGCTGACGCAGAACTGATGGTTGTGAGAATGGTCAAAATTTTCAGAAGGAAATGAGCTCCAAATATCTAAATTACCGTAGCAACTTTTGGTATGTATTTTCTTAGACTCACCCAAAGTATACATCTAATTTTATTAGTCCTCTGCATTGTAGGATGATTTTGAGCTTTCTTGTAAAGGATTTTCTAGTATTCCAAAATAGTCTGTGGGGGTGGAATAGCTTTGTGTTGCTCTCTCAATATGACTGCCTGGGATTGAGCCTGGACTGAAACCACCACCGAGATGCCCGTTTAAGGGGATTTTTTTCCCTGGAGTTAACATCAGTTCTGACTCCACTACCCCAGAAGTCATTTGAATGAGTCTATAAACCGAGGTCCCATGTGCAAATGCACGTAGAACATCTTATACACATAAACCAATTCTACATTTTGTAAGAGTAGGCCATATGTACCGATAGGATGACAAAAATACATTAAAAAAACACATGCACACAGGTGTTGTGTTTAGACATCATCCCCAAAGTCAGAATGCAGTTACCTTAATGGTGGGTTAAAAAATGGTTGCATGCACTAAAGTCTCATCAGTGGTCTTGCCAAGGGAGGGGGAAAAAATAGAAGTCAAAAGCAAATGGCAAACCCCCCCCACTTAACCCCTGAAACAACAAAAAACCCAAACCAAAATGAAGGAAAACAAAAAAACACCTCCATATACTTTCCAAGATTGACCCTTCTCCAATTTGAGGTACTTAATATGTTCAATTCTTACATGATGTGTTGTAAAAAGTATTTTTCTTCCCAAAAATGGTAACCGTTGGCAGTGTTTCAGAATTCTTTTTAAAAAGAAACAAAACACAACAAACCCACATCAACTGAATCACATAATGCTGAAATGGTCAAACTGTTTGGTGATCTCATTGAGCCAAAAAGGCCAGAGCAAAAAAAAAAAAAAAAAGAATTTTCTACATTGCCACTTTTGACAGCAATGAAACATGTCTGTTGTGCAGACTCAGATGAAGATCCCAAAGAACGGCCAGGAGTTTGCCAGGGACTGGCAGCGGCACATCAAATCTGCTGACCAGCGCTATGCTTACCTCCTCAACTGTGGAGCCACACATCTGGCAGACATTTTCAAGATGGAAGTCAGCTTTGGCCTGCTGGGAGATATTCTTGCTGCACTCAACCTCTTCGGCAAAGAAGATGTGAAAAGTGTGTTGGATATTCTTGGAGGCTTGAAGTCTTCAAGCAGATTTGCTTTGTCCTTGCAATTTCTCAGCAAGAAAGAGAAAGAAGGCTGTGCTGAGCTTTTTGAAAAATTATCAAAAATTGCTGAAGATGAAGACCTGGCTGATTCCAGAGACCGGATTAGTGAACTGAAGTTAGCCTACCTGCCGTCTTGATGAGGGCCATGGGCAACAGTGTCACCTGCCTTTGCAACTCAGTGATTCTTCTGCCTGTGGACTGAACATACTAAAGATGGTCTGTTATTGTGTTCATCAATTCAAAAAGAATATTTGTACCGTTTGTCATTATACTTCCAAATGTTGGATCAACTATTTTTGTGTGTGTGTCTATTTGGTTGGAAGTAATTACATGTGTGTGTTAGAAAGAGTAGGGGTTGGGGGTGGGGTGCAAGCGAGAGAGATAGAGATAGAGCGTGTGTGTGACAATGTGAGCACATGCATCTATCCTCTGTGTGTGTGTGCATGTGTGAGACAAATAGTCTTGTAGGCTGCGTACGAAATTTTATAACTTCTAATATTTCCTCTATTAAAAGAATCAATATCTGGACTGTTATGTTTGTTTGGCTGCATTTGGAAATGTTCCAATATTTTTTTTTAGAACAATAGTGATGTCATATTGTTCCCTATGCACTTTTTTCCCCATTCCTCAGCTAGAGCTCTGAGGCCCGCCAATGATGAGATTCAAGCGTTTGTGACAGTTTTTTTCTCCCACCATTTAGGTAATCTTGTTCCGACTTAAGGGTTGGTGTCTAAACGACACCTGTGTGCATGCTGTTTTTTTCTTTTCTGTCATCCATTTCTACTGGTACACAATGGCCTGCTCTTCCAAAGGCCAGAATGGGTTTTAATGTGTGTGCAAGATGTTTTATGTGCATTTGCACACACGGGGCTTCAGTTTATAGTCTCATCCGAAGGACTGACATTCAGTTTGATTTTTTTGTCAAACTGCGAAGAAAGGGTGAGGCTGGGAATCAAACCCAGAACCTCACAGCTTACTTGTTGGCAGGCCAACATCTTAACCATCCTGCCACCCACCTTCTTACATATTTTTATGTTATAAGCTTAGCCAATGTAAAATGTCACTTGAAAAATCCCTGGTTTTGAACAAAGTCCTAAAGAAAACTTTCCATAATAAGCATCATTATTACCATCATTATTAGTATTAATATCATTATCACTATTGTCTTATGTCATGTAAAAGCTTGATGCATTTGAGAAAAATGACGTTACTTTGGAAAAGGAGCACAATTCACCAGTTTTGATTGAAGATACAACAGACGTGACATCAAAATGCTCACAATTGATTACTCCAACTGGACAGTAATATCCTGAGGCACTACAGAACACGAGAGTGTTAAGGTCTTGGTAAGTGGACAGTTTTTACAAAACCCCTCACAAAATATAGTAATCACACACAGAAACACCTTTGAGTGCACACACACACACGCACACAGAGAGAAAAATCTCCATACACATGCTTGTGGCTCACAGATCAAACAACCCTGTTTAACTGTCATGGTTTTTTTTTTTTTATTGGACCACCAATGTTAATGATGAGTGTGATCACTTTGATTTACGACAAGTTTATCTGTATCATCCATATTTACAGTAATGAAACCAATGGTGACAAAGTTCTTGACTCACTTCATTCTACTTGCAGTTTCTGACAGTTGAGACACAAAATATAAATGGACTACACAAAATATGTATTCATATTTATAAAATCGCTGAGGTCACACCCTCTCTCCCGACCTCTAAAATGTCATGTTTCTTTTTAAAAAAAACAACCAAACACAACACAACAAAAAGGGTTGGATAATACGATAAAACCAAAAATAGTCATGCACATAAAAATGAGTTTGAATGGAAACAACGATCAAATGGATGAAAAGATCATCTCTGCAGATCTACCAGGACTATCATCGCCAGCATCAACTCCATTATGGAGCCTCCATAGCCAGCACTTCATGAATGAACATAAAAATACTGACATAAAAATATGGAAAATACACGAATTGCAAACGGTGAATTGTGGGGTGGGGTGAGCAACCAGTTTGATTTAAAATAACGTTGTATGATAAATAATTACAAACAAAGCTTTATGACAAAACCTATCTACCATAGTGTTTGGACCAGCGTGACCACTTAAATATGCAAACAGCCCCCTTCTGTTTAAAAATACCAATATGCAGAGCAGCTGCCATGGCACAGTGGTAAGCACCCTGCACCCCTGGCTGGGATGTCATGGGTTCAACTCCCGCAGGCAGCAATGACCTTTCCGACTCCAGCCAAATCTTACCCTGAGTTGAGAGTGCTAGACGCTCAGAAGGAAAAGAACTACACAGTCAAGTACAGTTCATGTTACAGGTGTGATTATGAAAACACTGCCATAATTCCACACTGAAGACATGTCAACAACTCTTAGGTCTGGTTGACATGAGGATATGTTATTGAAAGACAGGTACAATAAATCTACCTGGATCTCTATAATACCAGCATTACCATCCTCATCATCACTGAGCATTGTGTGATTTTAAAAAACCCAACTAATTTGGTGATTCTTGCTGCCATGGTTCCAGAATGACCTAGGTTTCAGATTTTATGCTCCTGCATGCTTTTGATGAGTTCATGTCAAGATATTTGCACTGTGAAGCTTAAAGGCCTCTGTGGCTGGAGAGACATAGTGACCATCACAATTTCCGAGTAGGCATCTCGTTCAGTCTCACTCTACCTACCAATGACTTCTTAAGAGTCAGTGAGGGTCTTAGAAGGTGGTATCCTGCAGTAGTGGACAGGTATCAACGAAGAAGTCCAGCAAAAATGCAGAGCCACTGGTAGGTGGTCAGTCCTTTGGCAACCTAACATAAACACCTTCCTGGGTGGGTGCTCTTGGCTTTGTGGTGTGTATGCGTGTTTCTATGTGGTGAGATTACAATGAGCAATGTGAAAGCAGCACCACAAATACGTTACCCAAATAAACGCATACAAAATAAATAATGGAGTGAATTTAATTCACCATGACTGCTTTCACTTGATACTGTACTTTACAACCTCAGCCCATGCCAAAGAACACTACTCTTTCTGAAAACAAAACAGGGAGGGAAAAAAGAGTGGTGTGGTGTGGTGTGGTGTGGTGTGGTGTGTGTTATTATGCAGACATTCTGTCATTGTCCCCCCGACTGAAGCAGAGTGTGAACAATTCATCCTGTCCAACCAATGGTCATCAGAATAACCCTGACACCTAAAGCAGATAGGGAGAACAGCGGGTGATTGGTGAGGAGAGACAAGGACAGGACAGGACAGGGCAGGGCAGAGGAAGAAAGCACCAAGTCAAAAATGTTAAGACTCCCAAGTACAGCCTGCTCATGTCTCACTACCAGGTAAAAATAATGGGCTTGTACTACTAATTTTCTTCAAAACTGTTTCACTTTGGTTTTTCTACATACATTAAAAAAAGAGGGGGGAGGAGGGAGAAGAAGGGGGGCGGGGGACATTTCTCCCAATCAAATTGCACAGCAATGAAACAAAATTGCAGATAAAATAGTTAAAAGAGGAGGGTAGTAAAGTCACAATAAACAATGTAAGTTCACTAATACATCTCTTTGAACTTAAGTTATATCTTAGAATGGACCAAAGAAAATCTAGCGTAAGGCCGCACAGAGTTGTTTCACATTTCATTCAAATATAATCATCAGGAAGAATGCTTCACCACAATAAATATATAACCATCAAAAACACAATCTAGCACATTCACATCTAAAACTTCACCAACGATAAAAGGAACACAGCGTATATTTACAGATAAAATCAAAAGAGGGCCTAAAATGTCTGTTTCATTTCTAAAGTTCCACTTAAAACTGACATTTTTTTGGTGTTACTCTGCCTCCTGGAAATGTCACTTCAGGATAAACATTTCCAACAAGTTTGTAAACAAAAAAATCTATGCTTACCAGCATGGTTACATACACACAAAAATCAAGGATAAAATAATGTCACTACACTCATTCTGTTCTTGTATGGCAGTGACAGGTTAACGCAGATCTATAGGTTCACTTGGGACAGAAAACGAAAGAAGAAATACTTTTTAAACATATCATTCATGAGATATACAAACCAACTTTTTTCCATACTGTCCTTAATCATTCACGCAAACAACGCTCCCTCTTTTTGTTCTTCATTCATATAGGCCTTTTGGTTGGTTGTGTTAAGTCCACAAAAGTTTCACATTTCAACAATCACTGCGTTAAAGTAGGGTTTACTAGCACAGTGAACTGCAGATCAATGCTGTCATGAGTTACATGCTCTTGATATACTCAACACTCTAACCCATGTTGAATAAAACAATACTATTGTCATAATACTTCTTTGACTTTTGCTGCCCCAAAATAGTTTTTGTATTCATAGAAAATGTTTCTGTAGAATAATTTATGTTCTGTGAATGGTTATCTTTGGGAATCTATCACGAAGATCAAAATGATGGATAACATAACTTCACTCAGTTTAATCATGTAAACCAGGTATGACAGTGATATGACAGTACATAAGAGTACAGGAGTCATCAATTATTTGTTTTTTAAAGGAAAATCCAGAAACATGTCAACATTTTTTTAAATTTAAAAACAACAGCCGCAATCAGTACTTTTCTTGTTGCAATTGTTCATCCGGTTAGCTTCTGAGACTGTCCATGTTTCTTCCAATCATGGAAATCTTAAGTGCTGCCATTTGTCCATGCATCCACATTCAGAATGACTGCTCCCTGTAGAGATATTAATCTCAATCAGTTGACCGTCAAGCCAAAAAAAAAAAAAAGTCCACAGAAAACAGCAACACAACCTACAGTCACAAACCCTGGCAAAATGACAGACAGCATGTTCATCTGAGCTCCCCAAGCACAGTTCATTGACCAGCAACGTTTTTTCTGATGTTGAATATGACACAGGTCTCCCATGCCTAAAAGTCATCGAAGTCATCTTCAGAATCATCGAAGGTGTACTTCACTGGAGCCTTGGCACGTCCAGTAGAAACACGTCGAGAGAGACTGGCAAGATCAGCATCACCACCATCACCGCCCCCGCCAATGTCACTGTCACCATCTTCTGTCACTTTCTTGGCAGCCTTCTTCTGCACAGAAAAATCGTTCAGTGAAGTAAGGAAAAAAGGTTCTTGGATTCATTAAGTTAAAACAAGAGAAGAGTACACCTGCATAGTCTGATATGATAATTCTGTTTGCTCACTTATTCTTATAAAAATTTTGTCCCTAGCCAGTTTTAATCACTGAGTGAGGCTAAAAATGAGTGAATATGAGACATTTTATGATGGGGAAAAGAGTAGGGGTAGGAAAAGCACAGAGAGAGAGTATGTGTGTGTGTTAATATATATATAGAGTGACTGAAACTTTTTATGCAATGAACAAGACTTCGCTTCTAGAGTTTCTTCATTACGCGGACTTCTCTAACAAAAGATCCCTGAAGTTGGAAAGTGGATACCTTAATGGCGGGTAAAAAATGGTTGCATACTCAAAATCTCCCCCCAGAGCTCTACCTGAGGAATAACAACAACAACAATAATAATAATAATCATAATAAAAGCCCAAACAAACCAAACCACCACAAACACCAACAACCTCCCCCGCACCTCTCAAGATGAGTTCACCTTTCTGTAATGTAACATCCAATACGACGACTTACCTTTGGAGGCGCTTTCTTTTTCTTTGGCACGAACTCATCTGAAGCCTCCGAGTCGCTGTTTTTGGGCCGCTTAGCCTTGGTCTTCTTGGGCTTGCTCTCTCCAGCATCTAGATGTCATATACAGAATGCAGGTTTACACTATGCTTCAGTCATCATAACACACTGTTTACAACTCAGGTCTTCCTTGCCTACACATGTATGTGGATGCAATAGTGTGTGTATGAATGGTCATGTGCATATGTAAGATGAAATGATTTCGCAAATTCTACTTCTAATGTTACCATTGGTGGGCCATTCTCAGTACTATTGTCATTAGGTTACTAAAACCTTTCCACACACACACACAAATATACAAACAGCACACAGGTATCTGTGATTATTATCATTTACTCACTGTGACGTGCTGAAGCTTAAGATTCGGTAGAATTACGATTTTTTAAAATACATTAAACGATGTTCAACTGAAGGGAAAGTACTCTGGCATGAAGGGCAATCATTTTTCTAAACACAGTTGCTTTCCTTGACCATAAGCTTGCCTAGTTTGCGTGTGTTGGCTACTTTTTTTTTGACATGTTGACAAGTGTATTCTTTGGGATTTTGGGCTCTCCAGTGTTATGATTTTAAAAACAAAAGTTGCATAGTGCAAAAAGTGACATCAGATGGATTCAGCCAACTTCAGGGAACTTTACTTTGGTGAAAAATCATCACATTGTTTCAAGGGGACTAGCTGATGAACAGTTCAAGCCATGTAAGATCATCATCATCAGACCCGTGACCTTGGCGGTCGTGGGGGAGACATGAAAGACGATGCCGTGGTAAGCCTCCTCCATCCATCTCGGTCCTCGGCTCTGCGCAGTAGTGCCGAGTCATTCATCCTGGTCCATTCTCTGATGTTGTCCATTCATGACTTGTTCTGTCTTCCCCTCCTTCTGCCACCTTCGAGTGTTCCCTGCAGTACTGTTTTGGGCAGAATGTTGTGGCGGGTGACGTGGCCGAACCATGTCAGCTTTTTCTTCTTGACGATGGTGAGAAGGGGTTCCTGTGGACCTGCCAGCCGTGTTATTTGACTCTTGACAAATTCGTTGGTCTTTCGTTCTCTCCAGGATATGCCCAGTAGTTTTCTATGGCATTTTGTTTCGAATGACTGGATTCGCTTTGCTGTTTCAGCAGTCAATGTCCAGGTTTCACTTCCGTACAGCAGGATCGACTGAATTAGGGCTTTGTAGAGCTTTAGTTTGATTGGGAAACTGATCTCTTTACTTTTCCATATGGTGGTGAGTTTTGTCATGGAAGATGTTGCCATGGCTATTCTGACTTTGATTTCTGTCGTCGATCGCCCGTCCTTTGTGAGTGTAGCGCCGAGGTATTTAAAAGCGTCTACCTCCTCCAGTTGTTGGCCGTTCATGTAAATTTTAGTGGTGGCATTGCTCGTGCTGTTCACAAGTACTTTACTTTTCTCCGAGCTCACCTCCATCCCATATGCTCCAGCTCTGTTCTCAAGTCTGGTCGTAAGATCTTGCAGCTCTGTGTTACTTCCGCCCATGAGGTCAATGTCATCGGCAAACCGTAAGTTGTTGAGGGGTCTGCCGCCAATGGAGATGGTAGGGTGGAAGTCATGGAGGGTCTCTCTCATGATGTTTTCCAAGAACAGATTGAACAGGACTGGAGATAACAGGCATCCTTGTCGGACCCCAACTGTGGTTTTGAAGTAGTCTCCGACCTGATTGTTCAGAAGGACTGCACTGCTTGCAGTGTTGTATAGTGCTTGAATGGTTTGCACTAGTCCTTCTTCAATGCCAAACATTCTGAGGACCTGCCACAGGCCTTCGTGCCATACTCTGTCAAAAGCCTTCTTGAAGTCGATGAAGTTGTGGAACAGGTCTCTCTGATGTTGAAGATGTTTTTCCATCATGATGTGGCAGTTAAAAATCTGTTCGATTGTGCTCCTGCCTGCCCTGAACCCAGCTTGTTCCTCTGCAAGGTGTTCTTCTGCCTCCTTCTTGAGTCGATTCAAAAAAACTTTGAGCATGATCTTGCTGGCGTGGCTGATGAGGCTGATTGTTCTATAGTTTTGGCATTGGCGTAAATTCCCCTTCTTGGGCAGGGGTATGATGAGTGATTGTGTCCAGTCTGTTGGCCACTGTTTTGTCTCCCAAATCTTCTGACAGATAGCTGTAACATATGTGATGACTGTTTCGCCACCATGCTTGAGCAGCTCTGCTGGTATATTGTCTGCTCCTGGGGACTTTCCTACTGGTAAGCTGCGGATGGCTTCTTCCACTTCTTCCCTCAGTATAGGTAATGGCGAGGGTGCTCTTGATGTTGCTGCTTTCTCTTCTATTATGCTCTTGTCAGGTTGTATTGGGTAGTTGTACAGTTCTTGACAATATTCAGACCACCTGTTCAATGCAGCTGAGCTTTCTGTGAGGAGGTTTCCGGAGCTGTCTTCAATGACTGATGATTTGGTTTGAAGTGGTTTTGTGAGTTTCTTCAGGGTGTCGTATACCTTTTTACTGTTGCCCACTTTCATGCTTTTTTTCGATCTCATCACATTGATCACTGATCCACTTCTCTCTGGCCTTTAACATTGACTTCTTCACGAGATTGTTGGCCTCCCGGTATTCTTTAGGGTTGTAAGATAAGCAGCCCTAATTTTCAAAACTTTATTTTTCAGCATTCAGTGACATATTTTGAAAATTTGTAAAAAGTAATTACAGTCATCTATTGAAAAACTGTAACAATCTCAAAAGTAGACATAATAAATTTTTCAATGATGTATAATTTGTATGTCTTTGTTATGTTGGATAAATGTGCTGAATTTGTCAAATATAGCCAAAATCACGCGTCACCACAAAATGGCAGGATCCATTTCACTGCGACTCCATTGAGTTAACTGTATATTGTAATTTTAAAAATCTTATTTAACATTTGTTTATAAGGGTTCGAAGCAAGTGTTTGCTGTTACGCAAGAGCATATATATATATGTGTGTGTGTGTGTGTGTGTGTGTGTGTGTGTGTGTGTGTGAGTGTGTGCATGCATGTGTGTGTGTGTATGTGTGCATGTGTGTGAGAGCATGTACTTGTCCTGAACTGTCAAACCTTATCCCAGAACCTTCCTCAAGCACTGTGATCAAAATGGCTTTAGTGTTCAGAGGCTTTGTGATGGAAATTAATTTGTATTAGAAATTCTCAATATTGCATTCAAAAAAACAATTAAAAACCCCCCATCCTCATTGATGTCCCACTTTCTATGACATACCTGTCCTGTTTCCAAGCCACCGATTCCCATTTCACCATCCCTACCATGCCCAGGATTTTTTAAAATTTTTTTCCTTTATTTTTTAATTGTTGTATCCCCAGGGTTAGAAATTCATAGGGAGTTTATCAATGTTAGGCTGAAGAGAGAGACCATCAACCAGAAGGGCCCTACACTGCTGCTGGGTCACTTCAGAGCTCAGTGGCACCTATTCTGATTCAACATAAACAGCCACCTACAGGCAACCACATCTGCATAGTCATGGAACTGCACTGTGCTACAAGATGCTGATCTGTAGGCCAACATCACAAAGTTGTTCCTGCGATTGTCTCCCGGGAATCTCCAGAATTACAGGCTTTGACATGAACTCATCACAAGTATGGTGGAAGTGAACAAGACAAAATTGCTCACATTGGCATCTTTTGTGTTGGAAATGGCTCATGATTTGAGGCTCTGTTATGCTGGAAAATCAGCACAACCAAAAGCTTTGTTTGTGTTTGAAAATTCAGGAACATTCATATCCATACGTTTTGTTAAGCTGGCAGTCCTTCACGTCCACAGGATTTGCTACCTTATCAATTGATCACAGATTTTACAGTGTTACTGATCACATCTGTAGGTCTCAAAGCCTCCAGATTTGAATTACTTCTAGACACAATGCCTAAGGAAGACCCTAGGACAAGGACGAAAGTTGGCAACAGAGCTACACTAAGATATTTACGACCTTCTTATTAATCTAAGAAAACAGTCTCTTTAAATGGTATCTAAATTAAGCCTGGGTTTTTATCTTAATTTTTTTGGGGGTATTGTTTCTTTCATAGTTTAGAGTATAACAACTTAATATAAATGCAAACATGGCATATATAACATTTCTTTTCCAACTATAACAACAAAAGTACAACTAAACAAGCACATAATCATGTCAAAGAAATTCCTGCTATCAACATATCTGGATATTTTTAAGGACAAACTCAGTGCATGTGCTTCTTTGAATTATAAGTTTAAGTCATGTGCCTGTGAATAAGTGTGCCTGTGAGTAAGTGTATAAAACTTGTGAATGCATACATGTGTGGGCTTGCGCTTGCAAAACATGTTTCCTCAAAACTATACATGGAAAATAAGTGAAACCCATGCAAGTTAAAAGAATTATGTGAGCAGGATGAACATCACACTTTTAACCAAATGAAATATGAGCAAGATAACTGACAAACATGTACACATGTGAAAAACATGCAAAATGATAACATTCACATACACGACATTAGCAACACAGACAACAACAAAAAAGAGCGGCATGCAAGAGAAATAACAGTTGCACACACAAGGTGACATCAACAGGAGCAAAACACATAACCCCCCCCCCCCCCCCCAACAAATGATGGACCCTCATGCAACAAAATGCAACACATTCATCACGTATGAAATTCACAAACTCTAGTATGAAAGTGTTAGTGGCAGAATAAAAAAGTCCAAAACCTGAAAAGAAGGGGACCAAACCTGAGGCTGAGTGTGATTTAGCAGAAGCCTTGTGTTGGACTATATCAGAATCATTGTCGTCAGTCCACTTAAACGCTGTCTGACTCCGCTCAGGCAGCTCTTGGGACATGGAGCTAAAAAGGGCTGAGAGTGACTGCTGTTTGGGGTCTTTAACTACACAGACAACACGCAAGATTGGGAACAGGTTATTAAACTTATATTTTAAAAAAGCACAAGCAATGCAGAAATAAAGAAATGACAAAAAAAATTTATCACAAAGAATTTTGCAAATCAAAAACTAAGTAGGCATCCATGCATACTGCACAGGTGCATATGCATGCAAGCACACACACACAAACACACACCCACACTCCCATACACACACACATGCTCACACAGGCATGGAGTTTATACTCATCAAAACATGCATACTACTGCATATTTCCAACATAACCAAAATAACCCACAAAAACTAAAACAAAGCCAACATAAAAGGATACTAAAATAGACCAAAGCCCAAAGCACTGCCCACAGGGGTTTCTTGAAATCTTCTTCAAACATCAAAGAAGTTGGATCTTTCTGCTATACATGCTAACTGTAGAGCTAACAGATGCTGTGTGTGTTAAACACACTACCAAGTGACACACACTGTGCAGCAAATAGGACCTGCGTCTTAAACACTGTAATTACAGAGTGCTGCACATATTAATGGCACAGCAAGTAGAATCTGTCCACTAAATACAGTAATAATAACAACAACAAAAAAGTGCTACACACCCTAACTGTACAACAACAAGGTGCTACCAGTAAAGCACATTATCAAGGGGGGGCACAGCCTAGTGGTTACTGTCTTGCCTTTGTGATCTGATGGCCCAGGATCAAGACACCACGGAGGCACCAGTTTTAGGGGATTTTCCTATGGAATTCACATTAGTACTAACTCCACTCTCCCAGAAGTCTTTCAGATAAGACAATAAATCAAGATCCCTATGCAAATGCATGCAGAACATCTTGCAAACATGTTCAAAACCTGTTCAGCATTTCAGAAGAGCAGGCCATAGCATGCCAGTAGGAATGGACAAAAAAAAAACCCACCCCAAAAAACCCAATTAAAAACCATGCACACAGGTGTCGTGTTTAGACACCATCTGTGAAGTTGAAATGCCGCTATCTTAATGGGTGGGTAAAAATGGTCGCATACGCAAAATTTCACCATTCATGAACCTTGGAGTTCTAGTCAAGGAACAGCCCCCCCCCCCCCCCCCCCCCCTCAAAAAACCGACTCAAAGTGTGACAAACACAAAGAGTACAGCAAGTAGAGGTTGCATGTTAAACATAGTAATTACAAAGTACAACACACAGGGGCCACACAGCCAAGTAGGCGCTGTGTGTAATCTCATCATTCTGAAGTAATGCACCATACATCAAGTGGTGCTGTGCGTTAAACTATTATTATGAAGTACTGCACTTATCAACAATACATTAAGTGGTGCTGTGCGTTAAACTATTATTATGAAGTACTGCACTTATCAACAATACATTAAGTGGTGCTGTGCGTTAAACTATTATTATGAAGTACTGCACTTATCAACAATACATCAAGTGGTGATGTGTGTTAAACTATTATGATGAAGTACTGCTCACATCAACCATACATCAAGTGTGTGCTGTGCGTTAAGCTATTATTATGAAGTACTGCTCACATCAACCATACATCAAGTGTGTGCTGTGCGTTAAACTATTATTATGAAGTACTGCACTTATCAACCATACATCAAGTGTGTGCTGTACGTTAAACTATTATTATGAAGTTCTGCACTTATCAACCATACATCAAGTGTGTGCTGTGCGTTAAGCTATTATTATGAAGTACTGCTCACATCAACCATACATCAAGTGTGTGCTGTGCGTTAAACTATTATTATGAAGTACTGCACTTATCAACCATACATCAAGTGTGTGCTGTGCGTTAAACTATTATTATGAAGTACTGCACTTATCAACCATACATCAAGTGGTGCTGTGCGTTAAACTATTATTATGAAGTACTGCTCACATCAACCATACATCAAGTGTGTGCTGTGTGTTAAGCTATTATTATGAAGTACTGCTCACATCAACCATACATCAAGTGGTGCTGTGCGTTAAACTATTATTATGAAGTACTGCTCACATCAACCATACATCAAGTGGTGCTGTGCGTTAAGCTATTATTATGAAGTACTGCTCACATCAACCATAAATCAAGTGTGTGCTGTGCGTTAAACTATTATTATGAAGTACAGCTCACATCAACCATACATCAAGTGTGTGCTGTGCGTTAAACTATTATTATGAAGTACTGTACTTATCAACCATACATCAAGTGTGTGCTGTGCGTTAAGCTATTATTATGAAGTATTGCTAACATCAACCATACATCAGCATGTGTTAAGCTATTATTATGAAGTACTGCTCACATCAACCATACATCAAGTGTGTGCTGTGTGTTAAGCTATTATTATGAAGTACTGCTCACATCAACCATATATCAGCATGTGTTAAGCTATTATTATGAAGTACTGCTCACATCAACCATACATCAAGTGTGTGCTGTGTGTTAAGCTATTATTATGAAGTACTGCTCACATCAACCATATATCAGCATGTGTTAAGCTATTATTATGAAGTACTGCTCACATCAACCATATATCAGGTGTGTGCTGTGTGTTAAGCTATTATTATGAAGTACTGCTCACATCAACCATACATCAAGTGGTGCTGTGCGTTAAACTATTATTATGAAGTACTGCTCACATCAATCATACATCAAGTGTGTGCTGTGCCTTAAACTATTATTATGAAGTACTGCTCACATCAACCATACATCAAGTGTGTGCTGTGTGTTAAGCTATTATTATGAAGTACAACACACAGGGGCCACACAGCATAGAGGTACTGTGAGTTAATTTCATATTACTTCAAAGTCCTCTATATTACTTCAAAGTCCTCTATATTACTTCAAAGTCCTCTTCACTCTAACTGTACATCAAGCAGGTGTTGTGTGTCATCTCATATTACTTCAAAGTCCTCTATATTACTTCAAAGTCCTTTATATTACTTCAAAGTCCTCTTCACTCTAACTGTACGTCAAGCAGGTGTTGTGTGTCATCTCATATTACTTCAAAGTCCTCTTCACTCTAACTGTACATCAAGCAGGTGTTGTGTGTCATCTCATATTACTTCAAAGACCTCTACACACTAACTGTACATCAAGCAGGTGTTGTGTGTCATCTCATATTACTTCAAAGTCCTCTACACACTAGCTGCACATCAAGCAGGTGCTGTGTGTTAAACATAGTGATTACACAGTGTGAAACAATAACTTTACAACTTTTAGAGGTTGTGTGGAAAACTCATAATTCTGAACTATAGTACACGTCAACTGCTGAGCAAGTATGTGCTGTGGGCTAAACACGGTAATTACAAAGTACCATACATGCTAACTGTAATGCAAGATGCTGTGGCCTGAAGTGAACACGTTACATAGTGCAACACACAATAACTGCATAAGTGTGAACACCGTGTTAAACCACAGTAACTACACAGCACTACACACAATATCTGTAGAGCAAAACAAACAAAAAGTATCAAACACATGACTAGAGTGCTAAACACAGTAACTGTACAGCCAGTTAGGAGCTGTCTAAGACACCAGTCACAAAGGAAAAGAGCTTTCTGTTTTACATAGTAACTATGAATCAGGTGGGAGCATTCTGTTATACTGAACAGCATAGAACAAATGAGAACACTCGGTTGCAAATGCTGTATTTAAGGCCAAGCGGCCAACCTTTGGACAGACTTGAGAGAAATATTCTCATTTTGATACTACAGCTGCTCTTTGATTTTTTTCCCATTTCATTTGCCACAGGGTGGGATTAAAAAATTTTTTTTTTGGAGGGGGGGGAGGAAGGCTGACAAAGGAAAAAGAAAAAGCAGCTCTGCTACACATTATACATGTATCTAAAAAAGGAAAAGAATGCAAACAAAGTGCACACACATACACATAAATGTACACCTGAATGACACCTACAACTGAAACAAAGCAAATGAACAAGGCTGCCTAGCCCCACCTGCAACTTCAGAGACACAATTCTTTAAATAACAAATCCCCAAGTCTCAGGAACAGAGATACACTTCAGGAACACAGTCATGTGCTAGTACAAGATTCTGCGAGCACTACCACGAGAAAGTCAGTCACCCTGCTCTACCTACCAGCTACAGCACTTTTCAGTCTTTTCTCATTTTGAAACACTGCCCGCCCCAGCAGCTACAGTCAACTTGGTAACTGATGTAAGCAATTCCGATTGACAGAGACAGAGAAGAATATTAACTGCACTAAGATGAAAAGGGGAGGGGGGGGGGGGGGAGAAGAGAGAGAGAGAGAGAGAGATCAGTACCTGCCCCTTTTCTTACTTTCGCCTTTCAATCAAGTGGTTTATCTCACAAGCCCACTACCCTCCCCTAATGCCTAAAAATTCTGACCTGATAAGGACAACAACATCAAAACAGTGCCATTATCTGGTCATGGGTGGTGGATGGTAGGGGCTGGGACCCAGCTCACATGGAATTTTGTATGAATACTCCTAACCAACACAGCAAACTTCAGTATGGGGGTGTTCTTTTCTGGGACACTGTCACCTGTCGGCATCACTGGGTGTGCAACACTGACTGCTGCATTCAATGACACCAAAACGATTATCCTCACCCACTGGTTCTGGGCTTCACCTCGTCTACTGATTTCAAGGATTCTTGATGCCGTTTTCTTTTTTTTGGGTGTTTTTTCTGGGCCATGAAGCAAAAAACTGCTTTTTTGGGACAGCCTTTACTTTTGCACTGTTTTACTGGGATAAACACAGGCTTTGCGTGGCTAAAGGCAGCCCTGAATAACTTACAGAGTAAGGAGAAAGAAAGCACAAGCAGAGACACTGAGACACACACCAGTACTGCCCGCCACAATCCCACTAACCTTTCTTTGGTTTCTTTGCTGCTGGCTTCTTGGCTTTGGAAGAGGCTTTGGGGGAAAATATGTCATCCATGCCGTCTTTTTCTGCATCAAAATGGTGGCACACACTGAGATAACCACAATTTGATATCTAAAGTATAACACACCAGAATCATGAAATTAAAAAACAACAACATGTAAATCAAGAAAATAAATTTTAAAAAACCACCTTATTGTGCACAAAACAAGACAAATCACAAATGATAAAAGCATAGTAGGATTCACAGATAAACAGTAATACACATGTTTTTTTTCTTATTCTTTTACATCTATTTATTTTCTAGGGGGGTAAATTTTATACGGAACACTTCTGCAAAACTATAACAATACTTACTTTCTCCCCTCCCCCCTCTCCTTTTTTTTTCCTGAGAGGGGCACTCTATAATTTTTCTTTGCAGTCTTACCGAACCAAAAAAGAAATCAGTAGTGTTTACCTTTCTCCATGGTGAATCCCTCGTCACTGTCAGAGAATTCCATAGGGATGATAGGTTTGGAGGGTTCTGCTGTGACCGGGGCACTGAAACACCAGCTCTATGTAGACAGAGGCTCAGCACACACAGAACAACTTTCATGCCCTTTGCCACGCTTCTCCTTTACAGCTTTCACACTTGAGTACAACTAGCATTTCACTTAATAAAATTACATAAATGACTCACACAAACAGACATTTAAGAATAGACTACAACACCGAGAACTGCGTATAAAAGAATGGATGGCAAAATATAAACCAATCAGCATAGATTTTATGAAATGACTTCTTTGAAAATTAAATGAATTCCCATCCCCTTTAAAAAAATTGTTGTATTTCTTAAAAAGTACAGGAGTTTATTATAAACGAACAATAATGTACAATAAAAGACAAAAAATGAAAACAGTATTTATTGCATTTCATACATTATGTTACTTAACAAATAGCACTGAATACGTAAGTTATTTGTTACTTTGTAGGAAGTACATTAACATACATATCAAACATTATGAGAGAAGAAAAAACAAAAAAACCCCGAGATAATATGTACTCCATCTAAGGCTAATTTCTTTAACCTTTGTGCCGAGACATTAATGTGTCAAAACTGTAGTACTAATAACCTGATGCTATAACAAATCTGTTTGTCTGCCTGCTTTTAAATTGTTTGGACAAAAGATATTTAACAATATCAGTCTCCACCAACTGCTGCTTTCCTCTCAGTAAGCATGTAACGGCGCTTTCTGTTTAGTGTCTGGGTAATGGACAGAATCTTCATTCAGGCTTGCTTCATCAGATTTACCTTGCTTTGAGTTTGGGTTTTGGAGCATGATCTGAATCGTCATCTGAGTCCAGCTTGAACGACCCTTCGTCGTCAGAAATGTCTCCAAATGTTTTCCTGGGTGCTGCTGCCTTGGTTGAATAGTCTTTGTTATCATTGGAGAAACCGCCGTATGATTTCTTCGGGGCTGCTTTAAATGGGCTTTCTTTCTCTTCATCATCTGAGACACTGACGAAGGTTTTCTTAGAGTCCAGTTTGGGTCGATAGTCATCCTCCTCATCAGAAATGCCTCCGAACGATGTCTTGGATGCTGTTGTCTTGGTGGGAATGTCGTCATCGTCATCTAAATCGGACATGACTAGCGCTGGGGATGGCTTTCTGGCAGGAGAGGGCTTGGAGGAGAAAGAATTGGGGATGTCATCACCACTGCTCACTCTCTCCTCGTCCATGTCATCATCAAAGGTGTATTTTGCCCTGGAAGCTGTCAGACAAAGGACACACTAATGTGAGGCTGTTCTTTTTATCCCTGTTTTATGTTCATATCTTGACCATGAAAATCATCATCCCCCAAAATTTTTGGGGATGAACGAAGTATAGAATATTCAGTATTAATCATCAAAATTGGAAAATATGAAGTATTAGCAAAACTCCATTCAAAATAACTTTTATGTATTCCCTCAGTATTGGAGCTGATTAAGAAAAGAAAGTGAAATGGAGCTGGAACTTGGTAACAAAACAAGTGACTAATCCCAAAAGACATTTTCTTTTATTTAATTCAAACTGGCAAACGAATTGATTTTTTCCCAGTCTTTTTACAACTCTGGTCAAATATAAAACCATTATCTTACATACTACATTTCCTGGGGAAAAAACCTAAGACAAATTTTTTAAAAAAGGCCCCCACCGCAGCACAGACTAAAACCCTCCCCCCCACCCCCTCCCCAAAACCTGACAACCCGAAAACTACAAATCCATACAATACATGACACCAGTCATCACTTCTCGTTTAGAAAATGACTAAAACTTTGAAGTCCTTGTAATGGCACACTGCCAGACCACCACACCACGACAATCACTGACCAGCAGCTCTGCGGGGACCTCTGTCACGAGCAACCGCCGCAACAGCAGCCGCCATGTTGTCTGCATCCATGTCCGACAAGTCGCTCATCTCCCCATCCTCCTCGTCAGAGTCAGACCACGGGTTTCTCTTCTTCCCGCCCTTTTTCCCTTTCCCTGGAGACTTGCCTACACTCCCAGGGGTACTGGCAGCGCTTGCTGTTGCAGCAGCTGCAAGGAAGAAGACAAACTTTCTTTTGAGTGAATTATACACAGCAACCATACTTGTGCCTCATTTCTTCAATGATGAAGGAAGGGGAATTAGGTATGAGATGGGAAGGTCCTGTCTGTCAGTTAATAAATTTGAAACATGAATTCATGTATTTCTACTTATACATACTTTGGAAAAGTTTTTCTTTTTATACATACTTTGGAAAAGTATACATGATAATGAATTCAAATGATATACGAAGTAAGGTACCCATGTCCTATCACCCTGCTAAAGTATATGACCTGTGTGTGTGTCTGTGCTCTTTTGAAAAACATTTGACTATTGCAATTTTATTTCATAGATTTGGTCTGCAGCGTACCATGATTGTAATATCTGTTTGAACTATTGATTATTTGTCATTGGTTGTATGACTGTGTAAGATTAGGTCGAATGCATGCGCTTTGATTTGTCTTTGCAAGATATAGCGCTATATAAGTTCCATTTATTATTATTATTATTTAAGGTCCAAACAGCAATGCCAACCCCCCCACCCCTCTGCTAGAGAGTAGCAATGTTTAGGGTATAAGGGATATACAAGTTAATGAAATTTTATTCTCAAGTATTTAATATTAAACACAAATAAACTGATACTTAGTTTTCAAATAGGTTTGCCTATAGAGAAGTATTGCTCATAAATGAAAAAAAAAGTTACTCTCAATACCCTCGTCGCAGCGCTACAAAAAAGTATCCACACCTAGGATTGCAGGCTTTCCACCTGGAGCTACATCACCAACAAAGGAGGATTGAGATTGAAAAAGAAAAAAAGTACGGGCAGGCGCACCTTTCCCACGGCCCCTGCCCCCACCACCTCCTCCTCCTCCTGTGCCTGCTGATTTGCGAGGCTTCTTGACTTTAGCCGTGCCGTCAGCGTTGAGGGTGAGCCGCAGTGTGTCCTGGCCTGTGGCCTCTCCATTGTCCTTCACACTGCCTCCCTCTCCCTCCAGGTCATCCAGGTCCTCGTCACCCAGCACTATTTTGTCCTTTTTCTGCAATCATGTCCTCAGTGCAATGGATTCACCACCGTTCAACTCCTCATGCAAAATGGTTAATATTCATTCAAACACAATCTCACAATATAATGCATACATAGCAATGCATTGCTTTAGAACAGTAACATGCCCCACATTGGACGTTGATTTTTAGGGTTGCCTGAGGCACCAAACTGGGATGCCTTGCAGTTACTACAGTCCCTAAATCGAATAGCTCCATTGGGACTATAATATACTCCCCCCTCCCAAACACCCCACACAATTTTTTACGATTATAAGCAAGCCTCATTTACAAAAAAACTCTTTAATTTGTTTATTTATACCACTTTAAGTCACGAGATTTCTCTGCGTGAAATTCGGGCTGCTCTCCCCAGGGAGTGTGTCACCACAAGAGCAGCGCCACCCTTTTTTTTTGCTCTGCAACTCTATTTTGTTTCCCTATCAGAGTGAATTTTCTTCTAAGAATTTTGCCAGGGATAACTATCTTGTTGCCATGGGTTCTTTTACGTGCGCTGAATAATTTTGTGTAACACACGGGATCTCGGTTTATCGCCTCATCCGAAAGACTAGTATCCAGACCACTACTCATGGTCTAATGGATGGGGAGAAAGTTTCGGGCCCAAACAGGATTCGAACCACGGCACACGACCTGGACTTTTCGCTTTCTAGACAGGCGCGTTACCTCTAGACCACCGATTTACACATTTACAAGAAGAAGGCATTAAGTGACTCTGCCATTTTGAAAAATATTTTCATGCTGATAGTGCCTGTGATTATTGTCTCCAGTTAATAAGCTCATCCCTGAATCTTCTTGACAGAGGAAGTGGCCTAGGTTTAGCTCCAATTGGGCCAGAGTGAGTTACTAGCTAATGACAGCGACACCAGCAGGGTGTGCTGCACAGTACTTTGCTATTCCCTCTATTTCATGTTATGCCCACAGGTTGTCCTTAATAATTGTTTTCTGTTCTCTTCTTTTCAGCTCACAAAAACTATACATACATATATATCTCTTTTGTCTGTCATTACCTTGGCTGCTTTGCTTTTCTTTGCAGCTTCTGCCTTCTCAGCTTTCATCTTGGTGGCGTGGTCAATGCGGGGTTCCACGCGCCGGCCCATGGGGGAAGGCAAGGTGTCCACCATGGCTTTCTTCGACTTCACCTTGCCCACCTTGCCCAGCTTGCCCACCTTCAGGGTCAGGGCCTCTCCCGCTCCGTCAGTGCGCTCCTGCTCCTCCACCTCCTGTTGTCAATCACATTTGCTTTTGGGTTTAGTTTTCACAGGGAGATGCCACACAAAAGCACACTGTTCCATACATACTGGTCATTTAGCAGGCACTTCACTACAGGCCTAATAATAATAATGTATGGAATTTATATAGCGCTGAATCTTGTAAAGCAACAAATCAAAGCGCTCAACCCCATGACCTAAGCCTTGTGTGCCATTCATATAAATCAGCCACATCTCACATACTCTTCCCTCAAAAACAGGTAAGTTTTTGAAAGAGGGTGTAAGACGCTATGGAATGCATTCACACACAGGTTGTTGTATAATTTTAGATATTCATACAGGGAGGGTCAGAATTGTCAACTTCTGGGTAAAACCCCTTAAGTGGAGGTCTCTGCAGCCACTCAGGCACAAACCCACGCTCTTCAGATCGTTACGTTCAACACCACAGGCAGGAAATTATTTTGAATTTTAATATATACAAACAATATTGATGTAAAAATAAAAATTATCCCTACCTCTGAAACCTTTCCAAAGACAGGTTCTCAAAAAAGCTAAAGCATTATATGGAAAGATAATCCATTCTTTGATGAACCACAGCAGCACTTTTACCTGACTTTAAAGCCAATCTTCCTATTCCACAAATGAAAATACTTTTCTTAAGAAGACTAAGAAAATACAAAGTCATCTCAAGATATGGGCCAGTTTGCAAAACGTCTTTCAGAGACTTATATTTGTGTTAAACTTTTATTTGATGGGTGGTGAACATAATAGTGATTATGGTTTAAAACAAAATCCTTACAAATGCCTTTGCTTAAAAGGGACAAAACTATGACCTGTCCTTTTCACACGACACGTTACCTGTCAACTATCAACCTATGGAGCAGCAATTAGCACTGAGGGCCTGTGGACAACAGCACACTCACATCCAGCATGATGAGGAACTGCTCCAGGTCATCCTCCCACAGGTCACTGGAGCTCTTCCGGCGCAGCTCTACCAGCTCGTCCCTCTGTCAACCAATGGCATCGGAATCAAAACAGCTGTTTGCAGTGACCGACTCACAACACAAACACACCTGCTGAAAACTCATCTTTTACTTTCCCTGGTCTTTGTTTCAATCAAAAGTTATAGCGCAAATAGAAATAAGTGTTTGCTTTCAATTAAGAACTGTGTAAAAGAAAGCTTTGCCGAGTGTTGATAAAATCACAAAACATTCCATAGATTTACATATCTTTCTATATTCACTCTGTGTGGAACTTCTACCGACAGCGGCAATGGAGACAGTTGAGTTAAAGTTAAGTTGAGTTATATATTCATGTAGATGTATGCCCTTCCACACAGAATATACATTCACACACAGGCACACACTCACAGACATACCCTCCATAGATACACACACTACAATTTAACCGCCCGTCTGCACTGTACCTTGGACTGTCCTTGTTTCATCAACTCATCCTTGCGCTCTTTGGTCAAACTCCAGAGAGGCAAGCTGAGGATGTAGTTGAAGTCAGGACCTCCTGTGCTGTCAGAGGCTGTGCTGGCGTTGTCATCAAAGTCATCCCCATCATCCTGAAGTGAGAAATAAAACAAAATAACACTTCACTCTTTACATACACTTTCGAGGAGCACAATCACTACTGTGGCAAAGTCAAGAGGAGAAAGAACTGAAAGAGCTCTGTGTCAAGCAGACTGACAGCCAAAGTGTTCAGTCATGCAATGGCCACTCAGACCTTGCTGTTGTACGTCTGCAAAAGACAGCACATAGAAGGACAAAACACAAGAACAATCCTTAATCATCTTTAATTGCATTCTTTCTGATAATCACAAGATACATGAACAATCTGTCTGTGTGTTTGTGTGTGTCCATGTGTATGTTACTACAAGACAGAGAGAGAGAGAGAGAGAGAGAGAGAGAGAGAGAGAGAGAAGAGAGAGAGAGAGAGAGAGAGAGAGAGAGAGAAAGGAAGAATGACCGACCTTGCCCTTGGACTGTGCCTCTTTCCAGGCCTTGACAGGATCAGAGTCATACCCTCTCCTCACCAGCATCTGAATGATCTCTTTCTTTGGTTTGTTCTCTGTTGGCACGCACACACACACACACCGTGTCATTCAAACAGAAAACAACATCATACACATACCACAAATGAAACAGTCTCAAACCTGTCAGATGAGAGTTATCAAGCCTGTTCATCATTGTTTAAGAAGTATAAATGTGTTCTTACCCCCCCCCCCACCCCCCCCCTCACACTACACATTATTTTAAAATGACATTTCTTTGCTGATTTTTTGGGGTACCCTTTAAATGCATTCTTTTCTTTCTCTTTGAACAGGCATACAGAGTTCATAACAGAATAACTTTTTTGATGACAAAAGAAAAAGTGATAAAATCAAAGAGATGTGGCAAATAAGAACATTACAGGAAAGAAGTGTGCCTTTAGCTTTTGATATTTGTCAGAGCTTTGCTTCTAACCTGTTATTTTGAAGAAAAAAACCCACTTCCTACTACTCCTCCAAAAGATAAATGCAAGAATACATAAAATCTGAAGTACTTGTCTGATTACACCAACACTAGCAAATTGTCGGCAATCAAAACATGTGTATCAAAGTATATAAACCAATAAGTGATCGCACCCTGGTAAAGGGAGGGTGGGATAGCATTGTGGTTAGAGCACTGCCCCTGCAATTTGATGGCCCGGGATTGAGCCACCACTAAGACACCCACTCTAGGGGATTTTTCCTTGGAGTTAACATTAATACTGACTCCACTCCTTCAACAGTTCTTTGGATGAGACTATCAACTGAAGCTTCATGAGCAAATACACACATAATATCTTCTTCTTCTTCTCTTCTTCTTCCTTTTTTGTCATGTTTCTCTCAGGGGACATATTAGAACTGGTTCTGCCTTTCAGAAAAGTAGGCCATTCATGGCAGTACAAACAATGACAAAAATATCTTAAAAAACCCAAAAAACATATGCCCACTGGTGTGCCCAGACCAAAATCTGAAGTCGGACTGTAGCTACCTTAAAGGTGGGTAAAAACGGCCACAAAAGTAAAAATCAGCAGAAAAGCAGAATTTTTTTTTTTTTAATCCCAACAAAGTGTCCCATGTTTTTGCTCCAAGAGCGGACTTACCGATCACAACTTTGCCCTCAATCTTCTCCAGGATGAAGCGGGCAATGTTGTCCAGTTTGCAGGACTCAGCACCCAGCATGCCCTCCAAGTAATTCTTGCGCCGTTCGTAAAAGTCAAGGCGGACTTCGAAGAACTCTCGCAAGATGTCCTCCACCTTGAAGTACTTCTTGATACAGCCTTTGTTGTCAAAGAGCACCTGAAAAAAGGGTAAGATGGCAGGCTGTTGTCATCTCTTTGACCAACAAATCAGAAACTTTTAAATATGTTGGGTGTTTTTTTTTCTACTGCTGACATTTCATTTTCCATCCATTTCCTATAATAACTTTCATAATCTTTGGGAAGATTTCTCCTCTCCCAGTTCTTTCTTTTGCTTTGTATTTATTTTCTCCTCAGTTCACTTGTTTCCAATAATCTCCGTAAGCCTTCAAGCTCTCTCAGCACAAATAGTACTGGGTTAAATACAGAATCACTGAAGTGCAACAATATTACTTTTGATTGGCTTACTCTAGCACACCAATTGTTATTTTGTGTTTTTCAATCAAATTACTATAAAATACAGTTGACACATCAGGAGAAAATATTCATAAAACACTGCTACAACTGCCAGCCAGATTTTTCCCAAGAATGCGGCCAGGGTAGGGACAGATACTCACTTTGATCACTGTACAAAAATCTTTATGATTTTAGTCTCAGGCCAGTCATGCAATGGAGAACTCACCATGTTGGCACTGAGATTGGCCTGTAGCTTGAAGACTTTGTGCAGACCTGTCAGTTCTGCCTGGGCCAGCTTTTCTGGCAGCATCTTCACCACAAACTTCACTGTTGTGTCTGTGTGGTACTCCTTGTAGTCCCTGCACACAGCAGTTCCTCTGTATCACACTATGAACACATGTCAATGAACACAACAACTGTGTATGATGCAAACTCTCCTACACACCAATTCTGTAGCAAAAAAGCAAACAATAAAAACATTGAAACTAGCAAAAACTGATGTCTCTGTTTCAAAAGGTTAATTGAGAAAAACGCTTGCTTTGTGTAGATCTACATGTTTTAGCACATGTGTATGTACCTGTGTGTGTGTGTATATATATGTGTGAGCATGCGTATGTGAGTTTCTCTCTCTCTCTGTATGCATAAGTGTACATGCAACATAACAACATACATGCATCTTAGTATGCAGTGCTACACATACAAAAATACACTGCAACAAAATAAACACCACTATCACCAGAATGTCCCCGCTGCTCCTCCTCCACACCCAGCCCTTCCTCTGCACAGACACTGCCGCCCCACACTCACGTGATCATGGGTGGAGCCTTCTCAGTGCCCTGTAGCATGGGCTCCAGCACCTCCTCCTTGTAGTACTGGGTCCAGGTGCGAACAGGCAGCTCTGTGATCTCCACTGTGGCATCATCCAGCACAGCTACCTCCCCACTGCAGATGTACCGGTTCTCTCCCACCTCCTCTATCGTTCCACGGAACCCCTTGAAAGATGGGATCTTGAAGAAAAAGAAAAACATTCTCAAAACTACAATGGGACTTGTCAATTGTAGTACACACGAAACAATTACCAATAATACAAAAATATGGTTTAGAGACAGCTAGTCACATTTGTTGCTATGCTGACCACAACAATGCCGTTAAAAGAAAGTTTGTAGCTCAATTGACTATAACAGTATTATTTAGGTTATCAAGGTGCCCCAGAAGAAAAATTTCATTGAAACATCTCAAAACTTTCAAAAGTTGGCTGAGAAAAATGCATCACAACATAATACAACACAAATGATTTTAGGAATAAGGTATATGTCTCTGATACAGATTTACTCATTTCATGATTTGGCCATAATTTTCCATTACTTTTCATTCTTATTGTCAAAGTGTATGATGTCTTAGCTTTTTCCCACTTTTCTCTTGAATGTAAACTTTTGAAAATAACGTATCATCTTTTTTATTTCTCAACATGAACTTCACGCTTATTGCAAAGCGCTCGAGTTCTTGGATATCATATATATGTCCCTCACTTTAGCAATTAGAACTTGTAGAAGAACAAGAAAAATGAAGGTGAGAAGTAGAAGCAGTGGCAGTAGAAGTAATAGGTGTTGATGGTGGTTGTGGTACTGGTTGCAGCACAAGCACTAGTAGTAACGGTGGTGGTGGTGATACTAGAAGTAAGAGAAGCTAAGGTCACAAGAGAGGTGCATTTGTCAGTCAGTGTGGCTGCAACTTATATAATGTTGAAAGAAAAATGCAGCAGAGAGCAAAGTGGAATGCATGTTGCTGAGTCCAAACTGAATCACACATGCCCCTACTGGTGCAGCTCCATAGAGAACCAGGTGTGGGCACCACTACATGAATGTGTCTGTGGCACAAAGGTGGCCGAGTGTACAGTGGAGCTCAAATGTGTGTGTGTGCGTGAGTGTGTGAGCGCACACACATGGGTTTGTGCACAAATACAGCATGTTATGGTGGCAGCGCGGATGATGGTGGGGGGTGGGGGTGGTTTACGTTCAGGTTTAAACAATAGCAGAAGGGTTTCAGGCTTGCACATGATCATTGTGCTGTGTCTTCATGTCCCGTTAAAGGACTGTGTCTTTGTGCTCACTAGTGCTTCCTTTTAAAGCCACTATTATGAAAAATCACTTACTATAACCATCTTAACGTTTCCTATGTAACCACTGTTTTTAAACATATAGGACTGGTTTAGCCTCAGCTTATCAGGTTACAGTTCTGTGCATGTGTGTGTGTGCATGTGTATGTGTGCACATGCACAAGTGTGTGGCATGTGTGTATGTGTGATTTAATGACAATCAATCATGACATCAACTTGTATTTTATATGTGTAAATCTTATTGTTTCCTCTTTGTGTTTTTATAACTTGACAATAACTTTCCTCAGCAAAGGGCAATGACTATATTCCATTTAATAGTAGATGCAGCAGGTTAATGGTGGTAGTAGTAATAGTAGTAGAAATAGTAGGAGTAGCAGAGTAGTAGGAGTAGTAGAAGCAGCAGCTGAAGTATTTGCAGCAGTATCAGTAATGCAAAATGTAGTCTCATCTGGCATACCATGGGCAGAGGATCAAGTCCACTCAGCAGTCGTTTGATGTTGGCCACGATCTCCCGCACATCAAAGTTGGGGATCTTGGTGCTCCAGCCTGTGCCGATGCCATCAGATCCGTTGATCAGCACCATAGGCACGATGGGGCAGTACCACTCTGGTTCAATGCGCTGGTTGTCGTCAAACAAGTGCTCCAGTAAACTGTCGTCTTTGGCGTTAATGAGATGTCGAGCCAATGGGCTGAGACAGACAATAAGGACGTTAGTATTTTCTTGTGATATTCTGATAGTTTCTTCAAGTTCCCAGAACAGTTATATGTGTGTATATGTATGCACAGATGTGTGCACCCCCCCCCTCCCCTGGCAATAGTAATCTGAAATATTTATCATCATAATTACGCTTTATTGATGTACATATAAAAAAACCCAAACAAACCAAAAACACACAAGAAAACAAATTAGGAGACAAAATAATTGAATAAATAAAATCAATACAAACACAACACACACATATTAAGAAAATTCAAGACAGGACTACCTAGCAAAATGCCAGTTTTATGATAAAACGACATAGATATTTCTTTTAACAACAAAATTCCAAAATCAAATAAACTAAATCCAATTACAGTTTAACAGGTGATGTATTTTTAACAGCATAAGAAAGTACTAACAGTGCAGATAGTCTACAGAATAACAGGATACATTTAACACCCAAACTTTTCACTCTACAACCAAACCCTATTTTCAGTGTGCACATTTCTGCCTGAAATCTAATACCTAAACTGTTCACTCTCCACACACAGCAAATTTCTGTGTACACTATTCTGCCTAAAATCTAATACCTAAACTGTTCACTCTACACACAGAGCAAATTTCTGTGTACACAATTTTGCCTAAAATCTAACACCTAAACTTTTCACTTTGTACTCAGACCTAATTTCTGTGTGCACAATGCTGCCTGAAGGGTATGCCAGTATCAGAATTAGCTGACCCCTGAGCATGTCCTCCTCCTCTTCACCCACCTGAGCATGGTGAAGATGTAACGGGGACTGGCAGCATCTTTGCCTCCATGCAGACGTGTTCCAAACTGACCGATGGGCTGCAGCAGGTTGAGGTTGTTGGAGCCCACAAAGTTCTGAGCCAGGTTGATGATGGTGCTCATCAGGGAATTCTGACAACAGTCACTGATTCAGTCACTACGTTAAACACCAACTTCAACGGCAGTACAGTTGTTACTTAAGACTCTGCAGTTCACAAACAGCTGAGAAACAAATCTGAGGCCAACAACATTCAAAATGATTCCTAGAACACCAAGTACTGAAGGCAAATGAAATATAACAATAATCATGATCTTCTATGTTCAACATGCAATCATTTTCCAAAAGAAAAGGAGTTGCTAGAGAAATCAGGATGTGCTATAGAACAATAATGTCACAGACAGGACATGGGCAGACTACCGATTTGGGTGATCCCAAGGACATATGGACATGGTTGAGATATACTTGCTCTAACATTTCCAGTTTTCAATTTTCTTTGGGGGACTTCACTGTGACTGCAACATTCTATATGGGTTACAGCACACCTATCATAAAATACAGTATGCAAATCCTTGACAAAATGATAACCCAATGACTTGTTGAACCAATGGAGCACAGTTCACCAAACACCGACATAAGTCATGAGGTTGACATGGGTTTGATCTCTGCCAAAACAAAACAACATCCTGAAAATTGTTTGTCTTTCCCAGCTCTGTGGACTGCCAGTAGACTCAACTGTAATGACAGCACACATTGATTGTCCCCTTGGTCAACAGAGGCCAAGCAAGTCTTCTTTTCTGCTCTGTTTGTTTGACTGAAGGCAACAGTAGTGTTGAGATGCTGTTGGTTGTTTGGGTTCCCCAGCTTAACACCCTGGGGGTCACCCAAAATAAAGTATACACTGGGTGAGAAGTTTGCATGTGAGGCTGTTTTCAAGTACCTTGCCACATAGGCAGCCATAGACCGGCTTCAGAGAATGTGTTGACATAAGGACAGGGATCACCTTGTCCCCCCCTCCTCCATTACATCACTTTTACAACTGAGGGGATTGTTTTACAGTCATGGATAAATTTTTTGTTTAAAAACCCACAAGAAAACAAAGATATGTCTCCTGGATAAAATGCTATCACCCAGTATTGCACGTTGCAGGCTTCTTGTATAAAGAGCAAGTTCTACCGTGTATGAACAAAATCCCAAGTTTGTGAAATAGGATAAATCAGCGGGTGTACAGTGAAGGAGCAAATACAGCGGCGGTAGAAGGCAGGCAGCGATATACTATACTCACCTCCCCATGATGATAGGCTGACTGTTCTGCCACTGAACCTGCCAGCTGAGCCACCTTGATTTCTTTCTGCGTCAGGTTGCGCTTGACACAGGTGAAAATGACCTTACGCTGACCTGGTTTCAGGCCGTCCATGAGGGAGGGAATGGAACGCACGTTGTCTGCGTTGCTGAACAGGATGAGCTCACGGTTGATGAATTCGTTGTATGTTATGGTTCGTGTGTCTTTGGTGTACAGGTACAGCTGTTGCAACAAACAAACCAAGCAGTGTTCATTTCAGGCACCTGATTTCCATTCCTTAAATAATTTTTTTTAATTTTTAAAACCCGAAACAGGTATTATGAAGTTCTGTGCCATTTATGTAGTAAAATAATGAAAGCTTCTCTTACACAAAAATTAAGTTTCATTCTTGCCTCTGGCAATGGCCTCTAACACAGATCTTTTTACTGTCTTGATATTAGAAAATTCTATCCTTATTTACAAAGTAATGAAATAATAGTGTCATGAAAATACAGACTCCTACCCCTGGAGAGGTCAGCTTATTACTTATATCCACATGCTTTCAGACTTTTCAAGCACTATGGCAAAGGTGACATGTCTAGCGGTCTTGTAGATTCATGTGTTTTTGTCACACAAGCTGTTCTTCAGAAATTACTTAGGCACCCACACCAAGTTATTTTATCTATGAAAGGATTTCCTTCTTGGACAATGCTTCTGTTCTAGGCCTTGGCAGACTCCTAGAGCTTAGGTGCTCAGTTGTCAGAATCTTATTCCAAGCAGCCATGTCAAATATACTACTAATGAGAACTAGAAACTGAAATACACCATACCAAACAAGCTCAACAACAAAAAACGGATACAAAGTAAGATACCCCAAAATCATTCAATCTTAAAGCAAACATGGAGTAAAAGGTCTTCTCACACAAAGAAACACACACACTAAATAAGAAGATCATGAAAAGAGGGTAAAATGATAGTCAAATTCTCTTCACCACAACAGGAAAAAACCCAACAACTGAGCAGACATAAAATCCAAGTACAGGGCAGAGAATCATAGACCAGCACTCACTTCTGGCAGTCCCATCTCCATGCGGCGCTTGCGTTCCTCCATGTAGTTGGTGAGCCACTCCTTTCTCTCCTCCACCTTCTTCTTGCTGAAGGCCAGGTTGATGGAGGTGTCATCGCCAGGTCCACTGTAGTGGAAAGGGATCCGATGCCTTGGCATGTCTGAGAAGTATTCCTTGGCCTCTTTGGAGGTCGAGGTACCCAGACCTACACAAGCAGAGTCACAGTCACTTATTTTGGTCACTCTTTCCAGGAGGAAAAGATCTTGTGGTCTTGAATGTGTTTTTCTTATCAACAGATATCAGTGTTAGTGTGGTTATAAATAGAGGAGCCTAACAGACCTACCCATTCTGAGAATGTGTGCATTCATGGCCACATAGGTGTGCATTCATGGCCACATAGGAATCGGTATCATGCGTGTCTTCACCTGCACTGATCTACTGTTAGTGAAATTTAACTTCATTAACTTGACACAGTCATAAAACAAATTTTGAAAAAGCATTTAAACTTTGTTTCCATTTTGTCTTAAGGACATTTCTGAATGCACAAATCTCCGTCATATTAAAAACAGATCCAACATATATTCCGAGGCAAGTCAATACAATGGATTTGTTTCTTCCCTTGGTCTATTATACTAAACAAACTAGGGGCAAGGCTGTGAGTGAAGGGTGAGCAAGACAGACAGAAAGAGAGGTAGACAGAATCCAAAGCAGAAAGACAGACAAGAAATAGGATGTGAGGCAGAAAGAGAAAGCTAAGAGCAGAGAGCAATTAGCCAAAAGCAAACACCTTTGTAGTACTTGACTTTCCAAGTGTGCCAGTTTTCAGTTCTGCTCTTCCACTCCTCAAATTCTGGCAAGCTGAAAAACGACTCCTCTTGTTTGCCCTTTGTCACCTGCACACATCAATGGGCAGGCACACACACACACACACACACACACACACACACACACACACACACACACACACACACACACACACACACACACACACACCAGAAGTTTTCGTCAAAATAACATTAATAAAAGTCATCTTGTCAAGAGTTGTATCAAATTACGCAAATAAAAACTGATGGAAAGAATGGTGTTGTTGAAATAAAAACCAATACACTATGTCATCATCCTTACAGAGTTTATGTACCCATTTTACAAATTTTAAATGGGTCTAATCAATTATTTAGATTTAACTTAATTACAAACTCACACACACAAGCCCACACAAAAAAGTCTCGCTCCTGCACAAGCGTAGACAATAAATATCAATATTGATGGGATCTTGCGCACAAAACACATACAAATAAACTACACATACTCCTAAGTTCTGCTTTTAGCAACAAATTGCTCTGAAAACAAAATGTGCTTCACAGACCTTGACAATGGGGGTGATGAACTCCTCCACAAAGTTCTGCTGGAGCAGGTTGGGCCAGAAGTGGTGGATGAAGTTGATCAGCAGGCCCTTGATGTGGGATCCATCCTGATCCTGATCAGTCATGATCATCAGACGCCCGTACCGCAGTGTGCGCAGTTTGTCCGGGGAGTCGTACTTCTCCTTGAAGTGCAGACCCAAGATCTTGATGATGTTGTTGATCTCCGCATTGTCCATGATCTGCCCAATCAACAGCATGGTCACACAAGTGGGTCACTTCTCAATGTTAAAACTCTGCCAACTTGTTAAAGCATATCTCTGCACTTATCTGTACATTTCCTGGGAATAAAAAATTACTTCACCTTTGTGAAAAATTGTCTTTTCATAACTGATTAATTCATGAAAACAAACCACAATACATTGCTCTTTAAATTAAAAATAAAATAAAAAAGAACATTTCAAACATCTGCCTTTTATTTCTATCTAAGCGTGACTTCCTATGGAGAACTGGATAAGAGGCATTATAATGATATCAACGTCATGCCAGCAATATTTAAGATTTCTGTATCTAAGAATTGTATAGTGCAATGCAATACTAAGCGAAGAAAACAAATATATTGCATAGATTCTGACTTCATTTGACTTGACTCGACTTTTCCCTCAAGTCTTGGATGTGTCACTGCAGCACATGACTGAATTTTTCTGCAAAATGGCTCAGGCAATTTAACGTGACAGAGCCATCCATCTCCTGGTTATTAAGTAGACACTGGATGTGTTTGTCACTTCCATGCCATCAGCCATAGCTTCCCTTCTCTTCTACAAATGACCAGAGGATTTTGGCATGAGAGCTAGACATTGTGTGTGCATTTGCACACAAGACCTCAGTTTTCAGTCTCATCTGAATGACTTGCAGCAGACAGTGTATCAGAGCATATAAAGATCTACTTACATTAGTCATGAAAAGAAAACTGTTGATACGGCCATATCAACATGATCAGTAGTCTCATTATAGCTATTATGAAGGGGACTGTTGAGTGAGGTGAGAAACTGAGGTTGACAGGGACAAGAGTGGACGGACAACAGTACAGAAAAGACAAGGAAAACAGAGACCTAGGGTTTAGCACACAACAGACTCAACTGGAAGAAACTGAAGAACACCTCTTCAGGACAGTGCCGCAATGACTCCCAACAGAGTTAAGGGAGAAGTACAAGATTTCAAGAACTCATGTACATTGAAGGACACAGCCTATCCTCCTTTCTCCACTGACCTGTTTGTGTGTTGCCTCACGAACGTTGAGCAGTTTACCCCGGAGTGGAAAGACGCCGTAGTTGTCTCTGCCGATCACACCCAGCCCCGCCACAGCCAGTGACTTGGCTGAGTCTCCTTCAGTCAGGATGAGGGTGCACTTGTCAGAGTTCCTGGTGCCGGCATCGTTGGCGTCGTCCAGCTTGGGGATGCCCTTCAGCTTGGAGTGCTTGGCGGAATGGCACTTTTTGTTCAGCTGAGCCTGCGCTTTGAACTTCATCCAGCTCAGCACACTCTCCACAATGCCACACTTGTTCACCTGATGGCAGGACAAAACAAAGGGCTCTTATATACCTTTTCTCTTTGTTTGCCATGGTTTAATGACAAAAAATACATCGTTCCAAAAATTAATACTATTTGCATAATGAAAACTACTGGGGATTAAAAATTTTTTATTGATAAATTTTGTACTTTTCTCTGAAAAAAATAAATCCTGTTCCAAAGATTTTACTTTCTATTTTTCTTCTGACAATGTCCTGTTTCCAAGATATGACAAGTTGAACAGCTAAAGAGCTCACCTGCGTGACAAACTTTTCGCTGAGTTGGCACTTAGAGCCGAAGGACTTGGCCTGCTTGGTCATGTTCTCCTTGGTTTGTGAGTCAAAGGTGGGGTTCTCTATCAGGCAGTTCACAAACACCCACAAGTGGTTCCGCACCTGATGACAATTCATAATTTTGGTCAGAATGAATATCTTCCTAATAATAATAACAATAATAATAATAATAATAAATGGAACTTATATAGCGCTGTATCTTGCACAGACAAATCAAAGCGCTTGCACTCAACTCATTCTTACACAGTCATGCAACCAATAGCAAGTAATAGTTCTAACAAGTCCAAATGCACACACACACACACACACACGCACACACACACAGGTTATACACTTTGGCAGGGTGATGGAATCTTTGGCTGTTGAAAAGCAGGGATAGCTATGAAATGAAATAGGAGAGGAAATTCTTAGGTTTGAAACAAATGTGTCTTGAGGCCAGATTTAAAAGTGTCACAAGAAGGTCTTTGGTGAAGAGAGATAGGGAGGCCATTCCAAATCGATGGACCAGAAACAGAGAAAGAGCGACGGCCAACAGTGGACTAATGCTGCTTTCTCTCTCTCTCTCTGCGCCCCCCCCCCCCCCCCCCCCCACCTGAAAGTTTACTACTATTAAGCAAATACCAGCCACCTAAAATTAAAATTTAGTTTGCACAGATCCCCCCCCCCCCCCCCCCCCCCCCCACCCAATTCAAAACTAAGCTGCAATTACTCCAAACAATGGTGAAATAGAAATGATCCAGTGATGTTAACTGCAATTCATTCCTGGAACATGCCATAAATCTATCTGTAACAACATGTGATTTCTTGTTGTCCTGTCAGTTACAAGCCATGGTCTGCACAAACCTAACATTACTATTTATGATATTCGCAACACATACAACAATTCATCTTTTGCTTTCCATGGGATAACTATAGAGCACCAGGTGATGTCAAAGCATGAAAATAGGAAAACAGAAAATTCCATTTACATACATTAAAAAAAAAAATCATTTTATTGTGCTTTGTTACCTGGAAGGGCATGATCTTGATGCCTTCTTTGTTCTTTTTCTTGATGATCTCTATCAGTTTGGCGACACACTGGTCAGACACGTAATCCACATGCCGGCCTCCCTGAAAACCAAAGAACACCACAAATAAAATCACATCCTGACTTTAATACAGTCTTTTCTTTCTTCTTTAAAAAAAAAAAAATTCATGTATAACGGTTTTGTTTATAAGTACTCTGAGGTCAGACAAATTACACACAACCATACTTTACAGATTATAATATCCCCCCCCCCCCCCCCCCCCCCCATTTCTACCCATTGATGATATGGCACACTTCTTAGGTGCATCAAAATCAGTTGTTATGTCCTTAGGAAAGATTGGGCTTGTTTTTTATGTAAAAAAAAAGTTATGTTCTAATCACCATATGACTTTTCTTCAAATATGGTACACTTTATCTTCATTCTTTCTTTTGTTCATAAGATAAACTTGGTTGGCTATATTTGGTGGAGACAATGTACCATAAAGGTAAAGCAGCGAGGGAGAGGAGATGGGCGCCGCCCTCAATATGCTAGCCCTAGAGAAGTGAAGTCTCTGACGCCTCGCTCCCCTACGACCTTATAGGTTATGGGACTCCTTTACCTTTTTTATGTACCATATACAACACAATTCACTACAAACCTACACTAAATTACACGAAGTAACGCCACACTACACAACACTGTACAACACCATGCTTCACTACAATACAAAAAAGCTGACTCGTACCTGTTGCTCTGTAGTGCAAACGGCATCATCACTCACCTTGGTGGTGGCAATGCTGTTGACGAAGCTGACTTGCTGGAAGCCGCGGTCACTTAGGGTGATGCCCACCTCCCAGCGAGGGTTGACCTGCTCGTACACCACCTTCACAGGCTGCCCTGCCTCGTCTGTCTTGTCCTTCAGGTACAGGTCCATGTAGTCACGGAAATTCTTCACCTGCTCACACACAATTGCTACAATTCACCTCACAGGCAATGCAGTAGTGCTGGAGATCATACTGAGCTTTTGGTGGAAAACTGCAGGGACTTTTCATGACCTCATCTTTTTAGGGACCTTCTTGAAACAATATAGACAGGATTCATGGACAACTCTTGTTGGAAAACTTACTGCAAAAAACCACAATGCACGTCATAGAAAAGTCAAGAATAGTAACAGTCATGTCATATTCATTTACTTTTCTTCTGCCTCGGAATAAAAGAAATCACACATTTCAAAGAAACCCAGTTCACAATTGACAATAATAGGACATAAAGCACCTTGTGGCAAATGTCTGACTTTAAACCCCTGCATTCCCTAGGATGTATTTATATGCACCAAGTATATATATATATATATATATATATCTATATCTATTATATATATATATATATATATATATATATATATATATATATATATATATATATATATATATATATAATCTTCCTAACTGCACAGAACACGGCACCCCCACCTCCCTACACACTCACTACCAAAAAAAATCACAAAAATCACAACAGTGCTAATATAACAAGGAAACCAGCGCTACTACTTACAGGCAACTTTTTGCCATTGAGAAAGACCCTGATGCCACGGGTGGATGCTGCCACATCATAAGCCCGACGCGTGAAGATGGCCACGATGTCTTTGTCCAGTTTTTCCATGCCAAACTTGGCCAGATCAGGGCAGAAGGTGACACTGGTGAAGTCCTTGTCCTTGGACTCTGTGATGGTGGGGTCTTTGGTCTTCAGCATGTTTTCTGTCCACGTCTGAGGCAGGGGTAACACAGAGGTGGAACACATACACGTGTACTGAACATTCTTGTCAAGTCAGGAAAATACAGTCTCTTAGAATGGCTGCCATATTATTCTCAGCAGGCGTCATGTCAAAGCATTTTCTCATCCACATTAAATCAGACAATGACAAAGAAAAAAGTACAACTGGGATGGAGCTGACAGCCAGATAAAAAGATCACACAGACTCTTTTATACATTTTTCCTTGGTTTACATTGGCAGCAGACTCTGATATTATTCTGTAGTTTGTTCAAAACAGCAACATCCAGTTAACTTATGCGTTATTCATGAATGACAACACTTTTCCACTTTCCATCACAGAAATTTCATATAATTTTCATTTAAACAGCTCGCTGAGCATGCATACACCATCAGTACAGATCTGAAAGCACTGATCGCTGATATAAAAGACACAAAGAGACATCAGGGGTATACCCTTTAATGCTTTCCAAATCAATGTTAACTAGAGTCACAAAATCAGAAGTCATGAACTACTAACAAGAACATTTTTTAAGCATTTCACTTTATATAACTAGGCAACATGAAAAATGCAACTTTTAATACTTAACTACATTGTATCTTTATGAGTAACTATATCTATATAGGATAAAAATGAAGAACTGTGCTTACCTGTTTGAATGCTTTGCGGTATTCACCACAGGATGTTTCCACAATAAACTTTGTGCTGAAAATGTTGCATAACTTGGCACCGTAACCATTGCGACCACCTGAAATGTTCACATAGTACTTGTTAGATACTAATCAATATTAACAACCTTAACTCATTGAGGTAACTCTCTTTCACTGTGACGTGCCGAAGCTTAAGCTTCCGCAGAATAACGAATTTTTTAAAATACACCGATATTAAACTCAAGGGAAAGTACTCTGGCCTGTAGGGCAATCATTTTTCTAAACACAGTTGCTTTCCTTGACCATAAGCTTGCCTACTTTGTGTCTGTTGGCTAATTTTGTTTGACATGTCAACAAGTGATATCTTTGGGATTTTCAGGCTCTCCAGTGTTATGATTCTTTAAAAACAAAATCTGTTGTACAAAAAGTGACATCAGATGGACTCAGCCAACTTCAGGGAACTTTACTTTGGAGAAAAATCATCACATTCTTTGAAGGGGACTAGTTCATGAACAGTTCAAGCCATGTAAGATAAGCAGCCCTAATTTTCAAAACTTTTTATTTTTCAGCAATCAGTGACATATTTGGAAAATGTATAAAAAATAAATACATTCATCTATTGAAAATCTGTGAAACAATCTCAAAAGTACACATTAAAAACTTTTCAATGATGTATAATGTGTATGTCATTATTATGTTGTATGATTCTGCTGAATTTTTAACATATAGCCAAAATCACGCGTCACCACAACATGGCGGGATCCATTTTACTGTGACTCCATTGAGTTAACAACATTTATTTATACACACCACCACTGTGGATATGACACTAAAGCAATATTGAACTCTGTGTGTGTGTATGCATGTGTGTGTATGCATGTGTGTGTTTGTGTGTGTGTGACTATGCGTGTGACAATGTGATTGTGTATGATACAGTATATGTGTTGTGAATAAGAGCTTGGTTCAAATAAAAGAGATTATCTCTCACTTTGAACACTTCTGTACATAGCAGCCACCAGATCAATAGCTACCAACACATTCATCTGCCACTGACATCCTGTTACAACCAACCAGTCTTGTGTTAGTTGTATTTATAAATACAAACCTGTGACTTTCTTTTCGCTGTCATCGTAGTTACTGGATGTCAGTAGATGTCCAAAAATCAGAGTAGGCACATACATCTTTTCTGTTTGGTGTTCCACCACTGGAATACCTTTCCCGTTGTTCCAGATCTTGATCTTGTTGTTCTCACTGCAAAAAACACCAACACAGCAACATGCTTTCAAATTTTTCTGTAGGTTATGAGAGGATCTGTAAAAATGAAGGGAACTGTGTTCATATATGTGCATGTGTGTAGCTGTGTACATGCATGTGTTTGTGTTTGATTCTGAATTTTTCATAAGTTAGTAAGTTAACTTACTGTTATTAACTAAAACTAAACAAAAGTTTAAAAGTAATCATCTTTCAATGTGGCTAACTACCTAAGACAATTCTGGCACAACTTTTAAAGTTACACAATGTTGTTTGTCATTATCCACTCAAGGTTTTTTGTTTTGTTTTGTTGTAAAGTTGTTATTGTTGTTTTAAAGATAAAATTTAGCATACTTACGGGTCAATGTCGACCTTGATAGTGTCCATTGCAGGATCTCTTACTTTGTTGTCAGCAGCATTTACTGAAACAGATATAGAATGATTAAACGATGTTACTAATATAGCCTGTAAGTTAATTTCACAAATACATAAAGTTTCCTGTGAAATAAAGTGATCATTACTGTTGCGATAAATCTGCCAAGAAAAACTGGAAAACAATATCTGATAGAAGGCAGTGACACCAAAATTCCCACAATACAAAGTTCCAGAAAAAGTCTCATGCACAGTCTGCCAATATTCTTTTCATGTAGGTTTCTTATTATGTAAGGCTTAAGTTACAACAATGAAACTGCTAAAAGTGCTAATTTCCTTGCAGAAGATTGCAAATGGTGGGAAGATATCTTTCTGAAGGAGTGATAAAAGAATTTTTTGTGTTCTTTACTTCTTATAGCATTTTTCGTTCTTCCTGGAGTGCTCCATGTGCAGAGGTGCCTCAATGATTTTCAATTTCCAAGGACACAAGTCTTAAAAACCAGGGCCAAAGATGCATTTCTAGGGACACAATTAGGTACCAGCACCAGACGTTAGGACCACAATAAAAGGAAAGTCAAAGCTTACTTTTATTTACTGTGTACAATGGTCTTGCAATGAAAAATGAGGTGTGAAGACAGCAGTAGTATGTGGTTTTTCAGACTTCAAAACTTTCTATCTCTTTATCAAGTTTCTCTTTTGTTTTTAGTGTGTGCCCGTGCATGAGTGCATGTCTGTGTATATATGGTAGTAGTTGTAGAAATAGTAAAAGTAGACGTAGTAGTAGTCATAGTAGTAGTTGTAGTAGAGGCAGTAGTATAGTAGTAGTAGTAGTAACTGTATGTGAGTGTGTGTATGTACATGAGAGAGAGAGCAGACAGACAGAGAGATAGACAGAGAGAGAGAGAGACAGACAGACAGAGAGAATGTGCACTCAAATCATTAATACAACTACAACTATAAATAATAATACAATAGTGAGCATTTCTTGAACTTAAATTTTAACTAAACCCTAACCATTTAGAATGTCATACAAGAACAGGCTTACACCCTTTGCGCACACATGCAGACACCCACCCACACACATGACCCCCTACACATAGTCATGAGTACCTTATCACACAAAAGCTCATGACAGAACAACAGAACAGAAAATAAAAAAGATACAGACACAGACATACACACACCCACAAGAGGAGTCCTGAGTCAGTATCTTGAGAAACTTGCAGGTCAGAAGGTATGGGAGAGTGAATAGGGCAGTTTTAGGAGATGTTTTAAAAGAAAATACAGATCAAAAGCAAGCTGGTTCCGATAAAAAGGTATCTGAACTGATCAAAGCTGCTTGTGTACATATTCAGCATACCTATGATTTCATCAAAGATCTTGTACAGCCCAGGAACAAAGGAAATCTCTCGAAGCTCCATCAGATTTGTTTCATCATTCATCACCCACATTTGCTGCACAAAGACACATGCTAAATTAAAACCTGCTCACAGAACCATGGCAACTAAAAACCAGATGAATAATAAAAAAAAAAAGACATATAAAAGCAAAGTTTCATTTTTGTGTTCAACAATCTATGTCATTACTCTCATTACATTCAACCTGCACATAACTAAATCAAAGAACTTTTGACATAAACAGATCATTAAAATTAACAGAGCAAAAGGTGTGATTTGAATGAAAACACAAGCACAGTGTGTGGCCTGTCTCAGTGTATAACTGTATCATTTACACTTTACAACTATACAAAAAGGATCATTTTCATTCTTATTTAGTTTCTACTTCACCCTTAAATTTTGTTTAGATAAGCAATTCTTAAAAAATGTATCCCACCCCTGCAATACACACAAACCCCTCTTACCTGAGTGACACTCTCTGCAGATCCAATGTATGTATCAGGGCGGAGCAAAATATGCTCCAGTTGTGTCTTCTTCTGGTATATCCTCTCCACGGACATCTGTTTATTGGCAGCTTTGGACCCCTTGACATTGTCACCGCCATCTTTGATGACTGGGGGTGGGAATGGTGGTGGTGCTGCTGCTGCAGCTGCTGCCGCAGCTGCTTTCTTTGATTTCTTTGGCGGTGGTGCTGACGCCTGTCCATCAGCTTTGTTGTTGCCTTGAGCATTGTCGAACAATGTCTGGTAACATACAAAACTTCCTTTGACCCTCTCAGACCATGCAATTACACTGAATCAAATGGTGCACACCTTAAACATAATCAGCATGACAGACACAATGTTTGGCTAGACCATGAATCAAATGAGCTGAAGGAAATGCAGATGCCAGAAATAAATATCTGTTCAGAAAGCAGTTATCTATATAATATATATACTAGATTTGTGCCATATGTAACCCCCTCTCTCTTCTAGTTCTATGCCCCATTGTTTTTCTCCAGCTTAGTAGAATTTCTGAAATATTATCATGCAGACTTTCTATGTCAATTCTTTTCTGTGTTCTTTAAAATTTGTACAGAAAAATGCTGTGATGTATACGTCTAAATCAAAATGTTTTCTGTTTAAAACTTTGTCTTCTTTAGTGCGTGCATGTGTGTGTGTATGTGTGCGCATGCATGCATACATTTATGTGTGTGTGGTGTGTGCATACAAATTACAATGTATCTGTCTTTCAAGTGTCTACATGTACATCAATGTCCACATTATTCCTTTTAGTAATCTCGATTCTGCCATACCTATTTGGATAAATTCCAAAAATTTGACAGATAAATGTTCCCAATTCAAATGTTGGTAAAATTATTAGAACTTTTAAACACTGTTCTACAAGTACATATGTTTTTCTTTTTGATACAATATCTGCACTGTTTATTTGGTGTTTAAAACAGGTATGTCAACAATGATGATTCAAATGAAAAGAAACAAAATACCATACTTCAACTAGAATAAAAAATATGTACAGATCTGGAATATTCTGCTGATATACCAATGATCCATCCAACAATTGTCACAATCTAATGAGTCTTATCATATTTCTAGTTTGTTTTGCTTTATTTTGATCTAATATGAATCACTGGCTGTCTTACTCTAAAAGAGTTGTGGATATATGTCCTGCACTGGTGGTTAATTTGACATGTCTTTTGAAATGGTCAGTTAGAGGAGGAATCATTAGATTGGCTTTTCATGGAATGTCTGTGATCTAAATTCAATTGCAAGTAGTCTAGTACCTTTTGAATGCAGTACTATCAAAAGATGAAGCTGTCATTGGTAATCGACCAGTGGGTAACTAGCACTAAACCAGAGATAATCCAGAGCCTGATGTGATCCACTCCAGTAAATTGTAATACACCCAAGATGTTCACCAGTCTTCAGAAGTTGTTACTGCTGTTAGGCAACAGCCCTATGATACTGATTAGACCATAATCACATAGCTACACACTGATAAACAGCTCTAACTGATGTGCAGCTATCTGCTGCTAGTTGCTGTCCATGTGCTGCTAAATACAGCAGATTACACATTATTACCAACCTTACCATACAAAAATGTATACTGATGACCTGCTTTATATCACATGCTCAGAATATGAGTATTGAGACTTTGAGTAATGATAGTTTTAAATCTATATCTATAGGTCTTTTAGTGTTAGACTGTTACAATATTACTAGTTTGTTAGTTTTGCTTTGAGTTTGACAAAACCTCACAACACCACCAAAATATTGATTCAAAATTCATCACAAACTACTGTTATTACTTTGATCCAAAATTCTTCTCAAACTACTGTTATTTGGAACAGACCTGTTTCTTCAAATTTTACAAGTGATGAAGTGTTACAGATAGGCAGTTTGCACCCCCCCCCCCCCCCCCCCCCCCCCTTTTGTGGAAGATTTTTTAAAACATGGGATCAAGTCTTTCTTTTCTGAACCAATCATTTGCATGAACACATGCATTATAGTAAACAGTCTTTCTGACTTCTGATTTTATTTGAAACGCATAACATTGGGAGGTTCATGTTTGCTTCCTATTGTTCTGTAGGCCTAGTTCTTTCTCTATGAATGCAAGTGCCATCTTCAGCCAATAACCTTCTAAGTCTACAGTCACGTGATTTGTTAGGCCATGACCCTACTTTTGTCTCAAAAATTTTGGGATAGGTGGAAGGGGGATATGGGAGAGAATAGGGGATTACAACAGAACTTACCACCCATTTGAGCGAATCTGCGTTTGAATTGGCCATAGCGTTCTCACGATGAGTTGTCTGATCTGTCAAAAGAAAACGAAACAATTACGACGTAAATCGCTAAAAATCGTCTTCTGTCAAACACAGCGTTTGTTCTTTCTCTTCCAAGTCCGGGTAATACCCGGCAAGCCATACGCGATCGTTACGAGGCATGTGTGATATCTCACCTGATAATAAAAGATGAAGGTTGAAACAATAAGAATAGTTGATGATTTGTCACAACTGCAAGTAGATTTGTTGCAAATCTTTATCTTTGTTGCTCAAAAATCACCAGTGAATTTCAATGAGGGGCGCCATGCTTTTACCTCGATCAGAAGTGAGCATTCATTGGTGTCTCGTGGAGACAGAATCCAATCAAATGTATTCTTTCAAAAGCAACACACGCAGCTTCCTTCTCCCAGGAAGAGTCTCACTCAGTGACACACGCATGACACTAAGTTTGCACACAGAGAAACCACGTTTGTGTTTTCTGGTAAAGCATTATTGTTTGTTCCACTTCTTTCCAAATGGCTGGCTCAGCGCTGAAACGATTAATGGCAGAATACAAACGTAAGTTCATTATTGTTGAAAGATTATGTAATAAATATAGCTGTCAGCGTCAATATTATTGTTATTAACCTGGCTTGTTCGGTATAAATATATATATTATATACAATTTGTAGGGACTTACTGGTCTAGTAAACGGTAGTATTTTTCCCTAGTGTTAAGGGTTACAAGTACTAAACTAGTATTAGTAATTATTTACTAAATTAGGCACAAGTGTGTGTGTGTGTGTATGCAGGCATGTGGCACTCTCTGTGTGTGTGTGTGTGTGTGTGTGTGTGTGTGTGTGTGTGTTTTCCTCAATTATTGTGAACTCTTGCAGTACAGTTGTTTTTATATATGAAAATCTTATTTGTTTGATTTAGCCTAAACTTAATATAAATTCATAAAATTTATCATGAGATAGATTCAAAACAAAATTTCTGATCAGTTATCACTTTAAAAAAGTTGATCATAATAAATAAATGTAGTATGTTGAAAATATAAATTTGTATTAATGGATTTGTTTTCAAATTATGCACATCAATTTTATTGAAAAATAATGTTAGAAATTTGAATGAATTTATATTTCATGTGTGTGTATGTGTGTGTGCGTGTATGTGTGTGTGTGTGTTTGTGTGTGTGTGAGTTCATTGATCTGCTGTTGTATTAATCATTTAATGTTTAACCTCTTAACTAAGGTGCCTTATGGCAGCTTTTGTCATCATGACACAGAGTACAGACTACAGGTCTATGAATATACTTAATGCCCTGTGGTACCTAATAGTAATACTTTACTAAGAAGGGGTGATGGTTGGTTGATGGTAATTGGTATAGTCCCCAAATCAAATAACTCCACAGGAACTCTAATACAGTTAAACCAACCAAAACTAAAAGCCATCAGCTCATGCCAAGGATTGTCTTTACCCTACATGGCTACAGGAGTAGTTTCCCAAAGTTGTAACTAAAAATAAAAAAAGCTTGCCGCTATAATGTCAGGAGTACTCTTGAGCATGAAGTTTTAATCATGATCCAAAGTTTAAGATAATTATGTTAATCATTAATGAATCAACCTTCCACCCCAAGACCAGGATCTCCTCAGTAAATATTGAAATAGTAAAATCAGTGGGCATAAAATGACATTGCAGTAAAGAGTCGTGCACAAGGGTTTGGTTTTGTCTTTGTGACATCAGGGTATAGTCATGAATACAATGAAAGACCATGTGTGCCGTATCCTCTGTCTCAGAAAACAGTACAAGAAACTGAAAACAAAAATCAAATGGTGTATAATTTACTATTTCAGTTATTCATTGAAGGACACCTGTATCATTATGGTCTACATTACTCTGGTAGTGAAACTGAAAGGCTTAACAGACTGAACTTTTAGTACTAGAAAGACTTTCTTTTCTCTCGACATTATTTTGATCTTTTGCTTGCAGAGCTGACTCTCAATCCACCTGAAGGAATCATAGCAGGCCCGATCAATGAAGACAACTTCTTTGAATGGGAGGCCTTGATAATGTAAGAAATTTCTTGTTATTAACAAACAATGACTTCCTGTTTATATTTTAATTTTTAATCTTGAATTCATTGCTCATTTATATTTTAAGAAAATATTTGTGTTATGTATTCTTCTTTTGTGTCTTGCTGTTAAAAGCGAGTTTATAATATCTATTTATTTTACTCTTGTTCAAAGGATAATGGAATAAGCACTTGTGTTCTTTTTTGCATCCAGTCCCTGTGTGCATGCAGTTTTGCAGATTTTGTCATCCACTCCCGCCAGCACAAATGACCCACTCTTTCAAAACATAGAGCGATTTTAGTGTGTGTGCAAGATGTTCTGCATGCATTTGCACACAAAATTTCAGTTTATAAATTATATGCTCAGCCAAAGGATGAGTAAAGGAGTGTGCCACTGTGTGTGTGTGTGTGTGTGTGTGCAATTGCGGATGAGTATACATGTGCGTGTGTTTGTATTTGTGGTGTCAAAATTGATTTAACATAGCAAATTTCTAGGAAATGTGCTGCTTTGCTGAAATCAAACTAGGCAAGATTATGATTTATAGCATAGTGTTTAGAACACGCTGAAGATGCTGGGCCTGATTTCTTAGGTGCTTAACAGAAGTGCAACACATTTTCGCTCATATCATGACTAAATGAGACCACAATAATGGTGTATGAGAGTTCAACAGAGAAGATAAACTTATACAGCACTTCTAACTCTTTCAGTCTTTGTCAAGAAATTCTGTTCTTAAGAATAATTTTCAAGTAGTGAAGTACACTGTATAATAGTATATTGTATTTAGTCTGCTGTAGGGCATTTTATCACACATAATTTGTATTTGTACTTATTTTTGCTCCTAAATTCATGAAAATAAACACTACAGCATATTGACCAGTAATTAAAAGCAGCTTATTATAAGCTTTGATTTGAGCAGGGCATAGCCACTATGGTTCTTAGCTTCTTTGGTTGTTGGGTTTGCTTTTTTGCTGGAAGAAGTGGGGCAAACATTTTATTCCCTTTCTGAAAGTTTTCTCTTTTTTATGGTGATGCTGTTTCAATAACTTGACCATATTAATTTATGCTAATGTTTTCCAGTTAAAAATAGATTCTTCCTCTTTCCTGTTATTATTTTCTGCTGAGGGTCAGTGGAGTGCTGAACTTAAACTTTCATACATTATGTCTCTTTCAGTCTCAGACAAGCCATGCTTGGCAGAGCTCATCATTCTTCATGTGATAGACTGCATGCTAAATATATGTATGTGTTAACCATGCCACCAGCCATTGCTGGCGTACTCTTCAATGAGAGATGGCAAATGATGTCTGCAGGATGTTATGGATTTGTTTAACTCACTCCATACTGGCCAGTCTTTACTATGCGTATCTCTGTATACTGGCCATTTGTGTTGATTAGTTGTTTTTTAAATCGTAACTAAAAATATACTCAACACAAGTACATGAAATTTTTAGGGTTTATTGTTGAGTAGGTGGAAGGTCAAAGTCAAAAGCCAGCTGCTGGATTTTCAACCAAAAGTTTGATGTCATTGAACTAAAAAAATCTGAAGGTCAAATCCTGCGATCGCAGGGTTTGTAGGCAAGTGTTGTGCATGAGACTACTGTGTCTGCAGTGGGTCATAGGGAGTGAGTTAACCATGAGAACTGTACAACTGATGTTAAATGAAGAGTCAAATGGACAGTGCAGCTCCTATTCTTTTCTTTGCCTTCAGGTTACTGCAGATCATGAATCTGATCCTCTGACCACTGAGTTATTTCTCCTTCATTTCCTCATATTGCCATGCTAATAAATGAAGACTTTCATCTGTGATAATGAAGATTGGCTTTAAAAAATGTTTATTTCTTGTACCAGGGTATTCACTAGTGATACTGAGCATATCGTGGATCGGTGGCTTAAGTTAATGCACCTACCTGGAAAGTGAGAAGTGCAGATTTGATCCCCATTGGAGCCCAAACATTTCACCCCATCAACTAGACCTTGAGTGGTTTTCTGGGTACTTGTCTTTTTGATGAGATGATAAACTGAGGACCTGTGTGTAGCTTGGGTTATTCAGCACAACATAAAAGAAGTCATGGCAACAAGAGAGTTATCCATGGCAACATTACGTTTTAAAAAAAAATCCTCTCATAGAAAAAAGTCGAAAAAATCCTAATAGTAATACACATGCAGACACAGAGACAGGAAAATATTTTTTTAAAAATTGTTTGCACTGCTTGCCTAGGAAGTACAGCCTGAATTTCATGCTGAGAAATGTGCTGTGACAAACTGAAAACTATATATATATGTATATATATATATATATATATATAGAGAGAGAGAGAGAGAGAGAGAGAGAGAGAGGAGAGAGAGTACATTATTGGTTTGGGTTTTGTTTGCTTCCTTAGGGGCCCCAAGGACACGGTTTTTGATGGTGGTGTGTTTCCAGCCAGGCTGACCTTCCCCGCTGACTACCCTCACAGTCCACCCAAGATGAGGTTTACTTGCGAATTATTCCACCCCAATAGTAAGTGTATAGTGTCTGTAGTGGATATTGTAATCATGGGAGAGGGGTTGAGGTGGGGTTTTGAGTGGTGGTTCTTCAGCACAGGCAGAATGTGTGTGTGTATGAGTGTGTGTTTTTGTGTGTGTGCGTGCGAGCGTGTGTGCATGTGGGTGTGTGTGTGAGAGAGAGAAAGAGAGGAGAGAAGAGAAAGAGATGTAGGCCTGTAGAACTCTGTATGACACTGAGTATGAGTGACTGTGTGTGTGTTTTGTGTGTGTGTGTGTGTGTGTGTGTGTGTGTGTGTGTGTGTGGTGTGTTGTGTTGTGTGTGTGTGCGTGTTTGTGTGAGACAGAGAGAGACAGAGGGAGAGAGGTGTAGACCTACAGAACTCTGTATGAGTGACTGTGTGTGTGTGTGTGTGTGCGTGCGTGCGTGTGTGGTTTGGTGGTAATGAGGTAACACACCTGCCTAGAAAAGGAGAAGTGCAGATTCAGTCCTCGGTTGTGTCTGAAATTTTTCCCCATCCACTAGACCTTAGGCTTAAGTGGTGGTCTGGGTGGTAGTCTTTTTTGGTGTGTGTGTGTGCGTGCATGCATGCATACATGCATGCATACATATGTCATGTGTGTGTTGGGAGTAAGAAGAGGATGTATGTGTGTGAACAAATTCAGTCTGCATGGTTAGTCTTAAACATATTTTTCAATTTAAAAAGTTTCATTCTTTTCTTGGCTAGAGCTTCACCAATGATGAGATTTTGTGTATTCAACCACTTTGCCCACCATGAATGTAGTTCTCCACATTCCGAGTCGGGGATGTATGCTTGGTATGTTTGAACATGTTTCTGTAACCCACTGAATGTTGACATGAAATGTGGCATCTTTAACGTGCATACTTGGTCACTCTCCATGGGTATATACATGAAGGGAATTAAGGCAATTGCCGGTCTGCACTTGAAGTTGACCTGGGAGATTGTAAAAATCCCTACCTTTGATTCACCAGATGCTGTCGAGATTTGAACCAGTCACTTCATAGACCCATTGGAATTGAAGTTGAACAGTTTTAACCACTCGGCTATGGTGTATATAAAAACACATGCATGAGAGAAGGTGTGAATTTTAAAATTTTATTTCAGTCAATCATTATCAGGCCAAAAAAAGGCAGTAAGTGTATAGCAGAACCATGTTCGGAATAATTATACAAGTGTATGCAGCATTGACACAAGTTTTCTGTGATGCCAGTTTATCCAGATGGTCGAGTGTGCATCTCCATCCTGCATGCCCCAGGAGACGACCCTATGGGCTATGAGAAAAGTGATGAGCGTTGGAGCCCTGTACAGAGTGTGGAAAAAATTCTCCTGTCTGTCGTCAGTATGCTTGCAGGTTTGTAGGGTTTTAAAATTTTTTCTTTTATTATCTTTTTTGATGTGTTAGAGACAATTTGCAAGTTTCTTTTCTGTGGCATTTTGCAAATATGTTTTGTATTCTCCTGAATAACCACATTTTAAAAAAGTTGGGGGATTTTTTGCTTGTGAAACGTAAGTTTGATTGCTATGCTAGTTTAAGAATTGAAGGTACATGTTCTATAAATGAAGAGACGAGGCATAAATGAATATTTGCTGATGGGATATATATATATATATATATATATATATATATATATATATATATATATATATCATAATTATGTAGACATGTACAATCATGATTTATGTTGTGTGTAGAAGAGTTTGAATGTGTGATATATGTATGTATGGTTGCATATTGTCGTACAGATGATCTGGTTTTTGTTGTTGTATTCTGTATGAACAGTTTGAAAAGTGCCTTTTTTATGTAGAACAGCTGTAGTTGTATGTCTTTTATATGAGTGTCAGAAAGTAATGCAGTATAATTTGAAAAGTCCCTTAGTTGCATCATGTACATTATATAAATTTGGAGCAGTTGAATGTTGATTCAAACAGAATATTGTCATTAGATCACAAAGGATGCTTTAATAAGTCTTCAAAAATGATTGAAGACTCCTGTATGTAAAAATCTTCTTTATCAAGCCAAAACTTTTTTTTGTGTGTGGGTACTGCGCACGACATTATATAATTCACAGCTTTATTGATCGCTTTATAAATTCTTAGATGTTTTTAATGGAGGTGTGATAGCATTATGGTTAGAGTGTTGTGCTCTCAGTTTGATGGCCCGGGTTTTACCCTCCACAGAGATGCCCCTCAAGTGATTTTTCTCCTGGAGTTAACGTCAGTACTGACCCCACTTCCCTGAAGGTCCTTCAGATGAGGCTATAAGCTGAGGCCTTATGTGTGCACACATGCAGAACATCCTGCGTACACATTGAAACTCACTCTGCCTTTCATAAGAGTAGGCCATTTGTGCCAGTACGAATGGCTATACACATTGGTGTCATGTTCAGATATCATCCCAGAGATTGGAATGTGGCTACTTAAATGGTGGGAAAAATGGTCGCATAAGCAACAATCTCACCACGGGTTAAGCTTGGAGCTCAAGTCAAGAAATTGGGAAAGAAGTTTTTATATGAAAAAACAAACAAACAACACCCCCCCAAATCCAGTTTTTAATATGTGACTGTGCATGTGAAGTTCAAGATATGATCATATAGTGCTTGATTTTCAAACAAAAATATAAACGTCGTGTCCATACATAAGACTCTTCTAGATGTGCGGTCATGAACCTTTGAATTGAGATTTCTTACTTACTGATTCCTTTAGTGACCATCAAAAACTGGGTTATTTTATTTTATTTATTTTATTTTATTTTTCATATCGAGGATAATGGAATAAGCACTCATGTGCTTTTTTACATCCAGTCCCCGTGTGTATGCAGTTTTGTAAATTCTGTCATCTGTTCCCACTGGCACACAATGGCCTACTCTTATGAAAAGCGAACAGGATTTAACATGTGGGCAAGATGTTCTGCGTGCATTCGCACACGGGACCTCGGTTTAGTCTCATCCGAAGGACTTTTGGGGAGAGTTGAGTCTGCACTGATGTTAAATCCAGAGAAAAATATCCCCTTGAACGGGAATCGAACCCGGGTCGTCAGATTGCAAGCGCAATGTTCTAACCACTAGACTATCCCGTCCTGTTAAGTTGGTTGAGGTTGTGTTAGATTTCAGGAGTTTTTCTAGGCCACTGACAGTATGGGGAAACAAATACAGCTGCAGAAAAAAAAAAAAAAAGGGTGAAAGGGTGGCGCAGCGCTAAGTGGCGACGCGTTCTCCCGCTCTCCCCGGGGAGAGCAGCCCGAATTTCACGGAGAGAAATCTGCCATGACTTAAAGTGGTATGAAATAAAATCTGAGCGCTTTGATTTGTTGCTTTACAAGATTCAGCGCTATATAAATTCCATACATTATTATTATTATTATTATGCTCTTTTGCTTTGATATCAGCATGTTTTGGCAACTTCATGTTTTGGCTCTATCGTTATTAGCAAACTATAATAGTGATGAATATACTTATGGAGAATAGGAAATAGAGAATTCACAAGTATTCATTGTTCTGTGTAAAATAAGCCTACTCTTGAATCTGATTTCAGAGCCAAATGATGAAAGTGCAGCAAACGTGGACGCAGCCAAGAAATGGAGGGAAGACCGACATCAGTTTGAAGAAATAGCAAAAGCAACAGTGAAAAAGTCATTAGGGTTATAAGAACTGATTTCAACGCAAGGCATTGATACTACAGTCAAAACAGACCTTTGACAATGTGACAGCGGTTTGAAATGTGTGCAGTTTTATCACTGGTCTACCGCTTCACATCCAGCACCTCCCTTCGAAAAACTTTGGTTTGTTGTTTGGTTGGCCAGTAGTAAGCTGCTGTTCATTTTTGTATTGTGGTGGAACAGTTAATGAATTTTTTTTGGTGGAGGTGAGAAAAAGAGGTGTTGCTTTATCTTCCATAACCCCTCAGTTGCTGCTCCCACATTTCTCGCCCCAGCTCTACCATACACATTCTTTACTGGGGGCCACAGAGGTGTTGGGGTGCTATTGGGTCTGGATGGATTTGATGGTGCTTGGCAAATATCTGTTCTCTTCAAACAAAATAAGACAAAGCAAGACAAAGCAACACAAGTCAGCAGTGCTAATAATCTGAAGTTACTAGAATACGCCTACTGTGAATAACAAAAGGCTGCTTGTGCTGAGTTGTGCAGTATCTGCTTCTGTAGAGCTATGGGTGCCTGTAGCAGTGACAGAGTGGAGATCTATAGGATCTCACAGCCTTCTGTATAGAAACATTCTGGGTTCAGGTCAGGTAGGCCAGTTTGCCAGAAGTAGTAAGATAAATGTTAACCTTAGCAAAAGAAAATATCTGCAACTTACCATTTTCAGTGACAGGGTAGACCATCTTCAAATATATGACTCTGGTTACTACTTTCCCATGAAAAAGAATAGTAGCTGACTTGATGAGTCACCATGCTTTACCCTTTCTTAACCCCCCCCCCCCAAAAAAAAAACCCACAAAAAACCCCACACAACAAAAACCCAACAAAAAACCCAGACCATATGAACCCAACTTGGCTTTGAAACAGATTGCCATTCCTTTGCTTTCATGCATTTTTCAAAAGATCATGTGGCAGAAGCCATAAATGACTGCACACTGTATACTGCCTTGTGGTCAATGAGCGAGTCTCAGGAAATGTATGCTTTTATTATGGAAAGTCACAAACTGAGGCTTAAAAACCTCTACAGTGATGACTGTTGAAGGGATTTGAATGCAGAGTCTCCCAAGTAAAATGACCACAGCTGTGCTGTAGCAAATAGTCACGTGGAGATTTTTGGACTGCTTTGTTTTGTCTAGCATGCTGTGTCATGGGCATCATTCATACTTTTATTTCTATTTATTTAATTATTTTTGCTATCCCATATGTTGTGCCTCAACAGCCTTATCGGTGATCCCTATCTCCCATATACAGCCATACTGATACCCATTCTGGTGCTGTTTTGTCACAAGCAGTCCATGGATAGCTATCAGTGTAAATTCATAAAACAAAATCCTTTATATTTGAACCTGAAGCGAATGGCCATGAGTGTCCAGTCCTGCCTGTTTTGAATAAACGTAACAAGTGTCACACTTGACAAGGAAACATGCTCTGTCAATCTAATAACCTCACAGGACACACACATACCACACCACACATCACATCCACACCAGTCAGACACAGCCTGTAAGTGGAGAAACAGATCAAAAGTGGGGTAACCAGTGAATACAGGCAGGACTGTAGATAAGACATGTATGATGTGATGTGACTGATGAAGAGGATGCTAAAAGCTCCCTTCAGCTTGAGATTTTGCACGTGTGACCATTCCCCCCCCCCCCCCTCCCCTTCCCCCTTGAAAATATAAACAAAATAAGGTAGCAGCATTCTGACTTCAGGGATAGTTTTGGGATTGTAAAAGTTGGCAACTGGGATATGGTTTCATGGTCAGTGGGGATGATGCTTCATAACTTCACCAGACATACAGCAATTGAGATGACAAAGCCAGTACTAATCTTTATATGGGAAGGGCTGTGTATTGTGCTCTGCCATCATAGACCAGCCTGACCCCTTGCAGATGTCATACTTCATTTCTATTATCAGCTCATTAGCTAAGTTTTGTTTTATGCACGCTCCATGAATTGTAAAATTGATGGGGGTTTGGCTAACTACTGTGACTGTAAAAATTATTTTTGAGGCATTTTGTGAAATTGATTTCTCTCAGTTTTGGGACATTGGGTTGTTTTTTGTTGTTGAAAACAGAATGTTTGAAGAAACTTAGAGAGAGAGAGAGAGAGAGAGAGAGAGAGAGTGTTTTTATGTCAGTGTGTGTTTTATGATAGTGTTTATAAAATCATATTTATTGCTCTCTCTGTGCCTATTTGTCTCTTTGCGTTTCTCTCTTTCTTCCTCTTTGTCATTATCTACTTTTTGTTCTTGGCATTTGATTGTTTGGAGTACCTGGGAGTTTTGTATGTACTTTCTGAATATTGGTGATAATAACATGTATATTTCTCTCTCTCTCCAATTTTTTTGTATTACCCTCTATCTCTTTTTTTTTTAATGCTTTCTCTGTCCTTTTCTCTCAAGTTAAAAACAGTTTCGTTTTTGTCATTCTGCACATATGGTCATTGTTAGCACTTGGCTTTTTTGTGTTTATAGCAATCAATCTAGGGGTACTTACTGTCTTCACAAAATCTTATTTATTTATAAGTTCACAAAAAAGCTGTGCAAAATATATGTAAAATACTTTACAGTTGCAAAGAAAGGTCTGCTGTTCATTTTAAAGTTTATGATAAAGCTTTAGAAAATGTATTTAACATTCTTTACAGTTGCAAAGAAAAGTATGCAATTCATAATCAAGCTATAAAACGTATTCAAAATAAGTGCGGTATGTAATAAAGTGATAAGGGTCAAAGATATGAGAAATCAAACATAGTGATTGGCAGTAAAAGAAGTTGATTTTGTTTCCCTTGATGATTGTGATTGCCTTTCTTTTTTTACTTGCTCAGTTGTGGAAAAAATAACAAGACAGTACAGATATTGTTGTTGTGGAAATCAAAACCTCAAAAAGATGTATGCCCAGACAAGTATAACATTAAAATTGTAAAAATGTGAAACTTGTACAAGATACTATCATCAGTCCCATGCCTATGAACAAAGTGAGTTGTTGGCCCTTTCACTGTACGTAATGACTTCATCACTAGTGAATCTGCAGGTTTGCTTTGCCAGGTGTCCTATACTCGATTGACAGACAAAGTGTATGATGTTTTCTTCATTTGTATTTTTGGCCTGAAATGTTATGTTTCCTTTTGTCAGTTGGTGTTTCACCTGGTCTTGTCAGTTGGTGTTTCACCTGGTCTTGTCAGTTGGTGTTTCACCTGGTCTTGTCAGTTGGTGTTTCACCTGGTCTTGTCAGTTGGTGTTTCACCTGGTCTTGTCAGTTGGTGTTTCACCTGGTCTTGTCAGTTGGTGTTTCACCTGGTCTTGTCAGTTGGTGTTTCACCTGGTCTTGTCAGTTGGTGTTCCACCTGGTCTATCTCCTTCAGCCCTGGCAGCGTTCTGTCCTCTCTGTACACTTTTTCTCACAACAGTCTCACTCTCAAAGAATCTGTCATTCATTTTTATATATTGTCACTTCTTATTTTATGTTTTTAAAAAAGTGAACAGAACTGCTCTACCCCTGTCTGTCTCTTCTATCCCTGGCTATCTGTTGAATTTTCTGTTTTGTTTCAGTAAGTTTTACTCTTGTACTGACTTTGTTTCAGCCATTTTGTTTGGAGACACTGGAGTAGACTGTAGTTCATGTCAGGGGGAAAAAATGTGATATGTGTACCTTTGCTTACATATCTTGAAATGTGAAAGTACTTGTGTACATACCGGTGGAAACCAGATCCTGGTTGTGGTTGGTTTCCATTCCATATATTTCATAATCATTAAACATGATTCCTGAACAGAACCGATGTCATGTTGTTGTGAATGTGTCTCTTATTTTCTCTTTTCCTAACAGTGAGAAAGGTTCTTGGGAAGTGCAGTGATGTTGTGCCCAAGTTTATGCTTGTTAAAGGTGCAGTATCTATTTCTAATTTCATTTCCAGTTACCAGAGTTTAATTTTAAAAAAAGATATTAAAAAAAAGAGGGCAAGATAAAAAAAAGAATAATAATTAGGAATAGAATTTCATATGTAGCTTTTATTGCAGATGATAATCATGCATTGATTCTTTTTGTCAGATAAAAGGATATTGTGTTTCCATGCTAAGCGGCTCAGAATAAAGGGTTGGCAGAGATGCAACAGTGCGCTTTTGCCACAAGAAGTCAGTGTTCATTTTCTTATTTCTTAGATCTTCTTCTTCTTCTTCTTCTTCTTTTTCTTCCTGTTCTTCTTCTTCTTCTTCTTCTTCTTCTTCCTTTTTTGTCATGTTTCTCCCAGGGGAGGTTTGACATTGATGAGCCTTCTCCATCTCTCTCTGTTTTGAGCTTCCTCCTTATTTATGCCCCTTTCTCTAAGATCATCTGCAATACAGGCAGCCCAGGTATTTCTCAGCCCAGGTGTTTCTCAGATCAATAACAACAATGTATGGAACAAGTAAGCATCAAAAGTTAAAGCCTATATCTAGATTGAAAAAAGTCACCAATGTTCATGTTAGTGATGCTTAGTTTGACTTGGATCATATTCTTATACATTTTCAACTAAGGAAAAGTCTGCATTTTGATCAGATCGCACTTCCTTGGGAAGCAGCTGCTTATGGCGTCATCCTTTTTTTTGTTTTTTTTTGGTGTACATATGTAGAAATTCATCTCACCAGTAAGAGTGTATGTTGACCATAGAAGTTTTGCCTGTGACAAGTTTTTGTCTTACCATGGGCATGGGTTTTATAAACATACAGGCAGCATGATATTGGTCATGGGATTTATAGTCATATTCGAAAAACTAATGCCCTGACCACCATTCACAATTAAGTACTACAGATTAGAAGGGAAAAAAAAGGGTCACCAGACCTGGACTCAAGACGTGTGGTGGTGTTGTTGCAGGTTCCCCCGGGGGTCACCCAGAAAGTGACTGTGCTCATGATTAATGACTGTTTATAGGTAGAGTGGCCAACCAAACCTGTGCTTAAGGAACAAGGGTGAACTTTAGACAAGTAAATATTGATAGCAGAAGACTACCTGGCACACATGACCATAATAATCAGCTATAATTATCGGCTTTTGTCATCGGAAAAGGTGAGAACTAATACTGTTATCACTGTGTTGGTGCTACTGCTTTGGATACTGTTAATAGCGATGATGAGACTTACATGATATCTGAAACAGTCAAAGTCAACAATATGATTGTAGCGATATGATTTTAGCAATCTTTAACTATGCTTAAGTATTCAGTTTCGGTTTTCAAGGCGACCTTAGGAGGCATCACTGCTTGCATGATATTACATTCTACTTTCTTGTGAATGAATTTTACATCTACTAAGTGGTGGGAAAATGTATGCATATATGTAGATACTTGTGTATGTACTTGCAGTAAACAAGATTGAATCAACACCTGCCAAACTGGAATGTGGAGTCCCACAAGGATCAGTTCTCGGCCCTGTTCTTTTCACTCTCTACACTGCTCCCCTTTCACATAATTTTGTTAATAATAAATCGTCAACAGATCAACCATCATTTTTATGCAGATGACTCTCAGATTCTTAGCAGTGATACTCCTGAAAATCTGTCTTCTCACTCGATTAATATGCTCTACTGCCTTCAAGATATTCAAAACCGGATGATACAGAACAAGTTACAGTTAAATGCAGATAAAAACGAAGCCATGCTTGTAGGGACCAAACACAAACTCTCTCCCATCATAACAGCTTCAATAGAATTCGGCAATACGTCTGTCCCTCTATCCACTGCCGTGAAATATCTAGGGGACATTATCGACAACACACTCCCCATGCAAAAATTCATGACCCAAACCTGCCAGTCGTGCTACTATCAACTACGCCGCATCAGTGCAGTTCGAAAGTACCTGTCCACTGATGCAACATCTAAACTAGTCACGTCTGTCATTCTCTCACGTCTGGACTATTGCAATTCTCTTCTGGCTGGTCTGCCAGCATCATCTATCCACTCCCTTCAACGTATACAAAAATCTGCAACTCGCCTAGTCCTCAGAAAGAAAAAAAATCTGAGCACATTACTCCTCTCTTGCAATCTCTCCACTAGCTGCCTGTGCCACAGAGAGTAAACTATAAGATCAGTACCCTCTGTTACAAATGCCTCCACAAAACTGCACCTTCCCACTTCTATGAATGTCTTCACCTGTACACTTTTTCTCGTTCCCTCCACTCTGCTGCAGATACCTTGTGCTTAAGAATACCTAGATTCAACCAGTCCAATGTTGGTCGTTGCTCTTTCTCTGTTTCTGGTCCATCGATCTGGAATGACATCCCTTCGCCAAAAGCCTTATGACGCTTTTAAATCTGGCCTAAGACACATTTATTTCAAACCTAAGATTCTTCCCTCTTGTTTCATCTCATTTTTGTCCCTGCCCTCAACAGCCCAAACCCCATCACCCTGCCCGAGTGTACAACCTTTATGTGTGTGTGCGTGCGTGCATGTGTGTGAATACATTTGAATTTGTAAAAACTATTAATTGTAACTGGCTGCATGTGATTGAGCAGGATGAATGAAAGCGCATTGATTTTTTTTTGCAAGATATGGCGCTATTTGAATTCCATGTAGTATAATTATTATTACTTGCGCATCTATGTGGCAGCACATGTACATCTGCGCAAACGTAGTAAATACACGCGAATGTGCCGATATGCAAGTGTTTGTGCCACATCATTTACTATCACATGTGATCTTAAGAAAACAACAACAACAACAAAATAAAAACAAAAAAGGCCTAGCTGTGAATAATGGCTTGTTAATATTTTACCTTTTTGATTGACAAAATGTTAAGTATTACAAAAACTGAAAATGAAAATCCCATAAAACGTGGAAATAATTATCCCCCCCCCCCCCCCCCACACACACACACACAAACCCTAACAAAACAGGAAAGTAACACAAATAAAGAAAAAAACAACACTGTAATAACGAAAAACAACAACAAAACAACTTACACAGACTGAAGTCAGGTAAAGGAACATAGGACTAAATATAAGTGAATACATAAATAAAATGCCCCGAACATAACAAAGCAGCCAAGCCATGTTTGGCAGAGGACATGACATTGTCATCACAGATTATTGTATGAAACAGGTATGAAGTAGGTGCTGAAACACAGCTATTACACTGTCATGGTTGAAAAGAGAAAAGGATGAGAAACAGGACTCCTTTTTATTCTTTTGGCACCTACAGTCACGTCAACAGTAGAAAGTGTGTATAACTCGCACAGGACCCTTATGTCTCTACCTTTTGTCTGTCTGTAGGGGTCGGGATAGCTCAGTGGTCAGAGCACTCGCTTTCCCCCAGCCAAGTTAAGCAGCATCGAGCGTGGTTACCAGTTGGATGGGTGACCGTTTGCGTGCCTTGGCTTCAGTACAGTTCCCCCAGTTCACCCAGCTGTAAATGGGTACCTGTCCTCTTTAGGGTCAGGGAAGGTAAAGCAGCGAGGGAGAGGAGATGGGCGCCGCCCTCAATGTGCTGGCCCTAGAGAAGTGAGGTCTCTGACGCCTCACTCCCCTACGATCTTATAGGTTATGGGACTCCTTTACCTTACCTTTACTGCCTGCATACTTGCCTGCCTCTGTCTATCTGTCTGTCTGTCTCTGTCTTTGTCTTTGTCTCTGTCTCCTTTCGCAGCCGGCGTTTGAAGTTGTCATCAGTCGTTGTCATTGTGTAGTCCTTCGGATGAGACAATAAACCGAGGCCCCGTGTGCGAACGCACGCAGAACATCTTGCGCACACATTAAATCCTGTTCCGCTTTTCGTAAGAGTAGGCCATTGTGTGCCGGTGGGAACAGATGACAAAATTGACAAAACCACATACACACGGGGACTGGATGTAAGAAAGCACACAAGAGCTTATTCCATTATCCTCGGTATATAAGAATAAAAATTAAAATTAAAAAATCTGTTTCTGTCTTTCTCTGTGTTTCTCTGCCCCTGTCTCTTTTTCTAATTCTCTATCTGCCTGTCTGTCTTTGTATCTCTTTCTCTGTCTCTCCCCCCCCCCCCTCTCTCTCTCTCTGCCTGCCTGTCTGTGTGTCTGTCTGTCTGTCTGTCTCTCTCTCGATCTCCACCCCCCCACCCCCCCTTCCACCATATCTCCGTTTCTCTCTGTATGTTCGTCTATCTGTTTGTCTGTCTGCTCCCCCCCCCCCCCCCCCCCCCTCTCTTTCTCATTTTTTCAACCCTCTCCATCCCACCTCTCTATTTCTCTTCTTTTCTGTCTGCTTCTGTCTCTTTCTCCATCTCACTTCCCCCATATCTCTCTCTCTCTCTCTCTCTCTCTCTCTCTCTCTCTCTCTCTCTCCTCTCCTCTCTCTCTCTCTCTCTCTCTCTCTCTCTCTCTCTCTCTCTCGCTCTGTACTTTTTAGGAAGAACATCATCAACAGAGGGAGGGAGGGAGGGAGGGAGGCAGTGGGTGACACATGGGATGTCTGTGCTGACTGGTAGTGGCTTCTAGTCAGTCAATCGGGGGTGGGGTGGGGGGGATGGTGGGGGGGGGGGGGGGGTGGGGGGGGGGGGCAGGAATGTGGCTGGAGATGGTCCCCTCATCCTCCCGCTACCTGCCGGCACGTGTTTAGTCCCTCGGCCAACGCATCTTCTCCACCTCTATCCCCCCTCCCCTCACTTCCCTTCCCTCCGTCTTGCCCCCCCCCCCCCCCCCCTTTCTCCCAACTACCACCACCTCCCCCCCTCCATCCCTGTCCCAATACTTTCTCCATCTTTTTTCCCCATCTCTACCTTTTGCAGCCGGCGTTTGAAGTTGTCATCAGTCGTTGTCATTTTGTAGTTTGCTTGTCCACTTGTTCTGCTCCTTTTCTTATGGTATTTTTTTTCTTCTTCTCTTTTTTTGTGTCTGTGGGTTGGTGAACGGTTTTTGTTTTGTTGTTGTTATTGTTGTTGTTGTTGTTGTTTTTTACCTTAAAAAGTTTTGCAGGAGGTGATGGTAAGAAGGATATGGCAGCGAGATTCTTGTAACCTCACCACCTTAAGACCCGTGTAAGACAATTACATAGGACAGGAGAAGTCCGTGCGTGTGTGTGTGTGTGTGTGTGTGTGTGTGTGTGTGTGTGTGTGTGTGTGTGTACATCAGCCTTCCCCCCCCCCCCCCCCCCCCCCTCAGCCCTCTGTGCGCCTGTCACAGCATTCATTATTGTCTCAGGTCTCCTCCCCCTGTCCCCCCGTCGTCATCAGGCAGACTTCACTGTGGGCTTTGCCAGAGGGGGTCTGTCCCTACCTTCCTTCCTCCCTCCCTCCGTCCCTCCCTCCCTCCGTCCTCCCTCTCTGCTGACACGTTGGCTGGGGGAGCAGTGGCAGAGGACTGACTGTAGGTCCTCACTTACCTTTCTCTGTCTCACTCTCTCCTCTTCACTCTCGCCTACCTGGTCACACCGCCTGGTAGTTTTTACCTGGACAACGCATGAGTATTTTTCTTCTGCTCATGTTGAGGAAACTTGTTCTTTTATGAATAGGTACACCTTGATGTTCGGTCGGGGTTCTTCCCCAAAATATATGTAGAACAAGGTCGTGCAACAGTTGTTGTTTTTTTAATCAAAAAAGTGGAGTTCGCCGCCCTCTCTTGCTGTTTTCAGAATTCGCCGAAAATAGGATTATTTTTTTTCTGCACTTGTCTAGTGTCGCCCATTTAGACTTGACTTCCATGGGTCGTTGCTAGGTTTTGAGAGAAAAAAACACACCAGAGTCTGAGTGCAACAGCGGTAGTGGTGTGTGGGGTTGATGAGGCAGTGTGTATGACCAGTGCAATTCACAGGACGGTGCAGTCATCAACATGGGGGGTGGACATGGCCGTTGTGGACTGTTGGTGGTCATGGTCACTGTGGTGCTGGCTACCCTCTGGCTCCAAGGCATCTCTGCTGAAGGTAAGTGCTGGCTTTCCTCTGCTGTTTTGGGGAGTGGCAGATGCCCACAGGGGTGGAACGCTCGCAACGTAAACACGCCAGCAAATCATAAGGTTACAACATTCTGAGCGTAACAAAACAATGGCGTAACGATTTTCTGACAATCAACATCCATTTAAAAACCATGGATTAAAAATAAAAAAGAAAGAATGTGCGCGCGCCCGCGCACGCATACACACACACACACACACACACACACACACACACACACACACACACACACACACACAACACACAACACACACACAAAACACACACACAGAGGATAAGTGGATGTGAAAAAGTTTTGTAACCCATGCTACAAAGCATACACAGAGCAAGAAAGCAAAACAAATCAAAACAAAAAGAACGAACAGAGGAATCAATCCCTGCAAGTCAGATAACTCATCACAGAAGACAGGCAGAACGCAAGCTTTAGTGCACGCTAGCTAATAGGACATAACAACAGGCTTCACATTTTAATACAAGAAAAGTTCAGATTTGAGAGATTTTTAAAAAATCTTTGATATGATTCAACTCAACAGTTAACATTCATGGTCGGCCATCACTTTCTATGATTGAAAAAAAAAATGTTGTTGGGTTTACATTTTGTTCAAAGTGGAGCATGATTGATCAGGTGTGTGTATTTCCCCCCCTTTTGACACGTCATACATGTTCTCCTCAGCCCTTCTGACAGACACATGACAGTTCAGCTTAACACTCTCAGGCTGGCAACGTGGCATTACATAATACCCGAGAGGAGAAAAGAGGTATTGGTGATTTTCAATATTCTATGGACGGACATGATTCATTGTTCCTGCTCGTGTTCCTTCATTGTTGGTGAGGGTTTTGAGACTTTGTGGACTTATTCCTTGTTAATTGATTGAAATATGAATCTTAAACTATGTTGATGAATATATTCATCTTTAAAAAAAGGGATTTTGCAAGGTAACTAAAGGGGAATAAGTATGGGGGGTGAAGTGGTGTGAACAAGCTTGATCTTCTCTTTTGAGGGAGAACAGTTTCAATGGTAAGTCAAGCTCTGCAGACAAATATGTCATACATTCTACTGAATAATGACAAAACCATCTGATCAGAGTTTTATATACATATAAACTGCCCGTAAAAAACCATCATCTTGCTTATCATCCATCTGCCTCCAAGCACCCATACTCTTCAAAGCCAGCAAGCACGTATATAATTATGGTACCACATATTAAGTATCCCATACGATACAGGCCTATGTGCTGGTTAAAAGATATTTGGTTTAACCTGTTCATAGCAAAATATTAGATACACCCTACAGCGCATATTATTTATGCATATTCAGCTGGTTGTGTACAAGTAGTAGATCTAAAAACTCGATTTAGTAATGTTAACTCCAAGGGAAAATCTCCAGGCACGGAGCTCTTTAGGGAGACTCGAACCCAGCCCGTTACCATCAGATCACGAGTTCCATGCTCTACCCACCAGGCCATCCTGCTCCCTCCCCTTCTCCACCCCCAACCTTTTCCTAGGGGCAAATACAGATTTTGAATGAAGATATGCACAATGGAATCTTTGAAATAATCAGTCCGTCTCAATCGGAAAAGCTCAGAAGTCAGAGCACTCTCGCTCTCCCCAGGCTAAGGTTAAGCAGCTTTGAGCGTGGTTGCCCAGTTCACCCAGCTATAAATGGGTACAGGTCTACCCTTTTAAGGGGCCAGGGAATGTAAAGCAGCGAGGGAGAGAAGAGATGGGCGCCGCCCTTAAGATGCTGGCCCCCAAGAGGAGTGAGGTCTCTGACACCTCGCTCCCCAACGACGGCATAGGTCATGGGAACATCCGCTTTATCCGTTTTATATTTTGTTCATATACGAGACTGTGGCCTGACGTGACTAAAACATACCAAGTTGATTAACAGCTGGTGTGATAGAAACAGACAACAACCAGAGGGAGAAAAAGATAAGGGAAAGGAGAGAGAGAGAGAGAGAGAGAGAGAGAGAGAGAGAGAGAGAGAGAGAG
>CM054134.1:101291835-101324335 GCA_028751875.1 Rapana venosa
AAACACCAGCCATGGACTACCAATGACATCTTGGACCTCTGCGATACAAGAAGAGCACTGAAACCAACCAGGTCTTCCAACCCTAAAGAATACCGGGAGGCCAACAATCTCGTGAAGAAGTCAATGTTAAAGGCCAGAGAGAAGTGGATCAGTGATCAATGTGATGAGATCGAAAAAAACATGAAAGTGGGGCAACAGTAAAAAGGCATACGACACCCTGAAAAAACTCACAAAACCACTTCAAACCAAATCATCAGTCATTGAAGACAGCTCCGGAAACCTCCTCACAGAAAGCTCAGCTGCATTGAACAGGTGGTCTGAATATTGTCAAGAACTGTACAACTACCCAATACAACCTGACAAGAGCATAATAGAAGAGAAAGCAGCAACATCAAGAGCACCCTCGCCATTACCTATACTGAGGGAAGAAGTGGAAGAAGCCATCCGCAGCTTACCAGTAGGAAAGTCCCCAGGAGCAGACAATAATTATACCAGCAGAGCTGCTCAAGCATGGTGGCGAAACAGTCATCACATATGTTACAGCTATCTGTCAGAAGATTTGGGAGACAAAACAGTGGCCAACAGAATGGACACAATCACTCATCATACCCCTGCCCAAGAAGGGGAATTTACGCCAATGCCAAAACTATAGAACAATCAGCCTCATCAGCCACGCCAGCAAGATCATGCTCAAAGTTATTTTGAATCGACTCAAGAAGGAGGCAGAAGAACACCTTGCAGAGGAACAAGCTGGGTTCAGGGCAGGCAGGAGCACAATCGAACAGATTTTTAACTGCCACATCATGATGGAAAAACATCTTCAACATCAGAGAGACCTGTTCCACAACTTCATCGACTTCAAGAAGGCTTTTGACAGAGTATGGCACGAAGGCCTGTGGCAGGTCCTCAGAATGTTTGGCATTGAAGGACTAGTGCAAACCATTCAAGCACTATACAACACCGCAAGCAGTGCAGTCCTTCTGAACAATCAGGTCGGAGACTACTTCAAAACTACAGTTGGGGTCCGACAAGGATGCCTGTTATCTCCAGTCCTGTTCAATCTGTTCTTGGAAAACATTATGAGAGAGACCCTACATGACTTCCACTCTACCATCTCCATTGGCGGCAGACCCCTCAACAACTTACGGTTTGCCGATGACATTGACCTCATGGGCGGAAGTAACACAGAGCTGCAAGATCTTACGACCAGACTTGAGAACAGAGCTGGAGCATATGGGATGGAGGTGAGCTCGGAGAAAAGTAAAGTACTTGTGAACAGCACGAGCAATGCCACCGCTAAAATTTACATGAACGGCCAACAACTGGAGGAGGTAGACGCTTTTAAATACCTCGGCGCTACACTCACAAAGGACGGGCGATCGACGACAGAAATCAAAGTCAGAATAGCCATGGCAACATCTTCCATGACAAAATCACCACCATATGGAAAAGTAAAGAGATCAGTTTCCCAATCAAACTAAAGCTCTACAAAGCCCTAATTCAGTCGATCCTGCTGTACGGAAGTGAAACCTGGACATTGACTGCTGAAACAGCAAAGCGAATCCAGTCATTCGAAACAAAATGCCATAGAAAACTACTGGGCATATCCTGGAGAGAACGAAAGACCAATGAATTTGTCAAGAGTCAAATAACACGGCTGGCAGGTCTACAGGAACCCCTTCTCACCATCGTCAAGAAGAAAAAGCTGACATGGTTCGGCCACGTCACCCGCCACAACACTCTGCCCAAAACAGTACTGCAGGGAACACTCGAAGGTGGCAGAAGGAGGGGAAGACAGAACAAGTCATGCATGGACAACATCAGAGAATGGACCAGGATGAATGACTCGGCACTACTGCGCAGAGCCGAGGACCGAGATGGATGGAGGAGGCTTACCACGGCATCGTCTTTCATGTCTCCCCCACGACCGCCAAGGTCACGGGTCTGATGATGATGATGATAGAGTAAAGGAAGAGCGTAGAAACGTGTCATTTATAAGTTTAAAAAAAATTACATAAGGTCACAGGTTGATTCAAAACGTACATCAAAGTGTCTAACTTGGCTCCAGACCGTAGAGTTTTCTAAAAAGCGCAATAATTTTATGTAAGCCCTGTTAGAAGCACAGGCTCATTTTCTTTCAGACTAGGTTCTATATTCAGAAGACAGACACTGTCGGGTCCTGACTCAGTCTGGGAGCATGGATGACCTGGGTTCATGACCAGCCAGGAATACTCCTCTACGTCCATGACTGGCTTCAGGTCACTTGTCCTGACGTCTTCCTTCACTCCTTCGGGAGTCAGGTACTGGGGCACTGTGCTGCACTTCTTCGGTCAAAATTGAACATGGGAGTGTGTGTGTGTGTGTGTGTGTGTGTGTGTGTGTGGTGTGTGTGTGGTGTGTTGTGTGTGTGTGGGTGTGTGTGTGTGGGTGTGTGTGGGTGTGTGTGTGTGTGTGTGTGTGGATGCGTGTACGTGTGTGTGTTTGTGCCTGCTCACACACTCACCCACGTATATGCGTACCTGCCTTGAGAGAGAGAGAGAGAGAGAGAGAGAGAGAGAGAGAGAGAGGAGAGAGAGAGGAGAGAGAGAGAGAGAGAGAGAGAGAGAGAGAGAGAGAGGAGAGAGAGGAATTAATCAATCAGTCAAACAGTCAGGTTACAAACGAAACAGACTTAAACAGGAAACAGAAGTAGTTGGGTGTTGTTGTTGTTGTTGGGTGTTTTTTGTGGGTTTTTTTGGGTATTGTTTTTACCGACATGAAACAAAACGAAACTTTCTTCTGCTGCATGCAGAAAGGTCCGTCCCAGCGAAGACAACACGGATCCTCCCTCACACGCTGACATCAGTAGCCTCTGTGCTGTGCTGTGCTGTGCTGTGCTGTGAGCAGTGGTGATGTATAGCAGCATCTTCTGTGGCGACATATATCCGGCAAGCCAGCGATTTAAACCTGGTGTTTAAAGTCGGGAAAATCCCTTCAAGACAGAAGTCTTTTGTTTTCGTTTGAGAAGTTTTTTTTGTTTTGGCTTTTTTGTTTGTTTGTTTTTTTAAATCCTGGAACCGTTTATCTTTGTCAACATCTTTCTTTTTTCTCTTGGGTTTTTGTAGTTTTACACTACTGGCAAACATTCATTTGTAGATAATGCTTTCTGTTCAGAAAGAATTTAAAGAAATAATTGCAAGGGGGAGGGGGGGGGGGATTGGGGGAGGGGAAGGTAGCCTTGTCGTTAGCGCGTTGGGGTGGGGGTGGGGGTTGGAGGACGGGATGGCCTGGTGGTTGGAGTTGCACTCGTGGTCTGCTGACCTGGGTTCGAATCTCGTTCAAGAGGAATTTTCCTCAGGAGTTAACACCAGTGCCGACTCCACTCTCCCCAAAAGCCTTTTGGATGAGACTATGAACCGAAGTCTCCGTGTGCGGACGCACGCAGAACATCTTTTCTTTCTTCTTCTTCTTTCTTCTTTCTTTCATCTGCCGCTGGTGCCCTTCGGCGTCGCGGGGAGACACAGACGTCTGTCTGCAGCAAGGCGGGAGGCTTGATGTAGGGACAGGTCATGGGCTCGCAGAGTGTCAGCCACGGAGTCGCTCCATCGTCTCCTTGGTCTACCTCTGGCTTTCCAGCCATTGTGTTTGGTCTTTTGCACACGTTAAAACCCGTTCTTCCACTTTTCGAAAGAGTAGGCCATTGTGTGCCAATGGGAACGGATGACAAAATGTACACAAATGCACACACACGGGGACTGGATGTAAAAGAATCACACGAGTGCTTATTGCATTATCCTCGAAATAAAAGAATAAAAGAAAATAAAAGCATTGAGCTTGTGATAGGACGGCGCAGGTTTGAGCCATCACCGAGGCGCCTGTTTGAGGGAATGTCCCCCTGGAGTTAACAACGTCAGTACTGACTCCACTCCCCCGACAGTCCTTCAGATGAGACTATACACCGAGGTCCCCTGTACAGACGCATGCAGAACATCTTGTGCACACATTATTGCTTTATAATTATGACAGAAACAGTGGTTGCTGTCTGAGCGTTCGATTTCGACGACGAAGAAGAAAACCCGTTCCGTCTTTCGGAAGAGTAGGAAAATGTGTGCCGGTAGGAACATGTAACACTATTTTTAAAAAATGCAGCCACACTGTTTATACACCACACCCGAAGTCAAAATGCAGATAGCCTTAATGGTGGGCAAAAACGGTCGCATACGTAAAATCTCACCATTGGTGAACTTCGGGGCTCTAGCTGAGAGACGAAAAGAGAAAGAAACGAAAGACACAATACAGACAGTGCTGGATTATTTATACATTCTTTATCAACAGCTACCCGACCCTCCCCCCCCCCCCCCTTTAATTTTTTTTAGAATTTCGAATTTGCTAGAGATGCATTGTTTAATTTAGTGATACTCAAAGCGACCTGTATGAATCAAGATGCACCCAGGGAATGTAAGTTAATTCGTCAAGATTGGACAATAATTTTGTTTTCAGATATTGTTTTGACGGTTTGATTTAGAATGTTGCTTGCATATTTTACCTATCTAGTTATTTTCATTCTTGATAATCTAAACGACCCTCCGTAGTTTGACTGATGGGAATAAGAGAGTGAGTGAGTTGAGTGAGTGAATGAGAGAGAGAGAGAGAGAGAGTGAGAGAGAGGAGATGGAGAGAGGAGAGAGAGAGAAGAGAGAGAGAGAGAAGATGAGAGAGAGAGAGAGTGAGTTAGTTTTCAAAAGTCTTTCTACTAGAGGTAGCCGCCTTCACACTGCTTTAAGTTTGATCTGTCCAAGCGCAATCTTGATATTTTACTCAGCTGCAGAATGGGGCATAATTTTGACAAGATGTACGTCCAAAACTGTATAACAACCGAGCTTACCTTAAAAACAAAACAAAACAAACAAACAACCCCCCCCCCCCCAACAAAGCAACCAAAAACCCCATGTAAATCAAAAAGATTGTCAATCGAAACATGATTACAGGTTTTTCCTTAAATTCATGAAACCTGAAATACTTCATGTTTCGGCTTTCGCTCTGAGTAGTATCGGAGATGTAATCCTAAGCTGTGACACACACACACACACCACACACACACACACACACATACACACACCACGCACGCACGCACGCACGCACGCACGCACGCACACACACACACACACAGACACACACACACACACACACACACACACACACAGAGGTGAAGCAAATAAATAATCAACGAATGAATTCTCCCCCCCCCCCCCCCCCCTGTTCCTGGGCTAGAGCTTCAAGGTTCATCAACGTGAGATTTGGGATATGCGACCATTTTTGCCCCACCCTCAAGGGAAGCCGCATTCCGACTTCGGGGATGTATGCAGGGTACGTTCGAGTTTCCGTAACCCCACCAAACGCTGACATGAACTACTGGACCTGTAAAGTGCAGGTTTGATGTCCTGCATGTGTATCTACGTGAAGGGGATTAAGGATCTGACAGGTCTGCACTGGAAGTTGATCCGGGAGATCGTAAAAATCCCCCACTCTTCATTCACCAGACGCCGCTGAGAATCGAACCTACGGCATGGGATTGAAGTCGAACAGTCTTATGCACTCGGCTTTAGTGTCCGTAAAAAACCCCCAAAACACCCCCCCCCCCACCTCAAGCTGGTTCCACATAAAACAAACAGAAAACACTAATCCATATGTATAAACAAGAAAAAAGAATGTCTGCAACAGACTTCAGCTTTAGCGTTCCTGCAGTTTATGAACCAAAGTCAGTCTGTCACGACTCCACATGAACCGTGACTGGGCCAGCCCTCTCTTGTTTTCATCCCCTCCGTCCCCCTCTCCCCCTTATCTCTCTTTTCTTTTTCTCTCTCTCTCTGTGCTGAGAGAGAGAGAGAGTGAGAGAGAGAGAGAGAGAGAGAGAGGGAGGAGAGAGAGAGAGAGGGAAGGGGGGGGGGGGTTGCTGTAAATAAAAGCGGCATTGTTTTTGACAGGAAATAAATTGTTGTCCTTGAATACTTCCATCATACATCTATAACAACGGCCCCCATGCTTTAGAAACGTGAAGTAAGCCAGCCCATGGGGGGGATGGGGTGGGGGGAGAGTGGGGGAAGAGGGGGAGAAGAGAGAGAGAGAGAGAGAGAGAGAGAGAGAGAGAGAGAGAGAGAGAGAGAGCACCCCTCCCATTTTCACACACACACACACCACACACACACACACCACACACACACACACACACACACACACACACACACACACACACACACACACACACACACCCTGGCCCCATCCTCCCCCCTGTCCTCACACACTCGGCTTTGCGTTGTCGTTTATTAATGTTTTTAATGTTTTTTGCTTTTGTTTTGTTTTGTTTTAAAGATTACAACGCTGGACATGTAGGGCAAAACATAGAAACACTGGTAAAAACTGCACATTTTCTATAAGCAAAGATTGCGTGTGTCTTGATAAGAATAATGCATCGGTTAAAAAAACAACAACACCCCACCAAATCTGAGATTTAGAACTATCTTCTTTAAGCTTTGCTAGTACCATAGGATTTAGCTGTACATTACCAAAAGAGCCAGGTGTTACGCATGTGGTCGCACATAAGGACTGTCAGGAAAATGATGACAAGACCAATGAGAGACAATACCAACGAGAGACAAGACCAATGAGATACAAGACCAATGAGAGACAATAACAACGAGACAAGACCAATGAGAGACAAGACCAATGAGAGCCAAGACCAACGAGAGACAATACCAATGAGAGACAGTACCAATGAGAGACAAGACCAATGAGAGACAAGACCAACGAGAGACAATACCAGTAAGAGACAAGACCAGTAAGAGACAAAACCAAAAAGAGACAATACCAATGAAAGACAAGACCAAAAAGAGACAATACCAATGAGAGACAAGACCAAAAAGAGACAAGACCAAATAGAGACAATACCAACGAGAGACAAGACCAACGAGAGACAAGACCAACGAGAGACAAGACCAATGAGAGACAATACCAAAAAGAGACAATACCAATGAGAGACAATACCAAAAAGAGACAATACCAATGAGAGACAAGACCAATGAGAGACAAGACCAATGAGAGTCAAGACCAATGAGAGACAACACCAATGAGAGACAACACCAATGAGTGACAGTACCAATAAGAGACAAGACCAATGAGAGACAACACCAATGAGAGACAATACCAACGAGAGACAAGACCAATGAGAGCAACACCAACGAGAGACAAGACCAACGAGAGACAAGACCAACGAGAGACAAGACCAGTAAGAGACAATACCAACGAGAGACAAGACCAACGAGAGACAAGACCAACGAGAGACAAGGCCAATGTTTCGAGGACAAATCTCCTGGCCAGGGACTGCTCAGCGGCAGCTCGAACACTCACTCTCAGATAATTATTGTCAGATCATGAGTTGGCAGCTCGAACACTCACTCTCAGATAATTATTGTCAGATCATGAGTTGGCAGCTCGAACACTCACTCTCAGATAATTATTGTCAGATCATGAGTTGGCAGCTCGAACACTCACTCTCAGATAATTATTGTCAGATCATGAGTTGGCAGCTCGAACACTCACTCTCAGATAATTATTGTCAGATCATGAGTTGGCAGCTCGAACACTCACTCTCAGATAATTATTGTCAGATCATGAGTTGGCAGCCCGAACACTCACTCTCAGATAATTATTGTCAGATCATGAGTTGGCAGCTCGAACACTCACTCTCAGATAATTATTGTCAGATCATGAGTTGGCAGCTCGAACACTCACTCTCAGATAATAATTGTCAGATCATGAGTTGGCAGCTCTAAGCACAAGGTACAGATGACACCAACATACTTGTTATAGGCCTACATCCTGCTACATGGAGAGGAATGGGCCTCGCCAATTTCCTCAACTTCCCTGTGGCACACAGCAATGCAGGCTCCAAGATTCCTCAAGGGGTTGAGGGAGAAGTCAAGAGTAGTCATGGATAAAAAGAAGCGTGTGACAATGGAGGAAGGAGTTGGATTCAAACTGTGGTAGACCTGCCAGGTATGGTCCTGTGCACAAATTAGTGGCGAACTGTTTGATTTAAAAACAAACAACCAAATAGACAATAAAAGAGAACACCAACACCGCCGCTGTGCACAAATTATTTGCGAACTGTTTGATTTAAAAACAAACAAACATCAACCAAATAGACAATAAAAGAGAATACCAACATCCCCCCCCCTCCCCCCCATCACTAACAAACTCAAACAAAAACAACGCAAAACTCTCCAAACATACACAAAAACTTATCGGACACATAGTGAAGTGAGAGGAGGAATTTATACTACTTCTTGTAGTTCTATATCCTCAGAAGCACAGATGAGGTCTTTAAACAAGATTCTCAGCAAGTTCTCAGCAGAATAGCCGTGTCTTTTTGCAGACGTAGATAGCGACCATCTTCACATCTTCCATATTGAGCTGAACGCCCTTTTTGCTTCAAGCTTTGGTAAATATTCTGGCAAACACCGGCTCCAAGGCAAATTCATTTTTATGACCGAAAGAAGCAAGGAAGTGCGTGACAATGTGGTGTGTGTGGTGTGTGTGTGTGTGTGTGTGTGCGTGTGAGAGTTTGTAGTATTTATTACTTTTGGTATGTCAGTTACAAAATGTCACTAGTTTAGTGAACAGTTTCTTCAAAGCCAGCGGGATTTGTGTGTACGAAACTAATGACGGAAATAAATTAAAACGACTTATATGCAAAAATGTGAAGAGTGACATCTCGGGGGAGACAAGTCTTGTGTGTTTTCTCCTGTGGCAGACAAGTGACATGGCTCACAGGGGGTGAGGGTGAAAAGTGACGTGGAAAACACGACATTGGATACATGTCAGTCCATACGCCTTTCCCCTCTGGTGTGTGTGTGTGTGTGTGTGTGTGTGCGCGTGTGCGTGTGTGTGTGTTATTTATTTTTCATTTGTTTTTATTTTATTTATTCTATTCTTTTATATGGAGGATAATGGAATAAGCATTTATGTGCTTTTTACATCCAGTCCCCGTGTGAATGCGGTTTTGTCAATTCTGTCATCTGTTCCCACCGGCACACAATGGCCTACTCTTACGAAAAGCGGAACAGGATTTAACATGCGCGCAAGATGTTTTGCGTGCGTTCGCACACGGGGCCTCGGTTTATAGTCTCATCCGAAGGACTTTTGGGGAGAGTGGAGTTTGCACTGATGTTAACTCCAGGGGAAAATTTCCCCTTGAACGGGAATCGAACCCGGGTCGTCAGATCAGATGGTGTGTGTGTGTGTGTGTGTGTGTGTGTGTGTGTGTGTGTGTGTGTGTGTGTGTACACTTAAAGTGATATCAGACGTGTGTGCTCTCCCAAAAAAAACCCGGGCACAGTCTCAGATGAGTAAGTCATTTCGCTGCATTATGGAGAACAAGTAAAGAACAGTAATTTGGTATATTTGTAGCAATGTTGAAAAGACAACAGGCAGTCACAATCTAATCGTGTCAAAGTAACGATGACTTGTTTGAAGTCAAGAAACCTATTTTATAGTCTTCAGTCGGATCTGAACGATGTCACCTAACAACTAATAGTGGAAATGAAGGGAACATGATAGCTTCTGTCCTTGCTTTTACCTTTTGCTTACCTAATGGCCTTCTATCCTCATCCTGCTCGTCCTCTCCATCATCGTCTCCACCACCACCACCACCACCACCACCACCACCACCACCATCATCATCATCATCATCATCATCATCATCATCATCATCATCATCTTATCATTATTACTTATCATCATCATCACCATCGTCGTTATTATGTGTCCTCTTTCTAAGTTTCTAAATTGAAGTGCACCTATGCAGGTATCAAATCAAAATCATTTTTGGATCTTATGGGGAACGTGTGACTTTGCGCGCACGCGCGCACACACACACACACACACACACACAACACACACACACACACACACACACATGCTCAGAGGGAGCACGCAAGCAGAAAGAAAGAAAGAAAGAAAGAAAGAGAGAGAGGGAGAGAGAGAGAGAGAGAGAGAGAGAGAGAGAGAGAGAGAGAGGAGAGAGAGAGAGAGAGAGAGAGAGAGAGAGAGAGAGAGAGTTAGTTTTCTGGTCTGCCTTTTGCAGTGTGATCTAAGGTTACTTGCATTCTATTTTTTCTTGTTTGTTATTTTCACACTTTGTTCAACACATGTTTTGTATTATACCTCGCAAGGCTCATCCATCCCTATTCTCGGCTTGGCAGAAAATGTCAGCTACAGACCAGCAAATGCCTTGCTGAGAAAGAAGCATGAGAGGCTGAACAAGCCTGGGGAAATGAAAGACCCATGAATCCAGATTCTGGGACCCATTCTCTCGGCTTTGAGCAGCGATCGATTGGTGTTAAGACAGCCTTAGTTTAGCTCATACTGGTGTTCCTGGCAAACTCCCTCACGACCTCTGTCTGTTTGTCTGTCTCCCTGTGTGTGTGTGTGTGTGTGTGTGTGTGTGTGTGTGTGTGTGTGTGTGTGTGTGTGTGTGCGCGTGTATTTTATTATATTATTTATTTTATTCTTTTATATCGAGGATAATGGAATAAGCACTTATGTGCTTTTTTACATTCAGTCCCCGTGTGTATGCAGTTTTGTAAATTCTGTCATCTGTTTCCACCGGCACGCAATGGCCTACTCTTATGAAAAGCGAAACAGGATTTAACGTGTGCGCAAGATGTTCTGCGTGCGGTCGCACACGGGGCCTCGGTTTATAGTCTCATCCGAAGGACTTTTAGTGGGAGAAGAGTCGGCACTGATGTTAACTCCAGGGAAAAATACCCCTTAAACAGGAATCGAACCCGGGTCGTCAGATTGCGAGCGCAATGTTCTAACCATTAGGCTATCCCGTCCCCTGTGTCCCGTGTGTGTGTGTGTGTGTGTGTGTGTGTGTGTGTGTGTGTGTGTGTGTGATGTGTGTGTGTGTGTGTGTGTGTGTGTGTGTGTGTGTGTGTGTGTGTGTTCCTCTATCTCTCTGTGTTATAATTCAAAGAAATAGTTAAGTTGCTTGGAGTTTTTCTTCCAACAAAATTGATATGGAACAACCACAGTGAATGTTTTCCAACGAAAGCAAAAAACCTTAAAATACTTTTGAAAATCATAAGCAAACACTCACGGAGTCAGAATATACTTTCTTCATGGCACATTTCAACATCTTGAAGTTGCCTCAAATTAACGTATGCCCAAAGGGGTATTTTTAACTCTTCAGAATTTCGGTTAAAAAAGAGCCACCCAGTCCTCTTCGAAGCATAAAGTGCAGAGAATACAAAGTGGCTCTAGGTTTACTGGCAGACACCTCAAGTGTAAAACAATAGAACATCCAGACTTCTACCATTAGAACATCACAGACACATTGCTTGTAGTAAACTTGTGCTAGAAGTGCAGCTGTTGAAAATGGCTTATAACCCATAGTAAACGTCAAGTCCGATAGAGATTTTCCCAAGGGAGAAAGATCGATATCTTCTAATACCACAAATACACACAAACACAATTTATAAAAAAATTCAAGTCTGCAAACACACACAGACACAAAAACACTCTCTATCACACACATACACGCGCGCGCCCACAAACCTTTCTTTCTCTCTATCTGTATATATATATTGACAAAACCGCATACACACGGGGACTGAATGTAAAAAAGCACATAAGTGCTTATTCCATTATCCTCGATATAAAAGAATAAACTAAAATAAATAAAATAAAAACACACACACACACACACACACACACACACACACACACACACACACACACACACAGAGCACGCATAGACACAAACCAATGCACAAATGATTATAACACGTCATACGTCAGACTGAGATCTCACATGAGGGCACACAAAAATTAGTGGATATAAAACAGCCCTCTGCACCCCGCCCCCCTCCCCCAACAATGTGCTAGGCTGGATTTTATGGACCACGGTAGTGGACGACATGGTATGCACATAGATCTACATCTAAAACGTATATTAATGCTGGGTTGAGTCAAAATTTCGAGGCATTGCTGAAAGAGATGAAACATCCCCAACTCCACCTTGAGATTCAAAAGAGCGCAGTTTGACACATTTTGTTATATTGACTTAACAAAGAATTAGTTTCCGTTTAATATCCATCCTTATTTTTACCACGGGTGATTTCACCCCTCCCACCTCCCAAACTACCCCCTCCTCTTTTCTTGTCCAATAAAAACCAATAAAATTATGATTTGTGAAGAAACTTGAAATGGCATGAACACACACACACACACACACACACACACACACACAACAGTATGAACGTAAAAGAATGGATGATATAGTAGGTGATATGATTTGTTTGTTTGACATTTTATGACTTTTGAATTCTTAAAAAAATCTTTACCTAAGTATGTGCGTGTGTGCACGTGCGCGGGCGTGTGTGTGTGTGTGTGTGTGTGTTATTTGTATTTTGCAGTGTCTTCTTTTTTGGTTTTCCTCTTTCAAAAATTGGTACACTTAATTGGTAAAGGTTGTAATAATGTAGTACTTCAGTATTACCATTGATAAATTTTTGTTCTTAGATAGACGGCTTGATGAAAAACAACAACAAATGCATTGCTTATTCCATGTACCATCTGGAAATAAAAATTTGACTTGACTTGACTTGACTGGACTTGACTTGACACACACACACACCACACACATCACTCTCTCTCTCTCTCTCTCTCCAAAGGGGTGGACATGTACATGTATAAGACCTATGCCGAGGTCGGCAGCGGCATACACTATGGAGGAAACAAGCCCTCACTTCACTGTCTTCCACAATGACAATGGTCGCTTGTCTCTTTTTCTCTCTCTTTCTCGACCTGACTCTTTCCATTAAAACACGTGTCACGCCGTTTCCGTGAAGACAGAAGCCAGCTCCATGTGCCATATGAATATTATGGGATGCTTCTTAAGAAGAAGAAGAAGGCGAAAAACAAAAGAGACAGTAAAATGACATAACTGGCCTCGTATGGTTTTTGATATAGGGACCCACCTACCTCGGCGATTCTAAAACCGCGAAGTAGATAAGACTAACCGTGGTAGTTGCTTTATTTACTACTAGACTCTCCCGCCCCCCTTCTCCTGTCTGTAATTAGATAATAAAAAAAAAGTAAGGGAAAGAAACTGTGTAGACAGGCAAGGAATTTGAGTAGAAGTCTTCAGTTGGTTTTGTTGTTGTTGTTGTCGCCTCCTGAGGGACGGGTCTGTATGCAGACTAGCCGCCTGCATGGCACATCCAGAAATCTACTGATCGGATGTTTGACAAACGTGTGATGAATCTGAGGAGAAAAAAAAGTTAATGATAGAATCATAACAAAAAATAGTATAGCTGCAGCAATAATGATAATCATATCAATAATAGCAACAACAATAGTGATGATGATGATGATAATAATAATAATGAAGATGATGAGGATGAGGATGAGATGACTACTACTACTACTACTACTACTACTACTACTACTACTACTACTACTACTACTACTACTGTATGTTTGTCCGTCGGGTCCGACGATGACCTCCAAAACAGCAGAGGAGGCATCTGCTGTTTTGGAAACTGGGCAGAAATTTGATTATAGTGGAGATGCCTTGCCCACAGTACATCCCCACTCTCTCGGCCAAGTGGGCATAAGGACAGTCAGCGTTGGAGATGTTCTCCAAAGGCCAACCAGCCCCCAGGGCTGCAGCACACTAAGGACTGTGCGAGTCAAGCCTCCTAGTCAGAGTCATAGTCGACCACTAAAGACTAAGCTGTAAAGTGGAATTCCATGGTTGGGAAAGCCACTGGTCATACAGCCTCTCACTTTGCTGTTGCCCCCACTACTACTACTACTACTACTACTAGCGTGGATAATTTGGGGAAGGAAGAAGAAAGAAAAGAACAAGACCGCCCCCTCCACCCCCTAAACAATAAAGAAAGCGAACAAAAGCTAAACACCCCACCCAAAAAAACAACAACAACCAACAACAAACAAACAAAAACCACAACAAAACGAACCCTCCCCCCCCATCCCCAAAATGTATAATTTGTGCAAACGACAATGTTCAAGTACACAACAGTATATATGGTATACACCTTTGCAAATCAAATACAGTGAGGAGGAGGAGAGAGGAGGAGGAGGCTATACAGAGAGAAAGAAGAGAGAGAGAGAGAGAGAGAGAGGAGAGAGAGAGAGAAGAAGAGGAGACAGAGAGAAGAGAGAGGACAGAGACAGACAGAGAGAGGGAGGAATGGGGAGGTTGCTTGAAGAGTAGTGGGTGGAGTGGGGGTGGGATGTAAGGGCAAGCATGTATATTTACACAGATTTATAATGCATGGCATATAATTGTAGTTTCCTCAAAGTATGGGTTTATGCATAAGACACGTGTAATACACTTAACCCCCCCACCTCTTACCACCGGGAGGGGTGGGGTGGGAGGGCAGATTACCAGTTCTATGAGGTTCGATGCTAGTTATTTAATTTCCTAAAGAAACAGCCGAATATGTGAGATTGGATTGAAGAAAGTCAGTTCTTGGAAGTAGCACCGTATTGCTGTATGAATGACAGTTACAAGTTGTCACAAGACTACTTAGAAGTGAGGCAGCCGAGGAGCAGCCATATTGCAATTCGTATAGACAGCCAAAGAATATTTCTGAAGAGTCCAACGCTTCTGGGGAAAAGAAAAAGGTTGATCATGTGTTTTTTAAAGTTGAAAATTTATGTTATTTAGTTCTGACCAACTCATAGCAGTTTAGAAAAGTTGGGGGGGGGGGGGGTTGTAGAGAAGAAGCTTGTTTATTTCAGATGAGATTGACAAGTTCGGATCATGGCTTCATCTGGAATTAAGTCAACTGTACATGTACTGGCCAGAGTAGACTGTTTAATATGTAGGTAGAAAGAAGAACTGGTCCTAACACAGAATCTGGGTATACATCATAAGTACTGGACAGTAAAGCAGCCATAAATTATCTCCTTTATTTTTAGAACAGCTTGGTTTCTCTCAGAGAGAAATGATGAAGACACGGGTTGACAGTGTCGTGGTGTGTGTGTGTGTGTGTGTGTGTGTGTGAGAGAGAGAGGAGAGAGAGGAGAGAGAGAGAGAGAGAGAGAGAGAGAGAGAGAGAGGAGGAGAGAGAGAGAGAGAGAGGAGAGAGAGAGAGAGAGAGAGGAGAGAGAGAGAGAGAGAGAGAGAGAGAGAGAGAGAGAGAGAGAAGAGAGAGAGAGAGAGAGAGAGAGAGAGAAGAGAGAGAGAGAGAGAGAGAGAGAGAGAGAGCCAGCTAGCCAGCCAGCCAGCCAGCCAGCCAGCCAACCAGATTTAGAGACAGAGAGACTGAGAGACAGAGAGAAGGCAAGTACTTCCTTCACGTACAGAGTTGAGCCACCTCTGCAAACTAGTTTTCGGTTAAAGTAGTTGGTAAATGCCTCACATAGTATGCCCACATTCTCTCACATAGCGGACAGACTGTGTCCACAGGCTGAGTGGACTGACCTTAAACGGAAAACAAGACCGGTCAGATTATCTCTTCCTGTCCCCGAAGATGGAATGTGGCTACCTAAGTGGTGTGCATGTGTGTGTGTGTGTGTTGTGGTGTGTGTGTGTGTGTGTGTGTGTGTGTGTGTGTGTGTGTGTGTGTCGGGTGAGTGGGGTGGGGTACGAGGGACAGTCTCATACTCAAAAGTATCACCATTGGTGATTCTTGCAGCTCTAGATGAGGAACACCCCCCCTCCCCCCACACACAAAAAAACCTCTTCATATCCTTATCCTAGATCCTCCGCTTCTCTTCCCGCTAAAAAAAAAAATTAAAAAGGGGGTGGGGGGGAAGATGTCAGGAGAGGAGATTGCTGTATAATTATGAGACACTTAATGTGAAAATTAATATTTTACAAGCACTGAAAATCCCTTCCCCTTAAAAAAAACCCACAAAGAAAGAAAGATTCCAAGAAGCCAGGAAGAGAAAATCGTGTCCTTGTGTCTGACTGAAAATTGCGTCAAGATTCGTCAGTCAGCCATTTTGAAATTGTCATAAATTCACGACCTTTTTTTCCCAACATGCTTCTGGGGTTATGTAATCTTGTCAGGAAACTTTTAACCCTCCCCCCCCCCCCCCTTAAAAAAAGCCCCAAACACGCCCCTCCCCTCAACCCCCCCCCCCCAACCCCCCCAAAAAAAACCACCCAATAAAAACAACCCCAACCCCAAACAAAGTCTCAAAAAGGAGGGACTTTCATTTCACTGAGCGTGTTGGGATGGAAAGGGAACAGACAGAGAATATGGCGATGTTACTGAGAAATGCTACCACCAGCACAGCATGCATAGGAAATATCTTACAGCCAATATTGTGGAGGATTTTACCAATGGAAGGAGATTTTTTCCCCGGTGACACATACTTGTACATAGATAAATGTGGAACTCGGCTAATAGGAGGGGGTGAGATGGAAGATTGATATGTATTACATACCTGTCATCTTAAAATAGAACACACACACGCACACACAACACACACACACACACATATATATATATATTATATATATATTATATATTATATATTATTATATATATATATATATATATATATATATATATATATATATATAATACATACACACATTTAACACACACGCATTGACAGTTATACAGGATTCTCTCTCTGTCTCTCTCTGCGCGCGCACGCATGTGTGTGATTGCAACAATGCACACGAGTGTGCGCGCTGAGAGCGAGTGTGTTGTTGTTGTTATTGTCTTCAATTTAACGTCTGTTCACTCTAAGTGATATTAGACGAGGGAAATAGAAAGTGTAATGGAAGTTAAAGAAGGGAGAGGAAGGAGTGAAAGGAGAAAAGGTTAAGAAATAGCATCAGTGCTGGTATTTTTGTGAGGAAAAACCCCCCTAGAAAAGTAAGGATAATACTTTTAAACAGGAGCAAAATGTAAACTCAACAATGTGGAAACATGAAATAACAATAATGTAACTACAATAAATATTCAAGTGGACTATGCAATAAACATCTGGCAATGGCAAAGGCTAGCTTTGAATTTTCAAATACATTTTCCAGAGACTGTTCAGAAAATGTAGGTAAAAAAGGTTTTACAATAGGGCACTCAAATATGATATGTGTATTGGAAATATGATCCCCACATAGACATCTGACATGTTTACAAAATTTTGTAAGGAATGCATTTAACTTCATTCTAAAATATAGTGAATTAACCCTTCTCACGGATACAAAACGCGAATTTATTTGAGAAGGAGCCATATAACAAGAAATATGGGCAGTGGTCAGACAACTTTTTAAATATCGTTCCTTGAATTGATCAGATTCTTTAAACTTACACCATGAAGTTTGTTCTAATATTCGGTATCCCTCCTGTAGAGATAAGGGTACATCCAGTTCTATCGATTCCATATCATGTCTTGCCCCCTTTTTCGCAGCTCTGTCAGCCCACTCATTTGAAAAAATTCCAACGTGAGAAGGCACCCAACAAAAAGAAACAGGAATACCTCTTAAACTTAGGAGGTGTATGGCATATTTAATTTCAAAAATAATTCTGGAGACCTTCTTGAAGTTTGGGGATTTTATAACATACAATACTGACTTGGAGTCAACACAAAGCAAGATATGAAAGAAGGAAAATGGAAAATCAAGAATATAGTTAAGAGCCATAAGAACTGCAATAAGTTCAGCTGTAAATATTGAACGATGTTTACGAAGATAGTACGATTTCTCAATTTTAAGTGCTGGTATGACAAATGCAGAGCCTGTGTCATGATGTTCTATCTGTATAAACTTTTAAACAGTCAGCATACTTATTTTCAATATGCGACTGAACATCTGCAACCATGATGTTTTGATTTTCATTCTTTTTTTCATTAATATATTCTATATCGAAACAGGCTTTATCCATCTCCCATGAAGGACATGGTAAAGCTTCTTTTTGTGTTTCTAAGTCATATTGATTAAGTTTAGATTTTTGAAAGAAATCTGATACATAAGTGCCAATGGGCATTAAACACGAAATTTGTTTAGCCCTTTTTGGAAAATTCGTTTCTGCTTGAACTTTTAATTCACTACAGACAAAATTTTCGTCATTCGTGCTCCGTAAAACATATTTGGCGCATGAAAGTCGTTGGTATTCAGCTAGGGAGAGTTCCCCAATTTCCTTATAAGTTCCTATGGTGGTTGCATGGAATGGTACCCCAAGTGCAAGTTTGTACGCCTTACAATCTATACTTTGGAGTTTTTTTAAGTAAATAATTAGGAGCACTGAAAAAGACTTCTTGTCCATAAGACAGTTTGGAACGTACAAGTGACTTAGACAAGCATTTAAGAGTGAAGATATCTTGTCCCCAGGACTGTCTGCTAACCATTTTAAGAAAATTGATGCATTTCCTTGCTTTTGTTAAAATGTATCCAATATGAGCATTCCAAGTTAATTTTGATGTAAGTTGAATGCCTAAAAAAATTACCATATTTTTATACTGAATTGTGTGAGCGAGTGTGTGTGTGTTTGTGTATGTGCCACATAAAATAGTTCTCCGAAGGATAAAACAGATCATTCCATAGCCAGGAAAAGAAATTCCAACCCAAAGGCCTCGATCTATCAACGAGCTTGTAAATTACACCTGTTGGAAGCATACATGTTTAGATCTCCGCAGAGTATCCTTAATAAAAGACCAGGTCCCGAAATAGTTTCACACCAAAAGCATTAACATCATAGACACCCATAATCAAGTCACATCAAAAGCCATCTCGATCCCACCGTTTTGACAATAATGACAACCACGTCACAACCGATTTTTGACGAAAAAGAATTAAACACAGAACACTGCTTTCGTTCATGATTAAAAAAAAAAGTCAAATTTTTAGGTCATAAAGCGCTGCTGCTACAATGATACAGATACAGATTTGGAATTTTCGCACATTTTTTTTTCTTTGCGTTGCCTGGGTTATGTTGTGAGACCAGATCTGAGGAATTCAGCAGTTGCCTGCAGGTCATCCACCGTGTGCCGTACAGTTTCTGCTCCAGAGGCGTGGGCTCAGGCCACACTTCCAGCCTTAGCGTCTGGAGAGTCCTGCAGTCTTGTAGGATGTGGGCCGTATCCTGTTCTTCTCCAACATAGCAGATGGTGCAATTTTCTGTGGAGGTGTTTATTCAGCCTGTTGTGCCCTGTGCGTAGTCTGAAAATGACCACCTGTGCTTGTGGTGAAAGCTGGTGATAAGGGTCTGGTTTGAGTGGTGATCTGAAGAGAGATTTGATGATGGTTTTCATCTCCATTAGGTTGACAGGATTGTTTTCTTGCTCCTCTCTTGCCCCTATTTTGGCCATCTTGTCTGCTTGTTCATTTCCTTTAATGCGCAGTGGGAGGGGATCCACTGGAGCTCTATGCGTAAGGCGTTAAGACTGTGCAGTGCCTTCTCCAGATCTTTCAGTTGTCCGGCATTATAGGACTGCAGCACAGAGAGTGCGTCGGTCAGGAAGACGACTTGGGTGTTGTTGTCCACTCTGCTGTTGATGACATTTGCTGCATGGATCAGGGCTTCTACTTCAGCCTTGTAGTTAGTACAATGCAGGCCTGTTGGAATAGCTTCAGCCTGCCATTCTCCACTAGGGTACTGAATGTAGACCCCCGCACCTCCACACTTGACAGCATCAGTTGCTGATCCATCGGTGTATATGTGAATCCAGCTTTCTTGGGGGTATCTTTCTTCCAACATGGCTAGTGTGAGAGTCTTTTTCACAATTTCACTCTGCTCATTTTTTTTTATGTGGGGGACAGAGGTATTTACTTTGGTATCAATCCTTCTTTCTTCCCATGGTGGTGTGTCAAGAGAGAAAGAGAGAGGTTCGACATGGTCTGGAAGCTTTGCTTGGTATTTTCGTACTAGGCCTCTAGTTTCAAGAGCAGATCTAGATCGCTTTAGCCTGCCTGGGGATAGTTGTTTTATCCTTGTCTTCATTGGGTGATCTGTAGTGCACTCGTATTTCTTTGATTGTATCAGGGCCTTCTGTTCTCTTCTTGTAGATAGGGGAGGAATGCCAGTCACTTCTTCCATTTTGTTGATTGGTGTAGACTTCATTGCCCCTGTTATGATTCTTAGATTTTCGCACATGTAGGCTCCTATCTGTTTTCGAAGCAGTCTAACATATGTTGCAGTCATTTCATTTCATACCACTTTAAGTCACGGTAGATTTCTCTGCTTGAAATTCGGGCTGCTCTCCCGGGGAGAACGCGTCGCCACAAGGGCAGCGCCACCCATTTTTGAGTCACAATGCTTTGAAATGTACCCATAGGCCTATATCAATCAGTTAAAAAAAATCTAGACTATATATTTCAATCAGTTTTAAAAGAATCTAGATCTAGTTTATCACCTGCCAAAATGACAAGTCTTATGATTTTAACTCAAAATTGATTTAAATTACTTAACAACTGAACTGCTGCAAAAATGTTATAATCCCCTAACTCGAACACCTTTCTTTCAGTGCCCCTTTCCCCCCCAAAAGTCCTGGAGGATAATTTTATTACTGAAAATCTTGTACTGAAATCAACCGCCCAGTTTCGAATGGTTATGCTAAGAAACGACAGAAATATAGCTCTGAAACTCTCATGAAAATAATGACCGACTATGTATGCATGTCATCTGTTTTGAAACAGCATAACTGCAGTATTAAACCGATCATTTAATAATAATAAATAATAATAAATGGAACTTATATAGCGCTATATCTTGCAAAGACAAATCAAAGCCCATAAATCATTTCCAAAATGTAATCAGTCTAAAAGCTATCCTCCATTATGCAAAACTGATGGAGAGAGAGAGAGAGAGAGAGAGAGAGAGAGAGAGAGAGAGAGAGAGAGAGAGAGAGAGAGAGAGAGAGAGAGAAAACGCGTACACGTCCACATTCACGATTCTCTCTCTCTCTCTCTCTCTCTCTCTCTCTCTCTCTCCCTCCAGAAGACTAGAAATGTAGCAAGAAATTTTGTTCTTTATCATTTTAAATCAAAATAAATATTTTACTGTTTATCATATTGTTTGTGGGTAAATACCTAGACTTTTTGTTTTGTTTTGTAAACGCGGGTATTTGTTATTTGGGCCGTAAGAGCACATTCCATTTTCACTTTAGAATCACTATTTGATGAAGGACTCCAGAGATCAGGTTTGCTAAAAGTCGACAAACTAAAAATCAACATGGCTGAGGATGTTGTTGTAAATATATCTTAAGTTGTTGTTTTTTGGAAGACACATGATGTGAATAAACCTTAGCATGTAGAAATCTGGCTAATTTGTCTTTTGCTATGACTGGCACCACAGGAAAATAAGATACTAGTGGTTTTGTCAACTGCCTGATTTTGTAGGGGGTAACAGATATTTAATCATTTGAAGGTTGAATCCCTTACCTTACCTCGAATGAATGTTGGAAAATTTAAATACAAACTGCGTGCGCGCGCGCGCGCACACACACACACACACACCATACACACAGAGACCGACAGAGAGACAAAAACATGGCCATATAAACAAACTAAGCGGGAAGGAAAACAGATAAATCCCCTATGTCAGAGCCAATAGGTTGAAAGTGCAAGTGAGTAATCCTGCCGCCCGTGGCAGACGACAGCTATACCAGGTGATGAATCTCTGTCCTCTGACCACACTGCCCACTGGTCATTGTTGCTGGTATGTACACACCTGACTCCTTTGTCCTCCGTCATAGTACAAAGACTCCTTGTGGTCAGCCCTCTTTGTAGGTCTTTGTTCTGCTTCTTGAAGAAGAAACTAAAATTTAAAAAAAACAAACTCTAGCAGACTATGAAATCACCAAAACCTATTAACCCCACCCCCTCCCCAACCAACCAACAACAACAACACGAAACAAACAAAAAACATCCAAACAAACAAAAAACAGAAACAAACGACCCTCCCCCCTAAAAACACGCTAGTGGATGTTGTTAAAAACCAGTTTTGGGCGGGAGAAACATGTGAATGAACCTGTGTGTGTGCGTGCGTGCGTGCGTGTGTGTGTGTGTGAGTGAGTGAGTGTGTGTGTGTGTGTGTGTGTGTGTGTGTGTGTGTGTGTGTGTGTGTGTGTGTTATTTCGAGACACCAACCGGCTCTGAGTCGTGTCTTGAGACGTAGGCTGTTCTAGTCGGAAATGAAATGATGGTTGAACTGATGACGACAGATGGTTCATATCAGTCAGAGAATTCTAACAAGGTGAAATGAAATTTGAATCAGAAATCAAGTGTAATTATTTTTACTTTCGTTGAAGACCTTCCAGACAACATTTAATCTCCCTGTAGTGGTTAGAAAAACAAAACAAACTCATACTTCATTTTTGTGTGGATAACACACAACTGACTTAAATCTATTCTAGCGTCTTCACTTGCATTTCTCGTTCATTATCCCTGAAAAAAAGTGAAGCCCCCTCCCCCCCCCCCCCCGCAACAGACAACAAAATAAAAAGAAAACTTGTTATCTTTATTTGATGTATATCCTTATCTTTATTTGATAGTGTTTGATGGTATATCCTTGTCAATGATACCGGTCATTTTAGTTGTTTGGTTTTGATTTTTATAAACGTCCCAAAGGAGCTAGATCTATCCGACTGAGGGACTGCTCCATCAAGCAATCATCTGTACATTGTGGAAGATAGGAACATCTTTAAACATCGTCACGAACTGTCCAGACTCATGACAGCTAGCTGAACCCACTGCACCTAGGGGGTTAGCCTAGTCACGAATAATTATTCTAGACACAGGAGTCCTAGCCAGCTCAGTGACATTTTTTAACTAGGAAACCCATATTACATCACACGTGCACACGTCATAAGGCAAAGAACATCTTATGCTGAAAAAAAAAGCACAGAGCTCCAAATAGACCTTTTGGATGAACTTTGTACCGGATCATCAGTTTTTTCATACTCGCAGGACACAGTTTGTAACGGTCTAATTTGGTGTTGATCTTGTTGGTTACGACAGGTTGTCGTAAGTGGTCAATAAAAAAAATCCTTTATGGTATATAACCATTAAAGCTGTTCAGAAAAAAATATACACGCATAAGCAAATACACACACAAACATGCTCGCTAGACACAGACGCAGACGATTAATTCAAATAGGCCTAATGTGAGCAATACATGATATCATAAATACAGTGAAAAGTCATTTGATCACTAAGCTGTACGTTACTTCATGACGTGACTATTTCTCTAAGCTTGAAAGCCTTGTACAAAAATAAAGATAAATTCTGTATGTATAAACTTCAGGGTTTGTACAAGACATCAATTTAAACAACCAAGGTTTCCTGTAATATTTCGGATGAATAAATTGCACTCTAAGGTCATGTAATTGTTGGCAACAAAGAACAAAGTGAACTTCATCTTCCTGTGGCAGATTGCATAAGGGACATAACAAGTCAAGAGAGAGAGAGAGAGAGAGAGAGAGAGGCTGACTGACACGCAGACAAAATAACATCTTGGCGTCTCTCCCTTGTACCAAACACAGTGCTGCTGTACTGAATGAGCGATTGTCGGTAATCCCTTTTATGTCCACAGGTAACCCAATGTATCAGTGAAGGAAACAACTAGACCGTTATGTGGCCCTCCCCTTTGGCAGTGGGACACTGGTTTCTACATGATTTATTCAGCTTCCTGTGTGTTTGTTAGCAGTCAAAATGCGAGACAGAAATATGATGTTACCCGCGCTGTTAGCAAAAGATTAAATACATACCTGTTTGCTTGATTCGTTCATCGGATATTTTTTTATTTATTTGTTCAGTTGACTGTCTGGCTTGTTGGTGAACTTTGATTGGTCGTTTAAAAAACACATGTAACTTTTGTTGACATATAGGCTATATCTGTTTCTGTGGGGCTTACCTGGCTACATACCTATTCATTTTCTTGCTTGCTGAATTATCGTTTTATAGTGTTGTGTGTGTGTGTGTGTGTGTGTGTGTGTGTGTGTGTGTGTGTGTTGCGTTGTGGTGTGTGATGTGTTGGCTACCTGCCTAAAAACCTGTTCATTTTCTTGCTTGCAGAATTTATTGTTTTATAGTGTGTGTGTGTGTGTGTGTGTGTGTGTGTGTGTGGTGTGTTGTGGTGTGTGTGTGCGCGCGCGCGCGCGCGGCTCATGTCTGTGCATGTATCTGCGTGCATAAGAGCACCTAGATGTTTGCACATGAGTCCACCAGTCTCACTGAATCTTGAGATCTTGAATCTCTGTTTGTGTACCAGTCAGTGGAAATACTTACTTTACTTTTTCCTTCCGCTTGTACTCTGTGGCGTCGCGGGGAAATATAACTGTCTGTCTGCTGCAAGGCGGGTAGCTTGGAGGAGGGACAATCCATGGATTTTCAGTGTTTCTGCCACGGAATCACTCCAGCGTCGCTTGGGTCTACCTCTGGCCCTCGTGCCAGACTACCTCAAGTTGCAAGCACGCAAGGCTGGCTGGTTTGGCGGTATCCGTGTGAGGTGCCCGAACCACTTGGTTCGTTGTTGTTCAATATGGTGTAGGACGGGTGTGGCTCCTACCATGTCTCTGATCACCTCGTTTCTTATCTTGTCTCTCCTGGTCTTGTTGACGGCTTTCCTCAAGCACTTCATCTCACACGTTACCAGTTTCTGCTCCAGGGTTTTCGTCAGGGGCCATGCCTGGCACTGGTAAGTGAGAGTTGGCAGGAAGATGGCGTTGATCAGTTTTGCCTTGGTGCTCAAAGGGATGTTAGGATGTCGCAGAAGTGGGGCAAGTTGATAGCTGACTGCGTTTGCTTTTTGACAGCGTGTTTCTATTTCTCTGTCCAGTTTTCCATCTTCTGTGAATATACTGCTTAAGTACTTGAATTTAGTCGTGTCAGTGGAAATAATAATAATAATAATAATGATAATAATAATAATGTTGATAATACATGGAATTTATAGAGCGCTATATCTTGCAGAAAACAAATCAAAGCCCTTTCATTCATCCTACTCATTCACATGCAGCCAGTTACAATTAACAGTTGTTTTTTTTACAAGTTCAAATGTATACACACACGCTTGCACGCACGAACACACACGCACCTCACGAACACACATAAAGGTTGTACGCTCTGGAAGGATGATGGGGTTTTGGCTGTTGAGGGCAGGGACAAGAAATGAAATGGAACAAGAGGGAACAATCTTAGAATTGAAATAAACGTGTCTTGAGGCCGGATTTAAAAGCGTCATAAGAAGGCTTTTGGCGAAGGGAGAGAGGGAGGTCATTCCAGATCGATGGACCAGAAACAGAGAAAGAGCAATGGTCAACGGTGGACTAGTTGAATCTAGGTATTCTTAAGCACAAGGTATCTGCAGCAGAGCGGAGAGAATGAGAAGGAGTGTACAGGTGAAGACATACACAAAAGGTAGGAAGGTGCTGTTTTATGAAGACATTTGTAACAGAGGGTACTGATCTTATAGTTTACTCTCTGTGGCACAGGCAGCCAGTGGGGAGAGCGCAAGAGAGGAGAAATGTGCTCAGATTTTTTTCTTTCTGAGGACTAGTCGAGCTGCAGAGTTTTATACCAGTCCGCCCAGAACAAGGACATCTGCTGACAGCAGATAGGCCACAGTCACCATCGACCTTGTCAGACCGGGATTATGCCCCTTGCACAGCTCTTGTGTCAGAGCACATCTTCTTTTGTGGCTGTGCAAATCATAGCCTGACAGATTCAAGCACATTTGTGTGTGTGTGCTGCATTAATTTAGGCTGTGCTTCGTCAGGAGAATGAGTTTTCTTGCTTATCTCCCCTTTCTGCTCTCTTTCCTTTATCTGTTTTCTGTTCTCTTCTGTTGCTGATACTGTCTCTCTGTGGATTTCCTGCTTCCAAACTCCCAGAGAGAGAGAGAGAGAGAGAGAGAGGAGAGAGAGAGAGAGAGAGAGAGAGAGAGAGAGAGAGAGAGAGAGAGAGAGAGAGAGAGAGAGAGAGAGCATGCCCCTCACCCAAATTTTAATAAAAAATCGAAACAAAACAAACCTCACCCCCCCCCCAACCCCCTAAAAAAAAAAACAACAACCAAAGAACAGCCCCCCTCCCCCAAGAAAAAACGCAAACAATTCAACTCTCCACCATCCAACCAGCCAATCAACCATCCAAATAAAGAAACCAAACCAAATGACAACACACCAATCAATATTTGCAGACCATTTCTCCAGGTATGACAAACAGTCCAACTACTCGCATATAGACACACAGTTTTAAAGAAATAACTTACTAAATTCTTTAAGTCCGAATATCTTACATGTATTCCCGAATCCGACTGAACCTTACAAGAAGGATTTCTCATAAGCCAGATGTCCTATGTGGAGCGGATAATTAGTTGTGTTTTTTCCCTCCTCGCTTCGCCCAAAGTAGTTCTGCCAGCAAGCTTTAGCCTGGCTTACTGCAGACGTTGACACGATCTTACGTAGTACATCTTGCTTGTCGTCTGTCGTAGCTTCCCTAACAAAATGGCCTTGTCACCCAGACTGCTACACACACACACATACACACATACACACATACACAAACACATACACACATGCACACATACACACACATACACACACATACACACACATACACACGCACATACACACATTCACACACATACACACACACATACACACACACATATACACACATACACACACATACACACACATACACACACACATACACACATACACACACATACACACACACATACACACATACACAATGCACACATACACTACACACATACACACACATACACACACATACACATACACACACATACACACACCACACACACACACACACACACACACACACACACACTCACACACATACACACACGATTCACGATTTAATTCTCCTTTGACCCCTCCTGAGGTATGGAGGATTTCAGTAAACAAAATCAACTGTAACAGATACAATTCGCATTAACAAAATACGTTTACATCCCTGAATTTGACAGAAATGGAAGAAATATAGTCAACTTTTTCATCAATGCCGTGCAACTTTAGTCTTAACACACACACACGTATATATATATATATATATAATATATATAAAATATATATATATAATATATATATATATAATATATATATATAACACACACACGTGTGTGCATGTGTGCACACACATACAGCCCTCTCCACACGCACAAACATTCATACACACACACACACAGAGGAAAAAAACAAAAAAAACACTTGATACATCTTCCATTTCGACTTCTTGCTGGAACAGATTATATTTTTTAATATATGTTCAAAGCAATTGTTGAAAGTTGAAAAGGAAGTTGGAGGGTTGGGGGGGGGGGGGCGGGGGCACGTCATGGATGACCCCTGTGTGTGTGTGTGTGTGTGTGTGTGTGTGTGTGAGAGAGAGAGAGAGAGAGAGAGAGAGAGAGAGAGAGAGAGAGAGAGAGAGAGAGAGAGAGAGAGAGAGAGAGAGAGAGCCGAAATGTTTTATCCATTAATGCCCTGGCCCACTGGAGAGGACTAGAAAGAAGGCATACAAAAAGGTAGCTGGCACGTGATGACATCAGGTCATTATGGCATTAAAGCCCTGTAGGGATTCACTGTCAGCCGTTTTGCAAGGCACTCATTTGTCAAGCACACAGTTAAATTCACCTGGATAAATGCGGATCTCTTCAGTACTTTTGCAGTAATCACTGCTTACATATAGCCTACCTCTTAATGCTGAGAGGAAAGTACAAAATGAACTTGTCTTGCAAGCTGGACATAAGGGAAGTGTGGAGAGAGAGAGAGAGAGAGAGAGAGAGGAGAGAAGAGAGAGAGAGGAGAGAGAGAGAGAGAGAGAGAGAGGGAGAGAGGAGAGAGGGGAGAGAGAGAGGAGAGAGAGAGAGAAATATAGAGAGAGAGAGAGGAGAGATGAGAGGGAGAGAGAGAGAGGGAGGGAGAGAGCGAGAGATAGAGAATTATGATAATAATTAGAACAGTTTTAACTGGTGCTCATTTTTTAGGTTAGGTTCTCTATTAGTGAGGCTGGTGACAAAGGGATGTTTTTTGTTTGTCGCCCCATTGGCACAGGCCAAGAGCCCCACCACCCTCTTTTTTTTTTGCTGCCTCATTTTCTGTGACTTCCTGCCCTGCTGTTCCCATTCATTTTCATCCTTCCCCCACCTAGCCATACCCAGGCTTGCCATGTCTATCCTTAGGGTCGGAAGTCTGCTGCGAGCTTATCAATGTAAGCCACCCCAGGGCCACCAGCCAAGGTGGTCCTGCACTGCTGTGGGTTAATTTGGTGTGTTCAATGGTGCTTGTTCTGAGCTAACACACGCAGAACACCCTCTACAAGCCCCCTAATGACGACAAACATAACTTAGTCATGGAGCCAGACTAGCAGATGCCCACCCGAGATGGTGACCTCTACAAAGTCCCTCCAACGACTTCTCCATGAACTTCCAACCCCGAAGGCTTTGACACAAACCTGAGAAACCAAAACACGAGACAAAACCAATCAGGACCACAAAATCACAGACAATTTTCTGTCATTGCTTGATGATCAGTGACCATAAGGATAATGTAATGATGCTGCTATGGAAGTGCATATGCTTTGAGACTAGGTGACCGGGCTGACCTTCTTATCACAATAATTATACTCCGTGTTATCCTCGCTCAAGAGATATAGACACCTGCAGTTTCTCAAACTCGGATCTGTAAAGTGAAAAAAGCTCGAATGTGTGATCTCAAATCTTCCTAGTGAGCCTATAGCAAAGTCATTTCTGGGTAGGAGCCGGCTGGAGCCTTAAAAATCACCGTGATTCACAGGATTCAAACCTGTGACCCTCCATCCCGTAACTGGAGGCAATAGCCACTGTAACGTTATGGATGGTATGTCGTTATCGTCATCGTCGTATTCCTCTCTTCTTTCTGCCCGTCGTTCTCGTTCATGTCATTATCATCATCGCCACCAGTTCAATACCGTTCAATCAAATCATTCATCCTTACTCTGCCAAGGTCAACATTGTGGTGTGGTGAGAATCCACACCATCATTGTCGTTGTGGTCATTACTACCGCCAACACCTCCACAACCACCTTTACCACCACCGCTACCGCCACCACCATCATCATTATCGTCATCACTTTTATCATTATCCCCATGACAGGACAAAATACAAAGGTGGTACAAGCAGTCATGTCATCATTGAGTCAGTAGGGTCATAGGCACAGGGTGGCGACTCCACCACAACAGGCATGCATCACCTGCAATACACCACTTTGAGTATCACTGTAGGAAGGGGGGGAGAGGGGGGGAGGTGTAGGTGTAGTGATGACAGTGAAGTGTTGGAAAGGTGAAAGGCAGGAGGGTGGGGTGAGGAGACTAGAAAGGAAATGGGAGGGTGAAAGACAGACAGAGTGGAAGGAGGAGCAGGTGTGTTTGATGTGTACATGATGCTGTGTTGGTTGTGTTGCCTCTAGGTCATGTGGTGTGTGTGCTGACCACGAACTGAAGTATGTGTGTGGATCTACTGTGTGTGTTCTGTTTTGTGTGCGTGCGTGCGTGCGTGTGTGTGTGTGTGTGTGTGTGTGTGTGTGTGTGTTGTGTGTGTGTGTGTGTGTACTGCCCAGAAGAGTCTCTTTGTGTATCTCAGTCATGTCTCGTTCTCTTCAATCAAGTGGCTCCCTCCAATTCTTATTCCTTTCGAAAGAAACAAGACAAACAAGCAAATAAACAATGACAAATGACAAATTCTGTTATTTCGAGGATAATGACTAAGCATCCGTGTACTTTTTTTTACATCCACTTCCCGGTCTTAGGGATACATTATATGATAATAAACAAGCAAGCAAGCAAGCAAGCAAGCAGGCAAGCAAACAAACAAACAAACCAACAAATGAACGAACCAGCAAGCAAAGAAAGAAACAGACACATTTTCATTTTTCTTTTCTACTGTAACTCCTTGTAAAGCACTGCGTTGAATTTTTTTAGGCAGTTTGTCCTGAGCAAGTTGAAGGTGACGGAGCCAGTCCCTTCCCTCACTTTACAGATTGCATGCTAGGTATCTACATAAAATGCTTGCCACCAGCCACAGCTGCTCTGCATGCTCTTTTTGAAAGAGGGATGAGGTTTATGGTTGTTGTTGTTGTTGTTGTTGTTGTTGTTGTTGGTGGTGGTGGTGGTGGTGGTGGTGTGTGTGTGTGTGTGTGTGTGTGTGTGTGTGTGTGTGTGTGTGTGTGTGGTTGTGTGCTTAGCCCATGACATTTTGACTTTTGTAAATGACATAACTCATGACATCATACATGCGTTCACACTCAAGACATTGGTTTATTGTCTCATCCGAAAGCAAACAAACAAGAGAACGGAGACGAGAATCAAGAGGAAAAACCCCATTAAACGGATGTATTATTCTTTTTTTCCCCCCTTTGCACTTGTTATACAGACAGCTCAGTCTCTGCAGTGAAGGCAGCAGCACGCTACAGGTCCCCCAAGGCTCCCTAGAGCTTCTTGGCCACTGGGGTGGAGGGGTCAGGCCAGATCCTGTTTCGGAGTTCCTCGTTATGTAGCGAACATGACATGTTCTGGTGTCAAGCTGCCAGTCTTGCAAGGGCACACAACTCTGTGTGGCTCATGCGTCGTTTCATGCGCAAATATGAAACGGATATCTCAATGGGACATCTCAACCGTCACGAGGTCTACTCTCTAACCACAAAGTTAATCCGTCTCCCATTTTGACTATCATCAAAAACAACAACAACAACAACAATCACTTGTTTGCTTAATAAAAAATTGTGGTGATTATACAATGATTAATGTATTGTAAGGCTCACGGGGACGGGATAGCTCAGTGGTCGGAGCACTCGCTTTCCCCCAGCCAAGTTAAGCAGCGTCGAGCGTGGTTACCAGTTGGATGGGTGACCGTTTGCGCGCCTTGGCTTCAGTACAGTTCCCCCAGCTGTAAATGGGTACCTGCCCTCTTTAGGGTCAGGGAAGGTAAAGCAGCGAGGGAGAGGAGATGGGCGCCGCCCTCAATATGCTGGCCCTAGAGAAGTGAGGTCTCTGACGCCTCGCTCCCCTACGACCTTATAGGTTATGGGACTCCTTTACCTTTACCTTTAAGGCTCACGTCCTGTTAGATCTTGTAGCCTACCTTCTAACCGGATATACGGCCATCTGTTTTTTTTTTATCAACTTGAAAACAAATCAGTCATTCACTTTTTATGCGTAGCTACTAAACGCTATTGCATTATTTTGTATGGTGCAGTATTTATGGTCACAGCAACTTGTTGTTGTTGTGAAGCTGAGGCTGCTTTTGATGATGAATAGAGTCGGTTCCACTTCTATTTTGGTGTGTTCTTCACAGTGTATAGATGAACCCATTAGACCGAGGTTCTCAGCAGAATTTGGCAAGGGAGAAGTCTCTCGTTGTTGAAAGTTCTTTTTCGTGTGCTAAGTATTTGATGGACATGGGTCTCGGTCTTTTATCTCCTTCTCTAAAAAAATAGCGTTCTGACTAACATAAAGGTATAATTTGTTTAATGCGAAAAACTGTGTTGTTTTAATCTCTATGCCCTTCATTAGGACAAACGATACATAATTCTCGCCCTGTCTGCGCGTCTCTGTTTATGTCTCAGTGTGTGTGTGTGTGTGCCTGTCTGCGCGCGCTCACGTGAGCATGATTACCAAAATGCATATATACATACATCAGCCGGCTTTCACTATTTACATTTGCACACTTCCTTTTAGACGCTAAAAGCTACATTTCACATTCCATGGAATATATAACAATCTGTTCTTACCCCCCCCCCCCCCTCCCCCTCCTGCTTTCCCCAGTCCCCTCCCTCCTATAACTGCGCATGTACACGTTTTCTCCTGAAACTGTCTTCCAAGTCAAAGAAACAAACGAAGCATTGTATGGCCACTGAACAAAGCTTGAAAGCAGACGACAGACATGACGTCAGGTCCGGTTGCAACCGCGCATGTGACAAAGATTGAGGGATGGAAGATTTGGCCGGGGCAGAGGAAAAAAGAAAAGACAGAGCACGAAACAGAGAAGAGCAGGGAAGATAGGCGTGGAAGTGGAACAGCGTGCAGAGTGAAGGGGGGTGGGGGGGGGGGGGGGGGGGGGGGGGGGGGGGGGGAGGGGGAAGAAGAGAAAATAATTGATGGTGTCTCAAGGTAGTTGGGCGGGCCGTATACTATTCACTCATAAAACAAGGGCTTATACAGATGCCCCTGTCCTGACCCTGTATACAGTTATGAAAAGCTTGGGTAACTCTTTTACGAAAAAAACGCTTTAGGTAACTGGTACAAAACGGTTTTATACAACGGCGTTCCTAAAAGAATTGGAGAAAACCTGTAAGCCTTCTAGAATTAAAAGCAGTTTTGTATTTTTTTTAAACGCAGAAAACGTGGAAATGTAGGTATACAATAAAACAGGGAGGACATCCGTTTCAATGAATGAACAAGAAGATGATCATTTCGGCTATTTTAGCAATCGTTGTTGCAGAGTATGTTGTTCATTTGAAAAACGAAACACA
>CM054134.1:101334335-101339335 GCA_028751875.1 Rapana venosa
GTGGTTGTGTTTTTGTTGGTGTGTGTTGTGGTGTGCCGCGCTGTTGATAAAGAAGAGAAGTGTAGTATAGCTGTTTCTGTTATCGTATCTGTCTTTTGTCTGTTTTTTGTCTGTTCAATGTTTTGTCTGTGATTTTTTTTTGATTACTATGTCTTGTTTTGTCTTGTTGTTTTGACGTTCGTTCTTCTCTTCTGTTGTCATGATAGACATTATTATTATTATTATTATATTATTTTTTTGTCATTGTTGTTGTTGACGCCAGTCTTCTTCTTCTGTTTCTTATCCTTCTCTTCATCCTCTTTGTCTTCTCTATGTTCTGAGTTTCTTTCCGTCATTCTTCTCCAGTTGGCTTCCCCCTGCCCCCTCCCCTTTCCCCCCCCCCCCCCTCCCATCGCTAAGCTTTTTTCCTCATGACCGTCAGCTGGTTTCTGCTTTTCTCTCCTATTCCCGATGGTTTTCTTTATTCCTTTCCCATTATTGCGTGTTATCCATCCTTTCGTTCTTGAGCTTGGTCGTGTTCTTCTTAAGGATTGGGTTGTTTTTTCTTTCTTTCTTTACTTCTTATTTCTCTGTAGTAGTAGTAGTAGTAGTAGTAGTAGTAGTAGTGGTAGTAGTTGTAGTAGTAGTAGAAGTGGTAGTAGTAGTAGTAGTAGTAGTGGTAGAAGTACTAGTCATAGTAGGAGGAGGAAGAGTAGGAGTAGTTGGAGTAGTAGGAGTTGGAGTAGGAGTAGTCGAACCAGCAGCAGCAGCAGCAGCAGCAGCAGCAGCAGCAGCAGCAGCAGCAGCAGCAGCAGCAGCAGCAGCAGCAGCAGCAGCAGCAGTAGTAGTAGTAGTAGTAGTAGTAGTATGTTGTGTAGTAGTAGTAGTAGTAGTAGTAGTAGTAGTAGTAGGTAGTAGTAGTAGTAGTATAGTGTAGTAGTTGTAGTAGTTGTTGTTGTTGTCGTTTTTGTTCTTCTCCATACTTTCTCTGTCTCTGCCTGCCTGCCTGCCTGCTTGTCCGTCTGTCTTTCTGTCTCTATCTGTCTGTCCTCTCTCTCTCTTGCTCCTTCAGGGCAAGGGCCGGATAAAAAAGAAAAGAGTGTCAATAATTATCTGTAACCCTTGGGAATAAAGATTATCAATCAATCAATCAATCAATCGATCAATCAATCAATCAATCAATCAATCAATCAATCAATCAATCAACCAATCAATCAATCAATCAATCAATCTCTTAAAAAATAAATAGACAAAAATAATCTCTCCCTCTCAACTTCACAGTTTCTTTTCTCCACCCCCGTCTCATTTTCCTTCACACTTTCCTGCGTCTTCTTTTCCTCACTTATTTCCCTCCCCACCCCCCTACCTCCCCCAAACTGGCCCCCCGTCCCTTCTCTTTCTTTCTCTTATGTTCTCCTCGTCTCCATGTCGCGACATCTTCATCGTCTGCCAGTTCCTTTGCTGACCTCACAACCAGTCATGGCGGCCTGGCCTTGGTGTCATTTCCTTGTGGCCCCGCTGTTGCCGGTACAGTAGCCACAGGTCCCTTTCTTGCCGAGGACTATCAGTTGTGAAGATAAAAGCACTTTCTCTTCTGTTGGGGGGACGAGAGGCTGACACTGAGCACGTTGTTGCTAAGACGTGTTCCCAGACTTTAGAGTCTGTGCTATGATATGTGATGTAGTTAGTCGTCTTGTAGTTGTTTTTTGGGGGGGCCATTTTAAGGGAAATAAATATATAATAATAATGATAATAATAATAATAACAGTAGCAGTAGTAGCAGCAGCAGCAGCAGCAGCAGCAGCAGCAGCAGCAGCAGTAGTAGTAGTAGTAGTAGTAGTAGTAGTAGTAGTAGTAGTAGTAGTAGTAGTAGAAGTAGTAGTAGTAGTAGTAGGAGCAGAAGCAACAACAACAACAACACTAATAATAACAATAACAACAACAACAATAATGATGATGATGATAATAATAATCATAATAGTAGTAGTAGTAGTAGTAGTAGTAGTAGTAGTAGTAGTAGTAGTAGAAGTAGCAGCAGCAACAACAACAACAATAACAACAACACTAATAATAATAATAATAATAAGAACAACAAGAATAATAATATCAACAACAACAATAAAAAAAATTATGATGATGATGATGATGACGATGATGATAATAATAATAATAAAACTACTACTCCTACTCCTACTGCTACTGCTACTGCTGCTACTACTACTACTACTACTACTACTACTACTACTACTACTACTACTACTACTACTACTACTACTACTACTACTACTACTACTACTACTACTTCTACAACATCATGGAATTTATATAGCGCTGAGATAGTTTTCAGCTGTTCTTACTCCCGTTTTGTGATCTGAGTACAAACTTGCATTTTACAAAGTCCATCACATGTCGCTTTTGTTCGTTTGTTTGTGTGATTGCTTGCTTGTTTTTTGTTTTGAGAGAGATGGGATAGGCCAAGGTCAATGTGATCAGTGCACACGGTCTGAAAAATCCAGTGCAGTTGTGATTTAATGACTCCATGAAGACTTAACGGAAAAGTCAGATAAAGCCAACATTACATTTCTTGACGATTGTCAAGGTCATGGTATTTAGCAAGCAGTTTTGGGATTTTTTTTTGGGGGTGGGGGGTGGGGGGTGAGGGTGGGGAGGTGGAGGGAAGAGACAAACATTTCGTGCCCTGTCCTTTCTTGTGATAGATGTAGATGTAGGTGCGCGCGCGCGCGTATGTATGTATGTATGTGTGTGTTTATGTGTTTAAAGTCTCATCCGAAGGACTTTTGGGGAGAGTGGAGTCTGCACTGATGTTAACTCCAGGGGAAAATATCCCCCTTGAACGGGAATCGAAGCCGGGTCGTCAGATTGCGAACGCAATGTTCTAACCACTAGGCTATCCCGTCCCTGTGTGTGTGTGTGTGTGAGTTTGTGTGTGTGTGTGTGTGTGTGTGTGTGTGTGTGAGAGAGAGAGAGAGAGAGAGAGAGAGAGAGAGAAAAGAGAGAGAGAGAGAGAGAGAGAGAGAGAGAACTCAGAACTCAGAACTCAGAAATTTAATGTATCTGAGTTCTGAGTTCTGAGTTATGAGAGAGAGAGAGAGAGAGAGAGAGAGAGAGAGAGGAGGATAGAGAGAGAGAGAGAGAGAGAGAGAGAGAGAGAGAGAGAGAGAGAGAGAGAGAGAGGAGAGAGAGAGAGAGAGAGAAAGAACTCAGAACTCAGAACTCAGAAATTTAATGTATCTGAGTTCTGAGTTCTGAGTTCTGAGTTCTGAGAGAGAGGAGAGAGAGAGAGAGAGAGAGAGAGAGAGAGAGAGAGAGAGAGAGAGAGAGAGAGAGAGAGAGAGAGAGAGAGAGAAAGAGAGAGAGAGAGAGAGAGAGAGAGAGGAGAGAGAGAGAGAGGACTCCAGGATGGGGACATGGCCAGCAGCTGCGGACTGACGCAGACTAAGGGTGCGGTGTGTGACAGGTGTGTGCCCGCAGTGCAGTGCCGACCACTTCCAGTGCAAGAACTGCCGCTGCATCCAGCAGCACATGAGGTGCGACCACTCCAACGACTGTGGCGACGGCTCTGACGAGACAGACGACTGCTGTGAGTCAATGTGTCAACAAGCTGTTATACCTGAAGAAACCCCCGATTTTTTATACCCCTTTAACGTGTTGTTGTCGTTGTTGTTTTTGTCGTTGTTGTTGTTGCATTTCCCAGCTTAACGCCCTGGGGGGTCACACAAAATAGTGTGCACTCTGACTCAGCTACCACACCTGGGAATCATTGCGAGGTTGTAAGTATACACTGGCTGAGAAGTTTGTGCGTGCGACTGTTGTCGAGTACCTCACCATATAGGCAGCCATACTCCGACTTCAGATGGGTCCGGGGTTCTCTTAAAAGGATAGTGCATGTTGTTATGCTTAGAGCTTGTCCTGGGTGAAGATTATCTCATAACATCTAAGATATAACATCTTAGAGTAGAACACCATGGTAATGTAGGGGTTGGCCCTTGGCTCACGCCATGAACTGACACAGCTTGTGGCCTGGACCAAATGAAGGTGTGACATGATTCAAATCTGGAAACTTTAAACTCGAATTTCCCCTATCAGTCTTTGTTTTGAATGGTGGTCTTCATTTGTTTCATGTAATAACTATCTGTCTATAGTGTTCGTTAGTGCTTAGTTCAGTAGCAGCAGTAGCAACAGCAACAGCAGCAACCGCAGCAGCTGCAACAGCAGCAGCAGTGGCAGTAGTAGTAGTAATAGTAGTAGAAGTAATAGCAGCAGCAGCAGTAGTAGTAGCAGCAGCAGCAGCAGCAAAAGAAGAATGACAAGAGCAACAACTACAGCAACAAAAGCAGCAACAAGAAGAAGACCATGGTCGTCATGACCACAATGTAACATTGATGTGCCGCTACTGCTGCTGTTTCGTAAGTTGCTGCTGCTGCTGCTGATCATGACGATACTGCAACCTTTGTCTCCTCCTTCTTCGGATCCTGCTGCTGCTGATTATGATGATGATGACGACGACGATGATGATGGTGATGATGATAAGGAGGATGATGGTGATGATGATGATAATAATGATGATGATGATGATGATAATAATGATGATGATGGTGATAATAATGATGGTGGGGATGACGACGACGATGATGATAATGATAATGATGATGATGGTGATGATGATGATTATGCTGCTGCTGCTGGCAATATTACTTACCAGGGATGATCGTTGATAACGATGACAACAACAACAACAGCAACAACAATGATTAATCCACGGTTTTGATATGATATGATGGCAGCTTACCCGCCATGCAAAGGCTCGGAGTTCCGGTGTGACAACAAACGCTGTGTCCCCCAGGCCATGGTGTGTGACGGCACAGACGACTGCAGTGACGACTCCGATGAAAGGAGCTGCGGTAAGCATCGCTTCCCAGTATTGTTGGTGTTGTTGTTCTTGTTAGGTGTTCCCTAGCTTAACACCCTAGCGGCTTCCCAGAATGTGCACTCTGTCTCAG
>CM054134.1:101344335-101346835 GCA_028751875.1 Rapana venosa
CATTTTTGTCCTGGTGGTTTTGTTGGTGTTGCTGCTGTTGTTGATAGATCGTAGTCGAAGTCAAAGGTTTCACTGAAAGGGATCTTGTTCATTGTAAAAAAACAAACACATTCTGTGCATTCTTTCTTGGCCTGGCCTTAGCATGAAGGTGGTCATTGTTTTACCTGCTCGCTGTTTATACACTTCTAGAAGTACGAGAGGTGGGGAGGGAGGGAAGGAGGGAGGAAGGGTAAAGGATAAAGGATAAAGAAAGAAAGGGAGAGTGGAGAGGGATGGATATGTTGTCTCCTTCTTTCTGTACTTTCTTTAATTTGACCTCTGTTTTGCTCAAAGTGATGTCAGACGACAAAAAAAAGGTGAAGATTTATAAAATTGTGTCACATTTACAAAACGCGTGCGCGCACGTGTGTGTATGTGTGTGTGTGTGTGTTTGTGTATGACCTTTGTGTGTGTGTGTGTGTGTGTGTGTGTGAGTGTGACCTTTGTGAGTGTGTGTGACCTTTGTGAGTGTGTGTATGTGTGTGAGAGAGAGTATATGCGTGTGTGCGTGCGCGCGCGCACGCATGCGTGTGTGTGTGTGCGCGCATGCGTGCTTGTATACATGTACATGTGTGCATGCTTGAGTGCATGCATTTGTGTATGTATGCGTGCCTGTATGTACACATGCGTAAACGCGTACGCATATTTGCACGCGCGAACGTGCTTCCATACATCATAATATTGTGTGTGAGTGTATGTTGTTGTTGTTGTTGTTGTTGTTGTTGTTGTTGTTGTCTTCGAATTTACGTCTGTTCACTCTCAGTGATATCAGACGAGAAAAAAAAATATACAAGGGGTGTATGAGAATTGAGGTGGTGGTAGAGGCCCTTACTGAAAAATATGAAAAAAAAAGTGAGTGTATGTGTGTGTGTGTTTATATGTGTTGTGTGTGTGAGCGCGCGCGCGCCGTGTTTGCATACATTATTACGTGCGTGTGTGCGTTTGCGTGTGAGCCGCACACCTACGCGTACGGGTGTTCATCAGGACGTGCTCCTGCCTGATGTGAAGTTTGGCAGGTGGTTGATGTAGTGAAGGGGAGAGCAGAGCAAGGCTGGGCTAGTCTGCTGAAACCTGCTGGTCCTCACGTCCTGTGTCTGTGTCTGTCTATCGTCCCTTTGGCTGCTTGTCTTGGTGTGAGTGTGTGTGTGTGTGTGTGTGTGTGTGTGTGTGTGTGGTGTGTGTGTGTGTGTGTGTGTGTGTGTGTGTGTGTGTTGTGTGTGTGTGTGTTGTGTTGTGTTGTGTTGTGTTGTGTTGGTTGTGTTGTGTGTGTGTTGTGTTGTGTGTGTTGTGTGTGTGTTGTGTTGTGTGTGTGTGTGTGTGGAGTGTGTTTTGTTTTTGTGTTGTGTGTGTGTTTTGGTGTGTGTGTGTGTATTTTGTTGGGGTTGTTTGTGTGTGTGTGTGTGTTGTTTTGTTGTGTGGTGTGTTGTGTGTTGTGTTTGTGTGTGTGTGTGTGTGTGTGTGTGTGTGTGTTGTGTTGTGTTGTTGTGTGATGTGTGTTGGTGAGGTTAGTGTGTGTGTGTTGTTTTGTGTGTTGTTTGTGTATTGTGTGTTGTTGTGTGTGTGTTGTGTGTGTGTGTGTGTTCGGTGTGTTGTGTGGTGTGTGTGTGTGTGTGTGTGTTGTGTTGTGTGCGTCCGAGCGTGTGTTGTGTGTGTGTTGTGTTGTGTTGTGTGTGGTTTTGTGTGTGTGTTGTTTGTTTTGTTTGTTGTCTGAGGCTAATTTGTGTGTGTGTTGGTTTTTTTTTTATAAGGGAGGGGTGGTATGTGTCCTTTTTAATGTTGTTTCTTGTTGAAACGTCGTTATTTGTGAAGACTCTCTAACTTTGATTTATTTAATTATTGTAGTCCATAGAACAAAAACACTGTGTTAACTTTGTGAGACTGATACACAAAGCATATAGATGATACAAGGGCACACTCGCACGCACAGACAGACAGACACACATAGACACACACACAAATACACACACACATACACAACGCACACACACACGCATGTGCACATGTACACGCACACACGCAAGCATACATGCACTCGAACACACACACACACACACACAAACACTCACACACACTCACACACACACACACACACACACACACACACACACACACACACACACACACACACACACACACACACACACCACACACACACACACACACACACACACACACACACACGCGCGCGCGCGCACACACACACAGCTTATATATGCACACGCTTCATCACTCACACTGCCCCACAATCAGGTACACATGTACACGTACACTGCTACCCACACCTGTATGCAAACACACCCGTATGTACCCATTTACGATAGAAACTCGCGGTTTGGCCAGCGCATAGCGACTATTCACAGATAGGTTTAGTCTGCTGCACAGTTTGGGGAGACAGAAGATGAAGCAGGTAATGTAGAAAAAATATGAATAGATAATATCAGTAAATGAATCCAAAGAATAT
>CM054134.1:101351835-101356835 GCA_028751875.1 Rapana venosa
TACAGCGCCCTAATGATTCCTAAAGAAATCAACGGAGAAAAGAAACTCTACTAAGGTAAAAGTAAAGGCGTCCCATAATCTGTGTGGTCATAGGGGAGCGAGGCTTCAGAGACCTCACTTCTCTAGGGTCCAGCATATTGAGGGCGGCGCCCATCTCCTCTCCCTCGCTGCTTTACCTTCCCTGACCCTAAAGAGGGAAGGTACCCATTTACATCCGGGGGACTGTACTGAAAGCCAAGGCGCACAAACGGTCACCCATCCAAGTGGTAAGCACGCTCGACGCTGCTTTAACTTGGCTGGGGTAAAGCGAGTGCTTCGACCACTGAGCTATTTACTAAACTCTGCTATACTTAACTATACCGCCATGTACTCCTTACGATATTCATGTCTTCTTGAAACCTCTGCCCCAATTCATGTTTTTGCATCGAATGATATTGTCTCACATGATTTTCTACATCACATGCATTCCCATAAGAATTCAGCAGCACAGAATTACTCTCATAAGTCCCCCGGGCCTATCAGTATAAGTACCAGCCCCTCCTTCTGTGGAAATTTTGTGCTAGGAGTTCCCTCTTTTCTGTCCCTCTCTTTGCTTCTGCTTCGTTCCTTTTCTTCCTGTCATTTCCATCTTGTCTATTTTCTTCCCTCTTGGTCCACTCTCCTGCCTTTCTTCCAGAAAGACTTAAAAGATAACAGTTCTCTCCTATGCCGAAGCCGGATGCGCTCAGCCTGACTTGTCAGGCGCTTAACGGCAACACAGCTCAGCACATTGTCCCTCATATGGCAGAGGACAATAGTTGCTGTCTGAGTGTTTGAAGAAGAGGAAAAAGATGAAGAAGAAGAAGAGGAGGAGGAGGAGGAGGAGGAAGAGGAAGAAGAAGAAGAAGAACAAGAAGAAGAAGAAGAAAAACAAGAACAAGAGTGTAAAACCTTTCATGCCCCATTTTTTTCTGAAAACTCCCTCACCAGCATATTCAATAATTTAAAACTGGCATTTGAAATTGTGAAAGGTCTTTATCGAAGTCCCTTAGGACATTTGTTATAGTTGCATTAACGTTAATGACTTTAAAAAATGTTTTTTATAATTCCTGTTGCATTGCCAAGTTTCTTTATGTGATTTCTTAAAAAAACATGGTTGGTGGGTTTTTTTCTTTTTTTCTTTTGTTTTTTTTTCGTGGGTGGGTGGTGGGTTGGTTGTTTTTTGTTTTGTTTTTTGTTTTAAAGACATCCAGCCCTCCATTTTTTGTTTTTTTTCCCCTCGTCTAATATCACTAGAGATGTAAAATTGAAGTCAACAAGAACAATAGAAAACTCGATCTCATAAAACCCTCTGCCAAAAAGTACCGCTACAAAAGAACGTCCACATTGACAGGTGTACAAGACCTCCTTAGACGGCACTGGGGAAGCCAGCCGGCTGCCCATCCAGGGTCTGGCTATGCCGGTGGGTCTGGCCTGGGACTGGCTGGCTGGCAACCTGTACATCATGGACCAGGACACGGCCAGGGTGGACCTCTTCGTGCCCAAGACAGGCCTACAGGCCAACATCCTCTCCAACAACCTGCAGAGGCCCACCTGCCTGGCCATTGACCCCGCTACTGGGTGAGTAGTGTTCGGTGTTGTTGGTGTTGCTGTTGTTGTTGTTGACCCCGCTACTGGGTGAGTAGTGTTCGGTGTTGTTGGTGTGGTTGCTGCTGCTGTTGTTGTTGTTGTTGTTGTTGTTGTTGCTGTTGTTGTTGTTGTTGTTGTGTTGTTGTTGTTGACCCCGCTACTGGGTGATGTTGCTGTTGTTGTTGTTGTTGTTGACCCCGCTACTGGGTGAGCAGTGTTAGGTGTTTGTTGGTGTGGTTGTTGTTGTTGTTGACCCCGCTACTGGGTGAGCAGTGTTAGGTGTTGTTGTTGTTGTTGTTGTGTTGTTGTGTTGTTGTGTTGTTGACCCTGCTACTGGGTGAGTAGTGTTAGGTGTTGGTGTTGTTGTTGTGTTGTTGTTGTTGTTGACCCTGCTACTGGGTGAGCAGTGTTAGGTGTTGGTGTTGTTGTTGTGTTGTTGTTGTTGTTGTTGTTGTTGACCCTGCTACTGGGTGAGCAGTGTTAGGTGTTGGTGTTGTTGTTATTAGTGTGTTGTTGTTGTTGACCCCGCTACTGGGTGAGTAGTGTTAGGTGTTGTTGTTGGTGTTGTTGTTGTTGCTGCTGTTGTTGTTGACCCCGCTACTGGGTGAGTAGTGTTAGGTGTTGTTGTTGGTGTTGTTGTTGTTGCTGCTGTTGTTGTTGACCCCGCTACTGGGTGAGTAGTGTTAGAGGTTGGAGGTGTCGCTGTTGTTGTTGTTGTTGTTGACCCCGCTACTGGGTGAGTAGTGTTAGGTGGTGTTGGTGTTGTTGCTGTTGTTGTTGTGTTTTGTTGGACTTGTCGCTGTTGTTGTTGTTGTTGTTGTTGACCACGCTACTGGGTGAGTAGTGTTAGGTGTTGGTGTTGTTGTTGTTGTTGTTTTGTTTTGCTTTGTTGGACTTGTCGCTGTTGTTGTTTTTGTTGTTGTTGACCCCGCTACTGGGTGAGTAGTGTTTTGATGTTGTTGGTGTTGCTGTTGTTGTTGTTGTTGTTGTTTTGTTGGATTTGTCGCTGTTGTTGTTGTTGTTGTTGACCCCGCTACTGGGTGAGTAGTGTTAGGTGCTGGTGTTGGTGTTGCTGTTGTTGTTGTTGTTGTTGTTGCTGTTGTTGTTAGTGTGTTGTTGGTGTTGACCCCGCTACTGGGTGAGTAGTGTTCGGTGTTGGTGGTGGTGTTGTTGCTGTTGTTGTTGTTGTTGTTGTTTGTTGTTGTTGACCCCGCTACTGGGTGAGTAGTGTTAGGTGTTGTTGTTGGTGTTGCTGATGTTGTTGTTGTTGTTGTTGGTGTTGTTGTTGTTGCTGCTGTTGTTGTTGACCCCGCTACTGGGTGAGTAGTGTTAGGTGTTGTTGTTGGTGTTGTTGTTGTTGCTGCTGTTGTTGTTGACCCCGCTACTGGGTGAGTAGTGTTAGGTGTTGTTGTTGGTGTTGTTGTTGTTGTTGTTGTTTTGTTGGACTTGTCGCTGTTGTTGTTGTTGTTGTTGTTGACCCCGCTACTGGGTGAGTAGTGTTAGGTGTTGTTGTTGCTGTTGTTGTTGTTGTTGTTGTTGTTGTTTTGTTGGATTTGTCGCTGTTGTTGTTGTTGTTGTTGTTGACCCCGCTACTGGGTGAGTAGTGTTAGGTTTTGGTGATGCTGTTGTTGCTGTTGTTGTTGTGTTGTTTTGTTGGATTTGTCGCTGTTGTTGTTGTTGTTGTTGACCCTGCTACTGGGTGAGTAGTGTTAGGTGTTGGTGTTGTTGTTGTTGTTGTGTTTTTTGTTGGACTTGTCGCTGTTGTTGTTGTTGTTGTTGTTGTTGTTGACCCTGCTACTGGGCGATTAGTGTTAGGTTTTGGTGTTGCTGTGGTTGTTGTTCTTTTGTTTTGTTGGATTTGTCGCTGTTGCTGTTGTTGTTGTTGCTGTTGTTCTTTTGTTTTGTTTTGTTGGATTTGTCGCTGTTGTTGTTGTTGACCTCGCTACTGGGTGAGTAGTGTTAGGTGTTGGTGTTGCTGTTGTTGCTGTTGTTGTTTTGTTTTGTTTTGTTGGATTTCTCGCTGTTGTTGTTGTTGTTGTTGTCGTAGTTATTGTCACCACCACCACCACCACCACCACCACCACCACCACCACCACCACCACCACCACCACCACCACCACCACACCACCACCACCACCACCATAATCTTGTTGTTGTTGTTGTTGTTCTTCTTCTCTCTTCTTCTTCTTTCTTCTCCTCCTCCTCCTCCTCCTCCTCCTCTTCCTCCTTCTCCTCCTCCTCTTTCTGTTGCTTTGTATCTCATTTTTTCTTTTTGGTTTTACCAGAGTCCTTATTTTCTCATTATCTCTATTCCTCCCCCGTGCCCCACACAACACACACATTCAGCTGTTTTCAGTCCATCTCCAACTTCTCCATCGTCCTCTGATCGGTTCCGTTGTACTTTGATGTGCCTTTTTTTTTTCTTTTTCCCTTTTTTCTTCTGATTGGCGAAGGTAGGCTGGTACCAGTTGTTTTGTGTACAGAAAAAAACATCCAACAGAAAAAAATGGTGATTTTATAACACCTCCGAAGGGTGACAACTCTCTTTGTGCCATTACAAGTTTTAACCCACATTATGCAAAGAGCGCTGACTTAGTTAAGTGTTCAAGGCGTCCTTTGATAGCGAAGAACAAGGATCCCCCCTTCCCGCCCCCCAGCCCCCCATCCCCGCATTCCTTGTGGTCAAAGTATCCTCTACCTACCTGCCTCCAGTCAGACCTGGCTGTAAGGAGGCCTAAGTGTTTTAGGGGTCAGTTTTTGTTTGATGTTAGTTTGCCTGATCTTCTGTACGTTGCTTTGACTTGAGCTGCATCTTTTCAAGGTCAAACATTTTTTCTTTTAACGGGACATTTTCTTTAGTGAGACACTTTCTTCCTACCCTCTGTTGTTGTTGTTGTTGGTTGAGTGCATGTTTTGTTGAAGGAAGCGAGGGTTTTTTGGTATTTAATTTGGTCAAGGACAGCTCCCGTTTTAACGGCAAGCTCTTATACATACGCAAACGCAAGATGTTTGTCGTATACAGGATTTGATCCATAAGATTTCAAAGACTGGCACTCAGACCGTCATTCAAGGTTTAATAGTTATGAGGGCCATGGGCAGCCTGCTTTCTGTCCAGGTGAATCAGTCTTTGGTCTACTGGGTTGGCGTGGATCTACTATGTCCTTGACTGATTGAGCGTAACTTTTACTGATGGAACGAAACTGACTGATTGAACGTAAATTTGACTGATGGAGCGTAAATTTGTCTAATGGAGCGTAAATTTGACTGATTGAGCGTAAATTTGACTGATGGAGCGTAAATTTGTCTGATGGAGCGTAAATTTGACTGATGGAGCGTAAATTTGACTGATGGAGCGTAACTGACTGATTGAACGTAAATTTGACTGATGGAGC
>CM054134.1:101374335-101399335 GCA_028751875.1 Rapana venosa
CCTGTCGCCCGGGGCTCTTCCAGTGCAGCAACGGCCGCTGCATCCCCAGCTCGTACCACTGTGACCGCGACAACGATTGCTTGGACAACTCGGATGAGCAGAACTGTCCTCAAGGTGCGGTGGTTTTGTGGTTGTGTGTTGGGGTGTTGTGTTGGTGTGTGTGTGTGTTGGGGTGTTGGGGTGGTGGTGGTGTGTATGTGTGTGTTGGTGTGTGTGTTGGGGTGGTGGGGTGTGGTGTGTGGTGTGTGTGTGTGTTGTTGGGGTGTGTGGTGTTGGGGGGGGGTGTGTGGTGTGGTGTGGTGTGGTGGTGGTGGTGGTGGTGTGTGTGTGATGTATGTGTGTGTGTGTGTGTGTGTGTGTGTGTTGGTGTGTTGGTGTTGGGGTGTGTGTTGTGGGTGTGTGTGTTGGTGTGTGTGTGTGTTGGTGAGGTGGTGGTGGTGGTGGTGTGTGTGATGTGTGTGTGTGTGTGTGATGTGGTGTGATGTGTGTGTGTAATGTGGTGTGATGTGTGGTGGTGGTGTATGGTGGTGTGTGTGTGTGTGTTTTGTGTGAACGTGTGTCTGTGTAATGTGGTGTGATGTGGTGTGTGTGTGTTTCTGTGTGTGTTTCTTTCTCTGTGTGTGTGTTGGGGGTGGGGTGGGATGGGGTGTGGGAAGGTGGTGTTGTTGTTTCAAGATTTAATCATTTCTTATTGCAAGTATGCCTGCATAATTATGCACCCAGGCCTAAGAAGTGAAGTGCTTAAATAAACGTTCAATATGGTTGGGGTCTCACTGAGTTAGCTGGGGTTTCACCGATTGCATGGTTCTCAGGTTGATTATATTATATTATATATATATATATATATATATATATATATATATATATAATATATGTATATATTATTGAGTATCGATGTAGCTGGTGTTTCTTTGATTGTAATAGATCTCATTTTATTGATCTGATATGGTGTATGGTTGAAAACTGATATAACCGGTGTTTTACTGAATGTATAGAAGCTCTCATTTGGATTATATGATAAAATATATCCCTAAACTCCTGCAATAAGAACATAGTTGTGTTTGGCAAATGTTTTTTAACTTTTTCTGGTACATATCTTTGATGTTTTCTGGCACAGAAACTTTTGGTTTCTGGTACAGGTTGGCAAATATGTGGTACATATGTTTTTAGTTTTCTGGCACAGATATTTTTGTTTTTTTATGGCACAAATTGGCACATATATTTTGTTTTTCTGGCACATATATCTTTAGATTTCTGACTGAGAAATTTTTAGATTTCTGGCACAGACATTCTTAGATTTCTGGCACAGACATTTCTAGATTTCTGGCACAGACATTTCTAGATTTCTGGCACAGACATTTCTAGATTTCTGGCACAGACATTTCTAGATTTCTGGCACAGACATTTCTAGATTTCTGGCACAGACATTTCTAGATTTCTGGCACAGACATTTCTAGATTTCTGGCACAGACATTTCTAGATTTCTGGCGCAGAAACTTCTAGCTGTGAGCTCCCTAGATCACGGTGGTATCCCCCTGTATACCTATGTGTTACAGTGACGACGTGTGCCACCAACCGTTTCAAGTGTGACAACGGACGCTGCATCAGCCAGGTGTGGCACTGTGACGGTGACAACGACTGTGGCGACATGTCGGATGAAAAGAACTGTCGTAAGTATCTGTCCTGTTCCAGACTCAAAGCCCCGTTAGTTAGTGACACAATAAAAGTGGCAAGGCCTTCAGTCAATATTGCTATGCTCTGATGTTATGATGAGATTGTATTCAGCTGTGACAAGCTCTTACCTTAACAACCTGTATTCTCTGTGAAAAGAGAATCGGTGCCAGCCCCTATAATTATCGGAAATCTCCGCTGGGACATAAACATAATGTAAACAGCAAAGGAAAGAAGAATATCTTCTGAAGTCGAAATGGGCTACCTGTGATCAACGATGATGTATTTGAAAACAGCCGTGCAGGCAAACTTCTCATCCGGTGTGTACTTGCGGTCTCACAGTGATTCCCAGGTGGGATGAGGCAGACAGAGTGCATAACACGGGTGACCCCAGGGTGTTAAGCTGAGGACGCTCAACCGCAACTGTATTTGTTGGCTGAATTGAAAAGTTATTTTCCAAAGAGATGTTTCTGTACACAAATACTCTCATAATTATATGCTACACCACATGCGCTATGTCTGACTAATAAAAAGAAAAGAGAGTTGATTTTGAGGGTGAAGAGTCATCTGAATCCACTCAACAGCCAAGGCACAGTTCAAGCGGTGTCCAAGCCTGACGTTCCTGTCTGTAACTTTTTTGCACAAAATTTTGCCAAGGACATTGTTGCTGAGGGTTCTTTACCATGTATTGAATGTATGTTGCCCACAAAGCTTCACTTTAGTGTTTCAATCCGAAAGACTAGCACCATCACTACCACTCACGGTCTAATAGATGGGGGGTGGAGGTGGGATTGGGGGGGAAGGAGTCTGCGTTCCGATGGGAATCGAATTTGTGGATGAGTGCGTTACCGCTGGAACACAAAACCACATGTTACATGCATGTGTGCGCGCCTTGCTTTGTGTGCAACATGCTGTGAGGTGAGAGAGTGTATGTACGCCCTTGATTCCTCTTGCAGTTACACATTATTTTGGGGTCATTGTTGTTTTATTCTTGTTATTGTGACTGCTGTATCTATTTTCCTAACCATCTACTGTCATAATTTTTCCCGCCATTCTATCATTATTCCGTTGGGCCCATCTGTGTTGTTGTATCTAACTTTGGACTACTTCAAGATAAAGTTCTATTACAAGTTTCCACTTACATTACATCACATCAAATTAAGTTAAACTACATCACATTACACCACATTATATTACACTTCATCGCATTACATCACATTACATTACGGCACACTACATTACATCACATTACATTACATTCCATCACGTTACATGACAGCACTGCCTGTGCTCTGTCACAGCGGCCAAGACATGCAGCCGGCGGGAGTTCAAGTGCAACAACGGTCTGTGCATCAGTCTGTTCCTCAAGTGCGACACAGACAACGACTGCGGGGACGGCTCAGACGAGGGCGACCACTGCGGTTAGTAGCTTGAGTGTGTGTCAGACACAGCCGCTGTCCGCCCAGGTAGAAGTGAGTCAGACCGTGCAGACCTGACACCTTCTACATGGAGAGCCTGTGCCTGACTGTCAGCCTGCTAGTCCTTCCTCGTCTTTTTTGTCCTGTCACGAATATGAAGAGTTTTACGAGCTCTTCTGGTATGCTTCTTCTCTGTCTATTTTACATTCCAGAAAACACAACAGGTCTTATCCTAGGACTTTGACACGCCAAGGGAACTCTAAGACAAGGTAGTCTGATTCACACAGCATAGAGTTAGTGTTGTCGCAATTTTGAGCCACCACTTTTCTGATGGTGTCCATCAACACGACTGTGCATAAGTTATTCGAGGATGTGTATTCTGTAGTCATGGACCAGGCTGGTATCAAATCTCCAGCAATATTTTCAATGGCAGGCTCTGTAGCTGTGTCTGGCTGGTCCACAACAAGTAGTATTTCAGGCCGGCTTCTCGTCCTCCTGGGATACCCCATGTGGGACATTGCCTGTGCATATTCTGAAAACCAGAACTTTATTGTCGACAATATTTTTTGTTATGATCTTCCGTCACTGCGCGAATTACTTTTGCCTGTTATGTTGGTTGAGCTAGCACGACAAAATCTTTAACTTGTAGTTGCTTTAACCATGAATTTTGTGTTTGAAACTAAATCAAGCTGAGGGCAATGGGGAAACCTCCTGCAGAGACACAAGCACAGGAGAAAACCAGGCTCAATGCATCCCACCCAATATAGCTATGATTGGCCAGAGAACACAGAAAATGAAGAAGAAGAAGAAGAAGAAGAGAAGAAGAGAAGAAGAAGAAGAGAAGGTGAAGGATGAAGAGAGGAGGAGGAGGACAAGAAAGAAAAAAGAAAGAAAGAGAAAAGAAAAGAAAAGAAAAGAAAGAAAAGAAAAGAAAAGAACAAACAACGAAAGAAACCAAAAAAAAAGAAAGAATCGAAGACTAACTTATCATCAAAATGACGTGTTCTTGTCGCAGACAACCACACCTGCCCGTCCCGCTACTTCCAGTGTGACGACAAACGCTGCATCCCTCAGCGGCGGGTGTGTGACGGAGGCCGGGACTGCTATGACGGCAGCGACGAACGCAACTGTCAGCCGCTCAACTGCACGGGCAACCGCTGGACCTGCGCCTCCACCCGCCAGTGCATCCTGTCCAAGCACCACTGCGACGGCATCGAGGACTGCGATGATGCTTCCGATGAGAAGAACTGCCGTGAGTTGGGTCCTTTTGAATTCCTTCCCCCGTAAGTGGGGATGCCAGGGTCCTATCAGTACAAACAGCAACCCCATCTTCTGGAAGTTCTGTGCTAGGAATTTCCTCTTTTCTATCCCTCTCTTTGTTCTTTTCCTTTTCTTTCTGTCACCTCCTTGTCTATTTTCTGCTTTCTTGGTCCATTCTCCAACTTCTTTTTTTTAATTACTTGAAAGACTTAAAAGGTAACAAAGTTCTCATGCCGAAGTCGGCCATGCTGGGCCTGACTTGTCAGGCGCTTAACGGTCGGCAGTGCAACGCATTATCACTCTTATGATAGACAACAATAGTTGCTGTCTAGGCGTACGACAAAGAAGAAGTCTTTTTGAATGGTATACATACAGTTGCATTCGTATAACAGAAATAAGGCAGCCACTCGAGATGACAGTCATGTGAGTGCAAACAGTAATTAGTGTATTATGCTGAATGGATTGTTTCTATATAAAGTGGCTTTATATGAGTGCGGTAATCCTGATAAATGGAAATGGGATTTTTGGTGCGCTTCGGGACTGTAGAAATAAAGAAAAAGTAAGAGATGGTAGTTGTTAACTAGGACATTGGAATGTCTGTTATTGTCTTCAATTTCAGACTTACACAGACATACAGATTCAGACATATAGACACAGACACAGGTATATACATATTCACAGGTACATAGACACAAACCCATAGACACAGACACAACAGACATACATATCCACGGACAATTACACAGACACACACACACAGGCATACAGACACAGAGACAGACAGACACACACACACAGACACACAGATCCCCCAGAGAAACAGACACACACATCCACCCACACACACACACACTCACACTACACACACATACACACACATCCACCCACCCACCCACCACACATACACACCACACATACACAAACACTCACACACACACACTTACTCACACTCACACACACACATACACACACATCCACCCCCCCCCCACACACACATCCACTTTCCCCCCCCCCCCCCCCCCCCCCCCCACCCCCCCCCCCCACCCACCACACCACACACCCCACACCACCACCACCCACACCACACCACCACCACACACACATCACACACACACACACCACACCACACCACACCCCACACACACACACACACACCCACACACACACCACACCACACACACACACACACACACACACACACACACACACACACACCACACACACACACACACCCACACCCACACCCAACCACCACACACACACACACCACACACCACACACACCCACCACACACCACACCACCCCCACACACACACACAACACCCCCCCCCCCACCCACACACCACCCCACCGACTACACCCCCCCCTGCCTCCCCCCCCCCCACACACAACTCTGCCTACAACTGTGTGCAGCATCCCGGCCCCCCAACAAGTGTCACCCGGACGAGTTCAAGTGTGCGGCGGGTGGCTGTCTCCCCCTGGACTGGAAGTGTGACGGGCAGCAGGACTGTGACGATGGGTCTGACGAGCCCAAAGAGTGCCGTGAGTCCGCTCTGTAGTCTGACTTCTGCTGGCTTGGGGTAGCTGGTGTCACTTGGGGGTTTTCTTTTTTTTTGCTGGGTAGATTGCTTGTTTTTGTTAGATTTTTTATTAATTAAGTTTTGTGGCTGGTCTGTTGGACTTTGCATCGTTGTTTTACATCTGTTAGACTGCAAAAATAAAACAAAATTAAAACAAAAAGCCCAAACAAACTTGAAGACAGACTAGCCTGGGAAAAAAATTGCCGATTAACGTGTTCCATTGCCATCTAGGTCAAAGAGTGAAGAAGAAGAAGAAGAAGAAGAATTGGGAGAATTGTGAAGAATTGCGAAGAAGAAGAAGATGAAGAAGGAGAAGAAGAATGTGAGATGGAGGAGAGGAGGAGGAGAGAGAAGGAGGAAGAGCAGGAGGAGGAGGAGGAAGAGTAGGAGGAGGAGGAGGAGGAGGAGTTGGTGGAGGAGGAGGTGGAGGAAGAGGAGGAGAAGAAGATAATAATGATGATAATGATGATGCTATCCCTTATATGTCTTTGTAGCTTTAGTTCATATATTCTGATGCTCAGCTGTCTCCAATGATAACCCATCCTTGCAACTCACATGGCCCTCATCCCGATCCTCCCTCTTGCCCTTCACAGCCACACACCCAGACTGATGAGTCCCACCCCTAGAACTAGCAACCCATGTAAGCTGTCAGTGTTGAGCCGCTGTGAAGCCACCACTTAAAGGGGGCCCTGCACTGCCCCCGTGTCATCCTGGTGGCATTGAGGTAAAGGCTGTTCTGACCCAGCCTGTGTAGGATTCTGCAGCGAAGACGTCTGCTGAGGACAGTCACAGCTTTGTGGCACAGCCACACTGAGAGAGATGCCCGCTCCTGTTCTTCATAAAATTAATCCGCACATTGAAGACTTGCACAGAAACGTTCAAAACAGAACGGCTGACAAGACGTGGAGCCTCTAAAGCTGAGACCGCCAAGAGACTAGAACTTGAAGGACCTTTAACTGCGAGACATTTCTTCACTACTCTAAGATGATAAATAACGATTCAGGTAAATGTTGAAGCTGGTTACAACATCTTCAGTGGTGTCCCAAAGGCCTACAATGCTACGGGATATGTGAAGAAGAGCAATAACTTGACAAAGGTATATCTACGTGAAAATGCATTGAAGAAATAAATATGTAAACATGTGTTAAAAATGGAGCACACAGCTACGAGTTTTAGATGAAGAACATTGACTAACAGGAAACAAACTAACCAACAGAAAAAAAGAGTTTGTATTCTATCTAAACACACATCTGCCATCCTCTGTCATCCTCTGTCATCCTCTGCCATCCTCTGTCATCCTCTGCCATCCTCTGCCATCCTCTGCCATCCTCTGCCATCCTCTGCCATCCTCTGTCATCATCTGTCATCATCTGTCATCATCTGCCATCCTCTGCCATCCTCTGCCATCCTCTGCCATCCTCTGTCATCATCTGTCATCATCTGCCATCCTCTGCTATCCTCTGCCATCCTATGCCATTCTCTGCCATTCTCTGCCATCCTCTGCCATCCTCTGCCATCCTCTGCCATCAGCGGCGGTGACCTGCCCCAACAACCGCTTTCGCTGCAACAACGGACGCTGTATTTTTGCCGGCTGGAAGTGTGACGGCGATGATGACTGCGGCGATAACTCGGACGAGGACACCAGCCTGACTTGTCGTGAGTTGGCCCACAGCACACAGCTGTTAGGGGTTAATGCTGTGTTGGGACACTGGGTGTGTGTGTGTGTGTGTGTGTGCTTGTGTGTGTGTGTGCTTGTGTGTGTGTGTGTGTGAGTGTGTGTGTGTGTGTGTGTGTGTGTGTGGTGTGTGTGAGGGAGGTGAGTGTGTGTGTGTGGTGTGTGTGTGTGTGGTGAGTGTGTGTGTGAGGGGGGTGAGTGTGTGTGTGTGTGTGTGTGAGTGTGTGTGTGTGTGATAAGTGTGTGTGTATGTGTGTGTGTGTGGTGAGTGTGTGTGTGAGGGGGGTGAGTGGTGTGTGTGTGAGTGTATGTGTGTATGCGTGTGTTGTGTGCGCGCGCATATGTGTGTGTGCGAATATGTGCGTGCGTGCGTTCTTGCGTGTATGTGTGTGTATGTGTGCGCGCGTATTTGCGCGCGTGCGTGTGTGTATGTGTGTGTGTGCTTGCATGTGTGTTTGTGTATCCTTGAATGTATGCGTGTATACGTGTGTGTGTGAGTATCGCGTGTGTGTGTGTATGCACGTGCGCGATCACGTACGTTTGAGTGTGTGCTCGCGCGCGTGTGTGTATACTATTATCCATGCTGACGGAGCGTTATTGCGCGCTTGTGTACGTGCACTTGCCTACCTGTACTGTACGCGCGTGTGTGTGTGCAGCCCCTCCCCCCTTCTCCTGCCCCTCGGGGAAGTGGGAGTGTCCCGGGGGCAGCAAGGTGTGCATCAACGTCACGCTGGTGTGTGACGGCAAGCCCCACTGTCCGGAGGGCCACGACGAAAGCCCCGTCTGCAGTGAGTGCTCTGCTCCCTGTGTCTGACCCGTAATGCTCGATGGTTGGTGACGGTGATGGGGATGATGGTACATGCAGCATCCGTCCATGCGTTTCAGCACAGGAAGGAATCTATGGCGAGAGTGCGGTTCAGTCACGGTGCGTATAGCACTGCTGACTGACTGTAGAAACCTTACCGGGTGCTGTCTTCTTTGCTGGGAATTACGGCTGAGAACGAAAAGTGTGCAGCTAGACACAAAGCAACACACGGAGATTTGAAACCAGCTGCTCAGTTTTTTAAAATTTATTCTTTTATATCGAGGATAATGGAATAAGCACTCATGTGCTTTTAAAAAAAAATACATCCAATCCCCGTGTGTATGCCGTTTGTAAAATCCTTGTATTGACGCCCTTGCTATTCATGGCGAGGAGAGAGTTGTCCTTGGCAAAATTTGGTAAAAAGACGGGTTAGTCTCACAAGTAATTAAATGGAAATAGAAAAGGAAAAGAAATATGCAGTTATCATGAACGAAGACTTATTCTCGTTGGAATAGCAGCTCGACTTTCATACAATGTTGTCTTCCATGATAGTGTATACTTTAGAATGTCATAGAAGCCATAACTGTTTATATGCCTTTTGTGTTGTTGTTCAGATTGTTGTTCAGCTGTGACTGCTATAGTATGTCAACACTGACAGAGAACCCTACCTCAAAGACTGTGTCTGTTGTATTGACAATCTGTAAAGACTTTTACGTGGCCCCTAGAGAATGCTACAATACCACAGACCCGCCACCCCCTACCAGCAAAGACTTCGAATCTTGTGTTGGTAATATTCAGAGAAGTTATCACTACAGTCTGTAGATATTAGCACCAACAGACAACACAGCCTTTGTGTTTTGTTTCTAGTAACCTTCACAAACTGAGAACTGTCATCGCTTTAGGACACAACACTGACACAGAAGGAAAAAAACTTTGTGTTTTTGTGTTGTGATAATCTCCACACCTGTCGCTGCTACAGGATTGAATCACTGACACAGAGAAAAATCCCCAAAGACTTTGCGTTATACCTTCATAATCTTTAGACATGGGAGAACTGTCAGGGCTGTAGCGTATGAACACATGCATAAAATGTTATTTTGGTCATCTCCGCATGTTTATTTTTTTCGATTTGTTTGATTTTATTTCATTTTATTCTTTTATTTCGAGAATGATATAATGCGCACTCATGTGCTTTTTACATCTTGTACCCGTATGTATAAAATTTTGTAAATTTTATCCTTTCCCACCTGCACACACTGGCCTACTCTTCCGAAAAGCGGAACGGGTTTTAAAGTGTGCGCAATATGTTCTACGTGCGTTCACACACGGGACCTCGGTTTATAGTTTCATCCGAAAGACTTTTGGGGAGAATGGAGTCGGCACTGATGTTAACTCCAGAAGGAAAAATCCTCTTGAACGAGATTCGAAGCCGGGTCAGCAGATCACATGCGCAACGCGCTTCACTCTAACCACCAGGCTATTCCGTGCCTCAGCGAGGTAGCCTGCCAACACTGTCATCACACCCGCCTCAAAGACTGTGTGTTCTGACTTGCCACCTGCAGATACGGAGAGCTGTCAGTGCTGTAGCTCATAAACACTTGTTGTTTTGGCAATCTCCACATATCATCAATGTAGCATGCCAACACGGTCATCACACCCGCCTCAAAGACCGTGTGTTCTGACTTGCCACCTGCAGATACGGAGAGCTGTCAGTGCTGTAGCTTATAAACACTTGTTGTTTTGGCAATCTCCACATATCATCAATGTAGCATGCCAACACTGCCATCACACCCGCCTCAAAGACTGTGTGTTCTGACTTGCCACCTGTAGATACGGAGAGCTGTCAGTGCTGTAGCTTATAAATACTTGTTGTTTTGCCAATCTCCACATATCATCAATGTAGCATGCCAACACTGCCATCACACCCGCCTCAAAGACTGTGTGTTCTGACTCCATGCCTAGACACGGAGAGCTGTCAGTGCTGTAGCACATGAACACTTGTTGTTTTGCCAATCTCCACATATCATCAATGTAGCCTGCCAACACTGTCATCACACCCGCCTCAAAGACTGTGTGTTCTGACTTGCCACCTGTAGATACGGAGAGCTGTCAGTGCTGTAGCTTATGAATACTTGGTGTTTCGGCAATCTCCACATATCATCAATGTAGCATGCCAACACTGCCATCACACCTGCCTCAAAGACTGCGTGTTCTGACTTGCCACCTGTAGATACGGAGAGCTGTCAGTGCTGTAGCTTATGAATACTTGTTGTTTTGCCAATCTCCACATATCATCAATGTAGCATGCCAACACTGCCATCACACCCGCCTCAAAGACTGTGTGTCCTGACTCACTGCCTAGACACGGAGAGCTGTCAGTGCTGTAGCATATGAACACTTGTTGTTTTGGCAATCTCCACATATCATCAATGTAGCATGCCAACACTGCCATCACACCTGCCTCAAAGACTGCGTGTTCTGTCTCCCTGCCTGCAGACACGGAGAGCTGCCGGCGCTCTAACGGGGGCTGCAGCCACCGCTGCATCCAGACTCCACGCGGGGCCGAGTGCAGCTGCCCCTCTGGACAGGAGCTGAACGGCACCAAGATCTGCGTTGGTAAGGGAACTGACTCATAATCATGCACAATTTTAATGTTATGAAATCTCTCAGGATAATGATAGTAATAGATAAAGGCTGCACGCACCGCTAGCAATCAACACATCCAGCTGGCCGAGTGCAGCTGCCTCTGACAGGACTAAGCACAACGATGCGTTGAAGAATCTGACTATAATTACATGCCATCTTACATGATAATCTCCAGGATATGAAATCAATAATTGCATGGATTAGCTTGCGACTGCCTGCTTACAACACTCCATGCATATATGAATTTATGCATATATGCAACTACTTTTGCATTTATGAACATACATGACATATTCATTGCGCATCTGCTCAAACATGTTTACTGAAATCAGACACACTTTGCTCTGTTTGCTTGTGCTAGTGCTGCCACGTGCGTTCACACACACACACACAGAAACACAGATTATCATAATGAACTGTTTTGTTTTATGAACTTACAGTATACTCCTTTCCTCCTGTCGTCTGTCTGCTCCCACTCTTCTCTCTCTCACACACACTAACAACACATCCGACCACACACACACACACACACAACAACATAACTATTATCTTACTATTAATGAACTTACATTGTTTTACTCTCATTACACGACCACGCACACACACACCGACATAACAACCTTCACACACACACACACCCACACACACATCAACTACATCATAGACTGCCAGTGCTGTCTTGCTGCAGACAGAACAGTACACACACACACACACACACACACACACACACACACACACACACCACACACACACACACACCACACACACAACACCACACACACCAAACCCACCACACACACACAGACCCCCCCCCCCCCCCCACACACACACCCATATATCTATAATTATCATAGACCTGCTCAGTGCTGTCCTTCCCTGTGCAGACAAGAACGAGTACACCCCCCCCCCCCCCACAAACACACAATGTATCTATATCATAGACCAGCTAAGTGCTGTCCTTCCCTGTGCAGACAAGAACGAGTGTGAGCCGCCAGGGCGGTGCAGCCAGAGGTGTGTCAACACTAAAGGCTCCTACAAGTGCGAGTGCAGCGACCACTACGTCCTCCTGCCTGACAGCCACACCTGCAAAGTCGTCAGGAGTGAGTAGCTGTGTAGTAGTAGTATACTGCCATGAAACACTGTTGTTAGCGTCGTCGTTGTCGTCGTTATCGTCGTTGTCGTCTTTGTTATTGTCGTTGTAGTCGTAGTATTCATCAAAAATCGTTATTGTCGTTGATGGTGTTGTTGTTGGTGTTGTTGTTGTTGTTGTTGTTGTTGTAATGATTGTTGTTGTTGTCGTGGTCGTCGACATCGTCGTCGTCATCGTCGTCGTCGTCGTCATCCTCCTCCTCCTCCTCCTCCTCCTCATCATCATCGTAATCGTCAACATTGCCGTCATCGTCGTCGTCGTCGTCGTCGTCGTCGTCGTCGTCATCATCATCATCATCATCATCATCATCATCATCATCATCATCATCAACAACCTATAACAACAACCCACCATATCTCAAATGTGTGTGTATATGTGTGTGTACGTGTGTGCGTACGTGCGTGGTTACGTGTGTGTGTAAGTGTGTGTGTTTGCACGCGCGCGCGTGTATGCGTGCGTGCGAGGGTGTGTGTATGTACTTGTGTGCTTAGGTGAGTACATCTATGCGTGTTTGCACTTACATGCGCGTTCTAACGTGCAAGCCAGTGTGAACGCGTGCATGCTTACATACGCTCGTACACGCCAAGTGTGTCTGGAAATGCTCTTACCATTCCTTCGGATGAGACTATAAACCGAGGCCCCGCGTGCGAACGCATGCAGAACATCTTGCGCACACGTTAAATCCTGTTCCGCTTTTCGAAAGAGTAGGCCATTGTGTGCCGGTGGGAACAGATGACAAAATTTACAAAACCGCATACACACGGGGTCTGGATGTAAAAAAGCACTCGAGTGCTTATTCCATTATCCTCGATATAAACAAAAATTCATTTGAGCGCTTTGATTTGTTGCTTTAAAAGATTCAGCGCTATATAAATTCCATACATTATTATTACCATTGCACGTGTGCTGGCAGACGACACAGAGCTGTTTCTGCTGATCGCCAGCCGTCGCTCCGTGGTGAAGTCCAACATGGAGGTGTGGCTGTATGACCAGCTGCCCTTGCCTGGGTTCCAGTCTCTCACGGCCATCGACATGGACGTGCGCAACGAGCACATCTTCTTCTCCGACACCTCGCTGAAGAAGATCTTCCGCGCCACCTACAACGGCACCAATCTGACTGAGGTGAGATGGGGGGAGGGTGGCGTGAGATGGGGGAGGGTGAGGTGAGATGGGGGAGGGTGAGGTGAGATGGGGGAGGGTGGCGTGAGATGGGGGAGGGTGAGGTGAGATGGGGGAGGGTGAGGTGAGATGGGGGAGGGTGAGGTGAGATGGGGGGAAGGGGGTGAGGTGAGATGGGGGAGGGTGAGGTGAGATGGGGGAGGGGAGGTGAGATGGGGGAGGGTGAGGTGAGATGGGGGAGGGTGAGGTGAGATGGGGGAGGGTGAGGTGAGATGGGGGGAGGGTGAGGTGAGATGGGGGGGGAGATGGGGGAGGTGAGAGATGGGGGAGGGGGAGGTGAGATGGGGGAGGGGAGGTGAGATGGGGGAGGGGGAGGTGAGATGGGGGAGGGTGAGGTGAGATGGGGGGAGGTGGGGAGATGGGGAGAGGGGAGGTGAGATGGGGGAGGCTGGCGTGAGATGGGGGAGGTGGCGTGAGATGGGGGAGGGTGGGTGAGATGGGGGAGGGTGGCGTGAGATGGGGGAGGGTGGCGTGAGATGGGGGAGGGTGATGTGAGATGGGGGAGGGTGGAGTGAGATGGGGAGGGTGAGGTGAGATGGGGGAGGTGAGGTGAGATGGGGAGAAAAGAGGAAGGTTGAAGAAGAAAGAGGGAAGTTGGAAGAAGAAAAGAAGGGAAGATTGAAGAAAGAAAAGAAGGGAAGGTTTGAAAGAAAGAAAAGAATGGAAGATTTGCAAGAAAGAAAAAGAAGGGAAGATTGGGAAGAAAGAAAAGAAGGGAAATTTGTAATGATGAAAGGAGAAAGGAAGATTTGGAAGGAAAAGAACAAGAAAAAAATGGAGAAGGGAAGGTTTGGAAAGAAAAAAAAAGCAGGATGGAAAATTTGGAAGGAAAAAAGGAGAAAGTGGAGATTTAGAAGGAAAAAAACCCAACATTCTTCTCACTCTCTTCATTCTCCTTATATAGCATGTTAAAAAAAAAGTACTTTCATGTAGTATAAAATTCTCTATCGAAAAATGATAAAGCAGCATTACCCACTTTCCTCGAGAAAAGAAAAAAAAAGATAAACACGCAGCGGCTGTTGGAATGCACTACCCTCCCCTCCCATTTCTGCAACTGTTGCAGATCGTGTCCACGGGTATCGACGTGGTGGAGGACATCGCCGTGGACTGGGTGGGGGGCAACCTGTACTGGACAGACTACGGCATGGAGACCATTGAGGTGGTGACCATCGACGGCAGCTACCGCATGGTCCTCTTCACCGAGAACATCACCAACCCCAGAGCCATAGAGATCGACCCCCGGGACGGGTAGGAGTGGGGTGGGGGTGGGTGGAGGAGGATTGGGGAGGCTTTGGGTTGCGGGAAGGAGATGTTGTTTGGGTTTTGCGTGTGTGGGTGGGGTGGGGTAATGGGTGGGGGAATGGGGTGGGGAGTGGGTGGGGTGTGATGGGGTGAGGTAGTGGGGTGGGGAGTGGGTGGAGGTGAGTGGGGTAGGAGTAGGTAGGAGGGGTATGTGTGTGTTTACCTCTCTTTCTCTCATATATATATATATATATATATATATTATTACTCGCTCTATATATACATATATATCTATATATCTATATCTATGCATATAAGCATATATGCACGTGTGTGTGTGTGTGTGTGTGTGTGTGTGTGTGTGTGTGTGTGTGTGTGTGCGCGCGCGCGTGTGTATGTATGAGAGAGAGAGCTTTTGTACAGACACTTCTTAGTATTGAAAGAATTTGAAGGGCAGCCCTAGAAATCCTTTTTGCTGCAAGACACCATATTTAAAGTCTATTTTTAGTTTTTGGATAACGTTTTATTGTTACGCATATTCGGTTAAATTTTTGTTTCAAACTTTCAAACTTTCCGCGGCAAATAGTTTGTATTTAATGACCAAAATCAAATATCATTTACATATATTTTAGCAACACAGATACCTGAAAATATAACGAACAGTAAGGAGACATTACTTATTTATTTATTTACTTTCTCTGCTTCTGTGGAGCACGCTATAAGCTGTTGGATTGTAGTTGCTCACAACGAGGACTGGATGTAAAAATGTCGTGTACTTATCATATTATCCCCAGAAAAGTCCTTCGGATGAGACTATAAAGCGAGGCCCCGTGTGCGAACGCATGCAGAACATCTTGCGCACACGTTAAATCCTGTTCCGCTTTTCGAAAGAGTAGGCCATTGTGTGCCGGTGGGAAACAGATGACAAAATTTACAAAACCGCATACACACGGGGACTGGATGTAAAAAAAGCACATGAGTGTTTATTCCATTATCCTCGGAAAAAAAAGTCAACTGAGCGCTTTGATTTGTTGCTTTACAAGATTCAGCGCTATATAAATTCCATACATTATTATTATTATAAAATAAAATTTCGCTTATCGCTATCGTTACGCGTATAATAACCCCAGTCTTCTCCTCGTCTTTCTGAACGGACATTTCTCTAAACCCCACTTTTCTCTGCTGGCGTGGTCAGCGCCAGGTACTTGTTCTGGTCAGACTGGGGTCAGAACCCCAGGATCGAGCGGTCAGGCCTGGACGGCAGTGGCCGCATCACCCTGGTGTCCAAAACCCTGTTTTGGCCGAACCCCCGACATTGATACCCCCAAACGGCTGTACTTCGCTGATGCCGCATGGGCTTCTCGAGTTTGCACTACAAAGGGGCAGCCCCTTTAAAGTTTTCGGCAAAAGACCATGTCAGTGGAGAGAAGCGTTTTTGATCTGTTGTGTTGTTGGTGGTTGTTTTGTTGTTGTTGTTGTTGTTGTTGTGTAGAGAGAAATTTTGTCTGTTTTTGTTGTGGGTTTTAGGAGTGAGAGGATGTTTAGGGTTTTTGTTGTTGTTTTGTTGTAGGAGTAGGGGATGTTTGTTGTTTTGTTTCTGTTTTGTTTTCTTTGAGGTTTTTTAATCGTTGTCGTTGATTTGTTTGCATTGCTGTGATTGTGTCGGGCGTTTCTCAGCTTAGTCCGTTGGGGTCGTGGGGGCGGGGGATGGGGGGGGGAGGGGGGAGGGGGGTTGGAAGGGGGGGGGGGGGGGTGGAAAAATGAAGGGAATGAACAATTTCGTTTTTTTAAAAACATATTCTTTGTTTGATCGTTTGTTTTGTTTGGTTTGGTTTGTGGTGTTTTTGTTTTGCCGTTAAGCCATGGTGGAATCCGCAAGTAACATTCTCAGTGATAATTGTCATTGTGTTTAGGATGCCCTAAAAAATTTTTTTGTCGACTTTTACGTCCAACGACTGCAGTTAGTGTTCAATGTGCACACATATTTTACTCTACAGTTAATGTACAACACGAGGCGCTTGATAGGATTTTCAATATGCAGCACAGTGCATGGGGGACATGGGGCACTGGAAAAGATTGTTCTTTTATACAATAATAAAAAACAGACACATAGAATTTCAAGAAACATAAGGTAATACGACGGAAAAAGTTTAACAAAGCCAATCGTTTAGCTAGTAAGTAAAATTGCTTCGGGGGTCCCCACTTTTCCCCGCCCCCCTCCTCCTGACCATTACGAGAACACAATACAAAACAAAAAACAGAACCAAAACAAAAAAAAAAAACAAAAAAAAGAATAAAAAAACAAAAAAAAAAAAACAGAACACATTACAAAACAATAAAACAAAACAATAAAAAACAAAAAAACAGAACAAAATAAAAAAACAATAAAAAAATACAATAAAAAACAAAAAAACAGAAAAAATACAAAACAATAAAACAGAAAAAATCAAAAAAAAAACAAAAAAAAACAATAAACAAAAAAAATAAAAAAAAGAAAAATAAAAGACAATACAATGCAATACGCTACATACAAGTATTACCTCTGGTGGCCCCCAGTTTCTGCGCCCCCCTCACTCCCTAACCATCTACGAGAACAAAAAACAAAACAAAAAACAGAACACAAAAAAAAAAATTTAAAAACGAACAAAAAAAAACAAAAAAACAGAAAAAACAAAACAAAAAAACGAAACAAAAAAAAACAATAAAAAAAAACACAATACAAAAAAATAAAACAGACACAATACAAAACAAAAACAAAACAATAAAAAACAATAAAACAGAAAAAATTACAAAACAATAAAACAGAACAAACAAAACAAAAAAAAACAGAAACAAAAAAACAAAAAAAAAAAAATAAAAAACAAAAAACCCAAAAAAAAACAAAAAAAGAACAAATCAAACAATAAAAAGCAAATTTTCGCTACAAAAAAAGGCCCATTACCCCCTTGTGTGGTCCCATTTTCTGGCCACCTCATCCTACCATCTAGAAAACACAAAAAAAAACCCAATAAAACAGAACACAAAACAAAACATAAAACAGAAACAAAACAAAAAAAAAAACAGAACAAAATAAAAAAAACAAAAAAAAGAACACAATACAAAACAATAAAAAGAACAAAATAAAAAACAAAAAACAAAACACAATAAAAAACAATAAAACAGCAAAATACAAAAAAAAAACAGAACACAATAAAAAACAATAAACGAAACAAAACAAAACAATAAAACAAAACAAAATACAAAAAAATTTTAAAAAAAAACACATACAAAACAATAAAACAAAAACACAATACAAAAAAATTTTAAAACAAAACAAACAAAACAAAAAAACAGAACACATAAAAAAAACAAAAAACGAATACACAAAAAAAAAAAACAAAAACAAATACAAAACAATGGCACTCAAAAAAACGGGCACAACCCTGGCCCCTTTCCTGCGCACTAAAAAACTCCCTTACCATTAAAAAAAACAAATCAAAAAAAATAAAAAAAGAACCAATACAAAAAATAAAACAGAACACAAACAAAAAAATAAAACAAAACCAAAACAAAAAAATAAAACAAAACAAAAAAAAAAACAAAAAACAAAAAATAAAACAGCAATACAAAAACAATATTAAAAGACCCCCCCCAATACCCAAATCATAAAAAACACAATAAAAAACAATAAAACAAAAACAAAAACAAAACAAAAAAAACAGAACAAAAAACAAAACAATAAAACAAAAACACAATACAAAACAAAAAAACAGAAAAAAACAAAAAAATAAAACAGAACACAATACAAAAAAATAAAACAGAAAAAACAAAAAAAAACAAAAAAATAAAAAAAAAAAACAAACACAAAAAACAATAAAACAGAACACAATACAAACAAAAAACAGAAAACAAACAAAACAATAAAACAAAACCCAAAATACAAAAAATAAAAAAAAAAACAAAATAAAAAACAATAAAACGAACAAAAACAAAACAAAAAAAACAAAAACCCCAATACAAAACAAAAAACAGAACAAAACAAAACAATAAAACAGAAACAAAACAAAACAAAAAAACAGAAAAAAATACAAAACAATAAACAAAACAATAAAAAACAATAAAAAGAAAAATACAAAAAAATAAAACAGAACACAATCAAAACAATAAAAACAAAACACAATACAAAACATAAAACAAAAAACAAAATACAAAACAAAAAAACAGAAAAAAAAAAACAAAAAAAATAAAAAGACACAATCAAAACAAAAAAAACAGAAAAATAAAAAACAAAAAAAACAAAAAACAAATACAAAAAAATAAAAAAGAACAAAACAAACAAAAAAAACAGAAACAATAAAAAACAAAAAAACAGACACAATACAAAACATAAAACAAACCAATCAAAACTAAACAAACCTTCCTTTTCGGCACTAAAAAACTCGACCAAAAAAAAAAATAAAAAAAACAATAAAAAAACAATAAAACAAACACAAAAAAACATAAAACAGAAACAAACAAAAAAAAAACAGAACAAAAATACAAACATAAAAAAACAACCCCAAAACAATTTTTTTTTAAAAACAAAAAACACAATACAAAAAATAAAAAAAACCAATACAAAAAATAAACAGAACACAAAAAAAAAACAATAAAACAAAAACCAATACAAAAAAATAAAACAGAACCAATACAAAAATAAAACGAAACAAAAAAACAAAAAAAAACAGAACACAATACAAAAAAATAAACAGAACACAATAAAAAACAATAAACAGAACACAATACAAAAAAATAAAACAGAAACAAAATAAAAAAAAAAACAGAACAAACAAAAAAATAAACAGAACACATACAAAAAAAAAAACAGAAACAATACAAAACAATAAAAAACAAAAACAAACAATAAACAAAAACCTACAAAACAATCAAAACCTTCCATCGAAAAAAAAAACAAAAAAAAAAAAAACAGAACACAAACAAACAATTAAAACAGAACACAAAAAAAAACAAAAAAAAAGAAACAATACAAAACAAAAAAACAAACACAATACAAAAATAAAACAAAACAATAAAAAACAAACATCAATCCCAACACAATTCACCACCCCTGTGGGTCCCCAGTTTCTGGGCACCCCATCGCTGACCTCTACGGGATGGTTTTGTACTGGAGGGGCCCGGCCGCCCCCCGGGTGTCCGCTGCAAGAAGTTCAACTGCATGAGCGCAGCGTGGTGGCCCCCAGCATTCCCGGCCCCCCGGGATCGTGGCCTACAATCGTCAAGCAGCCCCCAGGTCTGTGCTGTGACCGCTAGCGTTTGAGGACGGGTGGCGGTTTTTGTGTAAGGTGAAGGGATAAATTTTGTAAGTGCAGAAAAGGGGGAGAAAAAGGTGATTTTTTGTCTGAAGTATAGTCTATTCATGCCCACATTGCAATTTTGCTATGTTAAATTTTTTTTGGGGAAACAGTCATTCTATTGATAGATTGATAGGTTTTATGACTTGGCCCTCAGATATCTCAGGTGTGTTTTGAGTCCTTGAAATCTCTCTCCTTCATTGACAGTCTCCAAGCCTATAAAGGAATCAATGAACCTCTAGAAGATTGATTCTTGCTTTTTGTAGTTTTTCAAACAGGTGAGAAAGATCCCACAGTATATGGAATCGTCTTTTTCGGCAAAGGAGTTATATGAATGTATGGTAGTTTTTGACGGCTCTAGAAGCTTCTGGCTTGTTGATGCTTTTTTGTATATGTGAATGTGTACGACTTTCCGAATGAAAATTTTGTTTAAACCTGAAGATAAAGAACATTAAATATGCTCGTAATCGCCAGGATCTAGTTTATTTTTCAATTTTCATATCTGTTTGAAATGAATCTGCTGTTTTATTAAAGACTTCGAACCAAATAGTATTAACAAAATATTTTTGACATTTGTGTATTTTGAATCAGACCATGTGGAATGCTGCAGAAGTGTTTGGAACCTTGAGCTTTCTCTCAACTGTTGGGAATTACGCAGTGTTGGGTTTCCCGCTCTTGGGTCGTTCTACCGATGCCCAGGTGATGTCGCTCTTCGTTTTCAGGGGCTATGCCAGGCTCCGTTCACCTCCATGTCTTACTGAAGATGCTGGTGTCTGAACTCTGTGTGCAGGTACCAATCCCTGTGAGAAGGCGGAGTGCAGTCACCTGTGTCTGCTGTCGCCCAAACCCACGGGCTACTCCTGTGCCTGCCCCATTGGCATGAAGCTGGATGACTCCCTCCACCACTGCAGGAAAGGTCAGCGGGGCTTCTGAGGACATATCTTAAAAACCATGTCTGGACCATCAGCTAGTTTTTCTCTCTCGGCTAGAGCTCCTAGGTTGACCAATAGTGAGATTTTGTGCATGCGACCGTTCCCCCATTAATGTAGCCGTATTCCGACTTCGGGAATGATGTCTACACATGACAGCAGTGTGCTTGCGTTCTTTAGAATGTTGTCACCTGTTTCTACCGGTACGACATGGTCTACTGCTTCGAAAGGCAGAACGGGTTTTTAACGTGTGCGCAAAATGTTTTGACCGTACACGGGGCCTCTGTTTATGGTCTTGTTAGACGTACTTTTGGGGGAGTGGAGTCAGTGCTGAACTGAACTCCAGGGGAGAATTCCCCGAAACGGGCTTCTCTTCACGTGTGTTCGTGGCATGTGCACATAAGCTGTGCATCATGTGTGTTGTGCATCATGTGTGTTGTACATCATGTGTATGTTGTGGTATGTGGACATAACCTGTGCATCATGTGTGTTGTGCATCATGTGTGTTGTACATCATGTGTGTTGTACATCATGTGTATGTTGTGGTATGTGGACATAACCTGTGCATAATGTGTGTTGTACATCATGTGTATGTTGTGGCATGTAGACATAACCTGTGCATCATGTGTATGTTGTGGTATGTAGACATAACCTGTGCATCATATGTGTGTGTTGTGGTATGTGGACATAACTTGTGCATCATATGTGTTGTGCATCATGTGTATGTTGTGGTATGTAGACATAACCTGTGCATCATGTGTATGTTGTGGAATGTGGACATAACCTGTGCATCACGCGCGTGTGTGTGTGTGTGTGTGTGTGTGTGTGTGTGTGTGTGTGTGTGTGTGTGTGTGTGTGTTGTGGCAGACTCCTCCGAAGTGCTGCTGTTCATGCAGTCTCACTTCATCGCGGGCATCAAGATCAGCGGGGAGGATGACGCCGGCATCATCCCTGTGTCCTCCATCGGCAGCGGCGTGGACTTTGACTTCGACAGCGCCAACGGCTACATCTACTACGTGGAGAAAGTCAATGTAAGCCAGCACGCTGGGCACCCGCTAAGGAGGGGGGGGGGGGGGGGGAGGGGGGGGGGTCTGTCTGGTGACGCTCTGCCTCTTCCCTGCTCTCGAAGTAACGCAGTTGTCCAAAAGCAAGAAGCTGCAGCTTCTATCCGTCTCCGTTTAAATCACGATCGCCTTTTCCCTTTCCATTAGATCTTTAGTCATGGTCTGGGTGCTTGTCTTTCGGATGAGACGAGAAATCGAAGTCCTGTGTGTGCAAGTGATATTTAGCGCAGGTGTAAGCACTTGCAGTAATAAGAATGTTGTGTCTGGTTAAATTTGATGGGAAAGAGTTGCTATGATAGGAATATAAATTTACAGGTAGGGGATGAAATGGGTATCGCTGCTCTCGAGGCGATGTGCGTTTTTTTCCCCCAGGGAGAGCATCACGAATTTCTCTGAGAGAAATGTGCGGTGTCTGAAAGTGGTATACAATACATTACTTTATGATACAGCACAACACAGTACAATGCAGTATATACAATACAATACGACACAATGCAATACAGTATATACAATACAATACGACACAATGCAATACAGTATATACAATACAATACGACACAATGCAATACAGTATATACAATACAATACAATACGACACAATGCAATACGATACAATGCAATACAGCACAATGCATCGCAACGCAATGCAACTCAATACAATTCCGTAAAGAACAATGCAATACAATGCAATAAAATACAACACAATACAATTCATCATTGTCATTTACCTATCGTTTTGTTCTAAAGACATTACAGCAGATTAAGTTCTCTTTTGAGAGGAACTCGCGTTTCTAGTTTATTGCTTAAGACATTTTGTGTCATAGTCTTACATCTACTTTGTAGCAAGTTTAAACTACTTAGAGGCAATGCCTGTTTGTTTAGTTTTGGCTGTTCGTCAGGTGCAGCAGCTTCAAGCCTAAGTGTTGACTTCTTGTTTCAGGGCAGTCTACGGCGAATTCAGGTCAATGGGCGAAACGCCTCAGAATTTGTCCCGACAGCTATCGTAGGAATACCAAGCGCCGTGGCCGTGGATTGGATCTCGCGCAATTTGTATTGGACCAATGGGAAAGCAGGACTGATTGAGGTGATGCGTCTGGATGGTGACAACCACTACCGTAAAGTGCTGATGACCAACTCCGGAAGACGGAGAGACCCTGCCCAGCCTATCTCCATTGTTCTGGATCCTGTAAGAGGGTAAGGGCTTTGCTGTTGCCGTGTTGTCTGATGTAAAAGAGAATGACAGAATTTAGGGTTGGTGTCCTTTATGTCATGGGTGTTGGACAAAAAATGGGAATCAAGGAAATACAAAACTCACCAACATTTTATAGTTCATGTTGGTATGTGCAACACTGATAAAGTTAAACTGCTGCATTCATAACCGAGTGTACTCGTGAAGTTCGGATGCATGCTAAGAATTTTTTTATGTCTCTGCAACCTAGCGAACTCTGGGAGGAAATACGGGATCTTTAACGCGTATAGTTGATATCATACATGTATGTATACACACAGACGTAAAGGTCTGTCCACATATTAACCTGGGAGATCATCGATATCCCCCCTCATACCCCACCAGGCATTGGCGAGCAGTCAATACAAAAAGCAGCCTGCTGGACGCTAAGCCATTTGGAAAGATATGGACACTGGAAACGAATCAGGAAGATAATGCAATTTATCCACAAGACTATCCAAAAAGTCAGAAAGGAGCTGGCTACCTTTCTGGTGGGCAAAAACGGTCACCTATGCAAAATTCTGACCATTGGTCAACTTGGAGCAGTAGCCAAGGAACGAAAGAAAGTCCACAGGGCTACCCTGACCACACACACACACACACACACACACACACACAAAGAAGAGCTTTGTAGAAGATGAATCGTGTTGTAATTTCCTCTATGGCTTGTAGGTTTAGGACATTTCAGTGAACATAATTTTGGATCCTATGCGGAGCGACTCGGTAGACTACTTTTAAGAAACGAAAAAAAGGAAGAGATAAAACGTTTGTTTATGTTGCATTTACTTTTTTGAGTAGGTGTACAATTTGTAAAATTTATTGTTATGAATGTAATAAAACCAATCTGTTTGTCAGTTAGTAGCAGGGCGGTGAATCTAGGCAGTGTATTTTTTGCATTGTTGCCAAAAAGTTATACATGTGAGGGTCGGGGGTGGGGCGGGGAAACCAAAAGAAAACGGAACACACCCACCCACACACACACACACACACCCACACGCGCGCGCGCACACACACACACACACACACACACTACACCCCCCACACCCACCCACACCCACCCACACACACACAAACACATGCACGCACGCACGCACACACACCCACACCCACAAACACACACACACCCACACACACACCCCTCCCCCCACACACATCTTAATGTCTGTGCTATGTATGTCCTGCAGACTGTTTTACTGGGGAGACGCGGGGGTGCCGGGGATTGAACCCAAGGTGTCGGTGGCCAACATGGACGGCAGCAACGCTCACCCGCTGATGCTGACGGGCATCAACCTGCGCCAGCCCTCCTACCTGGCCCTGGACACCACCAGCCAGGTGCTCTACATCTCCGACACCTACTACTTCAAGGTACACACCCTCCTCCACAGCTGGTGGGGATCAGCCCTCACACGCCTGTATGCAAGTGTGCATGCAGGCACTCATCATGCAGGCACGTACACACACACAAGCACACGTGTAAGCAGGTAAGGGTGTGTATACACATAATTATACATACACGTACATGCGAATGCGCGCAGGTGCAGATGCACATACGCACGCACACACACAATCTATCGATCTATCGATCTATGTCTGTCTGTCTGTCTGTCTGTCTGTCTGTCTGTCTTTCTATCTATCTATCTATCTATCTATCTATCTATCTATCTATCTATCTATCTATCTATCTATCGGTCGGTCCGTCCGTCCGTCCGTCCGTCTTTCTGTCTGTCTGTCTGCCTGCCTGACTGTCTGTCTGTCCGTCCGTCCGTCCGTCCGTCCGCCCGCCCGCCCGCTCATCCATCCATCCATCCATCCATCCATCCATC
>CM054134.1:101411835-101417439 GCA_028751875.1 Rapana venosa
ACACATACACACACACGCTTGTATATGTGTCTACAGTTTCTCATGATCACACACACAGTTTTATCCCCACATTGCATCATCTTTGTTTCCTTTGTCCTCCCCCATCCCCCCCTCACACCAGCACCCTCCGACTTCTTGCTGTTCGCGGCGGAGTCGGAGATCCAGTCGCTGTCGCTGGACCCCAACACCACATCCGCCCCCATCCCCACCATCACGGACCTGCGCGGCGCGGTGGCGGTGGACTTCGACGCCAACGACAGCTACATCTACTTCTCCCAGGTCACCGCCAAGAAGATCTCCCGCGTCAAGAAAGGCACCAACCAGATTGAGGACCTCATCACCGTCAGCAACAGCAGTGAGTAGTAGTGTGCAGTGTAGTGGGGTGTGATGTGGTGTGGTGTGGTGTGATGTGTGGTTTGGTGTAGTGTGGTGTGGTGTGGTGTACTGTGATTTCTCGCTGTTATGTGCAGTAGGGGACGGCATAGCTCAGTGGTCAGAACACTTGCTTTCCCCCCAGCTAAGGTTAAGCATCATCGAGCGTGGTTATCACTTGGATGGTTGACCGTTTGCGCGCCTTGGCTTGAATACAGTCCCACAGTTCACCCAGCTGTAAATGGGTACCTGCTCTCTTTAGGGTTAGGGAAGGTAAAGCAGCGAGGGAGGGGAGATGGGCGCGCAATCAATAATGTTGGACCCCTAGAGAAGTAAGATCTCTGCCGCCTCGCTCCTCTACGACCTTATAGGTTATGGGGCACCTTTACCTTTTTATGTATAGTACTTGTTAGCAAGAGCAGTGAGTGTGGTGTGGTTTGTCACTGTTATGTACAGTAGTACTTGTTAGCAACAGCAGTGAGTGTGGTGTGGTTTGTCACTGTTATGTACAGTAGTACTTGTTAGCAACAGCAGTGAGTGTGGTGTGGTTTGTCACTGCTATGTGTAACACTCGTTGGCGCTGCAAGCAGGGAAAATAATTATTGCACAATGCAGTATAGACAGGCTGAGATGCAGACAGACAGCTAGACAGACAGACACATACACACATAGGCACGCACGCACACACACACAGACACAAAGCTAGACAGACAGATAGACACATACACACACAGGCACGCACGCACACACGCAGACACAGACAGACAGACATACACACACAGGCACGCACGCACGCACGCATACACACGCACACGCACACACGAGACACACACACCCTCACACACACTCACACAGACACATAAACACACAGACACAGACACACATACACACACAAACACACACAGACACAAAACCACTTTTGGCTATTTTTGAACGTGGGCAATAGATTGTACATTCCTTTTTGTTCCAGTGTGGTTTCCGAAACAAGTTAAAGATTTGCAGGACTCACCAACAACAAAAACTCTCATTGTCACCTGCTAACGCCACCTGGCCCAATCAATGGCTTTTATTTGGTAGAGAAATACATGAAAAAATAAACACGCGAATACTACGAGGGATAAGAACGCAACTTCTGGATTTGAGACAAGGATCGATGTTGTGGCTTTCTCTCATTTACTGTTGGTTCATTAAATAAAGGGTTCTATTCTTTCTCCGACGACATTAGTGGTATAGTGGTCTTAAGGTTGACACAGGAGCCAGGCAGTGAGAGATCAGACGTTGGGGTCTAGTCCAGAGCCAGACTTTTCCCCCCAATGTTCTGCTCTATCATGAGCGGTGGTCTGGGTGCTAGTCCTTTGGGATGTTCTTGTGCAACAGCCATTGATAGTGTCAAAATAGGTATTCAGGCTAACGAGAGATTTGTCCTCGTGAAACTCGTCAAACCACAGCAACATACATTGTGTTTTTATGCAATCAAACATACCCATCTATCTGTCTATCCATTAATCCATCCATCCATCCATCCATCCATCCATCCATCCATCCATCCATCTATCTATCTATCTATCTATCTATCTATCTATCTATCTATCTATCTATCTATCTATCTATCTATCTATCTATCTATCTATCTATCTATCTATAAGCGCTTTGATTTGTCTGTGCAAGATTCAGCGCTATATAAATTCCATTATTATTATTATTATTATTATTATTATTATTATCATTATCATTATTATCTATCTATCTATCTATCTATCTATCTATCTATCTATCTATCTATCTATCTATCTATCTATCTATCTATCTATCGATCTATCGATCGATCTATCTATCTATCTATCTATCTATCTATCTATCTATCTATCTATCTATCTATCTATCTATCTATCTATCTATCTATCTATCTATCTATCTATCTATCTATCTATCTATCTATCTATAAGCGCTTTGATTTGTCTGTGCAAGATACAGCGCTATATAAATTCCATTTATTATTATTATTATTATTATTCTTATTCTTCTTCTTCTTATCTATCTATCTATCTATCTATCTATCTATCTATCTATCTATCTATCTATCTATCTATCTATCTATCTATCTATCTATCTATCTATCTTTCTATCTATCCATCCATCCACCCATCACCCATCCACCCATCCATCCACCCACCCACCCATCCATCCATCCATCCACCCACCCAACCACCCAACCACCCCAACCCATCCATCCATCTACCCACCCACCCCCCCACCCACCCACCATCCATCCATCCATCCATCCACCCACCCAACCCACCCAACCCACCCAACCCATCCATCCATCTACCCACCCACCCACCCACCCACCCACCCATCATCCATCCATCCATCCATCCATCCATCTACGGGAACACCTCTGTATGTTTGTCCGTCGTGTCCGACGATGACCTCCAAAACAGCAGAGGAGGCAGCTGCTGTTTTGGAAACTGGGCAGAAATTTGATTATAGTAGAAATACCTTGCGTACAGTACATCCCCACTCTCTCGGCCAAGTGAGCATAAGGACAGTCAGCGTTGTTGTTGATGTTCTCCAAAAGGCCAACCAGCCCCCCTCCAGGGCTGCAGCACATAAGGACTGTGCGAGTCAAGCCTCCTAGTCAGAGAGTCATAGTCGATCACTAAAAGACTAAGCTGTAAAGTGGAATTCCATGAGTGGGAAAGAAAGCCACTGGTCATACTACAGCCTCTCACTTTGCTGTTGCCCCCAGCGTCAATGGTTTAATCAAGAACTGTGATAAAGCCCAGGCGCTGACCTCTACCGTTTCCCTTGTCCCCTACCACTACCTACTTGCACGTGCAGGCGGCAGCTCGCGCTTCGTGCACGAGATCACCTCAGTGGAGGGGCTGGCCTTTGACTGGGTGGGCAAGAAGCTGTACTGGGCCGACCTGTTCCGCAACCGCATCTACAGCTCCTCCCTCAACCTGACCGTGCCGGACAGAGCCTCTATCTCCAGCACCGTGGTCATCGCCGTGGTCCAGAGTCCCCGGGCTCTGGCCATCCATCCCTGTAATGGGTAGGTGTCGGGGTGGGTAGGGGGTGGGGTGGGGTGGGGGTGGGGGTGGTGGGGGTGGGGCTGTGGGGTGTTGTTGGGTTTTTCTGGTGTTGTGTGGAGAGAGAGAGATAAATGGGTATGATGTGTTGATGTGTGTGTGTATGTGTGTGTTGTGTGTGTTGTGTGTGTTTGTGTTGTGTTGTGTGTGTTTGTGTGGTGTGTGTGTTGTGTGTTGTGTGTGTGTGTGTGTGTGTGTTGTGGTGTGTGTGTGTGTTGTGTGTGTGTGTTTGTTTGTGTGTGTGTTGTGTTGTGTTGTGTGTTGTGTTGTGTGTGTGTGTGTGTGTGTGTTTGTATGCGTAGTGTGTGTGTTATCTGTTTGTGTGTGTGTTGTGTGTGTGTGTGTGTGTGTGTGTGTGTGTGTGTGTGTGTGTGTGTGAGGAAGAAAGGGGACAGGAGAAGAACAAGGAAAGGGGTAATTTGGTGATTTTCACTTTGACAGTTCATAGTAACAAAACTGTATTAAAACTCTCAATAAGCTAGTGGTTTATTTTGCGGTTTTTATTTGGCTTGGTTTTCTTTGTTTTTAAATTGTTTTTGGTTGCTTGGTTCTTTTTTTGGCTTTTGATATTTTTTAGAGGAAATTGAAGGTAATATTTTGAAAACAGTAACTGAACAAGCCTGTGTGAATGGTTATTGAAAACCAGATTTCAAAACCACGTTCTTTCTAAAGATAAGTATACAGCACATAACGACCTACTCTACTGTAAAGCTTTTGTTATGTTCTTATTGTTGCCAGATACATCTTCTGGTCAGACTGGGGCCGCACTCCAAAGATAGAGCGGGCCACGATGGCCGGCAACGAACGCCAGGTGATCGTGTCCACTGACCTGGGCTGGCCCAACGGACTGTCCATTGACTTCGACGAGGCCAAGATCTACTGGGCTGATGCACAGAAGTCAGTGACATGGGTTCAAACCTCCCTTCCCCCATTTTCTGTGGGGATGCTTTCGGGTGGGGGTGGGGGTGTGGTGGGTGTGGGGTGGGGGGCTGTTTATGTATACATAGTATTCCCACAATGTAGTATCTGTATGCTATACAACGTGTTTTTTTTGTTCACATATATCGCTTTGAAAATAAGTGTCTGCACACTTGACAAGTACATACGTTAAAGAAATGAAAAGAACAGTATTATCATTTTCGGTACATTCTGCTCTTGAAATTCCCATTTTCTGTTATTCTGTCTGTCTGTCTGTCTGTCTGTCTCTTATCCCCCTCTCTATCTCTTCTTATTTTCTGATTTACCGGTGAGTTTTCTGCCATTTTAAAAGTGAAATTCATCATTTCTGGGGTGTTTTGAACTCAGGATGACTGTGGCATTTTGCCCGCACTTGTTTTGTCCTAGAGGCCCTGCCATGACCTTGTGAACACTGTGACGAGCACAGGCGTCTCATTCTGCAGCGTTACCTTCCCACAGGGCATGTTATGTGCTTACTTCATTACTTTGATTTTTAAAAAAAATTAGCTTTTTAAAAAAATGATCATCGGTTGATTATTGAGCAGAATGGTTAGCGTCCTCAGCACGAACTGTCTTTATTTGACTCAAAGAATGATGTAGTGCAATTGCAACGTGTGTGTGTATGTGCGCGCGTACGCGGTGTGTTTGTGTGTGTGTGTGTGTGTGTGTGTGTTCCTGCATACACTCTCTCTCCCATATTTAGCCGCAGACTGACCTAATTGGGGGTACATGTTTCAGAGATCGCATAGAACGGTCCAACCTGGACGGGAATTACCGGGAAGTGATCGTGCAGACCACTGTCCACCCTTTCTCCCTCACCGTCTTCGGCTACCACATCTTCTGGACTGACTGGACACTGAGTGAGTGCTGTCTCTGTCTCTCTCTCTATGTGTCTCTCTGTCTCTGTCTCTGTCTCTGTCTGTCTGTCTGTCTGTCTGTCTGTCTGTCTGTCTCTCTCTCTCTCTCTCTCTCTCTCTCTCTCTCTCTCTCTCTCTCTCTCTCTCTCTCTCTCTCTCTCTCTCTCTCTCTCTTCGTTTAAAGAGGCGAAATGAAACAGAGAAACCATGACAGACTTCTTAAATCAACCAACATGTTTATTGTTTTGAAAACGTGGAAGATCTTGATTATTCATATTTGGTATGCCATTTGTATATTAATGAGATGAGCTTATTTGCATTTGTAA
>CM054134.1:101417939-101507939 GCA_028751875.1 Rapana venosa
TCAATTGTGTCATCAGTTCCCATCGGCACACACAATGGCGTCCTACTCTTTCCAAAAGTGGAACAGGATTGACCGTGTGCGCAAGATGTTCTGCGTGTGTTTGCACACAGGGCCTCTGCTTATAGCCTCATCCGAAAGACTTTTCAGGACAGTGGAGTCTGCACTGATGTTAACTCTAGGCAAAAATCCCCTTTAACACGATTCCAACCCACGTTGTCAGATTGCGAGCGCAATCTTCTAACCACTTGGCTATCCCATCCCCATATGCTCTGTGAGACAGAGTGCATGGTCTTCAAGACTCTGATCTTAAGCTGGGAACACCCAACAACAACAAATGAAAATTGTACCTCATTTTGCGCTTCCACTTGCTCGTGCCGCGCCCTCAGGCATTGAAGTACCTAGGACGGGAACAACCTCCATCGTAGAATGATTCTACACACAAAATTGGATCATTTTAAAATGCAATGCCTCCCTGCACGCACACACACACACACACACACACACACACAGCGAGGAGGAGACAGACGGACAAAGGGAGACAAACAAAGAGAGGGAGGATTTTTTTTTCAAAGGTTACAGATAAACATCTCTATTTGTTTTTTCATCTGGCCCTTGCCCTCATTAGGCACTACAAAATTTAATTCATCCTTGGAATCTAACAAAGAAAATTTATATTCAACAAAGACAATCCTTACTGACTCATATATTAATATCAAGACAAATATATTGATTATATAGAAGTCAACTAGATGAAGACAAACACAAAGCAGATAGTAGCAAGCTCAAAAAAGAGCCCACAAACGCATGGTTAAACATGCTCACAATGGACACTGCTATTCTTCTTTACATAAACCACACACTCCAAAGAGTTGCTGTCTTTGAGTTACCAAGATGCCACCGTGTTGTTTGCGCTTTACTGTGTCCAAATCGTTCATGTTTTAAGCGAGTACACAATACAATACAATGCCAAAAAATACAGAAAAACATACCTAACATTGTGTCCTGTAGTTCCGTTTTTGACGTGCAAAGATGTAGAGCACATCTGTCAGTGTCTTGGCGGTGTCGTGTTCCATGGTGCAGTTTTCCATGGTGCAGTCTTCAATGGTGTAGTGTTCCATGGTTCAGTGTTCCATGGGGCAGTGTTCCATGGTTAAGTGTTCCATGGTGCAAGTGTTCCGTTGTGTAGTCTTGCAGGGTGCAGTCTTGCAGGGTGCTGTGTTCCAAGGTGCAGTCTTCCAGGATGCAGTCTTGCAGGGTGCAGTCTTCCAGGGTGCTGTGTTCCATGCTGTAGTGTTCCAGGATGCAGTCTTCCAGGGTGAAGTCTTCCAGGGTGTCGTCTTCCATGCTGTGATTGTCTTGGCTGTGTAGTTTTCCGTGGTGTCATGGTGTCGTCGTCTTCCATCGTATCGTGTTGATTCTTCCAAACAAAATTTTGGTAATTAAAAACATGTTCATCCTGAAATCGCGCAATACACAATTCTGTTCAAAACAAAAGTAAAATCACCCATGCTACAGCGTACATAGCCCAAGTCAGTAGTTGTGTACGTTAAAACATCACAAAAGCTCCAATGCTGACATTAACATGTTATGCTTTCAACTATCTTCAATTCCACTTCATCCATGACAACCTCTTAGCATGGCCTGTACTCTCCATGAAAGGAGAAAACCCCCTCTCAAGCCAGACTACATCCGCCTTTCTAACGAGGGAAGTGAACACAAATATGGCCATGATCACAAACTTCTCAATGTCTTGTTGGCAACATTGGGCATTACTAAATATCTACTTATTTATTTATTCTTTTCAATCAAGAAGAAAGGAAAAAGCACTCTGCTTTTTTACATCAGTCCCCGTGTGTATGCGGTTTTCTCAATTGTGTCATCAGTTCCCATCGGCACACACAATGGCGTCCTACTCTTTCCAAAAGTGGAACAGGATTGACCGTGTGCGCAAGATGTTCTGCGTGTGTTTGCACACAGGGCCTCTGCTTATAGCCTCATCCGAAAGACTTTTCAGGACAGTGGAGTCTGCACTGATGTTAACTCTAGGCAAAAATCCCCTTTAACACGATTCCAACCCACGTTGTCAGATTGCGAGCGCAATCTTCTAACCACTTGGCTATCCCATCCCCATATGCTCTGTGAGACAGAGTGCATGGTCTTCAAGACTCTGATCTTAAGCTGGGAACACCCAACAACAACAAATGAAAATTGTACCTCATTTTGCGTTTCCACTTGCTCGTGCCGGCCCCCTCAGGCTTTGAAGCCCTGGGAGGGAAAAACCCCCATTGTAAATATTCTACACACAAAAATTGGATCATTTTAAAAAATGAAATGCCCCCTGCGCGGGGCCCAACACACACACACACACACACCACAGCGAGGGGGAAACAGATGGACAAAGGGAGAAAACAAGAGGGGGGATTTTTTTTAAAAAGGTTACAGATAAACATTTTATTTTTTTTTTCATCTGCCCTTGCCCTCATTAGGCACAAAAATTTTAAATTCATCCGGGAATCAACAAAAAAATTTTATTCAAAAAAGACAACCCTTACTGACCTTATATTGATATCAAGACTTTATTTTTATAGAAGTCAACTAGATGAAGAAAAACACAAAAGATAGTAGCAAGTCAAAAAGAGCCACAAACGCGGGTTTTAAACATGCTCACAAGGGACATGTACTTTCTTTACAAAAACCCACACTCCCCAAAGATTTGGGCTGTTCTTTGAGTTCCAAGAGCCCCCGGGTTTTTTTTTTGCGTTTTACTGTGCCCAAATCGTTCATTTTTAAGGGGTACACAATAAATACAAGCCAAAATACAGAAAAACTCCCAAAAATTGGTCCTTTAGTTCTTTTTTTGACGGCAAAAATTTAAGCACATCTGGAGTTCTTGGCGGTGTCGTTTTCCCATTGCATTTTTCCAGGTGCATCTTAAATTGGTAGTGTTCCATGTTCAGTTTTTCCATGGGCATTGTTCCGGGTTTTAAGTTTCCCCGGGTGAAAGTGTTCCGTTGTGTAGTCTTGCAGGTGCTTTTTGGCGGGTGCTGTTTTCCCAAAGGGTCAGTCTTCGGGATCAGTCTTGCAGGGTGCAGTCTTCGGGTGCTGTGTTCCATGCTGTATCGCCCGGAGCAGCCCTTCCAGGTAAAGTTTTCCAGGGGTCTCTTCCATGCTTGATGTCTTGGCTGTGTATTTTTTCCGTGGGTCATGGTGTGTGGGTTTTCCTTTTGTATCGTGTTGATTTTTCCCAAACAAAATTTTTGTAATTAAAAACTTTTCACCCTAAAAACGCGCAATACACAATTTTTCAAAAAAAAAAGAAAATCACCCATGTCGCGTACATGCCCAATCAGTATTGTGTACGTTAAAACACAAAAAAGCTCCAATCTACTTAACAGTTTGCTTTAAACTATCTTCAAATTCCACTTCATTCAGAAAACCTTTACAGGGCCCTGTACCCCAGAAAGGGAAACCCCTCTAACCAAATACATCCCCTTTTCAAAAGGGAAAAAGTGAACACAAATATGGCCATGATCACAAACTTCTAAATGCTTTTTGGAAATTTTTTGGCATTTAAAATCTTTATTTTTTTTTTTTTCAATCAAGAAAAAGGGAAAAAGCACTGCTTTTTTAATCAGCCCCCGTTTATGCGGTTTTCCTCAATTGGTCATCATTTCCCATGGGCAACACAAGGGCTCCACTTTTCCAAAAGGGGAAAGGTTTGCCCTTTGGTGCAAGTTTCTGGTGTTTTCAACGGGCCTCTGCTTATCCTCTTCCGAAAGACTTTTCAGACATGGAGTCTGCACTGAGTTAACTCTAGGCAAAAACCCCTTTAAACACGTTTTCCCAACCCCACGTTGTCTTTGGGCGAGCGCAATTTTCAAACCCACTTGGCTATCCCTCCCATTATGCTCTGTGAGACGGAGTGCATTTTTTCAAGTTAAATCTTAAGCGGGGAAACAACAAAACAAAAAACAATGAAATAGTACCTCATTTTTGCGCTTCCATTCCCCCGGCCCACCCCTCGGGCATTAAAGTACCGGGGGGAACAACCCACGATAATTTTTCTACAAAAAAATTGGATCATTTAAAATGAAATGCCCCCCTGCAGCACCACACACACACCACAACAAGGACGAGACAGCAAAAAAGGGGAGACAAAAGAGGGGGAGGATTTTTTTTTTAAAAAACCCAGATTCCCATCTCTGTTTTTTTTTTTCTGGCCCTTGCCCTCATTAGGCCACAAATTTTTAAAATTCATCCTTGAATTAAAAAAAAAAATTTATATTAAACAAAGACAACCCTTACGCTCTTATTAAATATCAAGAAAAATTATTGATTATATAGAAGTAAACTAAGAAGAAAAACAAAAAACAGATAGACAAGCTAAAAAAGAGACCCCACAAACGCGGCTAAACATGCTCAAAATGGACACTGCTATTTTTTTTTCATAAACCACATTTCCCCCAAAGAGTTCGTCTTTGATTTCCCAAGATGCCCCCATGTTTTTTTTGCGCTTTACTTGCAAATCGTTCGGGTTTTAAGTACCAATCAATACAATCCCAAAAAAATACAGAAAAAAAACCCTAACTTGTGCCTTAGTTCCTTTTTTGGACGTAAAAGATGTAGGCACATCTGTATGTCTTGGGGGTTGTCTGTTCCAGGTGCTTTTCCCCGGGTGCAGCGTCAATGTGTAGTGTTTCTGGTTCGTGTTCCAGGGGGCAGTGTTCCAGGGTTTAAATTTTCCAGGGCGCAAGTGTTCTGTGGGAAATTTTTGCGGGTGCAGTCTTCCAGGGTGCTGTGTTCCAAGGTGCAGCTTCCGAGCGTTTGCGGGTGCAGTCTTGGGGGGTGCGTTTTCCCATGCTGTATTTTTCCAGAGCAGTTTCCAGGGGGCTCTTCCCCATCTGTGATTGTCTTGTTTTGTGTTTTCGTGGGTCAGGGTGTCGTCTTTTCCATCGTATCGTGTTGTTTTTCCAAAAAAAAGTTTTTTCATTAAAAATGTTCACCCTTTTAAAAGCCAATACACATTCTGTTCAAAACAAAAGTAAAACACCCATGCACATGAAATACCCCAAGTCAGTGGGTTGTAGGTTAAATCATCACAAAAGTGCAATCCAAACAGAAATGTTATGCTTTCAACTATTTTCAATTCCATTTCATCCATACAACCTTTTACAGCCTGACCCCCAAAAAGGGAGGAAACCCCCTCTAAACCCCCACCTTTCTAACGAGGGAAGTAAAACAAAAAAATGGCCAGATCACAAACTTCTCAATGTCTTGTTGGAACATTGGGCATTACAAATATCTACTTATTTATTTATTTTTTTCATCAAGAAAAAAGGAAAAAGCACTCTGCTTTTGAAAACAGTCCCTGTTATGCAGTTTTTCAATTGTGTCATCAGTTCCCCATTGGCACACATGGCGTCCCCCTACTCTTTCCAAAAGTGAACGGATGACCATTGTGCAAGATGTTCTGCGTGGGTTTTTTTGCAACAGGGCCTTGCTTATAGCCTCACCCAAAGATTTTTCAGGACAGGGGGTCGCAGAGTTAACTCTGGGCAAAATCCCCTTTAACACATTCCAACCCGCTTGTCAATTGCGAGCGCGATCTTCTAACCACTTCTATCCCACCCCCATATTCTGGAGACAGAGTGATGTTCTTAAACTCTGATCTTAAGCTGGAAAAACCCAAACAAAAAAAAAAAAAACTGACCTCTTTTTGCGTTTCGATTTCTCGTCCCCCCCTCAGGCATAAAGTCCCTGGGAAAGGAAAAACCCCATCTAAAATGATTCACACAAAAAATTGGATTTTTTTAAAAATGCAATCCCTCCCTGCACGCGCCAACCCACAACACACACACAGCCGGAGGAGACAGAGGGACAAAGGGAGACAGACAAAGAGGGGAGGATTTTTTTTTTTCAAAGGGTTACGTAAAACATCTATTTTTTTTTTCTTCGGCCCTTCCCATTGGGCACTCAAAAATTTAATTCCCCTTGGAATCTAAAAAAGAAAATTTATATTCAACAAAGACAATCCTTACTGATCATATAAAAATTCAAGAAAAATATATTGATTATATAAAAGTCAACTAATGAAAAAACACAAAGCAGATATAGGCAACCCAAAAAGAGAGCCCACAAACGCAGGGTTTAAAAACGCTACAAGGGACACTGATTCTTTTTAATAAACCAACTCCCAAAAAGTTGCTGTCTTTGATTCCCAAGATGCCCCGTGTTTTTTTGCGCTTTACTGTGCCAAAAAGGGTATTGTTAAGAAAATAACAATACAATAAATGCCAAAAATACAGAAAAAAAAACCCTAACGTTGGGGCCCCTGTAGTTCCTTTTTTGACGTCAAGATGTAGACACATTTGTGAGCGTCTTGGCGGGTCGTTTTCCCATGGTGCTTTTCCATGGGCAGCTTCAAGGGTGAGTGTTCCATGTTCAGGGTTCCGGGGGCGGTTCCAGGGCGTGTTCCTGGTGCAAATTTTCCCAGGGTGTAGCTTGCAGGGGTGTTTCCCCAGCTGTAGTTTTCCCCGGATCAGCTTGAGGGGCAGTCTTTGGGGTGTCGTTTCCATCTGTCAATATGAAAGGGATGTGGAAAACCCATCTGTGATTGTTTTGGCATGTATTTTTCTGGGGTGTATGGTTGGGGTCTTCCACCCTTTGGGTTGATTCTTAAAAAAGAAATCTAAACTTTTTTATTTTAATGTTGTTTGTTTTGAAACTTGGGGAGTAATGAGCTATGTCAAAAATTTTGGGAAAAATTGCACCCCACTCTTCCCACCCACTCCCATAAACAACAACAAAGTTAAAAATAAATGAGAGACACAAAGCTGATTTTTTAGATTACAATTTTCCAACTTCACCCATGGGCCCATAATTGTGGGTTCGAATTAGATGGCTCTAAACAAAGGGGTCGTCGGTTAAAACAAATTAAATCAAATCTTTTCTTCTTATTATAAAATATATTAGGTGGGGGTTTTTGGTGGTGTGTGGTGTGTAAATACAACACACACACATGCGAGATCAAATATCTACATTAAAACTCTAAAACATGTTTCTTTTGGTGGGTTACAGAAACTAATTACCCCGGGGAAAACTATACACTTACTACAATATAATAAAAATAGGGAATTTAAAGCGTAAATCTTGTAAAAAGAAACAAACGAATTTTCAATTCTTCACAATGCAACTCCCCTTAAACATAAGAACAACAGTTTCAAATTCATGTGCACGCACAACACACGCACACACCCCACACACACATCACGAAAACCACTTAGGAGTGGGATGCTGTTGAAAATTTGGGAAAAGATAAGGAGAAAGTCTCAGGGAGGACATAAGTGTTTTTTTGAGGGTAGATTTAAGGTTCAAGTGAAGGCTTTTGGCGAATGAAAAAGGGGGGTCATTCCGGTGGAAGGACCCGAACAGGGAAAGAAGGGCAACATATTTGTTTGAAAATGGGTTTTTGAAAAACACAAGGTTCTGCGGGTGAACAAGGGAACGGGATGGAGTGACAGGTAAACAGTTCAAGAAAAAAGAGGTGCAGATTTGTGGAGACATTTAAAAAAGAGGGGTTGCTCTTATACTCCAGCTTTGGAACAGCTAGCCATAGGAATCGCAGAAAGGGGGATGTTTCAGATTTTTTTTTTCTTCGACCATCAAACCGCAGAGTTTTGTATTCGTTGAAGAAGGGGGGATGGGGTGAGCGGAGGCCAACCAAAAAAAGCATTAAGTAGTCTAAACGGAAGAATGAGAGTTACAAGCTTGGAATTTCATCAGTGGACAGTACTTGCGAATTTGGGTTATGCCTGTAATTGATAGTAAACAAGACTGCAGTCGGGGGCTGAATTTTTTTTTAGAGGTTGTTGTCAAGAACTACTCCCAAATATTACAAGTTGGCAAAGGAACTGCGTATTGGCCCCCTTTTATTTAAATTTTTTGATAGAGGAAAGTTTAGTTTGGTCCCAATAAGCAGGCTTCGGGTTTTTTGTCATAAAATTGTAACTTTTTTGAGTCATCCAGTTTAGAAGTCTTTAAAGGGATAGGATAATTTGTCAAAAGGAAGGCAGTTTTTTAACAGTATCCTGCACTGAATCTAGTACCGGGATAGAAATTTGATCAATATGGTGGTTTTATTTTTATATATGAGAGGAAGTTTAAAAGGGTAAAAAGAAAAGGGGCCCCGGACTGATCCCCGCGAACTCCACATTCCATTTGGACAGGTTTTGATTGAATTTTGTTTACAATAACTTTCTGGAACTGGTCTGTGAGGTATGAAGTAAACCAGGTCAGGGCTGTGCCATTAATACCAAACGTATCATACTGTAATATGAAGCAGGCTAAGGCTGTGTCAGGCATCTCCTGTCTTCTGTCCTGTGCTTCAGGGTGGTGGTTTGCAAGTGCCATGATCCATCAGGTCAACCTGGAAATCACAATACATTGGGGGATTCAATTTCAGAGTCTGTTTTTATCAACAATAGGTCTGCTAGTAATTTGTACATAACTCCATTATCAAGAAAAAAAAATTTTCTTTAAAAATTTTTTTTATACCACTTTAAGTCACAAGATTTCTCTGCGTGAAATTCGGGCTGTTCTCCCCAGGGAGAGCGTGTCGCCACAAGAGCAGCGCCACCCTTTTTTTTTCTTTTGGTCTGCAACTGTATTTGTTTCCCTATCAGAGTGGCTTTTTTCTAAGAATTTTGCCAGGGACAACTCTCTTGTTGCCATGGGTTCTTTTACGTCCGCTGAAAATTTTGTGTAAAACACGGGGCCTCGGTTTATCATCTCATTCGAAAGACTAGTGCCCAGACCACCACTCATGGTCTAATGGATGGGGAAAATTTTCAGGCCCAAACGGGATACGAACCACCACACACACCCGACCCGGACTTTTCGCATTCTAGACAGGCGCGTTACCTCTAGACCACCAATCCACTTCAATTTGATTATATGATTATAAATTAATGCATTCATGATTACTGTAAATCTGATCTGAAAATTATTTTCTTGGAAACAAGAGCTTGCAACTGCTGTTTACTTGACCTCTTAACATCTTTCTCTGAGAAAATCATCCCTGTCTGAACTTAAAAGTTAAAAACACTAAATTGCTGGCTGATTTCTGCAAAATCCCAGAGCCCACGTCAGATATTTATATTGATGGTATAACAGTTGATTTAATTCATGAATACAAATACTTCAGTAATGGCATTAATGACAAATTAATCTGATCTGATAATAAATTGCCATTCTCATTTTTTTTCCTTTAAAAGCTCAGGGGTCTCCACGTAATTTACATAACTTGTATCTAGATACTAGATAGATGCTTTGTGACATGTCTTTTTCTTAAACATATATATGCTGGTATAAAATACTGAATATCAAAAATAACATACTGAACAAAATTGTGGGTTGTACTTAAATTGAAACTAAGAGTCACCTAACACAGCAAAAGAAATCTTGAGTTTTGGTATGCATGTGTTTGCTAATATTTTGAACGTCCATATCCCAAATTCAAAACTCTGTAGTACAGATTTATCCTCACCTCAATTCTAACACTGAACAAAGATTAAAGTAATGCATGTTCAATTCATATCCATCACAATAGCAATACAAAAGCAAAGATTCCCACTTCAGTACTCCTTAGCCTAAGGATGTGATTTTATCACTTCGTAGTTTCACAATGGAAAAACTGAAAATCTGATCTAAAAAATTTTAAAAGACAGAAATAAAAACAACCAACAAAGATCTAAGATTTAACCATCACAACAGCAAACAAGGACTGGCTGCACAAGAGAGAGACAGAGAGAGAGAGGAGAGAGGGGGGGGGAAGAGATGGGGAGGGACAGACAGACAGAAGGGGGGAGGACAGAGGGGGAGGGAGAGAGACAGAGACACAGTGAGACAGAGACACACACATAGAGAGAGACAGAAAAGAGACAGCTGGACAAAGAAACCAAGAATGCAATCCCTCCCCCTTTCTTTTCAATGCTTATTACTAAAATGATTATCAGCCATTTATATTTCATTGTATATGTTATGACTTTTTTTTTTTTTGGGGGGGGGGGCGAGGGTGCGTAGGCACACAGACACACACATGCGTACCACTATGTACACAAATGTATGCGTGCATGCAAGGATATGCAGGTGCTTCTATACCCCTGTCCATTATTTTGTGGATGACTATTGTTTTTTTGTCTTTTCTGTAAATGTGGGAAATGGCTGTCTTGGACTGTGATAATAATAATAATAATGATAATAATAATAATAATAATGTATGGAATTTATATATATATGGAATTGATGCTGAATTGTGCTATTTTATCATAAATGTCGACTTGTTTGTAGTCATTTTTGTAGCTGGCTAACTCTCCAATGAAACAAAATATACTTCAACATGTGCACAAATAATGCGTCAGCTCCCACACTAGGCTTTGCTGTTTAATTTCATGCAAAGGACATACTAGGAAGTGGAGTGGAAATCGGCTCCAAGAAAAAAATCTCTTGGCTCAGGAGTGACTTCAACTTGTGCCCTCACATCACCTCACCTGACGTTGCCATTGAACTTACAGACCTGTCTTATTTCTCCCCTCTAAAACTAACAGAAAAAGTCTGTATTTGAAGTTACATCTAAAGCCAAATAAACCATCATTCACCATATCTTAACATGGTAGGAAGCCTATGACAACTACCAGCTTGGGCTGTCAGCGCTTAACAGGACTCGGAGTCTTCTGTCATATGCTTCTGGGTGACATGTTTGAGTCTGCTCTGTTTAAAAAATCTTGAAAGTTTTCATTCTGATCCTTGTCATCCACAAAGTCATCTGTGCCCTTGGAGGAAGCTCTGTAACCTTACGACACAAAGCCTGGGGCAGTAAGGGCACTGGATGTTCGTTGTGACCACTACCAGAGTTGAGCTGTGGCATTGTTCTCTTGCACAAGTTGCAGTGACGATTCATTGGTGCAACGTCTTCAATGGTGGCAGAAACCTGATGGATGGTGGTTCACCACCTTGACTGATTTACAGCATGCTCCTGTTGCTTTTTGAATTTTCAGTGTCATGTTACACTGGAGGAGCTTTGGCTCTATACCTGTTTTGGGGTTTGTGGGGGTTTGTTGCACCTTTGGGGGGTGGGGGAGGGGGGGGCGTGGGGGGGGGGGGGGGAACGGCCTTAATATCTCTTGCTACAGGCAAACTTGGTAAATCTATAAAACAAAACCAGCATATCACCAATCATCAACTGTGCCAAACCATCATATAGTACACTGGTCTGTTAAAGATCTGACATAAAACTACACTAATGTAGTCAAAGAACATGACCATGGGAGATGGGATAGCCTGGCAGCTAGAGAATTGCGCATTGCACTTGTGATCTGCTGACCTAGGTTAGAATCCTGTCCAAGGGGATTTTCCCCTTGGAGTTAACATCAGTGCCAACTCCATTCCTCCTGAAAGTCCTTCAGATGAGACTATAAACTGATGTTCCATGTGCCAATTCATGTAGAACATCTTCCACACATGTTAAAACCAGTTTCACTTTTCAGAAGAGTAGGCCTTTGTGCGCCGTGGGAAAATATGACAAAATTGACAAAACCACATACACAAGGGGACTGGATGTAAAAAAGCACATGAGCGCTTTCCTCAAAATAAATTTTTTTAAATTCCAATGGCCTCACTGAAAGAGAAACTCTCAAAACTGTTGGAGAAAAACAGAGGTAGGTATTATTCTACTAAGGTAAAAAAAAAAAAGTTTAAATCATAGCAAAGCAGAATGTACAGGAAACCAGGGGCAGAGACTTGTGCTTTAAGTAAATATCTGATATTTTGACAGGTATTCTCCAGCAAAACTTTCTGAACGTCACCCAGATTATGTAATAAACATATACTCAATCCATTTTAGCGGTCACACCTGAGAATCACCGAGTCAGTATCATGAGTATAAACACACTGGATAAAGCTGAATTTGGAATAATTCTCTGGTCTTGTTTTTGTGTTACAGTATGGCAAAAATGGCCGATAATGCAATTTCTAACATTGACAAAATGGGTTTTTTTAAATCAATTTCATTGCCTTGCTGTGTCATTGTTTGAACAGATTGATACTTAACCTTGGTTTTGTGCATAGTGTAGGTTGTAGAGAATTAAAATCTATAGTTAAAATCTATCTACCAGGACTTACTAGAAAGTAAATGTATTTCAAACTTGCTTAATTTTACAATCGGAATGACTGAAAGAAATAGACCATTTTTTAATTGCGGTATCACTGGAACTAACAGAGCTAAAGCCTTTGGGTTTTTTTATTATCCTTATTTTCTTTATTTTTCAGAAAAAACAATTGTTTTTAACCTTTTCCCAAATGAATTTTTTGGTTGCCAGTACCTAATAAAGGGCTTATGTGTGTAGCTTTTCAAGTACACCACCATGCATAGTTTGTCTCCTGAAACATATCTTTTACTTTAATGGAGAATACAAGTTACAAGGTCAGGTCAGAGACTCCCTCTGCTACTGGTAACCATGTAACCCAGTACCACCTGCCACATGTGGGGAGTAAACCCAATCAAAAAATCCGACCTGGAGAGGGATGGGCTCCGCCAGGTTTGATTTGCCCAAGATACACCTATGACAAAGACAGCCAGAATTTCCATACCGGATCCGTCGTCGCCCGGGTTACCAAGGACCGCGCCTTCTGTTGCTCATCAGGACAGAGGTCGAAAGTATGCTACTGATGTAAAACACAGCAAAATTCGTGCCAGAAACAACACCATCATTGGCACATGGAATGTTAGGACACTAAGAGCTGCAGGCAAAGTGGAAGAACTGACACATGAGATGTCCAGATATCAATGGCACATCCTTGGGCTCTGCGAAGTCAGGTGGAAAAACATGGGAGAAACAACGACCCAGAAAGACCACAAATTATACTACAGTGGAAAACAGGATAAACATGAACACGGTGTGGGGTTTCTCGTTCACAAAGACACCGTGAACACCGTCATGAGCTGTCAGCCTGTATCCAGCAGACTTATTACCATCCGCCTGAGAGCAACCCCCTTTAACATAACTGTAGTACAGGCATACGCCCCTACATCAGACTGCACAGATGAAGCCATAGAAGAATTTTATGACCAGCTACAAGAGGTTCTGAATCAAACTCCCAAGAAAGACATCCTCGTTGTGCAAGGTGACTGGAACGCCAAGGTAAGAGAAGATGCATGGAAAGATTGGGAGGGCGTTTGTGGGCCACATTGTAATAACCAATCAAATGAAAGAGGCTTGAGACTCCTGGAGTTTGCCAGTAACAAACACCTCCAGCTAGTGAATACACTTGGCCCACACAAGAAATCCAGAAAATGGACATGGCATAGCCCAAATGGAGAACACCACAACCAAATAGATTACATCATGGTGAAAAGACGGTTTCAGTCTAGCGTTAACATCGCACAGACACAAAGTTTTCCAGGAGCAGACATGGGGAGTGATCATGATCTTGTGATGATGACTTTCCGACTACGTCTAAAGAAAATCCACAAGCGGAACAACATCAGGATCAAATTTGACCTCGAGAAGCTGAAGGACCCAGAGGTATTAGAATTTTTTCAAGCAAGGATAGGTGGAAAGTTTGCAGCACTCACTGTGATAGACTCAGACATAGATACACTGACGAATAGTTTCAATACAGCAGTGACTGAAACAGCAAGCGAGCTTCTTGGCAAACACCGACCAGTCAAAAAACCATGGGTCACACCTAACATCCTACAACTATGCGACAAGCGTAGAGAGTTGAAGAAAAAGAAAAATGAAACAAAATAAATAGCAGAACAATATAGGGCAGTCAACAAAAGAATCAGGAAGTCGATGACGGAGGCAAAAGAGATATGGATCGGTGAACAGTGCCAAGACATTGAAGAGAACATCAAGAAAAACAATAGCAAGAAAGCATATCAGCTGGTGAAAGACCTGACTAGCACAAAACAGGGAAAAGGTTTAACAATCCAAGACAAAAATGGGAAGTGTCTCACTGATGACCAGGATATTCTGAACAGATGGATAGAATACTGCTCCGACCTGTATAACTATAGAACCACAGGAGATCCAGAAGTCCTTAATGTACCCGCAAGCAAAGACACAAACAGTCACCCTATCCTCCGAGAAGAAGTGGAAACAGCAGTCAGATCGCTGAAAAAGGGGAAGTCAGCAGGGGCTGACAACATTCCAGGTGAGTTGGTCCAAGCTGGAGGGGAAGCCATGATCAGCGCCCTACTAAGAATCTGCAACAACATCTGGCAGACAGGAAAATGGCCAACACCATGGACACAGTCACTCATCATCACCCTCCCCAAGAAAGGAAATCTACAACAATGCCATAATTACCGCACAATCAGCCTCATATGCCACCCAAGCAAGGTCATGCTGCAGATAATATTGAATAGACTGAAGCCACAAGCAGAAACCATCATTGCTGAGGAACAAGCAGGTTTCAGAGCGGGGCGCAGCACAACAGAACAGATATTCAACCTCAGAATACTATGTGAGCGGTACCTTCAACATCAACAAGACCTTTACCACGTATTTATCGATTTTAAGAAGGCATTTGACAGGGTGTGGCATGCAGCTTTGTGGGCAACCATGAATTTGTACAGCATTAATGCAAACCTGATCAGAGTCATCAAACAGCTGTACAGCGAGGCCACCAGTGCAGTGTACTACAACAACAACATTGGAGAATGGTTTCGAACAACAGTTGGAGTAAGGCAGGGCTGTCTACTCTCACCCACTCTTTTCAACATCTTCCTTGAGAGAATCATGGCTGATGCACTGGAACATCATGAAGGATCAGTCAGCATTGGTGGCAGAACGATCACAAACCTCCGCTTCGCAGATGACATTGATGGAATAGCAGGATCAGAAAAAGAGCTTGCCAGCCTAACAGAACACTTGAATAAGGCCTCCAAAACATACGGCATGGAAATCAGTGCAGAGAAGACCAAACTGATGACTAATAACACCAACGGCATTAGCACCAATATCAGGGTTAATGACCAGAAGCTGGAAACAGTTCCAAGCTTCAAGTACCTGGGAGCCATTGTATCAGACCAGGGATCCAAGCCAGAAGTAGTATGCAGGACTGCACAGACAATAACAGCTTTGTCGAAACTAAACACCATCTGGAGAGATAAAAGTATCTCATTTATCTCCAAGATCAAACTAATGCGCTCCCTTGTCATATCCATATTTCTGTATGCCTGTGAATCATGGACCCTGACTGCAGATTTGGAGAGAAGAGTACAGGCGGTGGAGATGAGATGCTTTCGGAGACTCCTTGGCATCTCCTACAAAGACCACATAAGCAACGAAAGCGTGCATAACATAATCCAGCAAACCATTGGACCCTATGAGAACCTTCTAACGATCGTGAAAAAGCGTAAACTTTTTGTTGTTGTTGTTTGTTTTTTTGCTGCCTCATCTTCTGATGACCCCCGTCCTACTGTTCCCACGTCGCTCATTCCAATCTCCCCGCCACAACCACACCCAGATTTGTTATGTCTCATCCTCAGGGTCGGAAGTCCACAGGGAGCCCATCACTATCAGGCCGCCGTGGGGCCACCAGCCAGAGGGCCCCTGCACTGCTGCTGGGTCACTTTGGTGGTGTTCAGTGGTGCCTGTTCTGAGCTAACATACGCAGGACACTACCTACTAAGCCCCCTACTAACGACAGTATTAGCTCAGTGGCGGAGCCAGACTGAGTGAGTTGCCCACCCCAGGTGGCAACCACACAACGTCCTTCCAACAACCGTCCCCCGCGAACCTCCAACCCCAAAGGCTTTGACACAAACTCACCACAGGCACAGAAGTGTATGGGGAAACCGAATCTGAGGTCACCATGAGACCAGAGAAACTGGACCACCGAATCAGAGGCAACTTTTTTTTAATGCATGATGATCAATGACAATGAGGATGACGTAATGATGCTGCTGTGGAAGTGCATATGCTTTGAGACTACTTGACAGGGTTGTACTCTACGCTTACTATCATAATATATCCCGGCGTCAACCGGCCCGAGAGATACAGACACCTGCAGTGTTGGTCAGGTAATTTGAGCAACACTCTCAAACTCGCATCCGTTAAGTGGATGAAGCTCGACTGTGTGGTCCCAGTCTTCCCACTGAGCCCACAGCACACTCACTCTGGGTAGGAGCCGGCCGGAGTCCGAAAAAATCCCTATGACTCTTATGGGAATCGAACCCACGACCTTCCAGTCCGTAACCCAAGGCGCTAACCACTGCGCCATGGCGGCTGGTTAAAAAAAAAGCGTAAACTTAAAATTTTAATGGTTTGGGCATGTCAAAAGATCCAAAGGACTTGCAAAGACAGTTTTGCAAGGCACTGTCCAAGGAGGAAGAAGAAGAGGCAGACCAAGGAAGAGCTGGGAGGATAACATCAGCGAATGGACAGGCCTAGAACTCAACAAAACCCTGAGAAAGGCAGAACAGAGAGAGGAATGGAGGGAACTGGTTGTTGAGTCTTTGAGGGTGCTCCCACGGTCGTCAGACTACGGGACAGATAGATAGATAGATAGATAGACAAGTTATGTTAAGAGTTTTTAATGGATGAAAACATTCACACTTATTCATTACAAACTATGGATCCGCATTTCAATGAAGGACTTGGCACTGTGCTGACAATCACTGACAAAACTTTGGTTTAGAGCAGACACAGCTGACACGGACAACAACAAAATTTGCTCAACAGTTCAATTATTCTGTATGAACTAAGAGTATGATACTTTAATAACTACCCACTAAGTGAGGGGAAAAGAACTTAAAACCCTTATTACACTGGCACAATTCCACACTATGAATTACATTTACAGCACACTGCCACTGGAAAATTATAACAGTGAGAAAAAGAAAAACAGTAATATTTTCTTACATGTAATTTATTTTGTCACGCATGTAATTATTTGAATAACAAGTACTGAATGAAAGTTGTTCAGAACTGAACATAGAGAAACATACACAATTTTGGAGAGTACGTAGCTAACAATGTATATATACATCCTTCGGATGAGACTATAAACCGAGGTCCCGTGTTCAAACGCATGCAGAACATCTTGCGCACACGTTAAACCCTGTTCCGCTTTTCGGAAGAGTAGGCCATTGTGTGCTGGTGGAAACATGACAAAATTTAGAAAACTGCATACACACGGGGACTAGATGTAAAAAAGCACATGAGTGCTTATTCCATTACCCTCGATATAAAAGAATAAATAAATATATACCTGGAAGACATACATGAACTTTTTACCAGCAAAAGGGGAAAGTAATGGATACCATACTCTACAGAAGTAATCCAGGTAAATAACCCAGGTAAAACCGTCTATGCCACTTCCACATCAGACACAGAGTTTGGGGGTTTACAATACTTATAACAGACCACAATACTGTACAGTGCACATCAAGCTCAACACATTTAAATATAACATTGACTCTCCATAGTACACACACACGTGACACACGAATACATGCTTGAACACATACTTATGAACAAAAACCGCTATCCTGTCACATAAAATCTCATTATAAATCAATACCAAGAATAAGAAAGAAAAAACATAAACAAAAGTGTCAAACAAGTGACACACTGACAGCAAAACGATCTATCGAAACAATCCCAGCTTACCGGGAATGGTGATTGGGCCTATGGTCAGCACGTAAAATTATTTGCTCAATGTCAGCCTATACATAACATTAATAAGTTCATAGCCATTGATTTGACCAAAAACAAAAAACAATAAAAATTTTAAAAAATCCAAAAGCAGGTTATTTGGAAGTCATTCGCGAAAATTCAGTAGCCTAAACATGGACACTCCAGAGGAATGTATGATTGCGCACCTTCACATCCTCACCTTCACATCCTTACCAACAACCAAAGTGATCGTCTGCTTCCAAGTCTGTCAGTTCGGGCGTGAATGAAGTCTCTGCGATCTCCAGTAAGCATCGGTTCTTCAGAAGAGCATCTCCCTGGTTTTCTCCAACAACTGCGTTTGCATTGGCAAATAAATCTTCAAAAACGTCTGCAAATAGGCTACATCACGATCTAGTTGCCCGTTTCAGTGAACTACCATTGTACGACGCGCCAAAAGCCAAAAGTCGTTTCGCATCCAAGAAAGATAACTATAATGACTCGCCCTCGCACGTGACTACAGTTCCGACTAGGCCTACCAAGTCAACGGTAGCCTATAATTGTGAAAAGTTGCGGGACTTAAGTCGCGATTTCCAGCACTAAAAAGAAAACGTATTTATCGCGCACGTTAAAACCTGTTTCGCGTGTGCACGTGAGAACAAAAATGTTCAAATCGGCATACATGGTTATATTTTACGACTTTCTGGGAATAAGGTAGACAAAATGTACAAAACTGCATACATGCAAATTTTGTTTTAAAAATTATAAAGCACGTGAGTGCTTATCCATTATCCTCGAAATGGAATTTATTATAGTCTACATCCATCTAATATAATAATAATAATAATAATAATAATCATAATAATAATAATGTATGGAATTTATATAGCACTGAATCTTGTAAAGCAACAAATCAAAGCGCTCAGATTTTATTTCATACCACTTTAAGTCACGGCAGATTTCTCTCCGTGAAATTCGGGGTGCTCTCCCAGGGAGAGCGGGAGAACGCGTCGCCACTTAGCGCTGCGCCACCTTTCACCCTTTTTTTTTTTCTTTTTTTTTTCCTGCAGCTGTATTTGTTTCCCTATCAGAGTGGCTTTTTTCTAAGAATTTTGCCAGGGACAACTCTCTTGTTGCCGTGGGGTTTTTTACGTGCGCTAAATAATTACGTGTAACACACGGGACCTCGGTTTATCGTCTCATCCGAAAGACTAGCGCCCAGACCACCACTCATGGTCTAATGGATGGGGGAAAAATTTCCGGTCCAAACGGGGTACGAACCGCCGCACACTTCAGACCCGGACTTTTCGCTTTCTAGACAGGCGCGTTACCTCTAGACACCGATCCTATAATATAAATGTGTTGTACTCCCCTTTTGCGCCAGGACCCCGTAGGCCCTCATAATTAGTCTTCGGAAAAAAAAGGGTGGTTACAAAAAAAAGGGGGGGGGGGGGGGGGGGGGGGAACATGGGTGAAGAGTGAATAAAAAGAGTGGTTATTTTTGATTTCTAGAAAAAAGGCAGGGAAGGACAAGAAGCAGAAAATAGAAAAGGGGGGTGCGGGAAAGAAAATGAACAAAGTAGAGACAAAGATAGAATGGGGAAAATTTTAGACGTTTTCCCGAGGGGGGGGGGGGGGGGGGGGGGGGGTTTTTAGGGGTTTTTTTGCAGTAAACTACATCAGTAAGGAAAAAAAATAAATGAAAACATGACTTTTGCTAACATTGATAGGGCGCAGATAGGAATGATCTCCAGTCTTAATCATGAATTTGTTAGGCCTGTTTTACTTTTGGACGGAACACTGTCTTTTTATGATTTTCTTTTTAATTTGTATCTATGCATTTTATTCAGAATTTAAATTTTTCATGTACTTATAATTCTTTTTTTATTCAAATTTTTTCCCCATAATTAAAAAAAACAAACAAGACAATTTTTGATTTAAGAAATTGTTGGAAGGTGAGAAAAGGGTTTTTGAGGAAGGGATGTTGGACATGGCACCCCACACTAAAAGGAATGATGAGGGCCATGCGGGGTGTTATGGTAACACAATTTATTGTTTCATCTATACACAACCACCCTGAAACGACATAAAATTCAGGTAACTACTTACCCATATTTATAGGCACATCATTGATAAAAGGGCCAACACAGCAAAATAGTATATTTCGTCTCCCGAATGAAAGAAACCCCAAATTCCTTTCATCACTCACACCAAAATCCCAAGTTAACCCGGGGAAACCCAATATAAAATTTCAATGTAAACAGAAACCAAAGTACAAAATAATGGGAAAATCCTTTCCCCTAAATACTCTAACTGACATTATCCTAATTGTCAACTAACAGTCTAACAAGATCTTTCACAACATTGGTCATATTATCCCCAGGGATATTGTAGCAAAAGTGAGAGAGAGACAATGACAAATTAAAATGACAAATTCTTTTATTTCGAGGATAAGATAAGCATCATGTGAGTCCCCCCCCGTAGGGATTCACGTTACTGTTACTGGTCCGTAACCCGCCAGGGTCGTAGGGGGCTGCATGGGGGACGAACGGTGGCCCAGTGGCCCCTTTTGCAGGTTTGGGAAGTGCTGGGTGAATGAAGTCCCCCCCTGTTAATCACGGAGATGTCGGCCATTTTCCCCTCTGTTGCCCGTTTTTTTTCCCCCGGTTTCCCTTTGCAGGTTGGTCTTTGAAAGTCCTTCTGGGGTGTTACGGCCCATCCCATCTGAGTTTCCTTTTTTCCCCCGTGGTCAGTTGGTCTTATGCCCCGCACTTGTTGAAGATCATTCTGGGACTTCAATGTTGGTGCATGGTCCTTGTATGAGTCCCAAAGGAGCCTTTGGGCTCTCATTTCTATGTTGGATCCCCCTTTGTAGGTTGCGTTCGTGCCCCATGCCTCACTGCGAAAAGCATGATTGAGGTGACTAGGGCGTTTAGTAATTTCCCTTGTTTCCCGAGAGGGAGGTTCGTCTTCCTATGGTTTCGTCTTGCCATGGCTGTTTTTGTGCCGCTTTTGCTAGGTTTTCAGTTTTTCGATCCCCCTACTTATGATGGCTCCAAGGTACTTGAAATGGTAAAATGTCTCCAGTTTTTTCCGCTGCGGTGTTTTTGGTGGTGATTGGTGGGCATTTTGAATGAGTTGGTTTTCTCGGCGTGATTTCCATGCCGTATGAAAGGGATTTTTGTCCGTTGCTTCACTAGGTTGGCCAGTTCCTTTTTTCCTGCCAGACCGTAAATGTCATGGAAAACCCTGAGGTTGGGTTTGTTCGCCTCCAATGCTGATGTCCCGTGTGGTTTTCCCAAGGGTCATCATGGGGTTTTCAGGAAAATGTTAAAAAGTGTCGGCGACAGAAAAAAATCCCTGTCGGACCCAAACTGAGGAGGGAAACCACCCCCCTACCGTGCCTGTACGGTACTGCCGGGGTGGCCTTTGAGTGGGTTTCCCTTGGGGTGTGGATCAGTTTTTGGCCCCAGTTGAAATTTGTTCATGGGGGCCCCACAGAGGGGGGCATTATCTATCTAAGGCCTTAAAATCAATGGACGGGGAAGTGTTTGTTGATGCGGGCTGTTTTCCACACAGAAACCTCGGTTTAAATATCTGTTTGTGGTGCTTCTATTTGGGGGGAAACCGGCCCTGTTCATCGGTGAGATCTTTCTCCCTGTGGTTTCACCCCTTTTCGGATCCTTTCGCATGATTTACTGGATGACTTATGAGGTGATTGTCCGTAGTTTTGGCACCCTTTTTAAAATCACAAAAAACAAACAAAAAAAGAAAACTCAAAAACAGCCCCCCACCCCAAAAAAAAACCCCCAAAACAACAACAAAAAAAAGGGGGGGGGGGGGGGGGACAACAAAGAGAAAAAACAAACAGAAAACAAAACCAATAAGAAAAAAAATCCCCAAAAACTTAAAACGTCATGAAAATAAACTTTACAGGAGGGGGAGGGGGGGAGAGAGAGGGAGAGAGAGGGAAGCGAGCAGGCAAAAAAAAGGGTAAAAGGTGGAGTCCCAAAACCTATAAGGTCGTTGGGGACGAGGCGTCAGAGACCTCCTTCTCTGGGCCCGATTGGGGCGCCCCCTTCCCCTCCCCTCGTGCTTACTTCCCTCCCCCTAAAGAGGGCCAGGTCTCATTTACAGCTGGGGGGAAACGGGGGGGAACTGTATAAAGCCAAGGCACGAAAAGGTCACCCATCCCTGGTAACCAGCTCCACCTGTTTAAATTTGGGGGGGGAAAAAGCGAGTGCTCGACCCTGAGTATCCTTCCCACCCGGGCCCATAGGAAAAACCTATTGTGTCAAAAAACCACTAAAAAAATTAACCATTTTTGACACAAATGCTAAATAACACTACATGTGAATTTACCTCTTTAGCGGAAAGTCCCCCGGGGCCTAGTAGGTTAGTCTGTATTCATTCAAGGTCAACCCTTCCCAGTCTTCAACTCTTTGAGCAGTCAAACTCTTTATCTAACTAAACTTTGCCATGATGGTTTCCCAATGCTTTGCTACCAATCCCACTTTTTCCCAGGATCAAGGGGTTTATCAACTTCATCTCAATATAACACAATCATAAATATTGTTTATTACTCGGGAAATCAACTATTAACATGAACCCCAATTTAGGAGTTAATCCAAGATCACACATTAAAATAAAAAGTCTCTGACTTTACCCAACATTTCTGTAAAAAGCAATACTCACTTCCCTGTACCAGTCAAAATATTCATCATTAGCTAAATTCAGCTATTAACACAAGAATTAAATTATAAAATCAGTTTCTTTAATAAATCTCTTTAACCAACAATTTCTTCAAAAAAAAAGTTTCATTAAGCTCAAGCGGAAAACAAAATTTGCTGTCCCCTTTCTAAGTCATTCTGTCGTTTCAATCCAATTCCGTCTAATTCAAGAAGGGATGTTGCCCAAAGCAAAGCAAGGGATGACATTAAAACCCATGTACACCTGTTTTTGGGTTTAGTTGCGGGGATATAATTCAAGACCACTGAATGCTTTAAAAGACAAAAAAATTCTGACCACCCCAAATCAGCGAAAAAACCAATTTATTAAAAAAACTAAAATCAACAATAGTTGACTCATGACAAAATCTGCTGATTTACTCCATGAATAGGGGGGGAGGGTGTGTAATTCAACAAGAAAGTCCCCACAACCCTGTTTAATAAGCCCGTTTGTAGAAGCTTGAAGTGTTATACATGCTTTTCCCACTGGCATTACAACAATGCCTCAAGCCTGAATGAGGGGACTCCACTGTGCTGAACGGGGTACTGTTAAAGAAAAAGGCTGAGCCCCCTCCCCTGGGTATAGGCCCTACATTGTTTTGATCTTCGTATAACACTTAGCTCACGATCCCACTGCATTGCCAAGACTTCTAGTGGGAGATGCTGGACATTTAAATGTGGAGAGGTGTGACAGTACACGACCTCAATAAAGTATAGGTTCCGCCTACAGAGACATTGGCACCTAAGTGTGAATTTCCACATGGGTTTTGGTTTCCAAAGTTTGAAATTCCATAGAAAGTTGGATCTAGCTGAAAAAAAGGGGTTGCCAACACAGACCTTTAATGGTTTCTTTAGATAAAGTCTCAGTGGATTAAAGAATTTCCCAAACCACAAAAACCCTGGTATACAAACAGTCTAGAAATTTGTCCAAACAGCACCTTAAATAGATTGACAGAGAAAAAATTAACTTTTCAGAAGCTAAACCCCAGCAAAACTGAAGTCTAAACCAAACTGAACAATTCTTTTTAAAAGGGTTTGGGGGGGGGGGGGTGGGGGGGAAAAGGGGGTTGTTCAACATTATAGTGGCAAAGTGCACATAAACACAATTAAGCTGTTTCTGTGCAAACAATATAAAACTGTTTTTATTTTTGATTTCTTTTCTTTTTTTTTGTTTTTTTTTTTTTTTCAATCATCATTTTTTTTTCACTTGACCTGCCTGTTCTGGTGATGTTACTAATTAAGATTTCTCGACCCAGTGTGTCTTAAAGGGGTAATTTTTCACACTAGCGCAAGGCAAATTACCATGAAAAATGTAATTTCACATATCAAGACTCATCAAAAAGGGATTCCATCAAGGAGTGTGTCAGTTTCATGGGGTTTTCAAAACTGCTCTGCAAAAAAAATTTAAGGGGGAAAAGCATAAACATGCATTTGAACCAAGAGTCAATTTGACCTGTTTGTGTAAAGATTCCTGTCTACCATTGGGCATTAATGTTATTTCAGTTTGTTTCCAGATTCTACCTACACCTTTCCCTTTTTAACAAGGTTTTGTTTTGTTTTTGTTGTTTGTTGTTATTGTTGTTTTGTTTTTTAGATACATGAAGGGGAGCAATTTGATTTTTTTTCAATTTTCAGCATTTCATACAACTATGACGAACACAAAATATGCGTAAAGCTTTGTTTTTTTTTTATTTGTTTTTTTCCCCCCTTTTTTTGTTCATGCTTTTTTAAGACATTAAGCTTGCCCAAAAACTTACCTTTCCTTGACTTCATGTCTGACCAACAAATCTTTTTAAAATTAAGATTGTGACATCTAAACCCCTGTAGTTTTTGACACATTAAATTAAATGCCTATGATACCCCTGAAACCCGACAAAACTAAACCAAAGTCCCGCCTGCAAAGCCCAAACCCCTCCTTGGCTCAAAATTTCTGGTTATCTATCGGTAAAATTATAAGGAAGGTTTTTTCTTTGCAATTTAAAAAAAAGAATTATCGTGGTATAATGCTAATAGCTCTTTAAAAATACTCACGGTTTTTGTTTTTCATGAAATCTTTCTAAAGGTTCGTTGATGTTCGGCCCTTGTTTTTTTTTCTTTCCCACCCGTGAAAATTTTTCTGACTGATGCAGGATTTGGCGGTTTGCAGGTGAGAGAAAACAAACACCGAGAGGCTGCTTTACAAATTTGAGTTCTGATGCTTGTCACAAATGTTTGGTGTTTGGGCCTTTCTTTAGACAAAGGTTTCCTTGGTGGTGATTACATACGCTTTAAACTTGGCTTTATTGCAGTCTGTCCCTTTTCTGTCTGTTGATCTAAAGTCTAGTGACACCCGTTCCCTTTAAATATAGGCCTAGGCCAATCTTGCTATATCACCATTCAAAACGCTGCAGAAAATCTTGCGCACACGTTAAATCCTGTTCCGCTTTTCGAAGGGTGGCCTTTTGTGCGGTAGGAACAGATGACAAAAAATTTTCAAAACCGCATTTAACACGGGGATAGGTGTAAAAGAGCACATGAGTGCTTTTTCCATTATCGTCGATTAAAAAAAAAAAACCTTGGAAAAAAACAAAAAAAACACTTTCCCCCCCCTCTGGTTCACAATTCTTTACCCAAATTAATCAGAGTTCAAAAACCCCTCAATGTTTATACAGCATGGTGCATTAATAAATATCATCAATTGGCTATAGAAAAAGCCTTTGATATCATGGACAAATTTTTTACCCTCAGTGAACCCGGGAATTTCCGCTGAGGAACAAGTCAAAAATCTTTTATCATCCCACGAAGGGCAATTCCACACGGACGGCACACATGGAACCAATATCCCGGAAAAACAACAACCCCCAAACAGCTGCGTTTGTATTTTTTTTTTAAAAATTCCAAAATTCTTCAAATAAAAACACACACACCCAAAACCCATGGAGGCGGAGCCTAACTATGAGGCGTTTAATGGGAGCGCAATGAATTTTCACTCATATGTTGCAAAAATTGTTTTGTTGAGCGTTTGAGAAAGGGAAAAAGGAGAATATCATGGCATCATTTAGTTTTGGTGTGTGGAGTGTGTGTTTTGTTGCTTCGATTTTACGCTGTTCACTCAAAAATGATATTGTGTGTGTGCGGTGTTTGAAGCGCTCGCGTGACAAAGGGAGCATTCAACACTATAGTTGTACATTTGGGTCCTAATCTATTATTGTTTGCATTTTAAAGGTTCTAAGTTCAAAAGTAAAGGGATGTGCCAGGTGGCATCTTTTTAAGGCTGTGAAATATTGTAGGAGTACCGTCTTGTTGTTTTATTTACTACAAGGTTTAACTTCCGGGGCAGAAAGATTGACTTCGTAATCCGTGTGCAGGATCGTGCAGGACAGCAGAATTAAGAATCGAAGTAAAGGCGTTCGCTTTATTCACTGTTCCCCCGTGAGAACCAAAAAAAAAAATATAAAGCTAGTGATTAGGACCCGGGGGATTTTGTCATTGAGAGATGCATTCTAAAAAGGGCCCCAAGTCGTCATTTATTCTGGTGTCCACAAGTCCAGAAATTAAATTTTTTACATTTTTTTATAGTACCATGTGAGTCAAGAAAATGTGTTTAAAAATGCCCCGTGTCGTATTTTGGGGCACGCACGCACGCGTGTGTGTGTTGCTGCATCACGGTGATGCACACGCACACACACCTTTCTCCCAAAATTTTAATTAATTTAAAGAAAAACCAGTTTTTTGTAATCTCCAAGTGTGCGAAGGGCATGAAAAAAAGGGAAACCCATAGAGGTATTTCAGCCCCCCTTTTTACAAAAAATTTTGCATTTGTGGGCAAATATGATCACACTTAACCCCACAGGAAGACATTATTGTGTGACATAAACACTTTCACCCCCAAAACCACACCAACATGGTAAAATTAATTAAAATACCGTAAGACGTTTCTGATTTTATATGGGGAACAAAAAAGGTAAATAGGGCTTAGTTTATTAGCTCAAACACTTTTTTTTTATCCCCCTCTCTAAAACAGGTAAACCCCCATTCTTTCGTGAACTGAAAACTCTCTGTCTTCTTTCTTTGTTTTCTATTTCTCTCTCTCCTCTCTCTCTCCTCTCTCTCTCTCTTCTCTCTCTTCAGAGTAGAAATGTTTTGACAGATTAAAAAAAAAACCCCAATTGTTTTTGTGTAAGTTAATAGACTGGTATATGCACTAAAAATGATGTTTATTTATTTTTGGGTTTTTTTTTTATATCGAGGATATGGAATAAACACTTTTTGTGCTTTTTTATATCAGTCCCCGTGTGTTTGTGGTTTTTTAAATTCTGTCACTTTCCACCGGCACACAAGGCCTACTCTTACGAAAAAGCTCTCTTTGTTGTTTGGAAAAAGAAAATGCAGAACTTTTAATGATGTATTTTAATTTTTTTTTTATTATTTTGCATTGTTTGTGACGAATGATGGGGATAAAAAGACAGCGAAGAAGCATTTAATTGATCCCGAATGGCCTGTGACCAGCTTTCCCCCAAGAAAGGATTCTGATTCATAAATCTTCATTCTTCAAAAAATTTATCATCCGTTCATCAAAAACCAAAAAAGACCAGCATCCCCTTTGATCACTTAAGGCTTGGAAAAAGACGGTACATTTGATTTTCTGTCCCCCAAAAAAACAAATCTGGTGACATAAAGATGATTCAAAAGGGTTCCGGGGGCCCCACAGGGGGACATGTGATGGTGTGAAAAGGAAAGGGGTTTTTTCTCCGGAAGACTTCAAAATGTACATGTTCGATTCTGTAGAAATAGTTTAAAACCCCTCAGAAAAGGTAAAAAATGGTCAGATAGATTGAAGTGGGGGAAAATTTATGAAATCAGTTGCTTTTTCAAAATCAAAAAGGTTCAGTTATCTTATTGTCCCCACCTGTAAAAAAAAGATGTTGAAAAGAAGGGGGATTGGAGGCATTGTGTCTAAACCCAATTTTCCAAACCAGATGAGGATGCTTTAGCAGACAGAGAGCTACTGCTCAGCCGAGAAATTTCTCGAGGTGGGTCGACCTGGGGAAAGGTGAGTGGAGCTTTTGGCCGAAAGGGGGAACTCTGCCAAGACTACCAACCCCCAAACCTTATTTTCCTGTGGCAAGGTGCATTTTCTGCTTGCGCAGTATTTTACTTCAAGATTGAATATTGTTAAAATACCATGTTAAAATACCAGTGTTTTGTATTTTATTGTTAGTTATTATCAGAGTCCTTTATTTGTTGTAATCATGTGGGTAACTAAATTTGATATTCAGTTTAGTATTAGGTGTGTTGTGTTTGTGGTTTGTGTGTGTGTGTGTGTGGTGTGTGTTGGTGTTGTGTGTTGCATGTGTGTGTGTATGATGTGTGTGTTTATAGTGTGTGTGTGTTTGCAAGCTTGTAGTTGTATGATTTCTTTACGTGATGTTTGGCTGTTTATGTAAAATCTTCATTGACTGCAAATTTTTCATTAAGAACATTTACTAGATATATAAATTTCTTCATTCATTTTCCTTCTCTCATTTTCCCCTCTCTCAAGCATTACCTGTTTTGTTGTTGGTGGTGGAAGCGGTGGTGATGGTGGTTTTCTTTGTGTGCTTGCGTTTACTTGTTTCTCTGTGTTTGTTTTGTGTTTCATATTTAGGCACAGATTCAAATTTATTAAACTGTAGTAAAAGATGTATCATTGGTGTTTTGTTTCAAGTTTGCATTTTTGTGGATTTGTTTGTTTTGTGGTTTGATATAGGGTGGAGAGTGGTGGCTTCTTATTAATTTTGTGTGGGGGTTTTGTTGTTTTTTTTTTGGGGGGTGGGTAGGAAGGCTTATTTGCTGTGTTTTTGTTGGGTTTTCTTTTAGTTACACATCATTCTACTGTTCTGCTATCTTGTTCACAGGCTTCCAGAGGGAAGAGCATTCCTTGTAGATGAGCGCCAAAAGTTAAGGTTCAAGCGATCGAAGATGGCCGACTGCAAAGGCGATGTGATGGCTGCCCTAGGCTCCATTGAAGACTGGCTGGGAAATCCAGATGAGGCTGTGCAGTGTTTGAAGCAAGCTGTGGCCAAAGAGCCCACCAGTAAGTGCTTATGACACAATATTAAACTGCATCATTCTATCCGCTTCTGTTGTGTGTGTGCGGTGTTGTGTTGTGTGTGTTGGTGTGGTGTGTGTGAGTGGTTGATTTTCATACATGCTTCAGTGTGCTATTAAAATTACCTAGTCAACTTTGCTTTACTGCTATCTAACTTCTTGATTTCTCCTGTTGTTTCTTGATGTTCTTTTGGGTGGAGACTTTTAAAAATTAATTCTTTGTCAAGATCTATGTATTGGGCTAGTTCTTTTCATGATAAAATGTTCTTTTTCCAGGTTTATGGCAATGACTGTAATCAGTTAAACGTTTGTTTTAATAGTTTCACAACACCTGCTGTTTGATTCAGACAGAGACTGGAGGTGGTTACTTCACAAAGTGCAGCGACAGCAGAGAGTGGGCACAGACAGAGGGAGCTGCTGAAGTCATTGCCCCCACACCCTGTCTTCCCTCCCATGAGACAGGCAAGCATATCCAATTTTATACACTGTGAATTGTTCAATATGTAGCGGTGGATCACTGGTCTAGAGGTAACACATCTGCCTAGAAAACAAAAAGTCCAGGTGGGAAGTGTGCAGTGGTTCAATCCCCATTTGGGCCCAAAACTTTACCCCTTTCCATTAGACCATGATTGGTGGTATGGATGCTAGTCTTTCAGATGGACAATAATCGAGGTCCTGTTTGTTCACATATCTTAAGTACACGTAAAGAGACCCATGGCAATAGGGGATTGGTCCCTGGCAAAATTTTGTAGAAAAAAGCCACCTTTCGAGAGAAACAAAATCAATTGCGACAGGATAAAAGGTAATGGTGGCGCTGCTCTTGTGGTGACTGGGCTTCCTCAGGGAGAAGCAGCCCAATTGTGTGAGAGGGATTCTGCCATGATTTTAAAGTGGTATAAATTTTGATAGTATAAATAATATAGATTATAATGTGATAAATAATAACCATGGGATTGTTTCAGATCTAGTCATCTGCGAGTTTCATAGTTGTGCTCAATGTGTTGAATGACCTCATTCCTCCACCTATTTAGTATTATCCCTGATTACATCACACCCACCTACACCCACACATCCACACGTCACACACCACCACAACGATCTCACACATTCTCTCTCTCAATGACTGTATAGGTATGGATTTCTTCTTTTTTTTTCTAGTTTTTGTCTTATTGGTGAATGTATGGGTATGAGTTTATATTGCATATATCATGAATTATAATTTATGAGGTAGAATCAAGATGAGCTGTTTTGGTGACCGTGTCTTTTGAGAATTGGATATTTTGATATTAACCTGAAACACACACCTACCACACACAAACACTCCTCTTGTCTTTCCTTTCCGCTTTTGCTCTTACTTAATAGTGTATCCTGATTGAGGATTTATACTTTATATTTTCAAATACTTTTTCGGCTTCGGCTAATAACTTAGTTTTAATGAATGCCCTATTTCAAATCTGGGTGGATCGGTGGTTTAGAGGTAACGCGCCTGTTTAGAAGCAAGCATAATGTGGTGTACTGGAAGTTGATGTCTGTGCAGGGTTGTACTACCCCGTTTGGACCAGAAAGTTTTCCCCCATCCATTAGACCATGATGGTGGTATGGGCGCTAGTCGTTTCGGATGAGAAGATAAAACCGAGTCCAGTGTGTTACACGTAATTATTTAGCGCACCTAAAAGAACCCACGGCAACATAGAGAGTTGTCCCTGGCAAATTCTTTAGAAAAAGCCACTCGAATAGGGATAACAAATACGTTGCAGACATGAAAAAGTAAAAAAAAAAGGGTGGCGCTAGCTTGTGGCGCGCGCTCTCCCGCTCTCCCCGGGGAGAGCAGACGCCGAATTTCACGAAGAGAAATCTGTCCGTGACTTAAAGTGGTTGAATGAAATCTGAGCGCTTTGATTTGTTGCTTTACAAGATTCAGCGCTATATAAATTGTTCATACATTATTTATTATTATTATATGTAACAAATTGTGTACCATTTGACAATGGTAGATGTTAATTTTTTGACTTATTAAGTTTGGTGTTATTTTTCTGGTTTTGTTGTTATTCTTTGTTGTTGTTTTTTCTCTTTTTTTTACTGTTTTCTTCTTTTTGGGGACGGTAGCTCAGTGGTCGGAGCAACAACTCGCTTTCCCCCTAGCCAAGGTTAAGCAGCGTCGAGCGTGGTTTCCATCTTTGGATGGGTGACCGTTTGCGCGCCTTGGCTTCAGTACAGTTCCCCCAGTTCACCAGCTGTAATGGTACCTGCCCTCTTTAGGGTTCAGGGAATGGATAAAAGCTGAGGGAGAGGAGATGGGCGCCGCCCTCAATATGCTGGCCCTAGAGATGTGAGGTTTCTGACGCCTCGTCCCTACGACCTTATAGGTTATGGGACTCCTTTACCTTTACCTTACCCTTCTTTTGTTGATTTGTTTCTTCTTTCTTTTGTTGTTTGGTTGGGGGATGTTTTGGGGGATGGGGGATGTTTGGGGGATGTTTTTAGGGTTTTCTTTTATTTGTTTGTTTTTTGTTGTTGTTGTGTTGTTTGTTTTTTTTGGGGGGTGTTGTTTTGTTTTGAAAGATTATTTCCCTTTGATTCTCTGTGTGAGAGTGTCAGTATTGGATTATTTTAAGTTGTATCCCTACGGGCGGGGATCTGGATGTAAAAAAAGCACATGAGTGCTTATTCATTATCTCGAAATAAAAGAATTGTCATTGTCATTGTTCATTGTCCATGCAGATGTCACGCATAGCTATTTCACACACACACACAATACACACAACTTGTAGACTTTGTGGCAAACATTATTTGCATGAGTAAAGCCTGGATTTACTGTTACATGTATGTATTTATCTTGCAGTGAAATATTTGTATTTTTAAAAGCCTCTTTTCTGAGGCTACACTTAGTTCTGATCACACTTTGCTCTTGAAATATTTCAAAAGCAGAGGATCAAATACCCTTTCTGCCCAAATGAAAAGTGTTTTCAACAATAATGAAGGAGTTCACTCATCAATAAATTGCACATGTATTCAAGCTATATATTATGTAGCAATGTGTGTAAATTGTACAAAAACAGAAGTCAGAAAACAAAAAGGTTGATGGTGAGAAGTATTCCGATACAGTCTGCAGGCAAGTTCCGTTGCTCTAAGATTTGAACATCATCATTGAAACACTGAATTTCAGTGTTTGATGCACCTGTAGGTTGGAGCTAAAGCATCGAACATTCAGAAGGCCTTGGTTGTATGCTGTCAGCTGTTTTTGTAAATGGTTTTGAAGGAGTGTATGACAGCAGTTGTATGTTGATTGCAGGTAGAGAGAAATACGTGCAGGACTGAGCTTTGCTGACTTCTTTATCAGTTTGCACTGTGCCGCAGACCTGTTGTTATCACTGATATGGGTGCCCACCATGACCCAGTGCCCTGGGATCTTCTAAACATCCGGGATGTGGCAGGTATGAAGTGTAATATTTTGTGTTTATTTACCCTGTGTTATATCTTGCATTTACTGTGATTAGATTTTGTATGGGTAGGGTAAAGCCATGTAAAGATAGATGAAGTGGTTGCTCATGTAACTTATATGCATAGACACAAGATCTTCAGACTGTTGTACTAATGTAGAAAATTTCCTTTGTATGAATTTTGTTTTTTTATGAAGCAAAAACTCAACACATGTTGTGTGTATGTCTGCCATGCGTATCTGTGAATGTGTGCAACTGTGAATGTATGCAGCAAACATGCACATTGCTCAACTTTATACAATATGCATGTTTAGTTTCATTTTGTGTTCTTTTCTTTTACATTCATTTCAATCAGGGTATGTGCCCATTATCTGGCCCAGCCTGAAAGCTATTTTGGTTAGTTTTTGATGTAAGCCAAGTGTTCAGGTCTGCATTTGACATGCTGTTATGTTGTAAAAAATTAATGTTATATGGAGATTGTCTTCAGCAATATCAGTCTCTTAACATAGCCACCTGCACACCATTTAAAAGGAGAAAAAAACAAGTTCTCTGGCATCCACGAGTATGACTGCTGTTAGCAAGGTACTGAAAAGGTCATACATACGACTTCTCATTCAGGTGTACTTTCAATCTCACAGTAGTTCTCTTGGTGGGTGAGTGAGTCAGTGTGCATATTATGGGGATACCCCCGAGAGTTAGGCTGGGGACATGCAACAAGAATGACAACGACAACATCAAATAGAGGGTTTCAGGGGACTGTCAGGCACGCGTGAAGCGGTCAGTGGCAGGGTCATGGAATGGGCGGCCTGGGGACTCCAAGGTGGTCAGGGTGTCGGAAGTTCTGGACAGCATGGAGCAGGGGTGCCAGGACTACCTCTTTGACTGGAGTTTGCCCCTCCACTGTCCCGGCTGGCCAGGGAGTCACATTCCACGCTACTTTGCTGGTCAGTCTGTCCACGCTCTTTGCTGATTAGGCTCTGTCTGCATGAAGGGATAGGGATCTCTGTTGTGTGTGTGTTGTTTGTGTGTGTGTGTTTGTGTGTGTGTGTTTGTGTGCATAAAATGGCGCATTATTTGTGTGGATGTGCCAGGTTCAAGTCTATTTTGTGTTGTCCCAGTGCTGCCACTCATCGAGGTCTTACCATATTTATCAACCCCTGCCTTTCACCTCTTCACACAATTAGAGAGCTGTCCACAAACTTTGTACCGCAAGGCCACCATACGAAGTGCTGCATGTTATTTAATCACTTTTAGTGGTCATCATGGTTGCCTGTTCTGATCCATATGTGCAGGACACACTACAATCTGATTCCTTTCTAATGACTGGTGCAGCTTAAGAGTGCACAGAATCAGTGACTGGTGACCATCATGTATCCCCCTCCCCCCCATATTTGTCCCCAGAAATCACATCTGAGGTTGACTAAATGACCACAGGCACAGAAGAATAATAAGCTATAATCTCTCAGTGCTTGAGTTTTAACCTATGGAGCCGTTTCTGATTGGGGAGAGTAAGAACAGAATTCCAGTGCTTCTGTCTTTTCCTGAGCACCATGAGGTACTGGGTAATGTTTTTAATGTGAATGAAAGCAGCCTGTCACAGCACCTTGTTGTCAAGTGTGGAATACTATTCAACAACTGGATTTTAGTCTCTCCTCCCCTTCCTCTTCACTCTACTCCAGCAGTCCCTTCATCTAATTTGCTACATCCCACAGCTGACTGAAAAGAACTTTTTTTTTGTTTTTGGCTGAAAGAAACTAGGAGTGAGTGTTGTATTGTGCAAATGCTGCAAGAGACTGCATGTACTTTTGTGTTGACAGTCAGGAAGCTAGCTATGTCTTTTCTGATTCTTCAGTATCAAGTGTGTGATTAATACTGGAGAAGGTTTTATTTTGTTTGTTGGTTTGTTTTTCATTTTGTTTGTTTGTTTTTTTTGTTGGTTTTTATTTTTAAAATTTTTTAAAAATATACCATCAGACTGATATCAATAGTTTGACTACTTAACCAGAAGTTTGTTGTTGTTTATGCATGAAAGTATGGCTCTTTTCATTCTGATTCATTGCACATGAGTGAAACAGTCAGATCATTTCAAATCAAAAGATATCTATCTTAAGTCCTGAAAAATTGTTTTAGAAAGTATTGGGTATGCAGCGATTTGTAAATCACCACGATTTTTTATTTGAAAAAAATCAGCTTGTTTTTGTGACAGAATGATGTGATGTGTATAAGCAATATGTGTGTGTACTGTTGTGTGTTTGTGTGCGTGCTTGTGTATGTGTTCTTCTGTGTATGCATGTGTGTGCTGCATGTGTGTCCATGTGTGTATGCATATGTGTGTGCATGTTTGAGCATGTGTGTGTGTGCGTGCATGTGTGTGTGTGTGTGTGCACACATGTTGCATGTCTATCTTCCAGGAGATTTCCTGCAGCGCACAGCCCCAGGCAGTCTGTACAGCGCAGCTGGCCCAGTCTGTTCATTGCCCCCCCTGGGGTCCTCAGCGGACTGCATGTGGATGCCTTTGCCTCCAACTTCTGGATGGCTCTTTTTCAGGGCAGCAAGAGGTGGGCTGTGGTGTGTGTGTGTGTGTGTGTTTTATTCATTTATTCTTTTATTTTGAGGAGAATGGAATAAACAATCATGTGCTTTTTTACAACCAGTCCCCGTGTGTATGCAATTTTGTAAATTTTGTCATCAATTCCCACCAGCACACAATGGCCTAGTCTTCCGAAAAGCGGAACAGGTTTTAAAGTGTACGCAAGATGTTCTGCGTGCGTTTGCACATGGGACCTCAATTTATAGTCTCATCCAAAGGACTTTTGGGGGAGTGGAGTCGGCCTGATTTTTAACTCCAGAGGAAAAAATCCTCTTGAACGAGATTGTGTTGTGTGAGTGTGTTAACTTTATCCGTTAATCCTATCATTGACTTTTATTTACATTTATCCAATAGCCTCTTGTGATGGGACTGTCAGCATATGTGTATCATTGTACGACTATATTTGTGTGTGTGTGAGCATATCTGAGTATGTGTGTTTGCTAATGTCTTATTGATTTTTGTTCATATTTATGAGAAAAGTGTGTATTTGTTGATGTGTTCTCTGTAAGGTTCATTTGCATTTAACAATCTGTATGTGTGTTTGGGGGACGGGATAGCTCAGTGGTCGGAGCACTCACTTTCCCCCAGCCAAGTTAAGCAGCGTCGAGCGTGGTTACCAGTTGGATGGGTGACCGTTTGCGCGCCTTGGCTTCAGTACAGTTCCCCCAGCTGTAAATGGGTACCTGCCCTCTTTAGGGTCAGGGAAGGTAAAGCAGCGAGGGAGAGGAAATGGGCGCCGCCTTCAATATGCTGGCCCTAGGAAGTGAGGTCTCTGACGCCTCGCTCCCCTACGACCTTATAGGTTATGGGACTCCTTTACCTTTTATGTGTGTTTGAGTTCACGCTTATATATATATGCATGCACAAGGGAAAAGGGACGTCACAAACAGCCACAGGTATGGACTTAACTCTGAGCTTACACCCCAACATGGTGATGTATCCAGTGATGTTACAACACAGGTGGGTGTTTTTCCAAGAAGAGGACAGCCCGTGCCTGTACCCGGTGTATGCTCACAGTCTGGACCCAGCTTTGAGGTGAACGTGGCAGACCCTGACCTTAAGGCCCACCCCTGTTGGCCTGTGTCCACCCTGTGGAGTGTGTCCTCAATGCAGGTAAACGTCGTGTTACTTTGTCCTCTGTGGACAGTGGGTATAGCTAGCTCTGGGTTTATGTGGTGGAGTGAAATAACCCCCCAAAAATTGCAGGAAGGGCTTGGGGGGCGGGTGGGGAGGAGAGAGATGATGCATAATTTTACAGAATGAAATGTATGTGTTTTCATTTTAACATCTGTCCACTGAAATGCGATTAATAGACATTTCTTTTTTTTCTCCTTTTTGTTGTTGAGGATAATGGAATAAGCACTCATGTGCTTTTTGAAATTTTTTATCAAGCCCCTGTGTGTGTGTGTGTGTGTGTGTGTGTGTGTGAGTAGAACTCTATACACTCACCAATTTGTGCATGGTGTTTATGAATGATTGTATACAATATCATTTTCTACATGGAAGACCTAGATTGAGATTTAGGTTAGGTTAGACACACACACACCACACACACACACACAAACACACATGCACAGGCTTCTTCCCTGCAATACACTGAATACCAGGTGTTAATTTTTCTCTTTTTTGTTGTTCCTCTGCTAGAGTTAAAAGGTTCACCATTGTGAGATATTTGTGTATGCAACCATTTCTCCGCCCCCCCTCCCCCAACAATCTAGGTAGTTGCATTCCAGCTTCAGGAATGCTATGTAACCATGACACTTGTGTGCATATGGGTTTAGGAGTGGGGTTTTTTGGGGGGGGAGATGTCATCCGTTTCTTACAGGCACACAATGGCCTACTCTTCCGAAAGGATAGAAAGGGTTTTTAACGTGTGTGCAAAATGTTCTGTATGTGTTTGCACCACTGGGCCTCGGTTTATAGTCTCATCCAAAGGACTCTGACATTCAGTTGGATTTTTTCATCAAGCTGGGAAGAAAAGGGTGAGGTGGGAGTCGAACCTAGAACCTCATTGTTGACCTGTTGGCAGGCGAACGTCTTAATCATCCTGCTGCCCTCCCTCCTTCTTGATGTTGACTTGAAATCGCTTGTAGCGCTTTCTGTGTGTGTTGTCAGGAGAGCTGCTGTTTGTGCCCGGAGGCAGTCCTCACCACGTGCAGAACTTGGACACCACCCTGGCCATCTCAGCCAACTTTGTTGACCTGTCCAACTCTCCCCAGGTCTTGGCCGAACTCGATGTCAGTGCTCTTCTCGATCCTCGGGCCGCTGACCTCGCCCAGCAGTTCCGACATCCCAGCTTTGTGTCGGCCATGAAGGCAGACATGGGGGATCAGACGTGGGAGGAGTTCAAGGTGTGGCCGCCTCCGGATTTGGACAGTTATTGTTTAAAGGGCAGCGAGTGTGACAAAAGGACATCGAAACCAACCGAGTAGTTTTGGACCTTTCCCCTTTGTGTTTTATCTTTTGCAGTCAGTCAATAAAGGGAGCGGTGGTTGGTCGCTATATCTTCTTGTGTGTGTGTTTTTTTAAGTCTGTGTGTGTGTGTTTTAAGTTTGTGTGTGTGTTTTTTAAGTCTGTGTGTGTATGGGTTTTTTTTAAAGAGTGGGGTAGTGTTTTGGGGAAAGTATTTTAAGAGGGCTTTTTGCAGAATATTCTAGATATTAGCACATTGTAGTATGTGTATGTGCATTGGGGGAGGGGAGCTAGTGGCTAATGTCTGTCGGTTTGTTTAGTGGGGGGCAGTGGTTGATTTTGAGAGTAAGTTTGGGAAATGGGATTTTTTTTGGGGGGGGGGGAGGGGACCAGTATAACCCAGACATATTTTTGTTACATAGCACACCAGACAGATAAGAATTCTATAACTGGATAAGCATGGTACAAGTAGTAGACATTTTCATTCACATGCCAACAAACTCACTCGTAATAACACACACTTCAAACTGATGATCACTATGATAGGAGGAAAAAAAGAAACAACACAAAAAGACACCACTTTTTTTTTTAATCCTCTTTAATCACATCACAACAAGTTGCATAATATTTTATGTACATGTACATACGTTGAGACTTACATTCCCAACTGTTGTCTGATGGCATACGGAATGTAGAATTCAAAATCATCACACACAGGATAAGACCATCTGAAGAAAAAAAAAACTCCTTTAACAAACATACAGTAGTAATAATTGGGGAGAAAAGGACAGAATATCAACCAAGTTCATACATTGAAAAAAAAAGACCACTACAGTTAAGACACTGTCAGATAAAGTGAACAAAAAAAGATAAAATATCAAGTCACATTTTGGGCAGTTTTAAACAAATGTAACTAGGGATTTTCTCTTTAGGTCCTGCTTTGGATTCGCTAGTTCATGACATTATGAAACAACACATAGCTCTCCAGTCTGGTAAAATAACTGTAAGTAGAAAAATGAGTACGGCTCTCACAATCAGGACAGAAATAAACTTCGGAGCTAAATATTTAACAAGATATATTCAGGAAAAACATGTAAATGGAAAGTAGTTAAATAGAAGGATTTACAAAAAATGTTTTGTTTTTTTTAAAAAAAGGCAAATTCTCATTGTGCTGGGAAACCATGAGTGCACTTTCTTCAATGCAAGAAACATTTTCTCCAGATTAAAAAAACCAACCCAACCAACCAACTAAAAAACCAATATTCAGTATCAAAACACAAGAACACACACAAAAAACCCATAGCAACCACATTAAAAACAGGAAACAACATTTTTTTCTCTTTAACCTTTTGAAATACCCGTGTCAACAAAATGAGACATAAGAGACAGAATGGTGTTCATGGAATATCGCCACAACATAGCCGAATACAATGAATGAAACTGAAAGAGGACTCCAAATGCACTGGTTCTTTCACACTGTCACAAACATCAACAGACTCAATATCTTTATAATTTCCTCTCTATGGTTTGATTTTCAGTCAAGAATACTGTTTCTTAAAACCTATACCTGACCATGTACACAGTGAGGAGATTGTACACAACACAATGAGGAGATTGTTTCTTATCAACGCCATTAAATTTTCCTGATAGTGATAGCATCTTCTTCATAGCGTCTTCTTCACATCAGTCTTCTTTCTACCCACAAACTGTCTTCTTCATAGCATCTTCACATCAGTCTTCTTTCTACCCACAAACTGTCTTCTTCATAGCATCTTCACATCAGTCTTCTTTCTACCCACAAACTGTCTTCTTCATAGCATCTTCACATCAGTCTTCTTTCTACCCACAAACTGTCTTCTTCATAGCATCTTCTTCACATCAGTTTTATTTCTACTCACAATCTTGTTCATACCATCTTCTTCACATCAGTCTTCTTTCTACCACAAACTCTTCTTCATAGCATCTTCACATCAGTTTTATTTCTACTCACAAACTATCTTATTCATAGCATCTTCTTCAAATCAGTCTTCTTTCTACCACAATATTCTTCATAGCATCTTCTTCACATCAGTCTTCTTTCTACTCACAAACTATCTTCTTCATACCATCTTCTTCACATCGTCTTTTCTCTACTCACAAACTATTGCCGTTTTCTGGGTTTTATCCACTTGCTGCTGTTTCCACACATGATTGTGCTGTTTGTAAATTAAGTGTAAATTAAGTGTGAAATATACAAGCATTCTCTATCGACTATGGCATAATCTGTGCTAATGATCGGTTGTTTCACATTCTTTTACAAAGTCAATACAGGAGGACTACGTGGCAGGATAAACAACTAATGACAAGCATCTTTGTATTGTTTCTTAAAGATTCAGAGACAAAGCACCAGTAACAAGGTCTCAGCTGGGATGTCTGTTTATGTTTCTTTCCTTCAGTCTACCTATCTGCGATGATTTTGAGATGGAGTTTATAGCTGGTGATATTGATCACAAGACTGCAGGAGATTTTTTGTTCACCCTTATATAGCTGTTTATTGTTTGATGGGATAGCTCAATGGTCAGAGCACTCACTTTCCCCAAGCCAAGGTTAAGCAGCATTGAGTGTGGTTACCAAGTGAATGGGTGACCATTTGTGTGTCTTGGCTTCAGTATAGTTCCCCAGTTCACCTGCTGTAAATGGATACCTGCCCTCTTTAGGGTCAGGGAAGGTAAAGCAGTGAGGGAGAAGAGATGGGTGCCGCCCTCAATATGCTGGCCCCTGGAGAAGCCGAGGTCTGAGTGACACCTTGCTCCCCATTGACCACATAGGTTATGGGAACACCTTTAACCTTTTAGCTGTTAACTTTGTTTCCTAACAAAAAACTTAAAACACTTCTCAATTTCCCTGTCAGTGATACATGACACGTAGATCATATGCATGCTTCTGTGTGCATGTCACAAATGTTCATGAATTCAGGTTTGTGCATTGTATTGTAGTCTTCAGATAGTGACAGGAGTGTCTGGTGTGGTTCACATGGACAGCAAACACTGACACAGGCCCTGTGGCAATCAAGTGTGCTGTGGAATTTATGTTTTGTTCAGAGAAGAAGCCAGCTTCATCAGACTACTATGTTTCTTTGTTTAATAGTGTGCCTGTTGTCTTCTTCTTTCCCTGCACAAGTCTCTTGTAATGAAATCACTTTGTCATAGTTTCATAACAAAAGCCTTTCACATGGAAGCTGAATATTTCAATCACATCATACATATAACATGGACTAAATCAGTAAACAAAGAAAGAATGACAAAATCTGTAACATTCTGAGATCATCACTAAAAGAAACATAGTCAGATGGCTGCCACATGCAACATACTACCAAAATGAAGAAACAAAAAAACCAAACAGCAATAATAGTCAACAAAACATGTCCGTTTTATTACAAACAACCCTTTGATATGATAAAACCATCAACTAGATATGTGAGAAACAGAAAATCTGAACAAGTCTGATATGGGAAAACAAAAATAGTTATAAATACACTGCGCACATGCGCACTAACAAATTGCACATATAATTATGTACTTTTTAGAATCCCCCCCAATTCATTGTGTTCATATACTTATGTTCAACATGAAAAAAAACCCTGCAATCAATGAACTGATGGAGAAAAACCTGTTTTGTTGCAGCAATTGTAAATTCAACTCTCTCTCTGTCTGTCTCTCTCTCTGGCACACATCTTGAACAGCAAGAAACAACAGAAATAGAGAATGGTATCTATCAAGCAATATTCACTTTGAAACAAAAGTGTTGCTCAAACATACAGTACGCAACCTTTAATTAAACAAAGTGTCCTTAATATCTCAACAAATTCTGAGAACTTGACAGGCATGATAATCAAGGTAGTCACCTAGACCAGAGAGACGACTGCCGGGTAGGAAGACAGGGTTTGATCTCCATAATAAATGCTTCATGTTTATGAGATTTTTCAGGCTCTGACAGATATACAAAGGGGGGAGACTGTCAAGGACAGACATTGACGCACTGTAACTCTGCAGACAGAGGGAATCTCATTCAGTAGTCTGGCTGTGTGGCAGGGAACGGTCATTGGCCCAGAAGTTAGACTGCTGACACTTGGAGCACTATACTATAGAACAAGCCTGCATGGGAGTAGCAGAGACTGAAAAACTAGCAGGGGAGGGTAGAGTTGCACCAAGATGTTACAAAAGATGATGATGAAGAAAAGACAGAATAAAAAGGAGTGGGTCCTGAAAACTGAATCATTTCATACTAGGTTTTTGTTTTGTTTTTAAATTTTGTTGGGGTTTTTTTTGGAGGGGGGGAGGGGGAGGGGGGGGGGGGAGAGGGTTGCCAGAGGCTGGATGTAAAAAAGCGACTGCTGTTTATTCTGTAACCCTCTTTGAATAAAAAGTTTTCAAAGTTCTCTCTCTCAGTTAAGTGTGTTCTGCTGTGGGTCCATCTTATATTTTTCAAAGGATGATTTCCTGGAAATGACAACAGATAGACAGGTCAACAGCCAGCAAGCAACAGTGAATCCAAACAGAATGTAACAGGGCTTCTCCTATTTTAAAAGGAACTGACAATAAAACAAAACAAATGGGTAAAATACTTGAATATTTCAATGAATGACCAAATGATTGCACAACTCGAATAACTACAAATAAGAATATCACTCTTCTTTCTAACAACCTACAGTTTCTCACCCTATAAAACATTGATAACAAAAAGACACTACTCCATGTGACTTACAGTTACTTCAAGCACACAATGACAAATAATGACCAACAACTACAAATTTTTCTACACTACAATGTAGAATGCTGCACTATAGGTTGTAGACGGCAATTCTGTGGCTCACAAAATCACAAAACTAACTCATTCTACTATTGTAATTTTAAGCGAATTCACTCTATCACTACAATTTTCTGAATAAAAATCTCTTTAAAATAAAGAACGGAGAGAAATCTGCCGTGACTTAAAGTGGTATGAAATGAAATCTGAGCGCTTTGATTTGTTGCTTTACAAGATTCAGCGCTATATAAATTCCATACATTATTATTATTATTATTATATGTAACAAATATGTGTACCATTTGACAATGTGTAGATGTTTATTTTTATGACTTATTAAGTTTGGTTGTTATTTTTCTTGGTTTTGTTGTTATTCTTGTTGTTGTTTGTTTTTCTCTTTTTTTTCTGTTTTCTTCTTTTTGGGGACGGGATAGCTCAGTGGTCGGAGCACTCGCTTTCCCCCAGCCAAGTTAAGCAGCGTCGAGCGTGGTTACCAGTTGGATGGGTGACCGTTTGCGCGCCTTGGCTTCAGTACAGTTCCCCCAGTTCACCCAGCTGTAAATGGGTACCTGCCCTCTTTAGGGTCAGGGAAGGTAAAGCAGCGAGGGAGAGGAGATGGGCGCCGCCCTCAATATGCTGGCCCCTAGAGAAGTGAGGTCTCTGACGCCTCGCTCCCCTACGACCTTATAGGTTATGGGACTCCTTTACCTTTACCTTACCCTTCTTTTTGTTGATTTGTTTCTTCTTTCTTTTGTTTGTTTGGTTGGGGGATGTTTGGGGGTGGGGGATGTTTGGGGGATGTTTTTAGGGTTTTCTTTTATTTGTTTGTTTTTTGTTGTTGTTGTTGTTGTTTGTTTTTTTTGGGGGGTGTTGTTTTGTTTTGAAAAGATTATTTCCCTTTGATTCTACTGTGTGAGAGTGTCAGTATTGGATTATTATTAAGATGTATCCCTACGGGCGGGGACTGGATGTAAAAAAGCACATGAGTGCTTATTCATTATCCTCGAAATAAAAGAATTTGTCATTGTCATTGTCATTGTCCATGCAGATGTCACAGCATATGCTATTTACACACACACACACACATACACACACACTTGTGATTTGTGGCAAACATTATTTGCATGAGTAAATGCCCTGGATTTACTGTTACATGTATGTATTTATCTTGCAGTGAAATATTTGTATTTTTAAAGCCTCTTTTCTGAGGCTACACTTCTGTTCTGATCACACTTTGCTCTTGAAATATTTCAAAAGCAGAGGATCAAATATCCCCTTTCTGCTCCAAATGAAAAGTGTTTTCAACAATAATGAAGGATGTTCACTCATCAATAAAAGCACATGTATTCAAGCTAATATTATGTAGCAACTGAGTGTAAATTGTACAAAACAGAAGTCAGAAACAAAAAGGTTGATGGTGAGAAGTATTCCGATACAGTCTGCAGGCAAGTTCCGTTGCTCTAAGATTTGAAGCATCTCATTGAAAACACTGATTTCAGTGTTTGATGCACCTGTAGGTTGGAGCTAAGCATCGAACATTCAGAAGGCCTTGGTTGTTGCTGTCAGCTGTTTTTGTAACTGGTTTTGAAGGAGTGTATGACAGCAGTGTATTGTTGATTGCAGGTAGAGAGAATATCGTGCAGAGACCTGAGCTTTGCTGACTTCTTTCATCAGTTTGCACTGTGCCGCAGACCTGTTGTTATCACTGATATGGTGCCCACCATGACCACAGTGCCCTGGGATCTTCAACACATCCGGGATGTGGCAGGTATGAAGTGTACATGTTTTGTGTTTATTTTACCCCTGTGTTATACTCTTGCATTTACTGTGATTAAGATTTCTGTATGGGGTAGGGTAAAGCATGATAAAGATAGATGAAGTGGTTGCTCATGTAATCTTATATGCATAGACAACAAGATCTTCAGACTGTTGTACTAATGTAGAAAATTATCCTTTGTATGAATTTTGTTTTTTTATGAAGCAAAAACTCAACACATTGTTGTGTGTATGTCTGCCTGCGTATCTGTGAATGTGTGCAACTGTGAATGTATGCAGCAAACATGCACATGCTCAACTTCTACTACAATATGCATGTTAGTTTCATTTTGTGTTCTTTTTCTTTTACCAATTCATTTCATTCAGGGTATGTGCCTCATTATCTGGCCCAGCCTGAAAGCTTTTTTGTTAGTTTTTGATGTAAGCCAAGTGTTCAGGTCTGCATTGAAATGCTGTTATGTTGTAAAAATTAATGTTATATGGAGATTGTCTTCAGCAATATCAGTCTCTTAACATAGCAACCTGCACACTCCTTTAAAAGGAGAAAAAAACAAGTTCTCTGGCATCACGAGTATGACTGCCTGTATAGCAAGGTACTTGAAAAGAGTCATACATACAGACTTCTCATTCAGGGTGTACTTTCAATCTCACAGTAGTTCTCTTGGTGGGATGAGTGAGTCAGTGTGCATATTATGGGGGATACCCCCAGAGAGTTAGGCTGGGGAACATGCAACAAGAATGACAACGACAACATCAAATAGAGGGTTTCAGGGGACTGTCAGGCACGCGTGAAGCGGTCAGTGGCAGGGTCAGTGGAATGGGCCGGCCTGGAGGACTCCAAGGTGGTCAGGGTGTCGGAGTTCCTGGACAGCATGGAGCAGGGGTGCCAGGACTACCTCTTTGACTGGAGTCTGCCCCTCCACTGTCCCCGGCTGGCAGAGGAGCTCACCATTCCACGCTACTTTGCTGGTCAGTCTGTCCACGCTTCTTTGCTGATGCAGGCTACTGTCTGCATGAAGGGATAGGGATCTCTGTGTGTGTGTGTGTTTGTGTGTGTGTGTTTGTGTGTGTGTGTTTGTGTGCATAATGCATGCGCATATCTGTGTGTGGATGTGCCGGTTCAAGTCTATTTTGTGTTGTCCCAGTGCTGCCACTCATCGAGGTCTTACCATATTTATCACACCCCTGCCCTTTCACCTCTCTCACACAATTAGAGAGCTGTCCACAAAGCTTTGTCACCGCAAGGCCACCAACCAGAAGTGTCCTGCATTGTTACTTAATCACTTTTAGTGGTCATCATGGTTGCCTGTTCTGATCCAATATGTGCAGGACACCACCTACAATACTGGATTCCTTTCTAATGACTGGTGCAGCTTAAGAGTGCACAGAATCAGCTGACTGGTGACCATCACTGTATCCCCCCTCCCCCCCAGTATTTGTCCCCCAGAAATCACATTCTGAGGGTTGACCTAAACTGACCACAGGCACAGAAGAAAATAAGCTATAATCTCTCAGTGCTTGAGTTTTAACCTATGGAGCCGTTCAGATTGGGCAGATGTAGAACAGATTCCCAGTGCTTCTGTCTTTTCCTGAGCACCATGAGGTACTGGGATATTTTTTATGTGAATGAAGCAGCCTGTCACAGCACCTTGTTGTCAAGTGTGGAATACTACTTCCAACAACTGGATTTTTTCTCTCCCTCCCCCTTCCTCTTCACTCTACTCCCAGCAGTCCCTTCATTCATTTGCTACATCCCACAGCTGACTGAAAAGAACCTTTTTTTTGTTTTTGGCTGAAAAGAACCTAGGAGTGAGTGTGTTGATTGTAGCAAATGCTGCAAGAGACTGCATGTACTTTTGTGTTGACAGTCAGGAAGCTAGCTATGTCTTTTTCTGATTCTTCAGTATCATAGTGTGTAGATCTAATACTGGAGAAGGTTTTATTTTGTTTGTTGGTTTGTTTTTCATTTTGTTTGTTTGTTTTGTTTTGTTGGTTTTTATTTTTAAAATTTTTTAAAAACTATACCATCAGACGAAATCAATAGTTTTGACTACTTAACCAGAAGTTTGTTGTTGTTTATGCATGAAAGATATGGCTCTTTTCATTCTGATTCATTGCACATGAGTGAAACAGTCAGATCATTTCAAATCAAAATGAATATGCTATCTTAAGTCCTGAAAAAATTGTTTTAGAAAAGTATTGGCGTATGCAGCAGATTTGTAAATCACCCGATTTTTTATTTGAAAAAAATCAGCTTGTTTTTGTGACAGAATGATGTGATGTGTAAAGCAATATTGTGTGTGTATGTGTGCGTGTGTGCGTGCTTGTGTATGTGTTCTTCTGTGTATGCATGTGTGTGCATGCATGTGTGTCCATGTGTGTATGCATATGTGTGTGCATGTTTGAGCATGTGTGTGTGTGCGTGCATGTGTGTGTGTGTGTGTGCACACATGCATGCATGTCTATCTTCCAGGAGATTTCCTGCAGCGCACAGCCCCAGGCAGTCTGTACAGCGACAGCTGGCCCAGTCTGTTCATTGCCCCCCCTGGGGTCCTCAGCGGACTGCATGTGGATGCCTTTGCCTCCAACTTCTGGATGGCTCTTTTTCAGGGCAGCAAGAGGTGGGCTGTGGTGTGTGTGTGTGTGTGTGTTTTTATTCATTTATTCTTTTATTTTGAGGAGAATGGAATAAACAATCATGTGCTTTTTTACAACCAGTCCCCGTGTGTATGCAATTTTGTAAATTTTGTCATCAATTCCCACCAGCACACAATGGCCTAGTCTTCCGAAAAGCGGAACAGGTTTTAAAGTGTACGCAAGATGTTCTGCGTGCGTTTGCACATGGGACCTCAATTTATAGTCTCATCCAAAGGACTTTTGGGGGGAGTGGAGTCGGCACTGATTTTAACTCCAGAGAAAAAATCCTCTTGAACGAGATTGTGTTTGTGTGAGTGTGTTAACTTTATCCGTTAATCCTATCATTGACTTTTATTTACATTTATCCAATAGCCTCTTGTGATGGGACTGTCAGCATATGTGTATCATTGTACGACTATATTTGTGTGTGTGTGAGCATATCTGAGTATGTGTGTTTGCTAATGTCTTATTGATTTTTGTTCATATTTATGAGAAAAGTGTGTATTGTTGATGTGTTCTCTGTAAGGTTCATTTGCATTTAACAATCTGTATGTGTGTTTGGGGGACGGGATAGCTCAGTGGTCGGAGCACTCGCTTTCCCCCAGCCAAGTTAAGCAGCGTCGAGCGTGGTTACCAGTTGGATGGGTGACCGTTTGCGCGCCTTGGCTTCAGTACAGTTCCCCCAGCTGTAAATGGGTACCTGCCCTCTTTAGGGTCAGGGAAGGTAAAGCAGCGAGGGAGAGGAAATGGGCGCCGCCTTCAATATGCTGGCCCTAGAGAAGTGAGGTCTCTGACGCCTCGCTCCCCTACGACCTTATAGGTTATGGGACTCCTTTACCTTTTATGTGTGTTTGAGTTCACGCTTATATATATATGCATGCACAAGGGAAAAGGGACGTCACAAACAGCCACAGGTATGGACTTAACTCTGAGCTTACACCCCAACATGGTGATGTATCCAGTGATGTTACAACACAGGTGGGTGTTTTTCCAAGAAGAGGACAGCCCGTGCCTGTACCCGGTGTATGCTCACAGTCTGGACCCCAGCTTTGAGGTGAACGTGGCAGACCCTGACCTTAAGGCCCACCCCCTGTTGGCCTGTGTCCACCCTGTGGAGTGTGTCCTCAATGCAGGTAAACGTCGTGTTACTTTGTCCTCTGTGGACAGTGGGTATAGCTAGCTCTGGGTTTATTGTGGTGGAGTGAAATAACCCCCCCAAAAATTGCAGGAAGGGGCTTGGGGGGCGGGTGGGGAGGAGAGAGATGATGCATAATTTACAGAATGAAATGTATGTGTTTTCATTTTAACATCTGTCCACTGAAATGCGATTAATAGACATTTCTTTTTTTTTTCTCCTTTTTGTTGTTGAGGATAATGGAATAAGCACTCATGTGCTTTTTGAAATTTTTTATCAAGCCCCTGTGTGTGTGTGTGTGTGTGTGTGTGTGTGTGAGTAGAACTCTATACACTCACCAATTTGTGCATGGTGGTTTATGAATGATTGTATACAATATCATTTTCTACATGGAAGACCTAGATTGAGATTTAGGTTAGGTTAGACACACACACACACACACACACACACAAACACACATGCACAGGCTTCTTCCCTGCAATACACTGAATACCAGGTGTTAATTTTTCTCTTTTTTGTTGTTCCTCTGCTAGAGTTAAAAGGTTCACCATTGTCGAGATATTTGTGTATGCAACCATTTCTCCGCCCCCCCTCCCCCAACAATCTAGGTAGTTGCATTCCAGCTTCAGGAATGCTATGTAACCATGACACTTGTGTGCATATGGGTTTAGGAGTGGGGGTTTTTTGGGGGGGAGATGTCATCCGTTTCTTACAGGCACACAATGGCCTACTCTTCCGAAAGGTAGAAAGGGGTTTTTAACGTGTGTGCAAAATGTTCTGTATGTGTTTGCACACTGGGCCTCGGTTTATAGTCTCATCCAAAGGACTCTGACATTCAGTTGGATTTTTTCATCAAGCTGGGAAGAAAAGGGTGAGGCTGGGAGTCGAACCTAGAACCTCATTGTTGACCTGTTGGCAGGCGAACGTCTTAATCATCCTGCTGCCCTCCCTCCTTCTTGATGTTGACTTGAAATCGCTTGTAGCGCTTTCTGTGTGTGTTGTCAGGAGAGCTGCTGTTTGTGCCCGGAGGCAGTCCTCACCACGTGCAGAACTTGGACACCACCCTGGCCATCTCAGCCAACTTTGTTGACCTGTCCAACTTCCCCCAGGTCTTGGCCGAACTCGATGTCAGTGCTCTTCTCGATCCTCGGGCCGCTGACCTCGCCCAGCAGTTCCGACATCCCAGCTTTGTGTCGGCCATGAAGCCAGACATGGGGGATCAGACGTGGGAGGAGTTCAAGGTGTGGCCGCCTCCGGATTTGGACAGTTATTGTTTAAAGGGCAGCGAGTGTGACAAAAGGACATCGAAACCAACCGAGTAGTTTTGGACCTTTCCCCTTTGTGTTTTATCTTTTGCAGTCAGTCAATAAAGGGAGCCGGTTGGTCGCTATATCTTCTTGTGTGTGTGTTTTTTTAAGTCTGTGTGTGTGTGTTTTAAGTTTGTGTGTGTGTTTTTTAAGTCTGTGTGTGTATGGGTTTTTTTTAAAGAGTGGGGTAGTGTTTTGGGGAAAGTATTTTAAGAGGGCTTTTTGCAGAATATTCTAGATATTAGCACATTGTAGTATGTGTATGTGCATTGGGGGAGGGGAGCTAGTGGCTAATGTCTGTCGGTTTGTTTAGTGGGGGGCAGTGGTTGATTTTGAGAGTAACGTTTGGGGAAATGGGATTTTTTTTTGGGGGGTGGGGGAGGGGACCAGTATAACCCAGACATATTTTTGTTACATAGCACACCAGACAGATAAGAATTCTATAACTGGATAAGCATGGTACAAGTAGTAGACATTTTCATTCACATGCCAACAAACTCACTCGTAATAACACACACTTCAAACTGATGATCACTATGATAGGAGGAAAAAAAGAAACAACACAAAAAGACACCAATTTTTTTTTTAATCCTCTTTAATCACATCACAACAAGTTGCATAATATTTTATGTACATGTACATACGTTGAGACTTACATTCCCAACTGTTGTCTGATGGCATACGGAATGTAGAATTAAAAATCATCACACACAGGATAAGACCATCTGAAGAAAAAAAAAACTCCTTTAACAAACATACAGTAGTAATAATTGGGGAGAAAAGGACAGAATATCAACCAAGTTCATACATTGAAAAAAAAAGACCACTACAGTTAAGACACTGTCAGATAAAGTGAACAAAAAAAGATAAAATATCAAGTCACATTTTGGGCAGTTTTAAACAAATGTAACTAGGGATTTTCTCTTTAGGTCCTGCTTTGGATTCGCTAGTTCATGACATTATGAAACAACACATAGCTCTCCAGTCTGGTAAAATAACTGTAAGTAGAAAAATGAGTACGGCTCTCACAATCAGGACAGAAATAAACTTCGGAGCTAAATATTTAACAAGATATATTCAGGAAAAACATGTAAATGGAAAGTAGTTAAATAGAAGGATTTACAAAAAATGTTTTGTTTTTTTAAAAAAAAGGCAAATTCTCATTGTGCTGGGAAACCATGAGTGCACTTTCTTCAATGCAAGTAACATTTTCTCCAGATTAAAAAAACCAACCCAACCAACCAACTAAAAAACCAATATTCAGTATCAAAACACAAGAACACACACAAAAAACCCATAGCAACCACATTAAAAACAGGAAACAACATTTTTTTCTCTTTAACCTTTTGAAATACCCGTGTCAACAAAATGAGACATAAGAGACAGAATGGTGTTCATGGAATATCGCCACAACATAGCCGAATACAATGAATGAAACTGAAAGAGGACTCCAAATGCACTGGTTCTTTCACACTGTCACAAACATCAACAGACTCAATATCTTTATAATTTCCTCTCTATGGTTTGATTTTCAGTCAAGAATACTGTTTTCTTAAAACCTATACCTGACCATGTACACAGTGAGGAGATTGTACACAACACAATGAGGAGATTGTTTCTTATCAACGCCATTAAATTTTCCTGATAGTGATAGCATCTTCTTCATAGCGTCTTCTTCACATCAGTCTTCTTTCTACCCACAAACTGTCTTCTTCATAGCATCTTCACATCAGTCTTCTTTCTACCCACAAACTGTCTTCTTCATAGCATCTTCACATCAGTCTTCTTTCTACCCACAAACTGTCTTCTTCATAGCATCTTCACATCAGTCTTCTTTCTACCCACAAACTGTCTTCTTCATAGCATCTTCTTCACATCAGTTTTATTTCTACTCACAATCTTGTTCATACCATCTTCTTCACATCAGTCTTCTTTCTACCCACAAACTCTTCTTCATAGCATCTTCACATCAGTTTTATTTCTACTCACAAACTATCTTATTCATAGCATCTTCTTCAAATCAGTCTTCTTTCTACCCACAATATTCTTCATAGCATCTTCTTCACATCAGTCTTCTTTCTACTCACAAACTATCTTCTTCATACCATCTTCTTCACATCAGTCTTTTCTCTACTCACAAACTATTGCCGTTTTCTGGGTTTTATCCACTTGCTGCTGTTTCCACACATGATTGTGCTGTTTGTAAATTAAGTGTAAATTAAGTGTGAAATATACAAGCATTCTCTATCGACTATGGCATAATCTGTGCTAATGATCGGTTGTTTCACATTCTTTTACAAAGTCAATACAGGAGGACTACGTGGCAGGATAAACAACTAATGACAAGCATCTTTGTATTGTTTCTTAAAGATTCAGAGACAAAGCACCAGTAACAAGGTCTCAGCTGGGATGTCTGTTTAGTTTCTTTCCTTCAGTCTACCTATCTGCGATGATTTTGAGATGGAGTTGATAGCTGGTGATATTGATCACAAGACTGCAGGAGATTTTTTGTTCACCCTTATATAGCTGTTTATTGTTTGATGGGATAGCTCAATGGTCAGAGCACTCACTTTCCCCAAGCCAAGGTTAAGCAGCATTGAGTGTGGTTACCAAGTGAATGGGTGACCATTTGTGTGTCTTGGCTTCAGTATAGTTCCCCAGTTCACCCTGCTGTAAATGGATACCTGCCCTCTTTAGGGTCAGGGAAGGTAAAGCAGTGAGGGAGAAGAGATGGGTGCCGCCCTCAATATGCTGGCCCCTGGAGAAGCCGAGGTCTGAGTGACACCTTGCTCCCCATTGACCACATAGGTTATGGGAACACCTTTAACCTTTTAGCTGTTAACTTTGTTTCCTAACAAAAACTTAAAACACTTCTCAATTTCCCTGTCAGTGATACATGACACGTAGATCATATGCATGCTTCTGTGTGCATGTCACAAATGTTCATGAATTCAGGTTTGTGCATTGTATTGTAGTCTTCAGATAGTGACAGGAGTGTCTGGTGTGGTTCACATGGACAGCAAACACTGACACAGGCCCTGTGTGCTGTGGAATTTATGTTTTGTTCAGAGAAGAAGCCAGCTTCATCAGACTACTATGTTTCTTTGTTTAATAGTGTGCCTGTTGTCTTCTTCTTTCCCTGCACAAGTCTCTTGTAATGAAATCACTTTGTCATAGTTTCATAACAAAAGCCTTTCACATGGAAGCTGAATATTTCAATCACATCATACATATAACATGGACTAAATCAGTAAACAAAGAAAGAATGACAAAATCTGTAACATTCTGAGATCATCACTAAAAGAAACATAGTCAGATGGCTGCCACATGCAACATACTACCAAAATGAAGAAACAAAAAAACCAAACAGCAATAATAGTCAACAAAACATGTCCGTTTTATTACAAACAACCCTTTGATATGATAAAACCATCAACTAGATATGTGAGAAACAGAAAATCTGAACAAGTCTGATATGGGAAAACAAAAATAGTTATAAATACACTGCGCACATGCGCACTAACAAATTGCACATATAATTATGTACTTTTTAGAATCCCCCCCAATTCATTGTGTTCATATACTTATGTTCAACATGAAAAAAAACCCTGCAATCAATGAACTGATGGAGAAAAACCTGTTTTGTTGCAGCAATTGTAAATTCAACTCTCTCTCTGTCTGTCTCTCTCTCTGGCACACATCTTGAACAGCAAGAAACAACAGAAATAGAGAATGGTATCTATCAAGCAATATTCACTTTGAAACAAAAGTGTTGCTCAAACATACAGTACGCAACCTTTAATTAAACAAAGTGTCCTTAATATCTCAACAAATTCTGAGAACTTGACAGGCATGATAATCAAGGTAGTCACCTAGACCAGAGAGACGACTGCCGGGTAGGAAGACAGGGTTTGATCTCCATAATAAATGCTTCATGTTTATGAGATTTTTCAGGCTCTGACAGATATACAAAGGGGGGAGACTGTCAAGGACAGACATTGACGCACTGTAACTCTGCAGACAGAGGGAATCTCATTCAGTAGTCTGGCTGTGTGGCAGGGAACGGTCATTGGCCCAGAAGTTAGACTGCTGACACTTGGAGCACTATACTATAGAACAAGCCTGCATGGGAGTAGCAGAGACTGAAAAACTAGCAGGGGAGGGTAGAGTTGCACCAAGATGTTACAAAAGATGATGATGAAGAAAAGACAGAATAAAAAGGAGTGGGTCCTGAAAACTGAATCATTTCATACTAGGTTTTTGTTTTGTTTTTAAATTTTGTTGGGGTTTTTTTTGGAGGGGGGAGGGGAGGGGGGGGGGGGGGGAGGGTTGCCAGAGGCTGGATGTAAAAAAGCGACTGCTGTTTATTCTGTAACCCTCTTTGAATAAAAAGTTTTCAAAGTTCTCTCTCTCAGTTAAGTGTGTTCTGCTGTGGGTCCATCTTATCATATTTTTCAAAGGATGATTTCCTGGAAATGACAACAGATAGACAGGTCAACAGCCAGCAAGCAACAGTGAATCCAAACAGAATGTAACAGGGCTTCTCCTATTTTAAAAGGAACTGACAATAAAACAAAACAAATGGGTAAAATACTTGAATATTTCAATGAATGACCAACTGATTGCACAACTCGAATAACTACAAATAAGAATATCACTCTTCTTTCTAACAACCTACAGTTTCTCACCCTATAAAACATTGATAACAAAAAGACACTACTCCATGTGACTTACAGTTACTTCAAGCACACAATGACAAATAATGACCAACAACTACGAATTTTTCTACACTACAATGTAGAATGCTGCACTATAGGTTGTAGACGGCAATTCTGTGGCTCACAAAATCACAAAACTAACTCATTCTACTATTGTAATTTTAGACGAATTCACTCTATCACTACAATTTTCTGAATAAAAATCTCTTTAAAATAAAGACACCAAAATGTTCTCTTTGCAAACAGGCCTGCCTGTTCTTTTGTCTAATTTGTACAGACACATTTGATCATTTTAACTCCTGGACCATTTCAATGATTTTAATTCACAAACAGATCTACTGGTTTTCTCAAACACTAAATGTAACCTGTCCCATTTTTTTCTAATGCTGGCAGAACATGGATTATGGTGATGTCAGTTTTTCCATAACTCCTTGTGCTGTTGGTGGGGGCACTCAGCTGAGTTTTTCAGGTAACACGTGCTAGGCAAGCTGAACCTGGCAGAGTCGATCCCTCTCCAGGTGGTTGGGTGCATGCTGGGTATGTTCAGATCATCCTTATTTCTGGCCACAGCCGGCCAACTGTTCAACAAAAGGTGGATGGAATTTTGAACATGCAAAAAATCTTTTGCCTTCATTTGTGCTTGGAACGTATGATTTAACTCTTATCTGAAGGCCTATAGATCTATAGGTGATGCACATTAATTTCATGAGTTGTAATCATAACTTCACAGAGCAGTGATTGCAATAATAAACAGAAAGACACCCCTACTTGCACATGGTGCAGCAAAGTAACCAGAGGAAGGATGAGGTACTGGGACACCTCCAGTGACAAACTTACAAGAAGTGCCAAGCCTGCTTGGACTAAAGACGAAGAGTGGTAAAGAACAAAAATCAAGTCTTATTTTGATTGTATAAAGGTGGACACATCAACTTGGTCAAACACCTCTCTCTCACTCTCACTCTCTCTGTGTAACACTCACACTCGCCCACCCACCCACTTACACATATTACAAAGATGCACAGACCAGTATACAAAAAGAACCTATTTTGAGCATAAAATGATAAATATATGCATAAGCATAGATCTATCAACCCAAGGACCTGCCTTAGTTGTATGATGTGCGTTTTTCTCTATATTAAAAGAAAGAAAGACTTGAACATAAAATACATTGGTAAGTATGTGTGTGTGTGTGTGTGTGTGTGTGTGTGTATGAGCATGGCAAGAGAAAGAAATACATGTGCAAACATTACCACAATAAATGCATGTGTCTATAAAGCACTACAAGCTAAACTAGTGCACAAATTAAACATGTTACAAAAGCTGTAGAACACATAACAGCAACAACAACAACAAAAAAAGATTATGAAACATACAGGGCACATTAAAAAAACAACCTTCATAGATGAAAAAGTGCCTATAATACGATTGTAATACTGAGTTGATAAAGTCTATTTGATATCAGTACCAGTAAGTTCAAACCACCTGCATCAGGGAAATCCTGGCCAAGTGTAACACTGAAAGTTGGTAATATTCATTCCCTGACGTTGAATGACGTGGTTACTTTATAGGTGAGCAAAAACAGTCACAATCACAAAATCTCACCATTGGTGAACCTCAGAGCGCTAGCTAAGAAACAGCAAAGGGGAAGGGTTCATACCAGTGTGAGCTTGTCTGAAAAAGTAAGCGATATTTAGAGGGCAAAATGAACCGACTCGCAATAACGTTCCCTTTTAGAATGTAAAGTTCTTGACTTGCATCAAGTATGAAGAGGGATGGTCTCCTCCATTCAAATAATTTCTGTATGCATATTTTCAGTGTGGAAAAAGAGGCATCATAACATACCAACATGTCTGTTTTAATAAAAATTATATATTTTCCTGTCAAGCTTAACACTATCCCTGCGTTAAGGGAAAGAACCCCTCTTTCCCAGTACATGTTCACTGTGCGCATTTGTATGCTATCGTAGCCCAGTAGTGGGTGATAGGAAAGGAAGGACTGGTAGATGGTTGGTTACCCTATAACGGATTACCATATAACGGGTTACCAAAGGTTAAGAATTTGGCTAAGAGAGCATGACTGAACTAAAACTGACAAATATCCTGACCTAGTCATACAAATGATTCTAGAGATAGCTACAACATTTGCCTCCATCCTTTTCAAAAGACTATTGAAAAAACTGAATGAAGCAGAAACAAAACAAAATCTGTCCCACCTGTAACATGAGAACCACAATGCAAGAATTGGGTGTGGACATCAAATTTTCAGAAAATGGTTGAGAAGGAACAAAAACAACGTTGTTTCTAATATCACACGATATGGGCATATATTCTATGCAAATCTAAACAAATTCACACACACACACATGTGATAGATTGTGTGAGAACTGAAGACTGAAAAACAGCAGCACAGAGAAACATGATAAAACAGGAATCATCTTCCGAGACAGTAATGACCTTCAGAAACAACAATGGAATAAACAAGCCCTGCAGACACAAATATACGGAATGATCGACACAAAATTTTAAAATGTAACCAATGATGATAATAATAATAATAATAGTAATAATAATATTAGAGGTCTGGGTGCCAAAATCCAGCCTGGCGAAAATGAAGAGGTATTCTGTTGGAAATGGTTCACTTTTTGCACACACAACACCACACTTGGCTACACTCCAGAACTGAGCAAAACTCTGATGACTGTAAACATATCTCAGGTCCAGTAGAAAGGGAAAACACTAACCAACAAAACACTGCCCATCAAAAATAAAATGGGACGAAAGACAATACAATGCGCTGCCCTTGTCTATAAGATGAAAAAAATAACCCCACCAAACTTATCAGATGTTGACATGAGACAGATTCTACAACCCAAAACGAACACAGTACCTTTGAAGTCATAACGTTATACAGCAAGTGTGCACTTTGTCCAGTCAATGTGCTCAACCACACATTCCTGTTGTGCTCCTTGTCAAACGCACTGCACAAGGTCCTCTTTCTGTGACCAGAAATCTTGTGCTTTGACCACGTATACATGAGACAGCTTCTGTGTTTATTTTTATTTTCCTTTCAAGGGGTACCCCTTGCACAGACATGCTCCATTAGAAGCCATAGTTTCTGAATAACAATAAGAAATGTAGATTTACTAGTACTTCAGACATTGAAAATTATACCCTGACAAAAACCTGAACTTTTTCCACCTATTTTCCTTTCAACATATTAGAAAATCAAACACATATAGCTTGACAAAATGTGACCATAGTGTCTATACAAGTTTCTTTTATCAACATGTCTACTAGTCTCCATTGCCCCTGTTGATAGGAGGAGCTCCCCCAATGCCACCTGGCTTCAGCATCTTTCTCTGACTCGGCTGAGTTCTACGATCTCCTGCACCCTCCCACACTACTGACCTCAGAGATGTTGGCAATGCAGGATGGTGGTGGTGTGCTCATTTTCCTTCTGCTCTCCACTTTGTCGTAGAGAACTGTTGTCATCAGATTTGTTTGCATGTGTCTGTGTGAATGACCAACATATCTCAGTCTGTGCTGATCATTTATCTGTTCTTAAGGAAAATGATAAATGTTCTGTAACTTTGTTTATTTAGTAGGTAGGCACTCAAATATTTAGTGTATGTATATATGTATGCCTATAGTATACTGATCTGTGTGTGTGTGTGTGTGTGTGTGTGTGTGTGTGTGTGTGTGTGTGTTGTGTTTTTGTTGTCATGTAGGTTATGAACCTATATGTGTGTAAGCATGTTTGGGTTCATAGGTCTATATTTGAATCTACGTTGAAATATACACCTGTTGTTGGTTTTTTACCACATACTTGTTTACTTATCTACCATTTGACTTTTTTTTCTCTATTACAATTTTTTTTTTAAACATACAACAGACTGTATAGTTTTGATGTAAATAAAAGTGGTCCCAAGCATCTCAGCTGGCAAATGAAGAAAACTTTTAAAAGAAGGCTAACTTCTATATGAAGACTAACTATTCTTATAAATGCCATTTTCAGTCTTTTTCTTATAATCATGATAATAATAATAATAATGGATTTCATAGTTTGTAATATATGAGACTTATGGTGGATACTGATGATGTTCTGTAAACATGAGCTCAATCTGAGACACTGTCCATGTAAGTCCCTGTTACCCAGACCAAACCTTTGTCACCACGCTTTGACCATATTTCAGAGTAAATCAAGTGAAACGCCATACAACAGAGCACACTGTCACAGAACAGACAGACAAGAATGAGTATGGCAACTTGGATGTCAAGGTCCACTCACTGGTCAGCCAGAAAAGGCCGGGATAAGTGTCCATCTTGCAACCTGATATATTACTAGTGCATGAGCACACGTGCAAAATGGTCAGTCATAAACTCATCCTGTCACGCATGGTGCCTGAAGTCGTAGCGTTCAAAATACTTTCAGCAATGTGCATTAAGTTAAAAAAAAAAAGATGTGTTCATTCCAGATCAGCGGAATTTCGTCAAAGGAAATACTCTTTTTTTCACAAATGCAACAATGTTTTTGTATTGTTTTTCAATGATCTTTTCCTCTTTCCCTGCTTTCTCTTATCAAACAGTCACACAAGCCACTCTGCTCTTTATTCATCATTAAAAAGACAGATTGGAAAAAGGAAAAGAAGAAAAATCCCAGGAATTATAGCGCAACGATCATCACAAATCAAGAACTCCACTTCCTTATGTTTTCTGTAGTCAAACCTAGGATGAGTGCTTTGGTTCCATGACACTTTTTTGGGGTCACTTTGATGCACAGACTGTTCAATCTATCAACACTTCACAATGACGGTGTTCTCCTCCTCAGCACCCCACCCTGTCAGGGCAGACTGGCCCCAATTGTCACCCCCACTGTGCCAAATAGTCCCTACTTCACAGCCAAGGATGGATTAAGTTCACACACAAAAAACATAGACAGTGGGTGTCATTGTTCCCACAATTTCAGTTTAAGTTTTCAAGGGAGGGAACACTTGAACCATGTTTTAAAAAAAAAAAAGGTGAAAACATCACAATCTCATCTCGTTTTTCCCCCCAAAAAAATGAAACACAAATCACAAAAATCCAGGCGGAGGTGTGATCTCATCTGCTGAGCGCAGCACAGTTGGGAGCCCTGGAAAGAGTAGGAGTGTTTCTCTGTGGCATGTAAGAGTGAGTGGTAGTGTATGTGTACCGTGAGTGTACGTCAGCAGTGACAAACTTCCTGACACAGGAACCAGTTTTCCAGAGAAGGCAGAATACTTCACAGAATAAAAAAAATCTCTCTCTCCACCCACACCTCACTCTCCTCATTAGTTTGGAAGTGTTCAAGGCTCTTGGATTGACCACAAACCCCCCCCAAACCTTTGCAAGGATGAAGACGTATGAGTGAAGAAATCCAAATCTATGTTGAATGTGAAGAAGACATCCTCAGAGCCAGAGAAAGACACAGAGAGGCTGGGATAATTACTTTTCGATATCGCTAGTGCCTCTTCAGCCTTAGTCACTGGATCAGCGACTAACCTAGGACATGGCACCACACAGCATGATGGGTCACTAGCGCTCCAGGAACCACAGATGTGACATCACTATGGTTACCAGGCAACCTCTCTGTTGTCAGAGGAGCGAGTTCTATGCACTGAAGACACAGTGATGTCTGAACACTCGTCTGAGTCAGAGCTGGAGTCAGCAGCAGCACGGGTCTGAAACACACACACACACACACACACACACACACACACACACACACACACACACACACACAGAGTCTTGTTAAAGATGCAGACATTTTAAAAATCTTGTTAAACTGTTCATGTCAAATGTTTCCTACATCAATGGGTGTCATTTGAAATAAGGCATACTACATAAGTGGTTTTTTTTAGTCCTTATTTGAATGCAGTGTGTGTGTGTGTGTGTGTGCATGTGAGTGTGTGAGTGTGTGTGTGGGTGCATGCTTTACATTGTGTGAATATAATTGCATTTGTATGCAGCATGAGCATGCTTTGTGCATTTTTGCATGCAGTGCATGTAGCGGTTTTTTTAAGTCTATCAACGAACAGTTGCTACTGTACATGCACAGAACATTTGCCACATTTTTTTTTTTAAAACTGACTTTGTTGCTATTCTGATACTGCAGCCTTTAACTGAGAGAAAGTCAAGTCACAACGGATAATTCTTGATGATAGCCCAAGATAAAAAGCAATTCTACTTTAATTTCAACACACAGTTTTGTTTGGTCACCACAGTTCACTAGAAAGTGAATAGCATATAATCTGGAGCCTAGTGCTTCTTTAATTTCATCCTCTGTGTTCAAACAAGTCACAAATAAAAATAAAAATGTATAGCAAGAATCAAACAAGGTATAGCAAAGAACAAACAGAACAAAAATCAAAGATATAAACAGCACTCAGATAATCATAAATGGGTATTTTAAAAAAGAAAAAAAAAAAAAGGGGACAATAAAGGGAGGAAAAAAAAGGAGCAACACTCAAATTCATGCAGGTATAAGTAGCAGAAAAGCAAACAGGTTCCTCCCCGCTTCCCCCTCCAAAAAAGAAAAACAAAAAACCCCCAAACAACAACAACAAAACCGCCCCCCACAAAAACAAACAAACCCACCAACAAAAAAATCCAAATATGTCTGTTCCTAGAAAATGGACTCTTTTTCAACATGTCGTCGTTTAATACAATACCTCATACGATCGTTCGGGAGAACTGATGACTTGGCTACGCATTCGCTTCACGGTCATCTCTCGGTCAGAAAGCCCGTCAGAGATGCAGGTGCACTTGGCCAGCTCCTGCTGCAAGTTTTCCGCGCTTCCTGTCGACAGCAGGCCACCATCGGGGGTGGCGTGGGACGCTTCGCTCATGTTGCTCTCCTCCTCGGAGAAGGCGCCCTCTGAGCTGTGTGTGGAGTAGTGCGTGCGATGTCGGTGGTGGTGGTGGTGGTGATGCTCGTCTTCACTGACATCCCCTTCCTCTTCAGACCAGGAGTCTTCTGAATGCTGTGACAAGAATGTAGCTAGGTGATGAGATAGCTGGATAGGAATGGGTTAAAGTGTTGTGTAGTGGTGTGTGTGTGTGTTTGTGTGTGTGTTGTTTTGTGTGTGTGTTTGTGTGTGTGTGTGAGTAGTGTGTGCGCTGTCAATGGTGGCGTTTGTCTTCACTCACATCCCCTTCATTTCAGACCAGTATTCTTCTGAATGCTGTGACAAGAATGTAGCTAGGTGATGAGGTAAAGTGGATTGGGTTGGGTTAAAATGTTGGTAGTGTTTGTTTTTTGTGTGTGTATTGTGTGTGTATACATACATGTCTGCATGCATCCATATTCTAATGCATGATACATACAACCACAAGTGCAGAAGCTCTCCTATCAGATTCTCCTTACACTGAAAACTGATCTCCCTACTACTGCTTCCACAATGGCACAAACTCTTCTTTAACAGAGTTACCTGCTGAACTGAAAATTCTGTGAACCATCATGATCACACTGTGTTTATAAAAATGTTTTAAATGGAAATATGTGTGTGTGTGTGTGTGTGTGTAGTAGGGGGAGGGGGGGGGATAGCCTAGTGGTTTAGAACATTGAGCTCGTGATCTGATGGCCTGGGTTCAACTTCAAGCCACCACCGAGGCATCCATACAAGGCGACTTAAAATTACCCTGGAGTTAACATCAGTACTGACTCCGTTCCCCTAAAAGCCCTTTGGATGAGCGCTTTGATTTGTCTGTGCAAGATACAGCGCTATATAAATTCCATTTATTATTATTATTATTATTATTATTATGATCCCAGTTCCTCTGTGCAAACACATGCAGAACACCTTGTGCAAGCATTAAAAACCCAGCACACCTTTCAGAAGAAGAGGTAATTTCATGCCTGTAGGAATGGATGATAAAATTTCATCCCTGAAGTCAGAAAACGGCTACCTTAAAGGTGGGTAAACGGTTGCTATGTAAAATCTCACGATTGGTGAACCTCAGAGCCAAGGATTAAAAAAAGAAAAGAAAAGAAAAAACAGAAATGAATCACATGCAAAGTAAGCAAACATGCAATAACCAATTTTAAGCAAGCAAGAAAGAAGTGATGATAAAAACAGCAAAGAATTACATTTTCATGCTAAATTTACAACCGCCTTTCATTGATCTTTACTAATAAATGTGGTGTTTCAAACTCCACAGTTAAAAGACACAAGTGCGTCAGGTCAAGTCAAGTCAACTGAAGTAACAAAAAACAACAAACCTTAAACTTAGGCATCCTATGAAGGGTTGTTACAGAACACAACACTGACAGCATTTGATGTGGTAAGAAACATAGACCAGAAGAGACATGAACAAAAACTACAATTAATATTTGTTTTTAAACTTTCCAAGACAATTTCAAATCAAAATCACACACACAGACCAACACACATACATTCACACAACACAAATACACACACACACTCATTACACTACACACATACTACCCTCACACACACACTTACACTACACACAACCACCCACACACACTACATACACACTACACACACACTACCCCCCACCACACACTCACACTACAACAACCACCCACACACACTACATACACACTACACACACACTACCCCCCTCACACACACACTCACACTACACACAACCACCCACACACACATTACATACACACACACACACTACACACAACCACCCACACACACTACATACACACACACTACACACACACTCCTACCTTGATATTTCTGAACTTGACCCCGGTGGTTCGCCGGCGCCCACTGTGCTGAGACTCGGCGTTCTCCACACGCTGCTGCATGGGGGGCGGGGTTCTGCGGGGCATAATGTCCTGGTCACTTCGCCGCTTCACCGCCAACGTGGAGCCCACATGCTCCGTGGGGGGAGGACTCTGCCTCCGCCTCAACTGAGAAAAGTCCGTCGTCTCCTCCGTCCCGATAATGCTATCACTGGCACAGTTCAGGTTCTCGTTGGAGTCTTTTTCTCGCATGTTATTGGGCTGAGACTCGGAGCGATTGGAGGGGAGCTGGGAGGGAGGGAGGACAGTGGGATCATTGATCAGCGTCCCCAGGGAGGGCAGGTGTGACTGGGCGGCGGGTTTGACAGGGCTGCGCGCCGGGGAGTCACAGGAGCTCTCCACGTCGGCGCTGATCTGACTGGAGCGCTTACTGCTGCTGCAGGTGGCGTCGCTGCAGCCCCCGTCACAGCCAAAACACACATCGTTCATGTTGTGGGGGTCGCCCGGCAGTGTGGGGGAGGTGGCGATCCTCTCCCCGCCTTCGTCGTCGTCACTGCGGTGCTCCCGGATAGCCGTGCCGGGCCCCAGGTAGCGGAACGACGATGGGGACACGTGCTCCTCCGCGTGCGAGTTTTTCACCAGGATGCCGCGGGGGTGGAGGCTGGGGGGGTGCAGGCTGTTGCCGTACTCTCCCTCCTCCCCGATGGCCTGCCCCTCCAGGCTGGGACTTCTCACAGGGGAGGTGATGTCTTTGGCGGAGCCCCGACTGTTGCTACGGCGATGTCGGGACTTGCGGGCGCGGATCTTGGTTGGGGAAGGCAGGACCAGCTCAGAGCTGGTGGTCATGCTGCCGGTACACTCTGTGCGTATGGAGTCAGGGCTGGAAAACACAGAACAGCGTTAGTTAGCTAGGTGCGCTCTTCTGCGTTGAACACTCAGACAGCAACTATTGTCGTCTGTCACATGAGCGAAAATGTGTCGCACTGCCGTTAAGCGCCTGGCAAAGTCAGGCCCAGTGCATCCAACTTTGGCGTGGGAGAGAATCGTTATGTTTTAAGTCTTTCTGGAAACAAGGCAGGGAGTTGGACCATACAGGCATTTTGTGTGTCCATGTACATGTGTGTGCGTGCGTGTGTGTTGTGTGTGTGCATGCATGTGTGTTGTGTGTGTTGTTGTGTGTGTGCATGCATGAACGTGTGCGTGTGTGTGCTGGGCACGTTTGTGTGCGTGTATGTACGTACATGCGCACATGTGTGTGTGTAAGCACAGGTGGATATATACCTGTTGAGGTCGGAGCTTGCCCTGTGGGGTCGTTTTTTGCCGATGCGGTCCAGGCGTTCCTGAGCCTTGATGATGGGGCGGACAATGGACTTCCTCCGCTTGCTGTACACTGCCAGCTGCTGCTCACGTCTGCACACAGGTAGGTACACAGACAGGTATGAGGCAGGTCAGCAGGAGACAGCGTCCTCAGCACAGAGAGAGAGGGGGGGGGGCTGGGTGAGCAGGGAGAGTGAGAGAAGGAGGGAGAGAGATAGACATAGGCAGATACACAGACTGGTGTGAGGCAGGTCAGGAGACAGTGTCCTCAGCACAAAGAGAGAGGGGGGGGGGGGGGGGGGGGGGGGGGGGGGGGGGGGGGGGAAAGGGGCTGGGCAGGGAGAGTGAGAGAAGGAGGGAGAGAGATAGACATAGGTAGATACACAGACAGGTGTGAGGCAGGTCAGGAGACAGTGTCCTTAGCACAAAGAGAGAGAGGGTGGGGTGGGGTGGGGGTGGGTGGGCAGGACGAGTGAGAGAGGGAGTGAGAGAGGCAGAGAAAAAGGTGAGAGAGAGATAGTGTCAACAATAGAAAGAGAGAGTAAGGGGATGGGGGTGGTGGCAGAGAGGGAGGGAGAGTGATGACAGAAAAATGTGGATAGAGGGAAGGAGAGAGAGAGAGAGGGAGGAAGGGAGGTAGGAGAGAGAGAGAGGGAGGAAGGGAGGTAGGAGAGAGAGAGAGGAGGAAGGGAGGTAGAGAGAGAGAGAGAGAGTGTGTGTGTGTGAGTGTGTGTGTGTGTCTGCATGTCTCTGTGTGCGTGTCATTGTTTCATACAGAGAAATAAAAGAGTATGTCTGCGTTTTCTCAGCTAACTATGAGAGCACTGTGCATGTGTGCTTACACTCACATGTGTGGGAACAGATGACAAAATTTACAAACTGCAGACACACAGGGATTAAATGTAAAAAAACACCCCACAAGTGCTTATTCCATTATTATCAAAAATAAAACAAAATTGTGACGCTCCACCACGAAATGAGTCACTTAGCACCTGACCCACTTTTTCGTTAGGAGCCATTTTAGGCAGGTGGGGGTCAGGTTGTCGATTTTGGTTGATTATAACAGGGTTCATACAGACTTCGTGGGAAAAAATTTAGGGCCTTTTTAGGGGCCATTATTTCCAAATTTAGGGCCTAGCCGCAGGGTATCAAAGTGTATGTTATCAACCTTTGTACACATTTACTTTGATAAACCAAGCTCAAATTCATGTAAGCAAAGTCTTCTCGTCTACAACTGCATGATGGATATTGATCATTGACACAAATTCAAGTGAAGTTCTAGAATAAAATGTCTTTCACTCATAGATACAACAACGAATTAAAATCCTCACACAGTAAAACATCCATGGTGTGATGGAAGTGTCCATGTCTTGAAATACGAAGTAAAGTGAAAACTGAAATAAGTGTCTCTGATTCCAAGATATTTTTCACAAACAGCTAGCAAAGTGAACTTAAAAGACACTATCCCTCAAACTTCATCTGATGTGAACTAGTCTCCTTGCCTTATCAAAGATGCAGATAGTTACCCGGTACTAGAACTGGTAATGACAATACCCTCACACAGTCACAGTGCCTCTTCCAAATTCTGCTCCTTTATTTCAATCTCACATATGCGTATATGCAGGAATTGTAACACACACATGCACGTGCGTGCATGCACATGCATGCATGCATAAAAGAGAGAGACAGAGACAGAAACTGAGAAAGACACAGAGAGAGGCTGCTGGACGCAAGTTCTCTTCACTACGAATACATGTACAAGTCCCGTATGGTCAATGCAGACAGAGAGGTAGGCCTAACACTGGCTTGAAAAGGATGCCAACACCCTATGCCCAAAGTTGTTTTTTTTTAAAACAAGAATCTTCAGATCAAGTCGGCCAATAACTGAATAAGCTGCGAATTTTAAAGTAAAGTCAACTAAATCGACCACATAGGTGGTGGAAATTATTCAAACATTTGTATTTTCCCTGTACATTTGTAAATATTCAGGCATTTGTGACTTGCCTTATGAATTGGATTTGTTTCTGTATGCATTCTGCAAGAAATCTGTGGGATAATCTCCTCAAATAAAGAATAGATCTGGCTACAGGTTTTATTGTATTCCCATTCTGACACACGACTGTATCACTGACTGCCATTTTGTAAAATGCGCACAGGAGAAACAACAGGTCTAGGCCTTGCTATTCACAGCTCAGCTGTGCTAAAATTGAAAAATCTCGTAGAGAAGGACTGTAGCGCACTAAACAGAAAACTGGTATTATTTTAACTCATGATTGCAGTTTCATAGTTAAACATCATTTTCCAAACAAATTATGGACATACCATAGGGGTAGGTAGTTTTCAGCATGTAAAAAATAACTGATGAAAGCAAAGCGAATATGCACTTCCAATGGAGGCAAATTACCTCCCTTGGCAAAATAGGTGGCGCGACATGAATAGCAGACGACAGGCTCTATCAGTCATAATACGATCTTTGGACATCCTTCTTGCTTTCATTTCTCATAAGTTTTATTTTGTGTATTTGTTTAATCTACATTTCAACAGAAATTCTCACTCATGGTTCCCATTTTTAGGGCTTTTTAGGGCCTCCAGGGCCATAGGTCTCATTTTTAGGGCTTTTTAGGGGCCTTATTTTGGATCTTCAAAAATCAGGGCCTTTTAGGGCTTTTTAAGATTTGTACGAACCCTGTATAAAACTAAAGCCATTATTCTACCTTGTAATGAAATATCAAGCATAATTTTCTTTCATTTTGCTTTTAAACGTGTTTCTAAAATACCCAAGCCCTCATTCTCACCACCTATTACGATACTTAAAACTGTTAATTTCTCATTTTTTCCCCCTCCTGCAGTGTATCATTTCAATTTGTAATAACTTTTCATAGAATTGTACGATTTTCAATCTGGATTTTTGGTATTCAATAGCCTTTTAACTGCAGATTACTAATATGTCAATAACTGAAAAATTGACCTGTGGTGCAATGTGTCTCATTATGTGATGGAGTGTCACAATGTTTAAAAAAAACCCGGCTAGATGGAACAAACACTCACTTGAGCAGCTCCCGTTCTCGTTTCTCTAGTTGCAGCATGCAGGCCGTCAGTTCCATGTACAGGTTGTTGGCTCTCTCCAGCTTCCGCTCATAGTGCTCCCGCACATCCTGGGCATGCCTGTCAACAGTCACAGACCTCACATTGTTCGGTGCGAATTTACATGAATGGTTTGATGTTATTTCATTCGTAGTATTCCCGCACATACTGGGCATGCCTGTCAACAGTTGCAGACCTCACACTGTTCGGTGCGAATTTACACGAATGGTTTGATGTTACTTTATATGACATGGTTAGAGGCGATTTTATAAAAATGGCTTGATGTGATTTTATATCCAGGTTTGACGTGGATGGTTTCATATACTTTTGTGATTTGATGATTTTTCTGTTTTTAATAATAATAATGTATGGAATTTATATAGCGCTGAATCTTGTAAAGTAAACAAATCAAAGTGCTTAATTTAATTTTCAGACTGTTTGTTTTGAAAACAACAAAGTCTGCTGCCTGCATCCTGAAAGTTTACAACAAAAACATCCCAAATGATACTTTTTTTTATTTTAACAAGGTCAGCATATTTTTGGGAACAATAACAAGTTTCTTGTCTCTCTTGAAAGCTGCTCAGATTAAGTAGATATAATATGTTACATACGTTTTACATGATTTGATGGGATTTTACAAACATGGTTTGAAATGAATTCACAGATGTAACATGATGTGACTTCACACACATGGTATAATCTCTCCCCAAAAGTCCTTCGGATGAGACTATAAACTGAGGCCCTGTGTGCGAACGCAAGCAGAAAATCTTGCGCACACGTTAAATCCTGTTCTGCTTTTTGTTAGAGTAGGCCATTGTGCGCTGGTGGGAACAGATGACAGAATTTACAAAACTGCATACACATAGGGACTGGATGTAAAAAAGCACATAAGTGCTTATTCCATTATCCTCGATATAAAATATATTAAAAATGTTTTTCAAGTGTTCTTGTGAACATGATTTTACGTAATTCTATACAGTTATCACCTGAGAAATCAACAACAACGGCCATTTCTCAAAACTCAACAACGGCCAGTTCTCACCTGACAAATCAACAACAACAATGGCCATTTCTCACCTGACATATCAACAACAACAACTGCCATTTCTAACCTGACAAATCAACAACAATGGCCAAATCTAACCTGACAAATCAACAGTGGCCATTTCTCACCTGACAAAACAACAACAATGGCCATTTCTCACCTGACAAATCAACAACAATGGCCATTTCTCACCTGACAAATCAACAACAGTGGCCATTTCTCACCTGATGAATCACCAACAATGACCAGTTCTCACCTGAGTTCTTCCTTTCGGCGACGGATGAGCTCCTCTTCCAACTGCGGCAGGTGGGATCCTTCCGCTTTCATTTTCTGGAAGTTTTCCTTGATTTCCTCTCGCCACTGCTCCTGTTCAACCAAGTCAGGCCCTCTGACAACTGAGGCTTTGGGCACCTCTTGGTACATTTTATCTACTGTCTTCACAGGTGTGTGTACTTGTATGTGTATGTGTGGGTGGGAACGTGTGTGCTGGCACAAGTACGTGTGTATGTGTGCGTGTGCGTGTGTGTGTTTTCTCAGTTAATATATTTCAAGCATCTTTTTGCAATAACGTGTTCTACTTGAACTGTTATGAATACTTCCTCCTTGAACAAGTTTATAAATTAAAAAAAAATAGGACTCACACATAATTATCATCAATTGCCAAACAAACATTCTGGAGGAGGCCTCAAAATTTCACATCATGTCAGTTGAAACTGTAATTTTTGGAGGCAACCTAATATATCACTGTCTTTATTAAACTTTAAATACTGTTTCACAGCCACCAAGTTAAAAATATTAGTAAACTTGAAGAATTATTCGTAGCCATCAAGTTAAAACAAAAATTCATTTAATCCATTGACTTCTTAACTGATTTTTGTAGGAAACATGAATCAAATGATTTGTAGAAACACAGCCCTCTATCCATACAAGCATAGATGTAACATGCTACACACACACCACTGTCTTTCTTTCAGTTTTGCTACAATGATCAGCCACTTTACCTGACACTGGACAAAGTTTTCTCGGTTGTACTTGAGGAGTTCTTCTGAGGCGATTTCCAGGTGCATCAAGATCTGACGGAACGAGGGCCTGTTTCTGGGTTTGGCACTCCTGTTGATGAATCAAAAATATTCCAACTGTAATGTATCTTGAAGTGCCAGAGCCATGCAAACACACACACAATATATATATATATATACAGATGCACAAACTCTCTCTCTTTCTCACTCTCTCTCACTCACACACAAGGCACATACTAAACTATTTTCTCTCTCTCAGAGACACTTACACCTGGCATCATGCTATGCCACCTGTCAGACTGGACTCAAAGACTGTGAGTAGAGAAAACTGACGATGACTCTTTTGGGTGCCAACAGTCACACACTGCTGACTCATACCTCCCTCCACATCAGTCCTCCTTCCTCCCTCCCTCCAGTCATCGATCTGACTCATATCTAAATTTAGTGCCTGTTCTAAACAGTCTGGTACAATGGTGAAATCTATCCTTGGAATGGTTACGGATATCTGTCAGCGACTGTAGTTTGGAGTTTGGTCTTGAACGTTATATTACTATGACACATTTTCCTGATGGTGACAGTTGAAAAAATATGCACATTTTCATGGTAAGTGTCTTTTTATTTTTAAAAGTCCATGTAAGTGCAGCTTGTGTTCTTTTTACAGTAAAATGAAGTGAAAGACTTATGAAAAGTCTATTATGATCATTTCCACAGGCTATATATCTCAGCCTGTTCACTCCAACTGAACACATTTTAAAGAGTCATCAGATGACCAAGCAAATAAGCAAAAACTTTTCCTGATAAAATGGCATTTCTGGTTTCAGTCATGAACTCAGGGTGGCTTGTAGAATCCATGAGGGAATCATCAGCTAGTGAAAATGTCAATCACAGATGTGTATGCATGGAAGACACACACGCAGGCGCATGTACGCGCACGCGTGCACACACACACACACACATCCCTGGACTGACCAGCACTGTCTCATGAGGAGTTTGAAGCCCTCAGGGCAGGTGTCGGGGACAGGCAGGTGCAGGCTGTTGCTGCCCACTCCCCAGATGATGGCTGAGGAATCCACGTCCTTGTAAGGGATCTCCTTCGTGATGATCTCCCACAGCACCACTCCATACGACCTGCAGGAGGACAGTGTCTTCAATCACCACAATGTGTACATGCACTTCTTCAGTAAAAACAAACAAAAAACCCCACCCTGCTATTTCAGTCTCATTTGATGGCTGTTTTACCTTGGCTTTAAAATAATGAAATGATGTCACATCCACAGAAATAACTTAAGGAAGAAAGTTGGTCAGATCTGCTGCAAAACAACCAAACCAAACCCCAAAAGTCCCCTTGAAATATCTGGGGGACGTACAGACTGTCAAATATGTTTCCATGAAATGTTTAAAAAAAATGTTTGGCATCTGTGTCACAGAAACTATTTTTTAATTTCAGGTTGTTTTGTGACCATGGTGTGAATGCTTTTATGACAGATGTCCAGAACGATGTTTATATGATGGACAATTACTCTCTTGAACTGCCACAACCTTGTTTTGGGACGTAACATTTCTTTCTTTGGTTGTGGTGGCCATCTTTGGTTTTCCTCAGTAGTGGTCAATCATCTTCACAACTCTCTCTCTCTCTTTGCCACTTAAACACATTTGGTTACTTCTTAGCTGTGGGGTGTGTGTGTGTGTGTGTGTGTGTGTGTGTGTGTGTGTGTTGTGTGTGTGTGTGTGTGTGTTGTGTGTGTGTGTGTACACAATGTCCTCATGTATGTTTTCTGTAGCTATGCCTTTCTCGTGCAGGAAACATTGCATGGTGCAGACATTTCTCCATTTCCTTCAGATGCGAAAAGGTATGACACTATTGAGTGCAAAGACATCATAACTATGATGACACCATCTTTCAAAATGTGTTTGTCATGATTTATAAAGATGAAAAAAAGAAAAAACCCACTCTGATAGGGAAACAAATACAGTTGCAGACAGCAAAAAGAAAGAAAAAAGGGTGGCGCTGCTCTTGTGGCGACGCGCTCTCCCCGGGGAGAGCAGCCCGAATTTCACGGAGAGAAATCTGCCATGACTTAAAGTGGTAGAAATGAAAAGTGAAATGAAATGTGTCCGAAATTTGTCTGTGTACCCCTTCACAGACAAGCTGAAAAAAGACCTAAACTGAACACCCCTTATATTATCTTCCTTAGACGGGAAAATTCAAAGTATGTTTTTGCTTTTCTTGAGGTAGGTGGTGTGTGCATGTGCATTTGTGTGTGCGCGCATGCAAGTTTCATATGGTCCTGTCATATAAGATACAGTACAATGTCCTTACCAGATATCCACTTTTTCGTTGCAGGGTTCATTGCGAATGACTTCTGGAGCCATCCAGGACACAGTGCCAGCAAAGGACATCTTGGTGCTCTTCTCATTCCACTCTCTGCTGGTGCCGAAGTCTGAGATCTTCACCACATCGTTCTTGGCCACCAGTACACTGCAGCAAGGTCAGAGCAAAATCCTATTGTGCTTTGCCCGTAACTTGTTACAGCAATAACAGTAAGATATACATTTTGTACCTGCATCAGTCATTATTGAGCTATTTCAGGAACAGGCAAGTTTCTTTTACTCTTTTTGTTATAAGGAGTAAACCATTCCTTAGTTCACCAAAACATATATACCAGCCTAACATCATTATCATGTCACAAAAACATATAATCCTCTTGTACCTACATATGTTAGTAAAAACACAACAGCAGAATACAAACAGAATACTTCTAGATCATGTCACAAAAATCTTTAATTCTCTCGGAACTAAATAACAAGTTAGTAGAATATAACTAACAGAACACAGACAAACAAACAAAATACTTCCAAATCATATAAAAAACCAACAACAATTCTCTCATACCTAAAAAAATAATAGTAGAACATACCTAACAGAACATAGATTACACAAACACCTTCATGGTCCCTTACTTTGGAGACTTGAGGTCGCGGTGGATGATCTTGTGGGAGTGCAGGTAGTTCACGCCACTGGCGATCTGCTTGGACCAGTCCAGGACGAGGGCAGGGGGGATCTCTTTGCCGTCCCTCAGCACCTCGTACAGCTGGCCATAGGGGCAGTACTCCATGATGATGCAGTAGCAGGGCGCCTGAGTGCACACCCCTCTGCAACAACACCAACAAGGACTCATGTTTACATACTACACAGCCTGCATAACTGGCAGTCCCTTTACAGGTATTCATACATCACGTAAAACCATATGCAGAGAAACATATCATATTGATTATTACCTCTGGTTTTGAAATGAACAGGACAAGACTACTGCACATTGACTGCCTTAAACGGACACCATAACAAAGCTGCGAACCTGCACCTTCACTTATGGTCAGTTTACAAAACTTTGATACCGTAATCACTAAGCCACCCCCCTTGCAACAAATTCCAACAACAGACTATACTCAGTACTGTACTGCACTTCACTACAGCACAAACTTAATTAATTCCCTGTAAGTCGGAACACACCAACTGAAATATGAAGGTACGAACTTGAAAGAGATGATGTTTGGATGGTTGAGCTTGCGCAGGTTACGAATATCTGTCTCCTTGATGTCCCGCACTTTTTTCACGGCTACTTCCTCCCCAAACAGGCGGCCCAAAAACACCGCCCCTTGAGCACCGCTCCCCAGCCACTGTAAGTCTGTGATGCTCTCAAAGGGAACTTCCCAGTCGTCTGAAACAGAACATCCAGCGCAGCGGTCATGATTATGGCTGAGGTTTTCAGAAACATTTTTCAATAACCATAGCCAGTCTCCAAGACTGAAAAAAAACTTTGGTCACCTCTACATGTACAAGGTTACTGCAAAGTTATGATATATGTTTTCAAGTATTATCTAAATTTTCAACGTTTCTTTGTAGATTTCAGCACAACTGAATTCATATCATGCAACTACACTAGAATCTATGTGTATATATATATATATTAATAAATATAATATATATATATATATATATATATATATATATATAATATATATATATATAGACAAAAAATACACCAACCGCATATTGTAAATCCTGATGTTTCCAAAACATGCCTCATATTCTTTTTCTGAATATAAAAATGGATCACAAGAATGTTTAGAAGAACTCAATTGTAACAAACTATTCCCCAAATAAAATTACAGAACATATCTAAGAAAACTGCAGATAATGCAAAAACACTCAAGACACTTTTTTTCTATTTTATTTAATATATTTTTGTTTTGTTTTTTAAATCTAAATTTTTCATTCAGAAAATTTGGATTATTGTTCTTTTTCATCATAGTGTTAACATCCTAGCTTTTTTTCTTTTCTTTTTCTCTTTGCATAGCTATTCAAACCAAGTATGAACCAACAACAATAACAATACTGTTGTGAGCTGATAAAATTAGTTTTTCACATAACAGCAGTTACACTTTTTGCATAAAAGCAGTTATATCACACAAGCGCACACACACACACCATGACACACACACACACACATATGCATGCACCACACACACACACGCATGCATGCATGTATGCACGCACACCACAAACACACACACACACACCATAAACACACACATCAAGCTAATTCTGATGTTCACAACGCCAATATGAATTTAAAAAATGAAATTTGAGGCACAAACACACTAAATGGCAATAGTATTTAAAAAATAAAAACACTTCATGCACACACCAAGCAAAAGAAATCCTACTTTCTACTGACATGACATACAAAAGACATAACATCACAAAAGACATAAGAACTTTAATAACAAAACCCCCCACAAATTATTCAAATCATTATCTCAGCGTAATAGCTGAGAAATAAAATGACAAATGTTAATGATTCACATCTGTGAAAGTGAAAAACCAAGCAGTTATCAAATCTAGTAAACAAACAAACACCAAAAATCGACAAACAACTCCACATACAAAAACACAACCATAAAGCCAAGAACACAAAACTCTGAAGTTTAGTATAATTATACCAAGTGAAAGGTCAGTCTCTGTAGACTACCTCTATCAAAACTCAAAAGCAAAAATGTTATAACACCTATGAATAACAATATAAAAAGCAACTAAACACACCACAATGACTGAAGATCTTGGTTACAGTAATTAATATTCATATTCATGAATAGTGATACTGTCAGAGATGTAACAAGAAATGAAGGGGGTTTTTTGTTTTCTTTTTTTGATTTTCCTTTTGTTACAGTTGTATAAAATTTGTTTCTCTTCTTCACAGTTCTATATATTTTTTATCTCCGAAGCATTTTCACTCTCGTTTGTTTGGTTTTTTCCTTTTAAAAATTATAGTGCGGTGGTACCTCTCTGATATTCTTTTTACCTTTTCCACTGTGTGTGTTTGATAGTGGACTACATTCTTACTTCTCTTCACCTTTTCTTCTAATTTCCTGCCCTATTTCCAAAGCTGGTATTTTTTCCCTTCTAAACTTCTTTTTATCTCTGTTTCTGTCTCTCTGTCTCTCTCCCTGGGACTGGATGTCTCTCTCTCTCACTCCCCCCCCCCCCCCCACACTCCCTCCCCCCCCTCTGGGACTGGATGTAAAAAAGCACATGGGTGCTTATTCATTATCCTTGAAATAAAGGCATTTCATTTGATTTAATATATTCTACTTTGTTATCTGTATTTTTTTGCGTACAAGGTGAACCATTTTACAAACACTTTGAGTTTCTCTACTATTAAAATTTTTGTATATAGATAAAACACACTGCCCTCCTGAACAACGTTAACAAGCATTGAATCACAACACTAAATTTGTTCAGGTCAGTTACAAACGACGCAACGATGAAAGGCAAATAAGTCCACAACACAGCAATTTTGCTAGACCACTGCAAGCAACACAGTCTCAAACCATGGCAGACTACACAGTCATACACAGTCATTACACACACACACACAAGTGACACGCATCATGCAGTACAACACAGCACTCCACCTACATGATTCTCTGCCACGGGAACCTGTCAGAGGTACACAAATCACACAGTACTTAGAACAACATATACTGTAGGTATGGATACAAAACATGGTGGGTAAAATCACTTTTTCAATTATTTTTGTAGCACTTGTTCATTCTTCTATGGGACTGGCAAGCCTTCCTTTCTTCTCATCTTTATTGCTGTCTTCTTGGTGGTGGGTGTAGCTTGGTTGTTTTTGGGGTTGTTTTTTTACACTCAAGACATCCATTTTATCTGTGTGTGTGTGTGTTATGTATACATATACATGTTTGGTTCTACGCATCTATGGTTCTCTATGTATCTCTCTGTCTGTGTGTGTGAGATGGTTCTCTATGTATCTCTGTATGCATGTGCAGAAGTTCACCTGTATTATGTATTTGGGCATGAATGCATGCATGGCCTGCAAACCAGTCATGAAGAATGAGTTTGAGTTACACACACGCGCACACACTGATCAGTGCTTCAGAAATGTGGCTTGGCTATCAAGATCACCACTAGCACAGACACAGGAGGTCAAATGGTGTATAATCAACACATGATGATATGAGGGCAACAACCATCAAAGGACCTTTGCCACACATTACATAGTATTAACCTTCAACAAGACATCATTTTGATATTTGTCCATTGAAACAAACCAGCCTATATGCATACATAAGTTGACAATCTGGGCTTTGAGATACTCAAACTTTAAATAAGAGGTATGTGGTTTAAATCCTACCCCAGCTAATTTTTTCTTCTCTATTCCAATAGATTTTCACTACTGATACTTGGGAACTCATCTTTCAGACGACTGGATAAATGAAGTTCCCATGTGCCATTAGCATTTAGAACTCATACCATAAAAAGAAAACAAACAACAAAAATGAAACAAGGCAACAAGGTAAGTGAGCCTGGAAAAATTCGGGGGGAGGAGGGGATCCATCCTTACATGTATTAAAGATATAAACATGAAAGAGAAATGGGAAAAACCGGGTAGTGTTATCACATTTCAACAGCCAGTGTGTGGGGAGCACAGCCTAAATTTCATTCACAGAAACAGGCTTGATTTTATTTCTGCCTGAACTCACTACTAAGTCTTGCTACTTGGGGACCAAACTCACACTTCCAGGTAAAGTGCCTTGGGCAACTAACTGGAAGCTGGCAGAGCTGAAAGTTCTCCTAATCACGCACAACGTATGCACTGGCTATGTTTGTATCATGATTACCAGCCACCTCAACTGGCCTTTTCTTATATGGGTTTGTAACGTGTTCACAAGATGTTGTGCATGTGTGTTTACACATGGTGTTTCTGTTCATAGTCTCATCCAAACAATCTGAAAGGGAATAAAGTTGGTACAAAATGTTAACTCTAATGGGAGGGGGAGGGGGGGGGGGGTAGCTCAACTAGACAACACAGCAATGACTTGGAATCACACTATCAGACTATGATCAGATCATGAGTTTAATGCTCTACCCATTCTGATGTTTGATTTTCATGGTACTTGGCTGGGAGATAATAATGGCTGTACAATGTGATATGATACAAGTTACTTGTGAAATCACTGGTAATGATAACATTACACACAGACACAGAGACAAAATCGCCATGGAGAGGCAAGAAGGGATAACATATATTGTACTCTATGTCACTTTAAAAGACTAACTCCAAGAAGGAATGACACACACACACAGGAAAGGAAGGAATGAGAAACTCTGAATCATGGGAGCAGTTGCTTTGGTATATAGATCTGTACTGTATGCATCTCTACAGCAGTTACTATGAACCGAAAAGCAGAAAAAGACATTGTATGCAGATGCATTAAAAAAAATAATTTAAAGATGATCATTCAGTTAGCTGAATTACATTTTATGCTTTCATCATATTGTTTGCATCTGTACAGCATTTGCATTTTAAAAATAAGGAGAAAAAAGAGAAAAATTCCCATAGGTCACTGAATTATATGTGGTAAACATACATCCAAGAAGAAGAAGAAGAAAATGAAAAAGAGCACTTCAGATATCCTGGAAAACATTTCAGCATTTGTTCTCTGTTTGTCTGTTTGGCTTTTTTATTTATTAATTTTTTTTTTTTAAAGGAAAGTGGTTGGAGGGTTCCTCAAGTAACTCTGCTACTCATTTTCTAGGCAAAGAGATATTTTTTTAAAAACTTGTCCTCTTGATTGCAAATAAAACGTGTTGAAAAAGACTTCCCCATGAAAAAAGAATTCTTGACTTTAAAAGTTGAGAAGACTGACGTCCGCTCACCTTGCTGCTTGAGTTCAGCAGCAGCTGCCTTGCCTATAATGGTCCACACAGGCCGCAGGCACCCCAGCAGCCCCTCAAAGAACCCTCTCTGGGTGCTGTCTCTGTACCCCATGTCCACCCGCTGCTTGTGCGTTGGGGTGACAGGAGCTGAGCGGGCGATGGTGGGAGAGGGGCTGGACACATCGGACTTCTCTGTCAGACTGATCTGGTCCACGTCATGCTCCAACCGCAACAAGCTGCAATCATAACAATCACAATATTGAGTTGACAGGTTCATTCATTTTAAACTGTATCAATCCAGGAATGCAAACCAACAGGAAGACAGATGAACTAATGCATTAGCACACATACAACTGGAAAAAAAAGTTATGAATTTACAGCCTGAGGCTACAGATCAAGAATAAATTGGGTTAAAAAAAAAATCAAACTAACAACAAAATTACAGAAATGAATGTGTGATATAGTCAACACAAAAATCTTCACAGCCATAGCTGTGACTGCAACACAATCATCTGTGGCATTGTATCTTTAAATCTGTCAGACATTGTGAAACAATCGATTGATGAAGAAAACTGTCAAACTTTACCAAGGCCATAGTCGATGAAAGAATGACCTCACTTTACAGCACATTTGGGAGCCAATGCCACACATTCTCTTTCTGATCAGTGTGCCTTCCACAGAACAAAGGCAGGACCATGTTCCATGACGTCTGTGTTCATCAATCACAGCCATGGTTTCTCCTCAATGTGGATGTTGCACCAGCTTTTCCTTCTCACAAACACCCACACAAGAAGTTCAAGTGTCTCCATATGATAGCACATGCTCTCATAGCTTGAAGAAAGTAATCCAATACTGAGAGAACTTTCCAAGCTGGCACAATGTCTACCATACTGCCTGTCATCAAAGGATATAAAAGACAGAATGATGACGGTGGGCAGTGCTCTTTCCCTTTTATAGTGATTCTCCGACACACTGACACCACAGCATCAGCTGATCCATGCTACGAATAGACTGACGGCCTGACTTTTGTCAACGAGGCAGGAAGAATGCCTCGGTCTGTGGGTCAGTGCATGTGCTTGGGGCAGTCCTCCAATTAAGCACAGCAGTCTCACGGCATCAGGAAAAAGTCACAGCTATGATGACGATACTGTAGTAACACCTCATCTGGACACCTCAAGACCAGAGCAAAAATAACTCCTGTTGCATGTGGCAGTCCGTGTTCTTGGTTCTACAGCTATCCAGCCTTTCTGTGGGCTGAGGAAGCAAGCATAGGAGAGGTGTTGACCTTTTGCAAACCTTCTGCTTCACCATGTCCATATTAGGTATTAAGCTGACACACCAAAATTACTGCTGTGATTTATGTCCCCTCATCTGATACTGTCTTTGTGTGTGTGTGTGTGTGAGTGTGTGTGTTTGTGTGTGTGTGCGCGCGTGTAAATTCTATTATCCTCGAAATTAAAGAATAAATGAAAGAATAAATACAAAATTCCCTTTGGTGTAAGTGAATATTGCTTGAGGTAATGCAAGATCAATATATGATGTGCATGCATACTTGTGTGCCCCCCTATCCCTCCCCCTCCTTCTCATTTATGGTTGCACCTCACAACTAGATTTCTAAAAAAACTTTTGATTGAAACATTATATTATATAAACAAAACAGCAATTTTTTTCCAAGCATCAAAAAAGTCAGTTTTCTTTTCATTTTCATAATTTTCTTTTTCTTTTCTTTTTCTCAGTTCTTCTTTTTTGTTGTTGCAACATTCTTCCCTTTCCCAACCTTTTAACTTAATCAGATTCTGAAACTTTCTGAGTTTAGATGCCGCAGACTTCTTAAACCTTCTTGCAAACTTTTTCTATGCTCTCTCCCTCCCTCCCACTGTCTCTCTCTCTCCCTCCCTCTCTCTCTCCCCCCCCCTCTCTCTCTGTGATGACTTTGTTCCTGCTCCTGTGTTGCTCTCTTCCATCCCTGGTTTTGGTGTTGTTCCTTTAGCTATGAATGGGAACATCCAGCAATTTTTTTCAAACTGTTTTTATTCCAATTTCTTATGCTGCACAGTTATAAAAAATTTAAAACAAACAAACAAATGGTTTGTTCAGATAGCGAGGTGGAGGGAGCGAAGAGGGAGAGAGACAGACACAGACAGCCTGTCAGGCAGGCAGACTAGGCAAATATTTGTATCATGCCCTGTGTGCCTGTGTATGTGCATGCATGCTGGGTGTGTGTATAAACACATGCACATTTTTTCACTGCCCAGTACCTTATCTAAATTTACTCTTTTCCTTTCACCTTTTCAAATCATTCATTCATTCATTCATTTAAGGGGGAAAAGGAAAGCCAAAAATATGAACGCCCAACAAAGGATGTCTGGAAGGAAGGGGGTCGTTCGATCTGTGCTGTTAAGAAAAGACTCCACATTTAGATTGTCTGAAGTTGAAGGGCAAAGCGACACAGCCTACATCTAGCATCCGGTTTCCCATGCTTCTGTCGCTATTAACTGTGTGAGGCTTCGGATTCCCAGTCTGTTGGCGCCATGGGAGACAGCTTGGCTGCTAGTTTCTGGTGTGTGTGTGTGCGTGCGTGTGTATGCGTGCGTGCGTGCGCGTGCAATTTCGTCTCTCTCTTTTAAAATGTTTCTTGCCTCTGTCCTTGCTTGCTCTCTCTCTCTTCCCTTTTTAGTTTCTTTTTTTTTTTTTTTTTTTTTGGGTGGGGGGGGGGGGGGGGGGGGGGGGGGTGTGGTCCTTGCTTTGAGGTCTTGCTTTGCCTTCCACCTATTTCGCTATTTTTGGTTACTTTAGACTTAAACTTCAATCTTTGTCAGTTTCGTTCATGAAAGGCGTAAATAGATCCACAACCACATAGATTGTAGAAGGCCTACATAATCATCCATTTACCTCTCAACAATGCCTCTGGTTTCAAATATGCACTCGGCAATAAGGCCTAGTAGGCCCTAGGTTAGGCCTACATACATGCCGAAAAAGACTCTCTCTCTCTCTCTCTGGCTCTCTTCCAAATCGACGTTTGACGTCAAAATGCAATTCCCTTTGACATTATATGTCATCTCCTCAAGCCAAGAAAGATCGGCATCATGGCAGACGTAACGTATAGTAGGCAGGGAGGAAGGAAAGAAAGTCCCAGTTTCGGGGTTTGCGGTGGGGATAGTATAGTAGGGAAATGGCTGGAAGGGCAACAGGATATAAGACAGCTGAAGACGTGAGACTTGTGGGTGCATTATTAATGACGACGGCCCGGGGCCTCTGAACACAGCAGCTGTTTAATTACATCGGCAAGTCTGCCGGTCACGTTCCACTTCCCACTTTTGGCCGTGGTTGCTTGTAGTGGGAGATCGGGGGCGGCGGCGGTAACATGATGGATAATAATTGCATTGTTGCTGGCTGACAGTAGTACAATAATATGCACTGGGATAGTATTACAGGGCAGTAGGCTATGCATAATGGTCTGAAACTCTGTGTGTGTGTGGGTGGAGAGAGAGAGAGAAAAAGAGAGAGAATGGTGGCGATCACTTGTCTTTATTCCCAAACTTAACAAAACCCCAGCATGTATTCCACCCCCACCCCACCCCCACCCGCTCCTACAGCAGGGAGGAGGGCCGTTACTACAGTTTCAAGAAATTGATAGGTCATCAGTTACACACATCTGCAAAACAAAGGAGAAACCAGAAAGGACAACAACAACCACCCCCAAAGTAAAGGGAGTGGGGAAAAAACACAAATAGGAAAAAAAAGTGGGGGGTTGGGGGAGGAGTGTATCAGAGGAAGGAAAGAGGGTGATATAACAGTATTGATCACTGACATCACCTCACCCACAGCGCTCTCTCTCTCTCTCTCTCTCTCTCTCTCTGTGTACAAAGCAGCAAAAACCATCTGCCTCCCGAATCTATCCAGAAGACGTGCACAGCTTTATCTTCAAGGAAAAAACCCCAAAGGCACAAACAACATTATCTGACCGAAAAGACAAAATAGCAGATCTACGGAAAGATGGAACGTGAGAGCACGCACGCACGCACGCCCCCCCCCCCCCCCCCCCTCCCCACCCGCCCACACATACACAGAGGGATGATAAAATTCTGAATTGTTTATGAGCAGGAAAGATTTTTAAAAAAAGAAGTAAACTGTAAAGGGAAACATTAGCTTGTAAAATCTAAAGCCTTCTCTCCAGTTAAAGTCGAATAGAGCCAGGCCGACCAGGCTAAGCCAGCCAGTTGAATAGTGCCAGGCCAACTAGGCTAAGCCAGCCAGTTGAATAGAGCCAGGATGACCAGGCTGCCAGCCAGTAGAATAGAGCCAGGCTGACCAGGCTAAGCCAGCCAGTTGAATAGAGCCAGGCCAACCAGGCTAAGCCAGCCAGTAGAATAGTGCCAGGCCAACCAGGCTAAGCCAGCCAGTAGAATAGTGCCAGGTCAACCAGGCTAAGCCAGCCAGTAGAATAGTGCCAGGCTGACCAGGCTAAGCCAGCCAGCAGAATAGAGCCAGGTTGACAAGGCTAAGCCAGCCAGTTGAATAGAGCCAGGCCAACCAGGTTAAGCCAGCCAGTTGAATAGAGCCAGGCCAACCAGGCTAAGCCAGCCAGTTGAATAGAGCCAGGCCAACCAGGCTAAGCCAGCCAGTTGAATAGAGCCAGGTCGACCAGGCTAAGCCAGCCAGATAGCTAGTCTCTTGCGACCAGCAGCATTCGCTAGGACTATCTGTCATCCTCTAACCAACATGAGAGAAGCTTTCTTTGAATAGCCGTCTTATAGCTCTGTACCGTCAGACCTTTTTCTTTCACAATGCAATTTATAAACAGACTATGTGAAGAAGTTGTCTACCTACCTCTTCTGAGTGGCTTCTCCTTTAGTCTCTAAGAATAGCTACCTTGTATCCCTCTCCCCTCCCCCACGATTACTGGACAACAAAACCTGGACTGTAGGCCTACAGATCGGGTATTTTCAAAAAGATCCCTATGGTAGTCCATAAACAAAAAAACCACAACAGAGAACTAGTGGAAAAACTGTCAGTATTGAAGTTGATGCCAAAACAGGTGAACCTCTTTCTAGATCATTTCACAATGTCCCCTATAACACACAGCATTTCCAGTTCCAAAAAAACCTTCTCAGGAATATCACAACTTCTAAAGTATAGGGAAATGGTATTCCTAACTGATGCAAGACATTCTGGGTATTTGGCGTCAGAAGTTAAGAATTACCTGCTGCTTTTTTTTTTTTTAAGTAGCAGTCTGAATAATTTAAATTAGCTACGAGGCAGAAGCCATCTTATCGACCAACAAAGGCAAAGTATTTATCACGATCATTCAAACATTCTTTGCAATTCTTCTTCTTCATACTTTTCTTCTTCTTTCTCTCCTTCTTCTTCTTCTTCGTCGTCCTCGTCTTCTTCTCCTCCTCCTCTTTCTTCTACTTCTTCTCTCTGTCTCTTTCTCTCGTCTTCATTAAGAATAATTGTATCTGAATGTATTTCCAGCTGTCTGTCTGTCTGCCTGCCTTTGCGTCCCTCTTCATGGTATTGACTTTCTCACTGTATAAAACTGACTTAGATCATCATTAGCATGCGCATTTACTAGTGTTTTAATCTTGCAAGTTTTGCAGAACGTTGGGGTTTTATTAGGGGGGGGGGGGATAACTTGTTTGTTGTTGTTATTGTCTTTCTTGTTTTGTTTGTTTTGTTTTTGTGGAGGCACGTTTTCCATTTGATCACTTTGCAAATCTCTGTATATGACCCATTCTATCAACAAAACAGGGTTTCTGTGTCGCCACCCGTTACAACATTAACACTCCTCTCTTCTTTTTTGGTCTTTTGTCTTTCGGGAGAAAAAAACCCAACTGCGGCCAGACCCAGTAAAGGGTTGTGCTAATTCCAAAACAGCAGTCTGCCTGTTGCTGCAGCCACCCTCGCTCCCTCCCTGTTCATTACTGTCCCCGTTGATGTGAGTGATGGCGGAGTGCCGTGATGCAGGGCGGTTACACTCCTCTGTTACTCAGGGCCCTGATTTCATTAGCTCACCGCCATTTGCCCGTCACCGCTAACGACCTTCTTCAGGCCCCATCATTTCACCTGCTTCTGGATTTCAGGGCCTGGATTTCTGGAGTAAGATGGACAATAGCTGGAGCGTGTCTTTAACGGTTTGTTGGGTCTCTCTCTCGCTCTCTCTCTCTCTATGTGCGTGCATTATCAAGGGGAGTTAGGCCAGCAACAACTATCCATACAAATCAATCTCCTGGAATATCAAAATGAAAAACGATTGGGAGTGGAACCTAACCCCCATCAAAACAATTATGCAAACAGTTTCTTAATTCACACATCGCAGTCAAACAAGGGAGATCAACAGTTAAACACATTATGGCACTAACACAATAATTAAAACAAGAACAACAACATGCAAACGCAGTTTAAAAAAACACCCTGTCACAACTGCTGCAAGAGATAACAAACACCATTTTCAAACGATCCTTGCTCACAAATCTCTGGTTTCCTATCGGCTGATCTGTCGGGGCCTCAATGTCGCCAGCCATTAACACTGTTTCCCCCCTGCTGTTTCCCGTCCTCTCCACCCAGACTGAGGGCAGCAGGCAGTCACGCAGGGGAGGGTGTCAGATTTCAGGCCCTGTTCTGCCTCTTGCTGCAGCCATCCTGTTCGTTCATCACTGCCCTGTACTGTGCTATACTGATGCTGTGAGCCAAGGCCAGAGGCCATGCTGCCGGGGCTGTTATCTGATCCCTGCCATCATGGTCCCAGATTCCATTAGCTCACGACCATTTTCCACAGCTAATGCCGGGGTAGGTGGCCAGAAGCCACAATCGAAATCAGGCTGTTTTTGCTTCTTTCAGTCTGGATTTTGGAACTGTATCCAGAGTGAGATGAGATGTAACCTGAGGTTTTGAAGAGCAGATACAAATATTTGTCGTAAACAAAACTCTCTCTCCTGAATGCATACATTATACATATGATGGTGAACTGGGAGGGGTCAGAGGTTAAGGACTAGACTATGAGATGTCTGACAGTAGAATACAACACACACACACACACACACACACACACACACACACACACACACACACACACACACAGATATATAGATAGATAGATAGATAGATAGATAGATAGATAGATAGATAGATAGATAGATAGATAGATAGATAGATAGATAGATAGATAGATAGATATTTGCGTCAGCAACTATTGTACAGATTACATTGACTGGGCTGTGATGCATCTGATCCACTGTACTGTGTTCTGTTGCGTTGCGTTGTGTTGTGCTGTGTTGTGTTGTGCTATACTGTTTTGTTTTGTGTTACGTTATGTCGTATTGTATTGGACAGGGCTCTTGCCGTGGGGTGCGTTTCGTTGTGTTGTGTGCATCCCATTGTCTTGCATCTCGTCGTTTGACCCTCTCATCAGACTACAGCAACTGAACAGCTCCAGCCGGCAGTTCAGTCCTGACGGCGGCATAATGATGCAGTTCTAGATTCCAATCTTAGCTCCCGGTGGTGCCAATGTCTCTTTTATACACCGCCGCCTAGCTAGCCCACCACGGGTATCGATGTCACCACCTGCTAACCCCCTTCTCTTCCTTCCTTCCTTCCTGATGGTGCTGACCTGAATGAAACCAGACACGTTAGAAATGGGAGCTGTAAGTCCAGACCAGACAGCTGCCAGCCTCTTGCTGCTGCTGCTGCTGCTGTGGCCATCAGTGTTGATGACTGTCTTGATGATGTCTGTCAGCCTTGGTCCTATGCGGTGTATGGTAGTGATGTTAGTCACCCCACAGTCACAACACCCAACACCGTCACTCCATTCCCTGAACTTTCTGCCATTTGCCGGCCATACTTAATGGCCTAATGGGCTATAAATGTGCCATCCATGTTAAGTCATTTTCATCTGGATCTGGATTTGCAACTAATGTGTGTGTTTATTTGTTTGCTTTTTAAAGGGGGGGGGGGGGGGAGGATGGCTGTAGGAGTGATCCTTTAGCTGATCGGTGGAAACGAGATAATTTTGGGCAGAAATCTGGGGTTGCTTTCGTTAATTAAAGAGACATGCAGCATATACATAAAACACATAAATACACCAATTCGCACGCGTACGAACGTACACACGCACGCGCACACACACATACACAACCCCCTCTCTTTATCACCACCATACCTGTTGGAAAACTCGAAATCGGAGCTGGTGGTGAGGACGTGCATGGTGTTGGGGGAGTTGCGGCTGTACATGGGCTCATCCTTCTTGCCGCCGCCTGGGGGCCACGCGTCAGCGGAGCCGCCGCTGCTGGGGGTGCCGAGGGCGGCGAGAGTTTGGGCGGCGCCCGAGGACATGCTCTCCGGGCAGGAGGAGTGGGGGGGCTGCATGTTACGCTCCAGTGTCATCCTTCCGGCCCACCTCCTGGCTGATGCTGATGCTGCTACACACTCCTCCGGCTAGGCCACCTGAACCATGCCCGCCCACAGAGAAACAGGGAAAAGGTGAGCTGGTTACAAAGGATCACAGAAGAGGAATGACACCCTATCTTCAGAGGGAATTTACGACTTGCATGACAATATTAAACATCTGACGGCCAAAAACATAAGCTATGCATTCACAAGCGCTATATATACAACCTCCTGAAAGTACGTAAGGGTAATTGTGTGTCCAAGAGTTCTGATACTGATACATATAGGTAAATAATAATAATAATAATAACAATAATGATAGTAATAATAATAATAATTGGAATTTATATGAGCGCATATCTTGCAAAAACAAATCAAAGCAAAAATAAATCATAGTCAGAAGCTTTGTGGAAAAGCTGTGTCTTCAAATCAGCTTCAAGATGTGTATGGTTTGAATGTTCCCGAAAGACTGGAGAGCTACCAGAGATACGCAGATGGTGTATGGGCTTAATAGTGGAATGATCTTTGGAAAGTAAGTTTTGGTCAGGATCACATTGTGGTTTTTCAACATTTGGATTAAGCAAACGAGATGCTCTTAAATAATCAAAAAGAAAATAGAGAAAGTGACACAATGAACGGGAAGCTAGGACAGCACTCTTGGATATAACTCGACATGCAACTGGCTGTTTGTGGTGTACAAATGCAGAGACATGCACTCGAGCATTTATCACAGCTGTTTATCATGTTCAAAGCGCCTGCGCGCACCCACCCACCCACCCACAACAACAACAGCAATATACAAACCAACCACCTCCCCTCCTATCCCCCCGAAAAAGGCCAACAACAAAACCTGAAGATATAATAAGCGCCTAGTTTGTTGTACCTCTAATCTGAGTATCATTATTATGTTGTTCAACGGTGACGTTCTTTTCTCTTCGAGAATCAAGATGTTCGAACCAAAAACCAGGAGAAGAAGAATCTGGCAATGAAATGTTCATATATAAACCTCACCACGGGCTCAACACTTCAACCATCGTATTCTTCTTTTTTTTCCTTTTCAAAAGCGCAACTCCACGTTGATGATCGTTACCCGAGTTTTTGGATACAACTTCACAGCATTAAACACTGTTGACTGTTAACAGAGCAATTGAGAGTTTGAAAATGTTGAGTAAATGTTGGTGGGTTTACAAATAACGGTCTAGTTCATACGGAAAACGCGTTGTGTTTTATCTATGTATGTCACGGAAAAACCATTGGTTTGTTCAACTTTAAGCTACTTTGAATAGAAAACTGGCAAATTCCGTAGCGTTTAGCTAACACATTTTGTTGGCTGAACAAGAAATACAGACATTTCTATTATACTATGTATTCATAGTACCAGAGTAAGGTACTCTACTCAGCATTTTCTGTGGGTCGAAGAACAAACAAAACCCCCAACAAAATAGTTGTAGTATGGTTATCACCTTCAGTGATTTTGTATCAACTAACCGAATGTTACACTGTCTTTCAGTAGCAAATCTAAAACCAGCAGTTTCTCCATACCAGAAAAACGGCAACAAAACAATAACGAAAGGAACTGAGTCTTGTTTCGGAAGCAAGTGAATCAATTTCCTTCCTGTATCAAAAAGTAAGACTAGTACCAACGCATGCTGGCAAGATGAACGCATCTCGGTTTGAAATTGTTCCTTGTTTGATCTACAGGGAAAATGCAGAAAGTGGTTTGAGCCAGTTCAGATCTACCTAACATAGGGTCATAGAGAGATAACTTGAAGCAACTCTTTCAAGACGCGCATTTCACTACTTCACATCTGTCGCGAAGGACATGTTTTCTCTCTCTCTCTCTCTCTTCTCTTCTCTCTCTCTCTCTCTCTCTCTCTCTCTCTCTCTCTCTCTCTCTCTCTACCTTCGGATGAGACTATAAACCGAGGTCCCGTGTGCGAACGCATGCAGAACATCTTGTGCACACGTTAAAACTCGTTTCGCTTTTCGAAAGAGTAAGCCATTGTGTGCGGGTGAAATCGGATGACAAAATTACAAAACTGCATACACACCTGGACTGGATGTAAAAAGGCACATGAGTGTTTATTCCATTATCCTCGAAATAAAAGAATAGACTAAAAAATTCTCAGAAAGAGAGAGAGAGAGAGGAGAGGGGGGGGGGGGGAAGAGAGTTGACAACAAACAGAGAAAGGAACGAATGGGTATACAGATGGAAAGTAAGACAAACAAACGGAGAGGCAGAGAGTGGGACACAAGAAGGCACTCACAGGACACACACTATCATATTATAAGCTTCTGGTTTGTTGCTCATGCGCGCGTGTGTGTATGAGATAATAATAATAATAATAGTAATCATAATAAAATTCTGAACGAATGCCATTCTGAATGACAAAAATGTTAAACCAAAGCACTCGCGAGACAGAGAGACAGGCAGTCAGACAGACAGACAGAACGAAGTGCAACACAGTCCGAACAAACACTGACAGGAAGACAGACAGACAGTTAGACAGACAGGCGAACCAATGAAAACTGGCAGACGACAAATTGGAAATTCTCGAGGACAATCTATCCGATCAGTGATATCCACGGGCGCCAATTTTCTTCCCTTCTGCAGACGATCATTTCATCTCCCGTGCATGAGCAACCTGTATTACTGACTGTCTGTCTGTCTGCCTGTCTGTCTGTTTCTCTCTCTCAATCTCTCTCTCGTTCTATCTCTGTCTCTCTCTCCTCTCTCTCAATCTCTTATTCTCTCTCTCTTTCCCCCTCCCTCTCTCCCCAACTCCCTCTCTGTCCCTCCCTCTCTCGCTCTGTGTGTGTGTGTGTGTGTATCTCTCTCTCTCTCTCTCTCTCTCTCTCTCTCTCTGTCTCTCATTGCACTGTGTGAGGGACAGAGGTAAAGAGGAGTGCTGAATAATGGATGCTGTGCACTGACTGCCTGTGGGGGAGAGACTTTGGGCCCTGGTGGAATCTACCTGCTTTGCCTCCTAGCATTATTGTCACCCGTGTGTGTATGCGTGTGTGTGTGTGAGTGTGTGTGTGCGTGTATGTGTGCGCGCGTGTTTGCGGGAGCCCGCACACATAGAGGAACACACACACACACAGGCACACATACACACACAGAGGCGCGTACACACAGAGGCACACACATACACACACTGAGGCGCAGACATATACACGTACGCACGCACACGAGTGCGCACTTTCTTTTTTTTTTAAATGTTAATACTCATTTTTGTACCTTACAACAACGAGGAACGCAAAAACTAATAAAACAAACAGAAACTCAGAGAGAGAGTGAGAGAGAGAGTGAGAGAGAGAGAGAGAAGAGAGAGAGGACAGACAGACAGACAGACAGAGGGCGAAGAAGACACAAAGAGAGAGAGAAAAACAAAAAGACTGATCGTGCTCACACACACACAACATTCACACCCCCACCCACCCCAACACACACACACACACAAACATTCACCCCTCCCCCCACGACACACACACACACACACTAATATCACTAAGAGTGAATAGATGTTAAATTGAACACATACACACACACGCACGCACGCACGCACACACACACACACGCGCGCGCGCGCGAACAATTGGGAGGAGGTGCTCGCTTGCTCGAAAGGAAAAGCAAACACCACTCCCCCATGGCGGCAGCTGCCCAAGACGAGACGACAGGCAACAAAGGCAGTGTATTTCGGAACAGCTGAATAGTTGATGAGCTCTCCCACCCCATCCATCAGTCTGCTGGCATGGCTGCCACTGGCTCCTCTTCTTTTGTTTTTTTTCTTTTCTCTTCGGGGCTTGGAAACTTTGTTTCTTTCCATCCAACCTTTTGATCATTCTTCCTGTAAGCCATGGTCCATTTTCCTTTTTACCAATTCTTTGCCTATCGATTTTTTGTTTTTGTTTTTACTTCTCATCAATGATGTATAGTTGGAGGAAGGGGGTGGAGGGGTGGGGTGGGGTGGGGGTGGGGGGGAGGCACGCATGCGAAAGTAACAGAAAGGTGTGTGTGGTGTGTTTGTTTGTATGTGTGTGTGTGTGTGGTGGGGGGGGGGGGGGGGGGTATAGATATCAATTATTGTCCTTTGTTTGAAAAATGGTTCGTTCCATTGAGATGTGTCTTTGAGTTACGTTTGTTGTGCTGCTTTTGTTTTGTTGTTGTTGTATGTCTGACAGTCTAGGCGAAAAGCGGAAGGTGAGTTGTCCATTATCGTTATCATTATGTTTAGTATGGTGGTACGGTGATTTAAAAGCGAAAGCATTCTGAAATGTCTTCCAATATGAGCACGCCCACGCACGTACACACACATATTATAATATAATATATATATATATAATATATATTATATACATATATATTATAGTTGTGGGGGGGTGTGATATATATATATATATATATATATATATGTGTGTGTGTGTGTGTGTGTGTGTGTGTGTGGTGTGTGTGTGTGTGTGTGTTGTGTGGTGTGTGTGTGTGTGTAAATGAGAGTGTGAGTGTGTGTGTGTGTGTACCCACCAAGGTGTCATAATATGACACCTTGGTATATTATAGGCCCTATATATATCTTTTATCTTCGCACGCCACACCAACCTCCTTCTTTCTCTTTTCCTCAGTGCTCTCCTCACTCGATGGCACGAATAGTCAACAGACGTTAAACTCAAGACTACCACCACCACCACCCCCACCCTACTACTACTACTACTTCTACTACTACTTACTACTACTACTACTATATACTACACATACGCGTGCAGTAGCACGCACACACTGAGAATGAGACAGGGTGCTCTGGTGAAGCCTACGACGATCGCAACAAAGCTTGCCTTGCCTGCTATAAATTCATCATCGTGTATAATGAAGCCTGGAAGGCAGTTAG
>CM054134.1:101512939-101527939 GCA_028751875.1 Rapana venosa
TTCCACCCCCACCCCACCCCCACCATCCGCTTTCCCCCAACACACACACCACACACACACACACACACACACACACACACACACCACACAGAGGTAAACACACACACACACACACACACTGCAAGCTCACACACACACACACACACACACACAGAGGCAAACACACACACACACACTGCAAGCTCACACACACACACACACACACACACAAGAGCAAACACACACACACACACGCTCATCCTCTTCAGTCCAACATCTTTTCTTCTGGAGAGCCAGTGACCATGGATTCTCTCTTCTCTCTCTCTCTCTCTTCTCTCTCTCTCTCTCTCTCTCTCTCTCTCTCTCCATCTCATCTTTCTCTCTCTCCATCTCATCTCTGTCTGTCTGTCTGTGATCAATGGTTCAGAGCTAGGCTGTACTGGAGAGGAATGGCCATTCGCCTGTGGACTCCACCGAGGCCAGACAGACGGTGGTTATACTGGACAATTATTGTTTTGTTTAGAATGTCTTTGTACACCGTTCAGGTCTCTCACTTACTTACAACACACACACACGCGCGCGCACACACACACACACATACACACGGGCGCGCGCGCGCGCACACACACACACACACAATCGAATGATATTCTTTATTCTAAACGAGACAGCCAGCCAGCCAGCCAGACAGACACAGACAGGCAAACATAGACAGACAGACAGACAGACACACAATACACAGACTGAGAGAGAGACAGAGACAGACAGCACATAGACAGACAGACCGAGATGACAAAGAGAGAGAGAGAGAGAGGAGAGAGAGAGAGAGAGAGAGAGACAGACAGACAGACAGAGAGAGAGAGAAGGAGAGAAGAGAGAGAGGAGGAGAGAGAGAGAGAGAGAGAGAGAGAGAGAGAGAGAGAGAGAGAGAGAGAGAGAGAGAGACAGACAGACAGACAGACAGATGGACAGAGGCAGAACTTGCATACAGTAGGAGCGGTAAAACATGGTAGAATCAGTCGGGTAGTAATGTTACACCGTATATCTCATAACTTATAGGTACGATCGATAGAGATATCGTGTTCAACCTGGGTCTTCCTTGTCCTCGTATATAAGTACGCTGGATTTGGCTTTCATACAAAAATGTATAGTTGTTATTGGTGTTAGTGGTGGCAGTAGAGAGACGAGACAGACATACAGAGAGAGAGAGAGAGAGAGAGAGAGAGAGGAGAGAGAGAGAGAGTGATGTGTGTGTGTGTGTGTGTGTGTTCTTCAATTTACTGTCTTTTTGACATTAAGTGATATTAGACAAGGGAGTGTGTGTGTGTGTGTGTGTGTGTGTGTGTGTGTGTGTGTGTGTGTGTGTGTGTGTGTGTGTGTGTGTGTGTGTGTGTGTGTGCGTGTGTTCGCGCGTGCGTATGTGTATGTATGTGTGTATGTGTGTGCGTACATGAGAGCTTGTTTGTTTTATTTGGTGTTGGTGTGGTGTGGTGGGGGAGGGGGAAGGGGGTTGTGGTGTGGTGTGTGGTGTGGTGTTGTGAGTGTATGTGAGTGTTTGTGTGTGTGTGTGTATATATACATTTGTGCGCGTGCGCTTGTGTGTAAATGCGTGTATGTATGCATGTGTGCGTGCGTGCGTGCATGTGTGCGTGCGTGCGTGCATGTATGCATGTGTGCGTTGTGTTAAGTGCACAGTTGACAGAGATATTCATTACATTAAATGATACATAGGGGGAAGAGAGAGAATGAGATACGTTTGATGCCTGTATGATATACGTGATAAGCAATGGGCATGTCATGCATGCGCAAAAATGTCACGCAAAAATAGGATATTATATTAGACTAGTAAAGATTAGCACACACTACGCCATCACATGGCTGCAACTACACACACACAAAACACACCCCCACAAACCACACACACACCACCACCACCATAACACACACACAACACCCCCCACGCGACGTTCCGAAACTCTCGATGCACTTCTTTCTTCTCCTCGTAACTGACTACAATGAGGGGGAAAACCAACAACAAAATCCCAAACATACCCCCCCCCCCCCCCCCCCCCCCCCCCCCCCCCCCCCCCCCCCCCCCCCCCCCCCCCCCCCCCCCCCCCCCGTTCTGCATTAGGGTGCATTAAGGAGCACAAAGCGCGGCAGTGGTAGTGGGGAAGGGGAGATCTTCAGACTTAATAATTGATACCTGTCCATACTGCTGGCTGGCCACAGGCAAAGCCATCACAGGAGGGAGGCTGCTAGTGCAGCAGCCCATCATCCTCAACATGCAGTCTAGGCTGTGCACTGCCGTGCTGTGCACAACCCACCTTCACTCCCTTTCCTTACAGACACCCACATGCACAAGTTATATATATATATATCTATATATGCGCGCGGGCGTGGGTAGCGTATGCAACCATACACACCGTCGTGCAAGCACGTCGATGTATAATTATGTAGCCTACACACACACGCACACACACACACAACACACACGTGCATACATACTTGTGTGTGTGAATATCCATAGGCACACAAACGTACGCACGCATAAAGAAGAAGAACAAAAGCGAGCACAACATACAGAAAAAGCAGCAGCAGAACTACACAAACAACGCATCCGCGGGAGTTCTAATTAAGGAAGCACTTACAGTATTGTGTTCATTCTCACGAGAGGCCGGGGTAAAAGAGAAGATGATAGGTAGCCACAGGCTGTAATGACACTTGGCACAGTGGGCCGACAGAGCTGTGGACAGGTTTATTACTATACACCATCAGACTAAGGGACAGACACGCAGACAGGCAGGCACGCTGAGACAGAGCAGATGAGCCTACAGCTCATTGCCTTGAGGGCAAATTTGTAATGGCCACGCTGAGTAGAAAAAAACAGGTAGACTTTCACAGAGAGAGAGAGAGAGATAGAGAGAGAGAGAGAGAGAGAGAGAGAGAGAGAGAGAGAGAGAGAGAGAGAGATTCATTTTTCTTTCACGTTGGTAATAGATTAAGTTAGAAAAACTGTTTTTTCATCCAGCCCTCAACATGAAAAAGGAAAAAAATACTGCAAGAAAAACAAAAGCAAATAATGCAAATGAATACACATATACACCCAATACCCGTGCCGTTTGATTGCGTGCTCTACCCTCTAACCACTAGGCTATCCAGCCCCCATAGTCACTCATTCATTTGCCCACATATACATACACAGACGGCAAGTTGGACGCAATGACAGAAAGGCTAAGAGAAAGACAGGACCAGAATAGCGATACTGACAAACAAGGGACCAAAGAAATATGAATAAACAGATAGTGGGAACAGAGACTAAAGAAATATGAATTAACAGGTAGTGGGAACAGAGATTAAAGAATTATGAATTAACAGATAGTGGGAACAGAGACTAAAGAAATATGAATTAACAGATAGTGGGAACAGAGACTAAAGAATTATGAATTAACAGATAGTGGGAACAGAGACTAAAGAATTATGAATTAACAGGTGGTGGACACAGAGAAATATCAATTTAACAGGCGGTGGAAACAAGTGACTAAAGAAATGTGAATCAACAGGTGGTACTTCTATTACCATAACATATTCACCACACGAAAAAGTGTTACACTAGATGACACTGCGACATCTACAGACCATAATCATATTCTCTTCAACAACGACCATCTACACAGCAATGAACCAAATTTGACAAGAGAACCACGTAAAAACCGTTCATCTTGATTCAGACAAGGTGATTCTGATGGGGGCTTCCCAGGGAGAAACTGAAGCCTGACAGCGAAGGTAGTTAACCCCACGGGTAAGAGGAGATCTAGCGGGGTATCAAGCTGTTAAAAGAAATCCTATTAGTTGAGTCGCTTTAAGCTTAAGGGTCTTCTTCAGCTGTCTGAACAGTCACGCTCCAAACTGTGTGAGCTAATTAGTATCTCCTTTTTGTGTGTTTCAATTGATCGATTACATCTTCGCCTGCTGTAAGCTTTATTGCCTTCATCTCAGATTCAGCAGTCAGTCAGATTCCCTGCTGTTCCTCTAAGCCAGCTTGTGTTGGTTAAGACCAACGCCCTTAAAAAAAAATCTCCAAAGGCCTACATCAACTTGAAAAATCTCATACGGCCTACATTATCCTGGAAAAATCTCCAAAGGCCTACATCAACCTGAAAAATCTCATATGGCCTACATTATCCTGGAAAAATCTCCAAAGGCCTGCATCAACTTGAAAAATCTCATACGGCCTACATTATCCTGGAAAAATCTCCAAAGGCCTACATCAACTTGAAAAATCTCATAAGGCCTACATTATTCTGGAAAATTCTCCAAAGGCCTACATCAACCTGAAAAACTCCATAGGCTTATATTAGCTTTGAGAATTTTCCATAGGGCTACAAAAACTTTGAAAATGTTCCATAAGCCTATAAAAACTGTGAAAAATCTCCATAGGACTAAAATAACTGAAAAGCCTTCAAAGGTTTAAAGTAACATTGAAAAAACGCCATGGGCCTACAACGATTTCTCCTCCAATGAATTAAGGCCATCTCTGTGAGAGAGAGAGAGAGAGAAAAAAGACAGCCGGGTAGAGAGGGGGCAGGGACGGTCCCTGCCAGTCACATTATCATTTCTTTGAGTTTGTAAAAAAAAAAAAAGAACCCAACGGGCAAGACAAGACCCGCTGAATCGTCCGTCCCTGTCGCATTATCCTTCCCCAACTTGATGCAAGCGTGAACACGAAACCAGTCAGACTCTAATATTAACCATTTCTTTGAACTCCTGATCATCATCAGGCCTGCTCATAAGCTCGGCTTCATCAATTCACGTATATTATAGCCCTCCTCCCTCTCTGCCTCACCACAGACAGCTTCGGCCCCACACCTGTCCTATAGAAACCTTTAGTCTGCCCCTTCTTCACTCCTAGTTCACCAATATGCAGATCGCAGGTGCATTCATATTAATACACACACACGTGTACACACACGCATACACATGCGCGAGTGCAGAAGAATGAAAAGAGACACCACTAGCAGTCAGGAAGGCACAGAGATATACACAGACTCGTCTAATATCACTTAAAGTGAACAGACGTAAAGCTGAAGTCAACAACAACAACAATATACACAGACACAGCCCTGTTTGCCAGTGATGTGTGTGTGTGTGTGTGTGTGTGTGTGTGTGTGTGTGTGTGTGTGTGTGTGTGTGTGTGTGTGTGTGTGTGTGTGCGCGCGTGCGCGCGCAGGGGACGCGCGTGTGCTTTCTTAATTGCGTAGGTTTTTGTTTGCTACTTCGTATGTCAATGTCCCTTAGCGTCTACATGCAGACAGATGAGGGAGGAATGTCATCAACTGGATTGACGGAGTGTTTTTGCTGCCCTCGTCTTGTGTTGTAGCACTGGAGGCCAACGCCCACTAATCAGACAAGCCACAACAACAACAACAAAAAAAGGCTTTGTCATGAAGATTTCATGGCCTACACACCAATCAATCAATCGCCAAGTAAGAAGGAAAATAGACCTAAGCTAACCCCCCTCCCACCAAAAAAAACAAACCCTCCACGATTGATTGGCTGAAAAGGTAAGTTACATTATTATAAGAAAAGATACATTATTCGTCCAGTGGGAAAGAAGATACGATCCAAACAGCAACAACAATAACAGCAACGAAACAACCCCAAACCCAAACAATACACACACACGCACTTTCTTTTCTCTCTCTCTCTCTCTCTCTCTCTCTCTCTCTCTCTCTCTCTCTCTCTCTCTCTCTCCCTCCCCCCCCCCCCCCACACACACACACACACACATCTTCCTGTTCGGTCAACAGCCTCACCCCCCTTGCAGTTTTCACAGCTTTCTCTACAGCCCTTTTGTCCACAACCACCCTCCCCAGAGAGACACTTATCTGCACAGATTAGTTCTTTACAAAATCAATGATACCAATTTTCATGCAATCTTAAGCGCCTCAGCTCGTTTCTACCGGTCGATAGCACGTGCGACCTATCCTGCGCTGGCATACCCACACTCACTCGAACACACGCTTGCACATCTACAAACACACACACAGACACAGAGTCACACACACACCAATATATATATGTATGTATATGTATATATTATTATATATATATATATATATATATATATATATATATATATATATATATATATATATATATATATATATATATATATATAAAATCAATGAGCTAACGTGCCGTAGAGCGTAAACAAGATGGTCAACATTCCCAATCCACTCAGAATTTCCAAAAGGTGTGGATCACGCTGTTTGCACTGGAACTGCTCCGGTATTCCAACTGGGATTGTGGACAAGGGAAACACACACACACACACACACACACACACACACACACACACACACACACACACACACACACCATACCATACACCATACCCCCACATACACCAGCCACACACACACACACACACACACATACACCACACACACAAACTTATAGACACATACACACACAAACACACTTATACACACAACTTAAACACACACACACACACGAGTTTGTCTCTGTGTCTGTGTGTTTGTGTCTGTCTCTGTCTGTCTGTCTCTCTCAAGTACAAACCAGCTCTGTAATCGGTCAATTACTCCCCAATATTTACGCAGGAAAAAACCCAGAGAGCGCAGAGAACCGTCATTATGATTGTGTTACTGTTTACAACTAATCAACAAAGCCCACGCTTTTATCACTATGTCCTAAACAGAACCTTAGAAAAAAAAAAGCTATGAGGAATGTACACACACACACACACACAACACACACACACACACTCACACACACTCAGAGTCAAACACACACACAAAACGCACACACAAATGCACATACAATGTACAGACAAACACACACACATAGTGTTAATTACTTAGCAGGCGACACACCTACACACACGCTAACTATGCAGATAAAGAAGAAAAAAAAGGAAAAAAAGAAGGGGGTTAACAAGCTGACATTTCACATCACCAGACTTCCGCCTCCTACGAGTTGCAGTTGTTAATAAGGCATTCTGTCATAGCAGGGAAGACCTGCCTTAACTCCAGGACATATATTCCCCAAGCTGAGGTTAAGCAGCATCGAGCGTGGTTACCAGGTGGATGGGTGACCGTTTGCACGCCTTGGCTTCAGTATACAGCCCCCAGTTCACCCAGCTGTAAACTTTTAATGGGTACCTGCCCTCTTTAGGGTCAGGGAAGGTAAAGCAGCGAGGGAGAGGAGATGGGCGCCGCCCTCAGTATGCTGGCCCCTTGAGAAGCTGAGGTCTTTGAGCTGACATCTCGCTCCCCTACGACCACATTTGGTTACGAGAACACCACCACCACACCTCTCTCTCTCTCTCTCTCTCTCTCTCTCTCTCTCTCTCTCTCTCTCTCTCTTTATATATATATATATATATATATATATATATATATACACACACACACACACACACACCTTCACGCACCTAAGACTCTTGATGTTAAACTAACAACCAATGCCATGCTCAAGAAAAGATGAGGTAGAAAAGGAAAAAAAGAGAGAGGTTACGCTCGGGTGATTTTGAGTTCTTAGAGTGCATGATTGCGTCATGTTTTATCAAACTATTATCAGTACCAGGGCTGAAGAAAAATAATCCATTGGAAGAAGAAGGACCAAGAACAAGGTGCATGGAATAACGTTTCTAAGATTGACATTCCACAGCTTGAGGAGGGGGGGGGGGGGGGAGGGAAGGAGGGAGAGAGATTGTCTAGAGAGAGACAGAAATACAGACCTACACAGAAAGGGACAAAGACACAGACAAATAGCTAGATCGATCTATAGATCGATTTCTGACGCGCTGAAAGACAAGCAGACAGATGATGAATAGACAGAGATATAAATTCCTGTCGGTTTGCCCTGTTTCTTTCTTTTTTACTTTCTGTATTTGTTATAGAAAAGATACAAAAGAATAATGATATGATCAATATAAATAGTGTGGTTTCTTCTGAGGACAGAAGGAAAGTGCACTAAAAATTGACCATCGCTTGTGAGGACAGAAGGCAAGTGCACTAAACAGTGATCAGCGTTTGTGGGACGCCATTCCCTGTGCATGCTTGCAACAATCATTCCCTTAGTCACAGTGGCGAGGAATCATCTAACGAGCATGACTACTCACACATAATTCTACGCTCATGTCGAGAAAAACAACAGGAACAACTAGTAACAACAACGAAGCCTTGAACTACTAGTCTTGCTTCTTCTTTTCTTCTTCTTTTTTGTTTTTGTTCAGTTGACATTTAACATTCCGGCTTTAAAAATCAATATAGTTCTCCTAGCCTTGACCGTTCATTGTTACAAGTACACCGCAAATATCCACATCAAAGACGACATTTGGTTATGGCACCACTACCTACCACCCACTACCTCTTAAATTTTTTTTTTAATTCCTCCTTCTCTTGGGAACAAGCTAGGCCCAGGATGTCTTTGTGGCGAAGCGTTTAGAGTTGGATCAATAGTCAAGTCTAACTTTAGGTAGTCCGCTAGTACTGTTGCTACCAGCAGCCAAGCAAGGTGGAAAGGTCACTGACTTCACAGTGAATGAGACTTCTATGCCAGGCAGGCTGCCACAGTGATATCGGATCCCTATAGCCACAGACACAGTCCTGACCTTTTAACCTGCTGTTGACGCTGAAGCAGCACGTGTGCAACAATGGTACAGTTCAATTATTTATATTTTAAAAAAAGAAGGGGGGGGGGGATGTACGTTTATAATTCAGGCAAAGTAAAACAAATTCTGTATAAGAGTTGTTGCTTTTTACCTTCACACTGAAGTAGATCAATAGGTTTCAATTATACTGCGACAGTTCTAAATATTAAAGATGAAGCAGTACTGGTACCAATGCCTCACCATAGTAGAAAACTGAACTGACTTCAATACACTGTTTAAAATGCGCAGAGGATGTTCTCTGTGTCCGTGTTTCAAGAATTAGATCACGATCAACTTATGGCAAAAGGAAAGGGAGTGAGCCTGACCTGCAGCTTTATGAGGTTCCTTGCAAGTGACTAGAGCACACATCAGCTGGCTACAATGTATTGATGGCGAGAACATTCGCCAAAAAGCCGTACAGATATCATACATGTATGCAAAGAGACCTGTCTCATCAAATCACGAAAGAACCAAACGCTGAAAATGTCTGGTACAATAAATTCCAAGCTGGAGTTCATGGATTCAAGCGCGATCCGTTCCACAAAGACTGAAACCACGCAGTTGAGGGTGACCATTATACAGATCATGCAAAACTGTTATTCAATAACTTAACAATGTTGTTCGAGTCTGCAACTTCAAGACCTGGTTGTCATTGGAATATGTGTAATCTAACCTACCAGTGTGGAGAGTATAGTCCTGTCACATAATCTCTAATTTCGCCAGACCTCCACAGTATCCCTATCTTCTATAAAAATCAATATCAACCAGTAAAGAATTGCCTGATGCAGCTACCTTTTCGTCCGGATCATGGAACAAATGATTATAGCCAGGTCAAAACCCTTGATATCAAGGGTCCGAGCTGGGGGAAGGGGGTAGGGGCATACGTCTTTGAAGGCACATGAGGACCATTACCCCTCCAAACAGGGTTAGGTGGTGTTTTTTCAATTAGTCTGGCTCTGTCACTGAGATACTATAGTCGTCAACAGGGTATTGATTAACAGTAGGTGGTACCACTCAACATCACCGCAGTAACTAGGCTGCAGTGCCGGGCCACTCTGGTTGGGGGCCTCAGGGATTAGTTCTTGATCGAATCTGCTTCCGTTTTTTCAACCTCCTCCTAAAAATACCTCGTGCTAGCACTAATGCAGGAACAAACAACGAAAAGCCTGGTTCTTTTTTTCCCCCCTGATGTAGCTGTTCCTTTGTACCCACTCACCCACGCGCACCAAACGAGCTATTTCGGACCTGGCTATCCATTAAACATTTGCAGCTTGCTGGCGATACCCAACAGCTCGCCGCTATATTTAACCACTACACGTCTAGTCTCCTTCCAGCCCTCGCTCCTCCTATTCCTCCGCCGCTGCCATCCGCAATTAGTGTGTTCTGCCGTGTATCTCCATGGTAGCAATCAATCCCTGTGAAATTATTTCGTAGGGAGCTGGGATTAGGCGTCTCTTGCTGATGATGCTCACATCACGTGAGCCACCACGGGGACTGAGGGGGGGGGGGGGGGGGGGGGGGGGGGCAAGGGAGAGACAGTAGGATGAGGTGAGGGAGGGGGTACCGAAGAGTTGGGTGATTTGTATGAACCCAAAAATGTCCGCAAGCTTATAACAACAAAGCACACGCACTCATATGCAGGGGGGAAAAGCGACGGATCGAACATCAGCAGGCACATACATGTATATATCTCAGGAGAATATAATCTTCCACGCTGCACGGCAAAAGCCATTACGAAACCAATTTCCTTTGTCTGCGAATGGAATCGATCAGAGGCTGACTTGGGGAAAAATGTCACTCACACGCTGAGAAAATGAGGACGCGAAAAAGAACAAATCTGTCTTTGACAGGACAGACGAGCAAAAGGCTAAAGCCTTAACATCGCCGTGCCATTTGTTTAGTTTTTTCCCCTCTTCTATTGGACATTTTACCAGGGCGAACACGCAACAGCAACAATAAACATCAAGAGAAAAAATATATATATATATATATATATATATATACTTTTTTTCTCTTGATGTTTATTGTTGCTGTTGCGTGTGTGTGTGTGTGTGTGTGTGTGTGTGTGTGTGTGTGTGTGTGTGTGTGTGTGTGTGTGTGTGTGTGTGTGTTATATCATATTACTTTCCTAGGGAAAAGATGGACAACTGCGTGATATAGAGAGCCCTTAAAAATAACTACACCTGAGTTGTAGGTGTGTTCAATACTAGATCTATCTTTGTCCATAAACGGAAACAGTTCTCTGAAGCATTCTGGTCATCATGATAAAAGAAAGAGATGAAAAAGGAAGGCAAAGAAGGCAGCAACAGGAAGCAACTTGACAACACAGGGAAAGACAAGTGTTTCTGTAATTGGTATGAATCTGCAGCCCATTACACGCATGGAAATAAAGCACAGTTCCCCCTCAGATTTGGCTATTAAATGAATATTTACAAAACCATTTTTCAAACCACTGACCGTTTCAGAATGTGTGTACTGAATCCGTTTCCTCAAGTAAACATTCCAACTGCTGTTGTGCAGATATCAGGTTCATTGAAACAAACAACAATTTAAAAAAAACAACCAACTAATGGCTACCCATCTAGGGATAATTAGGCAGATATCCAGCAACTTTTAAAAATCATATCTCAATAGTGGGTTTTTTTCTAAGCTGGACAAAACAGAATATACAGAGAATACAAACTTGATATTACTTATATTATAACTCAACATGCTATAACTCAAACCAGTTTCTACCAACAGTTACAAAAGCTACAGATTAGAGCCTTCTTAGCTCTTTACTTGTGTGCAAAACTAGAGAAAGAAAACACAAAGCAGAGCTCATAGCCTAGTACTTCGCACAATCCCACACACGATATCATGACAAGGACGATAGCAAACTAAAAGAAACAGAAAATGTCAGCACTAAAACAAAGTGGGAACTGAATATATTACTTCCTTGATGTATGCATGCTATGTGATGTTTTGGGGAAAATATTGTTCATCTCCTGTTAAAATATCCAAAAGAGAGATCTACAAGACGATGAACAAGAATGGATTTGATCCGCGTCAAAAATTGCCGGTTGGTAATGATTGAAGGACTTTTGTATTTATAAAAAAAGAAAGCAACAAACACAGTCAAGCAGCATAGCAAAACAATAGTATACCTTAACCAGTATCTGTCAGGGAACTGCATGAACAGTTCAAGTATGTTGTGTCTACGTCTTAACTTTTTTTTAAAAGTCTCTGGCCTTGCAGAAAAAAGGAGGGGGTAGGGTAAGGCCTGCTCCTGATTCAAAGGGATAAAAAGCAAAACAGATGCCAAAACAAAATGGGAACGTCAAGTGCGAGCGCGCACGCACGTACGCCTGCGCACGCGCGCAACACACAACACACACACACGAACACACGAACGACGCACGCACGCACTCACACTCAAACGCACATAATGGTATGCTACCTCATAATTTATGACTAACTTATGATGAATGCTACATCGATTTGAGGCGTTTAATAGGTCTGCGACTAAAAATACTCGCCATATTTTCCCCTTTGTTCGTGTAAATCATTAAAAAAAACAACAACAAAAAACAACATCAAATCCTCGATCTATTTTCATCGCCTGATATCTAAGTTCTCAAACTTCTTGAAAACTTTAATGTACGAGTTCATACCTATACAATCCATAGATCACCAACAAAAATGCTTGTCTTTTTTAAATGTCATCCCAACGCCTGTTTTAACATTGATGCCACGCAACTTTTTTCTTTTCCTTTTTTAATTTACAAACACGCTACATTCTATTTTCCACATATTTCTGTATACCACGGCAGTACACTCGCTCACAGGAATGCTCTCTCTCTCTCTCTCTCTCTCTCTCTCTCTCTCTCTCTCTCTCTCTCTTCTCTCTTTGCTGTGCTTTAACACCCCCCCCCCCCCACCCTCTCAACCATACACCTTTACTTCCTTTGCCTGAGAGAAAAACAACAACAAAAAACAAACAAAAAACAAAAAACAAAACCAACGCACAAATCTAGGACAACTGCATTTCATGCGCACTGCAATATCGAAATCGATAAAGGCAGGCAGGCAGGCAGGCAGGCAGGCAGGCGGGTAGGCAGGAGCAGCAGCAGCACAGTACCCGGCCTGACATTTCCAAACATGACTAATTAAACGTCAAGTCTTAGCAGACGTTTGCCAGGCTGGGGCTCTGCCCTTTACAACACCCGGGGAGGACCCAAAGTGTCGATCAATTTCTCCATCTCTGTCACTGTCTGTTTATAACCATCCTATTCTTGTCTCTAGCTTTCTGTTTGTCTGTCTGTTTGTTCTCTGTCTCTGTCTGTCTGTCTGTCTGTGTCTCTCTCTTTTCGAATATATCAAAAACAGGTATCAATCTGTTTGTTTTGGTTGCTTGTTTGTTTTTAAGTTTTAGTTGAAACAGGACAAGGAAAGGCAATATATATATAAGAACGTTCTTTTTTTTTTTTTGGGGGGGGGGGGGGGGGGGGGGGGGGGGGGTTGTTGCTGTTTTAAAGCTATCATTGTACGATGATAATTTTCACTTCATAACAGGCTATATGATAAAGTGGTCAAAACGCATAAAAACGTTATAAATATTCTGTAGCTAAGTTTTATACTATTTTCTTGCTGTTTCCGGATTTCCTTGTGTAAGTTAGTCTCTGTTCTGCTTTTGTTTTTCAGGAAAAAGAACTTAAAATTCCCCTACTGTCTGTTTGTGTAAGAGAAGTTCCACAAAAAAATGACTGAAATCATTCCTATTTCTAATACATTACCTGGTTGAAATGTTCTGTAACAGAAAGTTGTTGGATATTGACAATGTTTTCCGAAATTTTCCATCAATTCTCCTTTTATGTGTTTTAATTTAATTATTTTCCCTATTTTGTTCCTTTTTTTCCATGAAGGCCTGGTGTAAAAACGCCTCTGATTTGTCCAATTACACTCAATAGATTATTCGAGTGCTCTCTCTCTCTCTCTCTCTCTCTCTCTCTCTCTCTCTCTCTCTCTATCTCTCTGTCTCTGTCCCTCCAAACATCGATCACTCTTTTACTTCTTCCAAAAATAGGCTCAACACCACCCTCCCCTCCCTTCTTTTTCTGCCAGAATACTAAACTTTCCACAAGTTCTCAATAAAAACTTCCTTTCCCTCCTCTCCCATCCCTTTCATTCTTTCTCTCCCTCTCTCTCCCCTCCTCCTGACCCTTTCTTACCCCCCTGCTCCCTCTCTTTGGAGGAGTAAAAAACGGGAAAATGCCGTGGAAGACAGAGACACAGAAACTTCAAACTCTGAGTGGTGTCTCCCTTTTTCTACCCCCCCCCCCCCCCCACTTTTCTTCAGGGCGGGGGGGGGGGGGGGGGGGGGGGGGGAGAGAAAGAAAGAAAGAAAGATAGAAAGAAAGGGAGGAAGGAAGGCATGAAGGACAGAATGATGGAAAATAGGAAAGACAGAAACAAACAAAAATGAAGAAAATGGACAGATGGAAGGAAGAAGAGGAATAAAAAAGAAAGTGAGAAAAGAAAGAAAGAAAGAAAGAACAGGAAGAAGCAAGGCATGACAGACAGAATGATGGAAAAGGGACAGAAACAAAGAAAAAAAAAGACAGATGGAAGTAAGAAGGAGAAAAAAAAAAGAAACGGAAAGAAAGAAAGAAAGAAAACATCGAAGATGGATAGACTAGAACCTAAACCTGATAAGCTGAGTTTCGCTTTTCTTATCGCCCCACCCCACCTCACCCCTAAAAACAAAAGCTAGATAAAAGAGGAGATGACGGAAGACAGACGGATAGACAGACAGACAGGCAGGCAGACAGACAGACAGACAGAGAGTCCAGAAGTCTCAAGGACACAGCGACAACACGATCAGTCCCCAAAGGTGAGAGCAAATCCTATTACCCTGATCTGGTTTGAGCTAGCCAACACCTGCTGCCGCTGCTATAGCCACTGCTACTGTTACAGCTACTGCTGCCGCTGCTATAGCCACTGCTACTGTTACAGCTACTGCTGCCGCTGCTATAGCCACTACTACTGTTACAGCTACCGCTGCCGCTTTTATAGCCACTGCTACTGTTACAGCTACTGCTGCTATAGCCACTGCTACCGTTACAGTTACTGTTAATATAGCCACTGTTACTGTTACAGCCACTGCTATAGTTACAGCCACTGCTGCCGCTGCTATAGCCACTGCTACTGTTACAGCCACTGCTATAGTTACAGCCACTGCTGCCGCTGCTATAGCCACTGCTACTGTTACAGCCACTGCTGCTGCTATAGCCATTGCTACTGTTACAGCCACTGCTGCCGCTGCTATAGCCACTGTTACAGCTGCTGCTCCTGCTACTACAGTT
>CM054134.1:101532939-101617939 GCA_028751875.1 Rapana venosa
GCTCATAAAGAAATGAAAGAGAAGACAGAAAGAAAGAAAGGGAGGGGGGGGGGGGGGGGGAGAGAGAGAGTGAGCGAGAGAGAGAGGGGGGGGGGGGCTGGGTAGGAGAGAGTACGGAAAGAATGAAAACGAAGAAAGAAAGGAAAGCAGAAAGAAAGAAAGAAATACGAAAGGCAAAAAACGACATACGGAAAGACATTAAAGAGAAAGAAAAAGGAAAAAAAACAACAAAAAAACATAAGAAAAAGAGAAAACAAAACAAACAAACAAAGAAAATATATAAGGTGATAATTGTAATGTCAGACAAAAATGAAAGAAATAGAGAGACGGGTAGGAAAAAAACCCACGATCACGCTTGTGAACATAAATATTTTTTTTTCATGCCCTAGACAAATATACACTCTTTCAAGAAAGACAGGCCAAAGACAGAAAGTCGAAATGACAGGCTGAGACAGAAAGAAAGAACGAAAGACAGAAACAACTGAGTGAATGGATGAAATATAAGAGCGAAACTGTAAGAACGCAGCACCCAAGTGTTTGGCTGAACAAACTTCGATTTATTTAAAAACTTCCTCAAGCTAAAACAAAACAAAACTGGCCAACTTACAGTAAGGAATAATTGAAAGTAATTAAGAAAAGAAGAACAGAAAAAGAAGGCAGAAAGAAGAAAGAAAGGAACGAATGATTTCAAAGAAAGATCATAGTAGAAGAAACACATGAATGTGCAGTAAAAACTGCAAGAACTAAACAACGGTGCATAAACATTTTTTTTTAACCTGACCGCATTTGTAGTCTTACAACAACAAAAAAAACTAGGTTCATTTTCATAATCAATTATACGTACTTATTTCTCTATTCATTCTCTTCAGTTGATAGAAAATAATTAATATCAAACCTTAAGACAAACAAAGACACCCCCCCCCCAAAAAAAAAACAACAAAAAAACCCAGCCAACAAAACCATGTAAGCCCTTGGTGATTGTGAACTCAACAAAAGAGTGAGAGAGAGAGAGAGAGAGAGAGAGAGAGAGAGAGAGAGAGAGAGAGAGAGAGAGAGAGAGAGAGAGAGAGAGAGAGAGACAGAGAGACAGACAGACAGACAGACAGACAGACAGACAGACAGAAAGAGGCACGAAAGACGACCGAGAAAACAACATAAAGAAGAGACAGGAAAAAAGAGACAAAGACAAGAAGAAAACCACAGAGCGGATCGAAGACAGAAAACCACAGAGACAAAAGGCAGGGAGAAAGAAGAAGACAGACAAGACAGAGAGAGAAAGAGACAGAGCAACAGCAACAGACGATAAAAAGACAGAGCAACAAGAAAAGAGAACAGCAGAGCAGATAGACAAAGAGACAGAGCAACAGACAGACAGCAGAAAAAGACAGAGCAACAGCCAAAGAGACAGAGCACAGACAGACAGACAGACAGCCAGCGTGAGAGGAGAGAAGAGAGCGCGCAGCTGCAGGGGTCCGGAAAGGCCCCGATGTTCAAAGAAAGTGGGAACAAAAGCTAAACGCCTCATTGCCCCCAAGGTCGATACCACTCCTACTACACGACACACGGCCAGGGATGGAAATAGAAGAGGGGCACCCCGAACCTGCCTGCTTGAGTTAGTAGTTCACAGAAAGGATGGAGAGAAGGAGAATGAGAAGGAAAAGTCCACAGAAGGGATGGAGAGAAGGAGAAGAAGGAGAGGAAAGAAAAAAAAGAAAGAAGGAAGGAAAGATGGTGCGAGAACACTGAAATGTAATATAATGAGGCCGTTGGTTGGGCGGACCTTTGGGGAACAAAGACATCAGGGCCGCGCTTCTGAGGCGATTTGTGTGCACCGTACTATTGTTGTCCTACTGGAGGTACCCTACTCAATCCCTGCTGTGTTGATTTATTATTATTTCTTTGTTGTTGTCGTCCTTATTCTTTCTTCCCTGATTTATTGTTCATAGCTCCGCAGGTTCACTGTAGTCCTGAATCATTGTAGTCCTGGTTCATTGTAGTCTCGGTTCTTTGTATTATGTAGCGGTGGTGGGTCGTTATAGTGTTGGTTCGCTGTTCAATAGTAATTGATGACGATAACCTGACAGTAGCCCTCGACTACAGTTAATTGGAATACTGCCCCTGTACAGTACTGTGCTGCACTGTATTAATTATGGTATCCTGTGATACATTATGTTGTATTGTGTTCTCTGCACTATTGCAATGTACCGTTTTGTATATATACAACTTACAATCACGGCATATTTCTCTGCATAACATTCTCTCTCTCTCTCTCTCTCTCTCTCTCTCTCTCTCTCTCCTCTCTCTCTCTCTCCTCTCTCTCCTCTCTTCCTCTCTCTCTGCAAGATATAGACAGGGCATCAAACAGATTTATCATCTCCTCTTAAAAGACTAGCACCCAGTCACCACCACTTATGGTACAATGAGTGCAGAGGGATAAATGAAGTTTCAAACATGAATCTGATTTTAAATATTCCGCTTTCTAGACAAGTAATTTCACCACAAATAGATACCAGACCTGTGACAGGACAAAGGTCAGCTAAAAAAATGCAGACAAGTCAGATACCTCACAGAAATGAAGCTTTGAACAAAATATTAATATATCAGTGGCCAGAGCACTCGCTTTCCCCAAGCTAAGGTTCAGCAGCGTTGAGCCTAGTTACAAAGTGGTTGGGTGGTTTTCGCGCCCTGGCTTCAATACAGTCCCCCAGTTCACCCAGCTGTAAATGGGTACCTGCCCTCTTCAGGGTCAGGGAAGGAAAAGCAGCGAGGGAGAGGAGATAGGCGCCGCCCTCAATATGCTAGCCCTAGAGAAGCTGAGGTCTCTGACACCTTACTCCCCAACAACCGCATAGGTTATGGGAACACCTTTACTACCTTTATAATATATATGCAAGCATTACCCGCTTCGACCAAGATGACTTGTTGATCAATCACTAAGCACGGCCTTCATACAAACAGAGAGCTGCAGCCACCGCGAGCCTCTCTAGCCACTGGCCAGAGAGAGCAACAGTAAACACGTGAAGAACAACAAGCGGGCAACAATGTAGAAGTAATATTATAAAGGGCGTAGGCGGGTATGAGGCTTTTGCTTTCATCAATCCCTCATGTTTATTTATAGCCATGCCGACCACGAACCCCCATCTGGGGCTATGATTGAGGAGGCAGGGGAGGGAGTTAGAAGGAAGGGACAAGCCAAGCAGGACGGCAAGAGATGGCTGGCCAGATTGTGCAGCAATATCCTTGAAAATTGGCCACAGAGCAATGCCGGCCATATTCATTCCCCATTTAATGAGCCTAGCGACAAATTCAAAGAGAGAGAGTGAGAGAGAGAGCCGCCTTTCAGCCTATCTTGACAGAGAGAGAGAGAGAGAGAAGGGGGGGGGGGGGGGGGGGACAGAAACAGACAGTAGAGGCGGAAGACAGACAGGCATACAGACAAACCAAGACAGACTGAGAGAGGCAAAAAAGAGAGTACATGGTTTTTTCACACAGACCTGGAGAGAGAGAGAGAGAGAGAGAGAAGAAGAGAGAGCGTATGTGTGTGTGCGCGCGCGCATGTGTGCATGTGCGTGTGTGCGACCATGCGTACGTTTGGGGCACGCCCATGCGTGCGTGCGTGAAGGAGCTTAGCATCAATGAAGAAAAGAGATGAGGACGACATAACCTAGAGAACCCAAGTGGGAAAATAAAAGGCGGTACAGAGATAGCAATGGAATACAATACATAACAACGGCTGAAAGTCTGACATCCAGAGCAGCAACATAACAGGACGATCCCGGAGTGTAGTGCCTTGGCTCCAGCCAACGCATGTTATCTATCAAGTGTCGGACATCCTCTGCATATGGCTCCAGGCTTTAGACCGCAGGCCTGCATGCCAATGACTAACATCCCCACCCCACCCGCAACAAATCCCCGCTCTCTTGCCCCGGCTTCTCTGCTACAAGCAATCAGGGAATGATGGCCCTGCGCCACGCGATACGGGGGATGACCGGCAGCCATCTGCATTCATACATACATGTTGCATGGACACGACACGACGACACGACATGATATGATATGATATGAGGACTGATCAATGGTGGCGACCAGCCCCTGTGATATTTCACCACAACAAACCACGCCCTTCGTCCAGTCCTTTGGTATCATTAATGGGATACCTTCATAGTATTGTACATTACGATTCAATTATCCTAGAGAATAATACACATGTTTCCATTATCTTAGAGAACTACGACAGTTCGTTTATACAAGATTCAATTATCCTTGAGAAAACATCTACGCAAGATTCGATTATCGTAAAAATATTTGATTTTAAAAGTTCATATTGCGCCTGAGAGCTGTATTACACAAGATTCAATTCTCCTAGAGAACTTTAATACACAATACTCAATGCTCCTAGAGAACTTTAATACACAATACTCAATGCTCCTAGAGAACTTTATTACACAATACTCAATGCTTCTAGATAACCTTACTACACAACACTCAAGTCTTCTAGAGAACCTTACTACATAAACCTCAAGTCTCCTAGAGAACTTTATTACACAACACTCAAGTCTCCTACAGAACCTTTCTACACAACACTTAATTCTCCTACAGAACCTTACTACACAACACTCAATTCTCCTACAGAACCTCACTACACAACACTCAAGTCTCTAGAGAACCTCACTACACAACACTCAAGTCTCCTACAGAACCTCACTACACAACACTCAAGTCTCCTAAAGAACCTCACTACACAACACTCAAGTCTCCTAAAGAACCTCACTACACAACACTCAAGTCTCCTAAAGAACCTCACTACACAACACTCAAGTCTCTAGAGAACCTCACTACACAACACTCAAGTCTCTAGAGAACCTCACTACACAACACTCAAGTCTCTAGAGAACCTCACTACACAACACTCAAGTCTCTAGAGAACCTTACTACACAACACTCAAGACTCCTAGAGAACCTTATTACACAACACTCAAGTCTCCTAGAGAACCTTATTACACAACCCTCAAGACTCCTAGAGAACCTTATTACACAACACTCAAGACTCCTAGAGAACCTTACTACACAACACTCAATTCTCCTAGAGAACTTTACTACACAACACTCAAGTCTCTAGAGAACCTTACTACACAACACTCGAGTCTCTAGAGAACCTTACTACACAACACTCAAGTCTCCTAGAGAACCTTATTACACAACACTCAAGACTCCTAGAGAACCTTACTACACAACACTCAAGACTCCTAGAGAACCTTACTACACAACACTCAATTCTCCTAGAGAAGCTCGATATATAAAACTCATTTCTCTTGGAGAACTTATAACACATAAAACTCAAGTCTCCTAGAAGAACCTTTAGGGAAAAAAATACCATTATCCAAGAACCGCCTGAATAATTTTTAAAAAAACACCGCAAAACCCAGGAAGAAATCAAACAAAATCCGACCAACTGGCCATAGAAAGCTGTATTGAATAAATAATCAGAAAGTAAGTACAGGGAGAGCAACAAACAAATACAGCTTGGGGTCTTTGGAGAAGAAACCAGCCCCCTTCTTGCAAGACTGGTGTGTCAGACCTTAACCTCTGAGGGGCTGGGGAACACCCACATTATCAGCGCTGCGTATACTGCCTGCCATGCCAGAGTGGTGATACTTTCCCCTTCCCCCATCCACATCCATATCGATCCTGAGCTGAAACTGCAGCCTCTGTACCCTTTCAAACACCACCACGCCTTCCCACCCCGGCACCCCCCTCCCCCAAATCCCATCGCTTTTTCAGGCTTAATAGAAAGTAGCCACCCCATCCGTTCCACCTCCATGCACACCAGCTTGCCGGTTGAATACACACACGCACACGCGCGCACGCACACACACACACAACTTACACACGAGAGAGAGAGAGAGAGAGAGAGAGAGAGAGAGAGAGAGAGCAGACAGACAGACAGAGACAGACAGACAGAGACAAAGACAGACAAACAAAGACAGAGAGGAGAGAGACATACACTGAGAGAGACAGAAAGAGAGACAGAGACAGACAGACAGACAGCGAGAGACAGGCAGAAACAAAGACAAGACACAGAGACAGAGACAAGTCTGGTGTGAATGAACCACTAATAATGCGCACGGTAACGGTTAATAATTATGAGGAAATTTTCACGCTCGGTCTGGCACCATTTCCAAAATGAGCTCAGGTGGCCAGGGAGAGGCGATCGTTAACTAACGGGCCACGTCCCCCGACCACTACTAGGCTAGTAGTAGGCCCTAGTAAGAGTGTGGCGGTGGGTGGGTGGGTGGGTCGGCCGGCCTTTTACATCATCACCCTGCAGGCAGGGGGAATATTGCGCCTGTTTTGTATGTATTGCATGCACATTCGGGGCCCTGCCTGGCTTTAGCCTACTTCTTCTCTCTCTTTCTCCCCCTTCTCTGTGGTGTGTGTGTGTGTGTGTGTGTGTGATGTGTGTGTGTGTGTGTCTGTCTGTCTGTCTGTCTGTCTGTCTCTCTCTCTCTCTCTCTCTCTCGTAGACGCGTATGCATGCACACGACTGCCTGTAGACTGAAGCACCCTTACCCTTCCAGCACCCTTCACACACTCACCCGGCATTACAACCACCTTCCATCATCATTTGACTTTAAAACACTTTACACACACACATACACACATACACACACACACAGATAGAGAGAGAGAGAGAGAGAGAGAGAGAGAGAGAGAGAGAGAGAGAGAGAGAGAGAGAGAGACGCAAAGACAGAGAGAGAGAGAGAGACGCAGAGACAGAGAGAGAGACAGAGACAGAGAGAGAGAGCCAAAGATTGAATAATCAATGATCAACCACAGACCCTACAAAAGCTTCTTATGGCAAATCCCTTTTTGCACATGGCTGTTTCTAAATGGCACACGGGTGAAAGCGTGGAGTGCATTCACAGTGCACCTCGGTCAGGACCTGTGCCACAGCCTGATCAAGCAGAACAGGGGTGAGAGTGGAGAGGAGGGAGGTACAGGAAGCGGAAGAGGATGAGGGAGGTAAAGGAAAAGGATGGGGATGGGGAGGGGATGAGGTGGAGAGACGCGTCAGCTACTGACACAGTCTGTGCTGTCGTTAAGTGGTGGTGGTTGTAAACTGGTTAGATTCGACAGAGGCAAGAATTGTTTTCCCCCATGGTCTGGAAACTTCCTGTGTAATGCTGCAGAATGTCTTTGGTTACAGGAGACGTATGCGCTCAGCTTATAACGCGTCACTCTTGACCTCGGTATTAATGGATACTGATATTACCCCATGCTTATATCACGAACCAGCATGTATCTTGGAATCAGGTCAAACTCTACGGATTTCCCTGGTAAAGTTAGGGAGGATTCTTTTTCATGTTTGCAGTCTCCACTGAGGTATTACCTAAATGATATCTTTTTCATTGCCGTTATTTTTGTTCGTGCTTATATCTGCATTGATATAAAGGCAATGCGCTAAGCAGGTTGTTTTTTTAAAAATCTGATTACAATGCACATAGGCCAGGTTCGCGCAGTTGAACAACCTTGCACCAATTAACGACATGAGCACCTCTTAGCGACACCACAATGTGAGTAGTAGGCACTGTCCCTTGATGCTGTGGGGAACCGTGTTTGTGAGATAATGGCTAGTATTGATCGTCTGTAGAGGCTGGTGGGGCTGGTCACTGTTTTAATACCCTGTCTTTGAACCGGCCGTGTGCCAAGGTCGCCTACGTACGTGGGTTCGGCGCCCGATTCGGCCATGTAGCGCTGTGTCCCCTGGCGCAGGGGAACAAGCCGAAGACTCTTCTTCCTATCCGGTGATGAGGCCGCACACTGCAGTTGAGTTTCTGGCTCCAGTCACACTATAATCCCATGACGTTCTAAATTCCGTACAGCACTAACCAGTGCACTGATCAGTCAAATTTAAACAACACCTTAAGTGTACAGACCAGTCTGTGATTCGCATTTCACACAAAACCTGAAAAAGTCTTCGAACTTTTTTTGGTGTTGAAATACTGGAGCCAACACTGTACCAACTCATTCCTCTGTCGTCTTCTGATCTCTTCAGAAAAAAACCAACAACAAAAACTTGTGCGCAGTCAGAAGAAAGGAACAGAAACAATCTGAAAGTTATGATCATTCTCACCTGTTTTGTTTTTTACACTGTTTATATATTTCCTGAATCCCAAATAAAAACCAAGTTCCTGTTATATTTTCCCCTTTCTTAAATACATTCTATACAAACTAAAAAAGATTTCTATATTTCTAAAAGATGCTCCTACTGCTTGATCGTTCCACGGTGACAGTCCTGAAAATACTATGGTCTCTGTGGTCGGCAGGGCTAGCAACACTATGACTGGATTGGCTAGGGCATTTCAAAGCATCTGCGACCATGAAGGAGAAACAGGTGTACAATGGTAGGACGGATACTCTAGTGATGCTGGTTTTCCAGCAGGTCCTGAAGACAGTATTGTACAAGGTGTGCACGTTCAGCTCCACGTTCTGTTTCCTGGGGGAGCTCCTGCACCTCTGCACACCTGTGCAAAATGCTGCAATGTACAAGCTGGCATTGAAGTTGCACACAGCAGAGGGTCTTCTTGGTTTGGTTTTTGGTTTGGTTGGTTGCATTGAGTTTTGTCTTTCATTTGTTGCTGTTGGTGTTTGTTTTTTTGTTGGTTTTGGTTGGGTTTTTTTGGTGGGTTTTTTGTTGTTGTTTTTGGGGGGGTATTTGTTTATTTTTTCGCTATTGTTTTGTTTGATCTTTAAAAATATTTTTTTTACTCAAGCAAACGTCTATTGTATGTGTGACTGACTAGGGACGTGAAAGAAGTTAAGTCCCAGCGATCCTACCACGATGCAAGAGATGAAATGGTATGGCAGTCTACAGGTGCTGAAGAATATGTCTGATGACCTTTGATGCATGCTGGGTATGTCTTCTTTTTTTTTTGCAGTCTTTTGAACGTTGATATATTGTTGATTTTCAAATGATGACTTAAAACATCTACTGTTGTTGCCAGCAAATAAACTGAAGTTGTGAATTCAGTATCTTGTTCACCTAGATGCTAATATCATAGCCCTTCAAAACAGCGATTCCAGCGATTATGCACTCTTTCAAAAACAAACAAACAAGCAAAATACTGTGTTCTATGTGACACGCTATCAATGTTTTCAAAACAAATTTCCAGCTGTTTCGTGTCTGTTTTGTAGTTCAGGTCGTTGTCCTATTTTTTTCTATACAATCTTTAAAATAAAACAAAATCTGCGTACTCTGGCCAATCATGTGCCACGTGCCGTCACTTTATCTTTGGCTCTTCGTATCAAATTCAGCAGAAATAAATTGAAGTTCAATTCAAACTTTGCTTCATGTGACTGTATGGGGGAAGGAGGGGGGTGTCGCTGTGATTCTGATCACGTTTTCAAGCCACTCACAAAGCCACGTGACAGATGCGAGACATATATAATGGTATCCGATACTTCAGTTTTTAAGCGGAAAAAAAAAGCGGAACAAAACAGAGAATTTAACACTGATGTTGGAACGAGATATGCTTATAAATTCCTCTCACGCTGTGCTTCGACCTCGTTCTTGCCTTGTGTGCTACTACTACTGCTGTTGTTGCTGCTGCTACTACTGCGGTGGTAGTTTGGGGGAGTTCTGCTCTAATTCTGCTTCGATCAGTTTTAGCAAAACATTGTTTTAGTGGGAGGGGAGGGGAGGACTCACACATAGTGTGATAGAATTCTTAAGGCTAGGGACGAGCTATTTCCAGCCACGAAACAGGTAGGTAGGCAGGCAGGCAGACAGACAGGCAGGCAGACAGACAGACAGACAGACAGACAGACAGACAGACAGGCAGGCAGGCAGGCAGGCAGGCAGGCAGATAGATAGGCAAAAAAAGATAAAGGGAGAGGGAGAGCGCGTGTGCACCTGTGTGTGTTAGAGTGTATGAAAGTGTGTGTGTGTGTGTGTGTGTGTGTGTGTGTGTGTGTGTGCGCGCGCGCGCATGTGCTTGTATGTGCGTGCGTATACGTGCGTGCATGTGTGAGTGAGTGAGTGAATAAAGGTGTGTGTGCGTGTGTTTATTTATTTATGTTATTTTATTTATTATTTTATATCGAGGATAATGGAATAAGCAATCATGTGCTTTTTTACATCCGCGCGGGCGTGCGTGCGTGCGTGCGTGCGTGCGAGTGTGTGTGTGTGTGTGTGTGTGTGTGTGTGTGTGTGTGTGTGTATGTGTGTGTGAGTGATAGCGCTTGCCTGCTTGCTAGCAAGAGTGTGTTCTTGCGAACGCAGATAATACATACATGAATACATACATACATACATACACGCCCGCACGCGTGCGCGCGCGTATTCCACCCACATGAAGATTGGGCAGGGAGTAAAGGGGGGTGGGGGGTTGGGGTGGAAGAGGGAAGGTAGAGAGAGGCCCATGCGAGAAGCAAAATGACAAGCGCGGTATTTCATCAGCGTTGTTGACAACTGCCTACTTTCCTCCCATGTTTCCATGCTCCGCGCGCTACTACCCAATACAACAACCGTGGTCCTTGCCTTGCCACATCTCTTTCTTTCTGTCTGTCTATTGTATTGCACAATACACTCTGAGTAGTGAGTGACACATCGTGACGTGTGCTTTGTTATCAAACACACGCGCGTACAGTTGAAACAAACATGTGCCCTCTGTGTGTGTGTGTGTGTGTGTGTGTGTGTGTGTGTGTGTGTGTGTGTGTGTGTAGGTGTGGTGTGTGTGTAGGTGTGTGTGTGTGTGTGTGTGTGTGTGTGTGTGTGTGTGTGTGTGTGTGTGTGTGTGTGTGTGTGTGTGTAACAATAACAATAATTTTAATTCAGTTTTTGCAGGCCATATGGCCCATAGGAACAACAGTTAATCATATACTTTCATGTAAGGTGAACAATCTTACTTCTGATATCTAAACATTTAGTAAGAAATAATCCAACTTTAAACATCAAACTAAGTTTAGTGTTCATACAAAGAAGCTGCACTTTCAGATTCGATGGAAATCTGCAATAATACAGAGGAATACATTTTCTTCGCAATACAGCATATTTTGGGCATACAAGTAAAAAGTGACAAACATCTTCAATTTGTTGGCCATCACACTGAGAGCAGAATGGTGTGTGTGTGGTGTGTGTGTTGCGTTGTTTTGTGTACTCTGTGTGTGTGTGTGTGTGTGTGTGTGTGTGTGTGTGTGTGTGTGTGTGTGTGTGTGTGTGTGAGAGAGAGAGAGAGAATGTGTGTGTGCGCGTGCGTCTGAGTGTGTGTGTGAGTGTTTGTGTGTGTATTTATGTATACATATTTGTGTCACAAACCCACCAACATACATACCTAACAACCTAACCCAACCCAATCAAATCCAACCACACACACACACACACACACACGCACGCACGCACGCACGCACGCACACACAATTACAAGCACACGAGTGTAAACATTGTTCCATCATTATTGTTGACATGTTTCTCCAGTGGACCATAACATAGAAGCATTCACTCACACCGCATAAGGGAGAGAGGAGAGAGAGAGAGAGAGAGAGAGAGAGAGAGAGAGAGAGAGAGAGAGAGAGAGAGAGAGAGAGAGAGAGAGAGAGTGTGTGTGTGCGTGCATTTGTGGGTGCACGCGCGCGCGCACGTGTGTGCAAATACTTTGTGTATCGTGTGTGTATGTGTGTGTGTATCGGTACGAAATTCTAGAGGTTTTTTTTAAATTACAAATTAAAACATCAAAAATAAAATATCAGCACCACAACATAATATACATTCAGTTATGCGCATGGGTGAGCATACACAAACACACACACTCACACACGCACGCGCGCGCGCACGTGCGCGCATCCATGATAAACATGGGCTCACAGACAAAAACAATACTTTTTTTTAAAAATCAGCTTTTATAGCCGTTTAGCCATTTAAACATTTTCAGCTATCATGTTTCCTGAATGTGTACAAAAACCACAACCAAAACACACACACACACACACACAACACACACACCACACACCAACATCAACAATCAACAAACAACACAACCATCAACATCAACAACAACAACCCCAACCACAACTATGTCGACACACACAAACACAAGCAACGAAACCATTGCTACCGGGAACACTACTTACCACATTTCCCACGGAAGAAAGCCAGGGGCGGATCAGCCATAACTGATGATGTAATAACACACAGTCCAACACACACGAGTCAGAAATTTACCCACACAACAACTCCAGCACCATTCAATCCACTCCTGCTAAACACGCACACCACACCACACCACACTCCCAGTACAACGACCACCGCTGCTGCTACTCCAAGAACGGATAGATATCTTTCCGCTGTCACCTCTCGACGACTGAGCAGGAACGTCTTTCGGGCTCAACAAACTGACAGAAAAGCTCTCTCGCTTCCACTCTTACTATGGCTTAGCCCTGTCTAGGCTGAGAATGGGAATCCAAGTTTATAACGCTTGGATCGGAACTGCCAAGAGCGAAAGACAGAACACCACAAAGGCAGCGGAAGGCACCAACAACAAAATTGTCAACAGGCAAGCGAGGCGAGCCACCCGGCAGCTAGCAGCAACACCCTTCCTTCCAGGATACTGCACGTTCAGCACGACCAACTCGTCTCGTCAATGACCTCGTACAATCCGCAAGGTTCAAGGCACCACCACCACCACGGCACGGCACAGCACGGCACGGCACACAGCACAGCACCCCAGTTCTCCCACAAGGTAGTGACACTTCCTGAGACGAGACTCTACACTGAGAGGCACCTGATCAGTCTCTCTCTCTCTCTCTTCACCACCACGATGATCGGGGGAAAATGGGGGAGAGGTTTTCTCCTGACAGACCAGGGAGGAAAAGATAAGGAAGACACAACAACCCTGAACTGATGGCGACGCACGACACTGAACACACACACACACACATGGCACACCCCACCGCTACCACCATTACACCACACTCAGCCAGCGTGTCAATACAAGATCAGGCTGAACGCTGCCTGTCTGATACTGCCGCCGCCGCTGCTGCTGCTGCTGCTGCTGCTGTTGTCCTTACTGCCTGCCTCAACGGGTGGTGGTTGGTGGTAGTAGTAGTAGTAGTTGATGGCGGTGATGGGAGTGAGGAAAGGGAGGGGGCAGGAGAAAGGAGGGGAGGGGTAGACAGACAATGTGAGTGCTCTGGCTCTCTCTCTCGCGTGGCCACAAGCCACCCTCCCTCCCTCCTAACGTATATATTATAACGGTATCCCTCCCTCCCTGAGCCTGCCATGTTCCATTTGCCCGGTCAATACTGCCCATCAATGGACGGCCACTCCGATACAAGCGGGCTACACCTATATATGGAAGTCCTGCGAAAGCAGCGCCATGGCAACGCCTGAGAAAATCGATAAGCAGTTTTTCTTCTTTTTCCCTTTCTTTCTTTCTCTCCTTTTTCTTTTCTGCCTGGGCCACCCCCCAGCAGGCAGCCAATGAGTATCAGGGGCTCTGAAGACAGAGGGAGAAGCTGCCAAGCATTGATTTTTGCGCCCCCCCCCCCCCCCCCCCCTCTCTCTCTCTCTCCTATACCACACAGGAAAAGGTAAGGAGAATAGACAGTATTGGGTCGTGGTCGTGGTTTGTAGAACGGCTGGCATATTCCTCCTACCCCTCTCTCCCTACTCCAAAAACAGGGGCCTTTTTGTGGTTCTTGTTGATTATTGTTATTGTGGAAGGGGGGGGGGGGGGGGGGGGGGGGGGGGGGGGGAGGCGGCAGGGGGAAGGGGAGGGGGTCGGTTGTTGTTGGTGGCGGTGGTGGGTTTGCTTTTTTGAGAGTTCAATGGTTGTTTTTTTTGTTTAGCTGGGGGGGGGGGGGGGAGTGTTGTTTTTGTGCTGGTTTTTTTACATATAATTTTGTTTTGTTAAGTTTATATTAAGCTGTCTGTATGTACGTATATTATATGTATGTATGTACGTACATACGTACGTATGTATGCATGTATCTCTATCTTTCTATCTCTTACTCTCTGTCTTTGTCTATCTGTCTCTCTCTGTGTCTCTGTCTCTCTTTCGGTCTCTCTGTCTGTCTGTCTCTCTCTCTTCACGCCAATCCGGCAGTAACATCTCAGTCAACAGTATTTCTGATGCCATCAGTGGGTCAAATGGTGTCAATAATCACTACATTCAAGTTTTGTCGTGTGTGTGTGTGTGTGTGTGTGTGTGTGTGTGTGTGTGTGTGTGTGTGTATTACACACGTGTGTCTGTACGTTCTGTAATTCAAAGTCTTTTTACTCTAAGTGATCATAGACGATTACGCGCGCGCGCGCGCGCACGTGTGTGTGTGTGTGTGTGTGTGTGTGTGTGTGTGTGTGTGCGCGCGTGTGTGTGCGCGCGCGCGTGTGTGTATGTACGTGTCAGTCTGTCTGAGGCTGTTGTGTCGATGTGTGGTCTTGATCTCTTATTTTTCAAGCTAATCCCTCGCCCACGTCCCTCGGATAATAAATGATTTATCAGACAGGTTCAACATTAGCTTTATCATCCCCCACCCCCCATCCCCATCACCGCAACCCTGCACTCACACACACACACAACCTGTTCCTTCTTCTCCCCCTTCTCCAGATCCATAATGTCTGCAGAAATAAAGAATGAAGTGAAACAAACAGGCAACAGATCAAAACAAACCAATTTCCAAGGACATACCCAATAAGGCAACCTTCATTGCCGATTCCCAAACTAGCACGATGGGGGAAGAGGGGTAGGTAGGCAAGAAGAGTCGGGTGTGTGCTTGTGTGAGAGAAGGGGGGTGGGTGGAGAGAGAGGGGGGGAGAGAGAGAGGGAGGAGAGAGAGAGGGGGAGAGAGAGAGGGAGGGAGAGAGAAGGAGAGGGAGAGAGAAGGAGAGAGAGAGGGGAAGAGAGAGAGGGAGAGAGAGAGATGAGATGAGAGAGAGAGAGGGGGGGGGGAGTCACTGAAAAAGAGAGACAGACAGAGAGACAGACAGATGAAAAGACGGATGAACGAAGAGATAGACAGACAAACACCGCACATAACAATGGGAGAGGGAAATCAAGAAGAAATGGAACAGAGAGTGTCAGAGAACGAGAAGAGATGCAGGAGGTGGATGGGGGGGGGGGGGGGGGGGGGGGGGGGGGGGGGGGGGGGAGAGCGAGAAAAAAACAGACAGAAAGAGAGAGAAATAGACAGACAGACAGACATACATGCATACAGACACACACACACACACACACACAGAAGGAGAGAGAGGGGGGAGAGAGGAAGAGAGAGAGGGAGAGAGAGGGGAGAGAGAGAGAGAGAGAGGGGGGGGGGAGGGGGAGGGGAAGAGGAGAAAAGAGGAAAAGAAAAAGATACAGAGACAGAAATAGAAACAAACAATGAGAGACACAGAGAAAGAGAAACAGAGACAGAAACAGACAGAGAGGGACACGAGACAGATAGACAGATCAAGGCAAGAAAAGACCAACATATCTCTCTCTCACATACACACACACTCTCTCTCTCTCACTCACTCGCTCACACCACACACACACACACACACACACACACACACACACACACACACACACAGGGAATCAAAGTGAAGCAACAAGAGACAGCATGCATCAGACACCGTGGACAGAGACAGAAACAAATCAACAGACAGACTTGTAAGCGATATGATGTATGGGAAGGGAGGGAGGTGGGAACGTCAAGACAGAAAGATGGAGATGTGCATACATACATGTATGAATTGCAGGGCAGGGCATCACAACAAACAGGCAGGCAGCCACCCCCTAGCAGGGCCCCCTAAAGGGTCCTTTGCATACAACCCCCCCCCCCCCCCCCAAGCAGGGCCCCTAAAGGGTCCTTTGCATAGAAACTATCCATTTGGCCCCTTGTCAGGGCAGGGGACACAGCGACCGTTCCGCTGATGGAGAGCCCCTCAGAGCTCTGCCGCCTCTTCAGCACCTCACATATCAAGCGCTGTAGAATGTGGCCTTTCTTCTGCTTCTTCCCGCCTGGTCAGAAGATTCTCTCTCTATATAGCTGCCGCCGCGCCAGGGTGGGTCATATCGATAACTTGCCTTGAACTGCTGTTCTTACCATGCATGTAAAAAGCATGAATGAACCGTAATTCCTTCCATGATCTTCAACATGGAGACGATAACGATGATGATGATGTGATGATGATGATGATGATGATGATGATGATGATGATGGTGGTGGTGGTGAAGAAGAAGAAGAAGAAAAGAAGATGGTTATGATGATGATGATGATGATGATGATGATGATGTGGTGGATGGTGGGTGGTGGTGGTGGTGGTGGTGATGATGGTGATAATTAAATAGGATGCATATAGCGTTTTAAAAACAAATCAAAGCGCTGATGATGATGTGTGATGATGATGATGACGACGACGACGACGACGACCACGATAATAATGGAAAAGGTGAGGGTAGTGACGATCACACCAAACAGATTATTGTTGTATTCACTGATGAATCTCTCTGAGTCTCTCTCTCTCTCTCTCTCTCTCTCTCTCTCTCTCTCTCTCTCTCTCTCTCTCTCTCTCTCACTCACTCACTCACTCTCTTTCTCTCATCACACACACACACACACACAATTTTCTTTGTAGACAACTATGAACAGATCACTTGTTCTGTGAATCTGATAGCACCAATACATAACATGTGGAGACTATGCAACAAGATAGTTACCCAGGCAAAATTTTGCAGAAAAAAGCCCATTCTCACAGGCAACCAAAGGCAAGAGAGAGAGAGACAGACAGACAGACAGACAGAGACAGAGACACAGAGAGACACACCGAGACAGAGTCAGAGAGAGGGTGGGGGAGAGAGAGCGTGGGAGAAAGAGAGAGCGGGGAGAGAGGAGGGGGGGGGGGAGAGTGAGAGAGAGAGAGGGAGAGAGAGGGAAGAGAGAGGCAAAGACAGAAGAAGAAAGAAGATGTTACAAATAGCGTGGGCTTGATTACCTTTTCCAACTCTTTGCTAATCTAGAATTCTCTCTCTCTCTCTCTCTCTCTCTCTTCTATCTCTCTCTCCACACACACACACACACACACACACACACACACGCACACACACACACCACACACCACCACACCACACACATCATACGAAATCGGGTCATAAAGGTATAATACAGATAAACAGACAAAGAAACGGACAGCAGAGAGTAGGGCACGGTATCAAAAAAGACACAGACACACACACAGGGAAAAAAAAGAAGGGCTATAGTATTTCCAGCGCCAATTAATACCCAAGGACTGCGCGTTCTTTCTTTGCCAGGTCTAGCACCTTCGACAACCTCTAAGAACAAGCCAGAGTTAAACGAGCTGCTCCTGGCCCGCCTCCAAGCTATTTTCAGCCATCATCAGCAATCAAAGGCTGCTTAATTAAACATCACATACACACACACAGGCCTATATCAGGGACACATTTCAGGTTCACCCATGTTAGAGGCAAGTTTAACCCTTGATGATAACCCCCCCCCCCCCCCCCCCCCCCCCCCCCCCCCCCCCCCCCCCCCCCCCCCCCCCCCCCCCCCCCCCCCCCCCCCCCCCCACCACACCATCTTTCTTTCTACCTTGACTGAAACTCTCGACAATCAAAGATAGCTCTTTTCCTATTACTAGAGTAGACTGTTCACGTCTTAATATTTACAGCAGCAATGGAATATCTTAAAACACACACACACACACACACACACACACACACACACACACACACACAAAGATAGGTAAAAAGTTTTACCAAGCCAGACAAAAGCAATCTTCTTGTGACTGTTACGACTCCTGCAAGTTGAATTATCGCTTTTGGTTACTTTTACTGCTACCTAGGCAACCAATAACCCGTTTGCTATAAAACCAAAGTTCAGAGAAAGTTCTGCCACAAAGTTGCAGATCCTTGATAATCTTGTATATTGGTTAAAGGTGAAATTGTTAATAATATCAATTATAGAAGTATGCACAAATGGAAAATGGATTTAGGTAGCTATTTGTTTGCTTTCTTGAGGCTTTTTCTTTTCTTTTTCTTTTAAAAGGACGGTGGGTATGTTGGCACTGTGATTTAAAAAAATAAAGATTGGGGTGTTTTTATTACTCTTATTCCCTTTGTTTTATTTTGTTCTAGTTTGGGCTTTAATTTAGATTTCAGTTTGTTTTAATGTATTTTTATGTTGTTTTGCTTTGGGGACTCTTTAAAGGAAAAGTGAATAAAAGATACTGTTACAAAAATAAAAATAGAAATCCAACGCAAGAAATTATCATGACATTATAAAAAAAAGACATAGACGAAAGTAGAAACCGTTTGAAAAACCATATAAACTGATAGCCCTAAAATAAAAGAAAAAGAATGTTAACGAAAACCAAAGCAGAGGTAAAGGACACACCAAACGGAATTTCTAGCAGCAAGAAAGAGGATGTTGAAGTTCTAGTAGCAAGAAAGAGGATGTTGAAGTTCTAGTAGCAAGAAAGAGGATGTTGAAGTTCTAGTAGCAAGAAAGAGGATGTTGAAGTTCTAATAGCAAGAAAGAGGTTGGTGAAGTTCTAGTAGCAAGAAAGAGGCTGGTGAAGTTCTAGTAGCAAGAAAGAGGATGTTGAAGTTCTAGCAGCAAGAAAGAGGCTGGTGAAGTTCTAGTAGCAAGAAAGAGGTTGGTGAAGTTCTAGCAGCAAGAAAGAGGCTGGTGAAGTTCTAGTAGCAAGAAAGAGGTTGATGAAAACGGACACTGTGAGCAGCCCTAAGAACTAACTGCCAACCACAGAGAACAGTAGGGGGAAACTGAGGATGATTGTCATGACCTTTGCTGTTTGGTTCAAGGTGCAACAGACTAGAAGATATAGTGCAACAACAACAACAAAACAAACAAAACGGCATTTAGTACTTTCCTATGTAATGTATCACTACATAAAAGAGCACAGTTGTGCTCCTCGATTTGTGGGGAGGGGTGAAGTGGGTGGGGGGGGGGGGGGGGGGGGTGCTATATTTTGTTTGTTTCTTTCTGTGTTTTTTTGGTTAGTTGGTTGGTTTGGGGTTGTTTTCTGTGTTGTTGGTTGGGTTTTGTTTTGTCTGAGGAGGGGATTGTGGGGTTGTTTTTGTTGTTGTTTTGGTTTTGGTTTTTGTTGTTGGTAGTGCGTTGTTGTGGTTGTTTTGTTGGATGGGTTTTTTCTTTTTTTTTCTTTTTTGGGGGGCGGCTCGCTTCAGTTTGAATTTTTCCATTTCTTTGCGCTTCTTTTTTCTTTTAAAAAAAGGCTCTAAAACATTCCAGCAACCTCAGCGTACATTCTTGTACTGATCTCGACAGGAACCATTTAACATTTCCCGCCCACGTAACAACTACAGCCTACACAGCTCTCCAGATACAATGCAGTGGTAATGATCAGTACTTCGATTTCTTTACAGCAACAAACACACACACACACAGAACCTCATCATGATATTGATTTATTACATACATAAATACATACATACATACATACATACATACACACACATATATGTATATAATATATATATATATATAGAGAGAGAGAGAGAGAGAGAGAGAGAGAGAGAGAGAGAGAGAGAGGGGGGGGGGGGGTTGCAAGAGGGGGGGGGGGGGGAGGGAGGGAGAGATTATTTTACACTTCATTTCTTCATAGTCAACAAAAAATATCAAAAAGTACATCGAATTCTTCAGTCCTTGATCGGCCATATATATAAAAAACCAAACAGGGTGCCAGTCCCTGAGTTGGTAACAGTGGACGGTATGCCTGGTATACGTACACACAGAGAGATGGTGCGATCAGCTCTTGTCTGTCATCCACCCACTCACACTACTGAAGTTTAACCGAGTTTGTTACTAGTAGTAGTACATTGTCTCTGTCTCTGTATCTGTCTCTCTTCTCTCTCCATCTATCTATCTATCTATATACATATATATCCTCTCTATCTATCTATCTATCTATCTATTATCCCCTGGATGTGATGCAAGGCTCATTGCTCTGGGAATGAATATTTATCATTTTTTTATGCATAGCATTGTGTGTTGTGCTTTCATGAGTTCTTCCGGAGTGTGTGTGTGTGTGTGCGCGCGCGCGCGCGCGTGTGTGCGTGCATGCGTGCGCGTGCGTGTGTGGGTATAAAGTGTGTACTGCCTTGAGTAATTGTGTGTGTGTGTGTGTGTGTGTGTGTGTGTGTGGTGTGTGTGTGTGTGTGTGTGTGTGTGTGTGTGTGTATAAACGTGCACAAACTCATGAACTAAAATACTGAATGGTAGTCTCCACGCGGTTACAACATGAACGCATGCATACTCGTGTATGTGATAATGACATTGTAATCCAATAGACAAATGGACCGATATAATATAAGCGTTTATAATTCAACGTTATCTATCAACCTCATAAAGAAAAACGCCAATACAACAGCTGAATGTCACTGAAATTAATGCACTTACTGCACAAGACACCTGACACGAAAACGCACAGTAGAAAAACAATTGTCCAAAAGGTTTTTTATGATAAAACTGTACAAGACTTGCCACACACCCACACCTATACAAATCTCCATTCACTCACTTATATACACCTACACACCTACAAACACACACCTACACACACACACAAAACAAGAGAGAGAGAGAGAGAGAGAGAGAGAGAGAGAGAGAGAGAGAGAGAGAGAGAGAGGAGAGAGAGACAACTATCCAAAAAACAAAAGATTTTTTTTTAATGCAGATTCCACACACCTACATCTGTTCAAATATCCATTCACTCACCCATCCACACACACACACACACACACACACACACACACACACACACACACACGCACGCACGCACACACACACACACACAGAGTGAGAGAGAGAGGGGGAGAGAGAGAGACACACACACACACACACAGAGTCAGACACAGACACACAGAGAGACACAGACATAAACAGTTCGTTCGTCTCCTCTTCTTGTAAAACTGTATCTGCAGCGGTTTACCAGTCTAGACCTTGTCAATATTGGGGCAGGCCAAAAAGTAAGAAGCTTCGGACAGTGCAAGAGTCCACATTGCCCCAAGTTCCAGACAAATGACACAGCCACCCAGACAGGGCGCTGGCCCCTGCCAAAACTTGCAGGAACATACATGTTGGAGATGTTTGTACGCGCGCACCAACGCACTGACACGTGTATTCACGTCATAAAACACACGCGCGCGCGAGCGCATACGCGCGCGAGCGTATACGCGCGTTCACGCACACACGCGCGCGCGCGCACAAACACTCACAAGCACACACACACCTCTTTCTCTCTTCATATCTCTGTCTCCGTCTCTGTTATTTTCTCTCTCTCTCTCTCTCTCTCTCTCTCTCTCTCTCTCTCTCTCTCTCTCTCTCTCTCTCTCTCTCTCTCTCACACACACACACACATATACACAGGCAAGCACGCAAACAAGCAAACGAACAAGCGAGTTTGCACCCCCCACGCGCGCGCGCACACACACATACACGCTTGCACCTGTACACGCCTGTTCACCCCCCACCCCAACACACACACACACACACACACACACACACACACAACACACACACACACACTCGCTAGAGACCGGCGCAAGCCCAAACGCTGACATGTATGTTCACATCCAAACGTACGTACATACGTAGGCACACACGTATTCGCGTATGCACACAGGCACGCATACACACACAGACACACAACGCCTACTGATATCAGCACAAGAGATTAGATAACCTCGAGAAGTTCTGAGGTCTGCGATGGCTTGACCAGACAGGGTCAGCACCAGATCGGAGGAGGAGGGAGGCAGGGGGAGAGAGAGGGGAGGGAGGGGGAGGGAGAGAGAGAGAGAGAGAGAGAGAGAGAGAGAGAGAGAGAGAGAGAGAGAGAGAGAGAGAGAGAGAGAGAGAGAGTATGAAATAAGAATAGAGAGAGACAGACAGAAAGACAGAGACAGGGGAAGACGGGGTCAAATGGCGAGAAAGACAAAGACAGACATGACATGCAGCGGCAGGAGCAGATAATACAGACACAGGTAAAGATAAAGATTTGATACAGATGGACATACAGATCTATGCAGATTGACATACAGACACAGACACAGATGGACATACACACACAGATGGACATACACACACAGATGGACATACACTGATACAGACACAGATGGTTGCAAACAGAGACAGATGGACATAGAAACACAGTTGGATGTACACAGACACAGATGTACGTACACACAGAGATGTACGTACACACGCAGATGGAGGTACACACACAGATGGATGCGTATACACACAGATGAATGTATACAGACACAGATGGAAGTACACACACAGATGGACGTACACACTCAGATGGAAGTATACACGCAGATGGAAGTACACACACAGATAGATGTGTACACACACAGATGAATGTATACAGACACAGATGGAAGTACACACACAGATGGAAGTACACACACAGATGGGCGTGCACACACAGATGGATGTATACAGACACAGATGGATGTATACAGACACAGATGAAAGTACACACACAGATGGATGTAATACAGACACAGATGGATGTATACAGACACAGATGGATGTATACAGACACAGACGGATGTATACAGACACAGATGGATGGACGTACAGACATGGCAGGCTGATAGACATGCCAGACTGAGACACGACAGAGAGACAAATGGACATAGAGAAAGAGAGACAGTAAGACCAAGACAGCAACAGAGAGTAAGAACCCTATCTGTAGACAAGACAGACACGACAAGACAAATGATCAACAAGGGCACTAGGGCAACAGGACGGGAGCAAAGACAGACAGACCACCACCACCACCATCACTACCACCACCACCAGCCCCACTCCACTCCCGCTCACCCCACCAACAGAAACCAACTTTGTGGCCACGATATGTAAGGGGAAAAATCAATAGTGAAATGGACAAGTGCTGCTGCTGCTGCTTTTTTTTTGGGTGCTGTTTATTCCACAACCACTATGCCATTTTCGTCCCTCCACTCGTGTCTGGCTTTCCTTGGCGGCAAAGCAAGTACTTTCATTCATTCATACGGAATTCAAGACTACAGACATTTTAGCCGAGTGGTTCAGATCACTTGACTTCAATACTGTGGGTCTATGAAGTCGCTGGTTCGAATCTCGGCAGTGGTGTCTAGTAAATAAGTAAGGTGGGGATCTTTTACGATCTCCCATGTCCACTTAATTAAAGAGCCGACCTGCCAGTTCCATTCATGTATACACATGCAGGAAATCAAGCATGCACGTTGAACATCCCATACTTCATGCCAGTGTTGGGCGTGTTTCGTAAATATGACCATACCCAGCATGCATCCTGTACAAACAAAATGGTCTGCTCTGAAGTCGGAATGTCTGGGCTGAGGCCAGAAGGCAGACCTCCTGCAGAGTTACAAGCCCAGGACAAGACCAGGCACTCCGCACCCCAACTAGTATGGGAACGCAGAGAGAGAAGTGAGTTCACGAACAGAAAAAGAGAGAAAAAAAAGCCTTACCTTGCAGAGCACTGGCACCGTGATCATTCCCACCCAATATCAACTCATGGAGTGTCCTGAAAGGAAAACAAAACAAAGAAAAGCCTTAAGTAAGTAAGTAAGTGTGTGTGTGTGTGTGGTGTCATGTGGAGTGGTGTGTGTGTGCATGTGCGTGCGCGTGTGCGTGCGTGCGCGTGCGTGCGTGCGCGTGCGTGTGTGTGTGTGTGTGTGTGTGTGTGTGTGTGCGCGCGCGCGCGCGTGTGTGTGCACGCGTGTATGAATAAATTTGTGTTTATTTTAAATGTGATTATGATCTACCAAATTTTGAAATGGTCATCATCTTCATTTCAGGGGAAGGTGACTCTCCAGTTGGTCGTTTCTGTCAAGTAGAGCTTGGCCTTTCTGGACACCAATTCTTTAAATGCTCCCTTCATCTACAGTTTCCTCTGCACCTCTTTCTGCAAATGGCACCGTCAGAATCCCTTGTCTTTCGAAGGATGCTCTCTTCTGCTATAGTTTGTTTCCTCGCATCTTCTATAGGTGGGTCACAAAATGGATGTAGTAACCTCTCTCTCTAACAGCTTCTTTCAGTGGGTCTCAATGTAGGTGTTACCTCTCCTTTAAGACCAGATGAAAACATTATAAAGATCAGCCAAAAATTGTTAATGAACACACACACTCACTCTCTCACACACAACGCACGCACGCACGCACGTAGACTGCGCATACATACACACACACAATATTTAGATCACACACATGCGCGCGAGCGCACGCGCGCGCGCAGACACACACACACACACATACATACACACACATACACGCACGCACACACACACATCACTACCATCCCAAAAACAAGAAAACGGAAGGACGGTGGCAGGATGGTTAAGACGTTTGCCTGCCAACAAGTAAATCGTGAGGTTCTGGGTTCGATTCCCAGCCTCGCCCTTTCTTCCCAGTTTGACAAAAAAATCGAACTGAATGTCAAAGTCCTTCGGATGAGACTATAAACCGAGGCCCCGTGTGCGAACGCATGCAGAACATCTTGCGCACACGTTAAATCCTGTTCCGCTGTTCGAAAGAGTAGGTCAGTGTGTGCCGGTGGGAACAGATGACAAAATTTAAAAACCGCATACACACGCATTAAAAAAAAAAAGCGCTTTGATTTGTAGCTTTACAAGATTCAGCGCTATATAAATTCCATACATCATTATTATTATTATTATTATTTAAAACACACACACACGCACGTGCGCACGCGCGCGCGCACACACACACACACACACACACACAGAGGGAAGATAGCTGCCACTGGTCCTCCTCTTTCCTTTCTCATAATTGACACACTTGGAGTGAACCCCTCCTTTCTCTCTCCCTCCCTCCAGCACTCTCCACTTCAGCGGCCATTACCCTACAAAAAGGAGTGACAGATGACTGGAACTAGATATAGAGCCCCTCAACCATAGAAACAATGCAAGAGAGAGACAGAGACAAACAGACAGAGACAGAGAGAGAGGAAGACAGGAAGAGGGAGAGAGAGAGGGAGGGAGAAAAGAGAGGGAGGGAGGGAGGGTGGGAGAGAGGGAGGGATGGAGAGAGGGAGGGAAGAGAGAGGGAGAGGGAGAGGGCGGGAGAAAGAGGGGGGAGAGAGGGAGAGAGAAGGGGGGTGAGAGGGGAGGGAGAGAGAAGAGGGGGAGGGAGAGAAAGAGGGGGAGGGAGAGAAAGAGGGGGAGGGAGAGAGAAAGGGAGGGAGAGACAGACAGACAGACAGACAGGGGCAATATTTTACAATGAGTTTATTGTCACTGCCCATACAGTCCATTTGACAAGACAGGATGAATGAATGAATGAATGAATGAAACATTTTTTTGAAGGAGAGGGGAGAGAAACAGGCAGGCAGAGACAAACACTGAAACAGAGAGAGAGAAAGTGATAGAGAGAGAGAGACAGAGAGAGAGAGAGAGTGAGAGAGAGAGAGAGAACTAGGCAGAGACACAGAGTGAGAGACAAGAGACAGACAACTTAAAGAGCGAGAGAGAGAGAGAGAGAGAGGAAGAGAGAGAGAGGAGGGGGGGGGGGGGGGAGGGGGGGGGGGGGGGGTAGGAGGAGAATGAGGCTAGGTGATGGTGTATAATGATGGCTGGGGATCGGTTTCAGGTCGGTCAATATGCGACCCCCAATACTGCAGACCCTTGAATAGTGCGCGGGTGACAGAGGAATTCAGTTCCAGAGAAGGCCAACCTTTCTGAAGCGGATGGCATATGGGCTAAGGTCATACTCGTGACCCGAAGCTCACGTGCGTGTGTGTGTGTGCGTGTGCGCAAATGTGTGTATGTGTGTGCAATGTATGTATGTGTGTGCAAGTGTGTATGTGTGTGTGCAAGTGTGTGTGTGCTTGCGTGCGTGCATGCTCGCGCGCCTTATTACATAAATGGCAGATGAAATATGGATACTAAATAATATCAGGCAGATAGGTGAAACAAGAGGACTTTATCCAAAAGAGGTCTGAAGCCTTGTTTCCAATGTGTTCCTTACAACAGCTTACACGTTGGATGAATACTAGTACTTTGAGATGCCACTGGTTTGAAAGGAGGGGTTGGGGTTGCCCTTAATGATTCGTTCATTGAGGAATTCATATTGTTTGTAAAAATAACAAAAAATCATTTTCGCACCACTGTCAGGCCCATTTCATATCAAAATCAAAATTATACTCCAAGCAACACAACATGTACATTGTTTTGTTTCGTTGGAGCCATTTCCAAAACAGATTCCTTCACAACGTCACGGCACTTTTCAATACTGTACAACTTCTTCGAATTTGCCAATAGATGTATTCTGTAAATCTTACTACTGCGTACGTGAGCAATGAGATGTCTTCCTCTTCGGTGCTCCTGGTATCGACCCTACATACTGAATGGTTAGTCCGGAGCCAGGGTGGTACTGACTGGTAGGGGAAATTCACCATCTGCCACAGCCTTGTCATTACTTAACACATCATGTACTTCCTGAAGCATTTGCTAAATGGATTTTTAGCTGGTGCGGTGTAGCGTATACGCAACACTGGGCTTGTGGTAATAAAAGAAAATTGATGTCCCCCGCTGGTCCCCTTAGCCCTAGGTTCTCTCTCAGTTCTACTGCACTGGGCCATGTTTGCTGTCGTTACATATCAAGGGCTGTAAGAAATGAACTACTCGGAGAAAATTTTCTTTATTTTTTTGGTTCGGAATGTTTCCAATCTGTTCCCCAGGTCGGCTGATTCATTTGTACGCTCCTTGATGAATCGGTTTACATTTGACCAAGATGGAGAACACCTTTTGTTCTTTTAAGAGGAAATCTTTTTTTAAACCATCCCGTTCGTTTCAGACCCAAAAAACAAAATCCTTACTATTCATCACAATTTCCATGGAGTCCTCTCTTCTTCCACATTGAATTTTCAGAAACTGTTTCCTCTATTATTCCTGACTGGCTTTTTTTTTTTAAATACATGAATCGCTTGTCCTGGCTTGTCCATTAATCATAGTCCGCGATGGCGGTGGTTTGTTTTGTGTTGTTTTCATTTCTTATTTTTAAAAAGTAAATCTGGGTTAGCATGTCCTGAAATGCCTGTAGTTTCATACTTGTTTATATAGCGGATTATTCAGCATTTTCTTTTTCCGCTCATGCGTGAAACTATTATTTGTGCTCAACCTAGATGAGCATGAACTCTCGGCTCGCTTTGGCCTGGTACTTGTCTGTGGCGTACTTTACTGCTCATCCTTCCTTTTTAAGTCTTTCGCTTTGTGCTGATTGCATTTGTCCACGTTGGCCTGCACTTCCACGACAACTGTTTATTCAATTTCCTGTTGTCCTGCTCCAGTTTAGTTAGGCTTTGTTCGGTTCACCTTGTAACCCCAAACACATGGTATCTCGATTTAGACTTATTTTTAGCTTTTGTCCCTTCGATTTCCCTAGATTCCATAGTCGCTTTGAAGTTTGTCATGGTTTCCCGCGAATGACAGTTAGTTTCTTGTTTGCATCTGGCTTTCAAAGGGCAAAGTAAATGGGTAAATAAAACGTCAGAATTGCCATCCTTTCAATCTTGATGAAAACGTCAGAAATGTCATCCTTTCGATCTTGAGGAAAACGTCAGAATTGTCATCCTTTAATCTTGAGGGGAAAAAAGTCAGAATTGTCATCCTTTAATCACGAGGAAACTGTCAGAATTGTCATCCTTTAATCATGAGGAAACCGTCAGAATTGTCACCTTTAATGTGGAGGAAAACGTCAGAATTGTCCTCCCTTAATCTCGAGGAAAACGTCAGAATTGTCATCCTTTAATCATGAGGAAACCGTCAGAATTGTCATCCTTTAATCTCAAGGAAAACGTCAGAATTGTCATCCTTTAAACTAAGGAATTCTGGCGATGTTATATCAGTAACAGACAGGTTAATCTTGAGGAAACCGTCAGAATTGTCATCCTTTAATCTCAAGGAAAACGTCAGAATTGTCATCCTTTAAACTAAGGAATTCTGGCGATGTTATATCAGTAACAGACAGGTTAATCTTGAGGAAACCGTCAGAATTGTCATCCTTTAAACTAAGGAATTCTGGCGATGTTATATCAGTAACAGACAGGTTAATCTTGAGGAAACCGTCAGAATTGTCATCCTTTAATCTCAAGGAAACCATCAGAATTGTCATCCTTTAAACTAAGGAATTCTGGCGATGTTATGTCAGTAACAGACAGGTTAATCTTGAGGAAACCGTCAGAATTGTCATCCTTTAATCTCAAGGAAAACGTCAGAATTGTCATCCTTTAAACTAAGGAATTCTGGCGACGTTATATCAGTAACAGAAAGGTTAGTCTTGAGGAAACGGTCAGAATTGTCATCCTTTAATCTTAAGGAAAAACGTCAGAATTGTCATCCTTTAATCTTGAGGAAACGTCAGAATTTTCATCCTTTAATCTTGAGGAAAACGTCAGATTTGTCATCCTGTAATCTTAAGGAAAAACGTCAGGATTGTCATCCTTTAATCTTAAGGAAAACGTCAGAATTGTCATCCTTTAATCTTGAGGAAAACGTCAGAATTGTCATCCATTAATCTTGAGGTCACCATCTCAACTCTCGGCGGCGCCTGGTGGAGTAAGAATGGGGAACTGCTATTTCCCAAGTCAATGCAGATCTGCAAATGCCTCCATCGCTTTTGTGCATGTTATGCACATCGAGGAATTCAAACATACCTATTAGGGGCCCTATTATTCATGTCAGCATTCGATGGGATGCAAAAACCACAGAAATATCTAGCATGCATGCACCCCGAAGCTTCCCCAGCCCACTGAATTATAAATTCAGCAAGCCCAGCATCAGGTAGGTGGAACTTATGGCGCAAGTTGTGCAGTTTCAAAATACGGAGTGGCTTCACCACTGAAAATTTCTAGGAAAATATCAAACGGGAAACTGGCTTTTGAAAAAAAAAACACAGGGAAAAATAGAAAGATAGAAATGAAAACAACCACCACCTTCACCACCCCCTTCTCCTCCCCCCCCCCCACCCCCCCAAAAAAAAAAACCCACACAAAAAAACACCCAGACGAACCAACATATAGCAAAACCAAACCAAACAACACAAAAACCAAGCTTCTGGAAACCTGACACAAACACGAAGCGCATGGGATTCTGAAAAGATCGATGGCAGAGGACATAGTGAATTGGAAAAGTTTTTCCCGCTTTCTTTCTTTCTAATTTTTTTCTTCTTTTTTTCCTTTTCAATATTTTTATACCCGCGGAGTTAAAAATATCTCTCTGAGGGCGGCCTGGCCTTGTTGACATGACGAGAGCAAGATGTAGGCCTGCACACTAGGCATAGCATCTGACCCCAGAAAAGCTGTCTGCAGTACACTGATTTCTTTGTCTTTAAAATAAAATTTAAAAAAAGAAAACGATAGCAATCAGGTTATATCTGCATCACTGTTGTCACAAAGTAGACTAGATCTGACTGAGGCACTGGTGCTGGTGGTAAATTATACACCTCTCTCCCTACACACACACACACACACACACACACACACACACACACACACACACACACACACACACACAACCACACTCTCTTCTCTCTCTCTCTCTCTCTCTCTATCACACACACTCTCTCTCTCACACACACACACATAATATAATGCTCTTTCTCACACACACAATTCTCTCTCTTCTCCTCTCTCTCTCTCTCTCTCTCTCTCTCTCTCTCTCTCTCTCTCCCCTCCGTGTGTATGTGTGTGTGCTTATGTGTGTGAGTGTAAGCGTGTGCACGCGTGCATGCGAGTGAGCGTGCATGCGTGCGTGCGTGTGTGCATGCGTACGTTGGGATATGGAGGAGATGGGGAAGAGAGTACAGGCAATGCATACATGTAGCAGCTTCTAGTTCTCCCCATCCCCCAACCCACCTTTCATTTCTGTATTGACAATCCGCAGATCGACAGCTCAGACCAAACACAGTAAATGAAAAACACACATCCAGGGCAGGGCAGAGCAGAGGGGTTTAAACCGTTTCTCCTGTTATCGGAGTCATTATCAGAAAAGCCATCTCCTCCAACGCTTCACACACTTCAACAAGACAGTATTTTATTTGCACAGAGCAAGAAGGGGGGGGGGGGGGGGGGGGGGGGGGCAGGATGGTTAAGACGCTCACCTCCCCAACAAGTAAACCTTGAGGTTCTGGGTTCGCTTTCCAAGCCTCGCCCTTTTTCTTCCCCAAGTTTGAAGAGAGAGAAAAAATCGAACTGAATGTCAAAGTCTTTCGGATGAGACTATAAACCGAGGCCCTGTGTGCAAACACACGCAGAACATCTTGCGCACACGTTAAAAACCCGTTCCGCCTTTCAAAAGTATAGGCCAATGTGTGCCAGTAGGAACGGATGACATTAAAAAAAAAAAAAAAGCAAAAAGCATGCACACAATGTCGTGTTTAGACACCATCCCCGAAGTCGGAATGTGGATACCTCAATGGTGGAGGGGGAAAAAACGGTCGCATACGCATAAATCTCACCATTGGTGAACCTCAAGAGTTCTAGCCGTGGAACGAAAAAAAACAAAAATCCCAAAAGTGCAGAGAGCCAGCCTGGACATCACTGCCAGGTCCAGGTGCCTACAGAGGTGAGGAGGCAGGCAGGCAGGCAGGCAGGCAGGCAGAGAGGTGGGCGGAGAATGAGGAGTGATAGGGGTGGGGAAGATGTTGGGTATTGTGTGTGTGTGTGTGTGTGTGTGTGTGGTGTGTGTGTGTGTGTGTGTGTGTGTGTGTGTAAAGTCAAACTTTTATTTTCAGATGGTACATTGAGTAGTGTGTGTGTGTGTGTGTGTGTGTGTGTGTGTGTGTGTGTGTGTGTGTGTGTGTGTGTGTGGGGTGTGTTGTGTGTGTGTGGTGTGAAAGAGAGAGAGAAGGGGTGGGGCGAAAAGAGGTGGGGGGGAGGTAGAGGAGAGTACAGGGCAAGCAAGAGAGAGAGAGAGGAGAGAGAGAGAGAGGAGAGAGAGAGAGAGAGAGAGAGGGGAAAAGAGAGAGAGAGAGAGAGAGAGAGAGAGAGAGAGAGAGAGAGGAAGAGAGAAGAGAGAGAGACAGACAGACAGACAGAGAGAAGAGAAGAGGAGAGAGACAGACAGCAGAAGAGAGGAAGAGAGAGAAAGGGAGAGAGAGAAGAGAGAGAGAGAGGAGAGAGAGAGAGAGAGAGAGAGAGAGAGAGAGAGAGAGGAGAGAGAGAGAGAGTGGATTAACACAGAAAGACATGGAGTGTGAGAGAACAGAAAGACTTGAGAGCTTTTTTTCTTTATTCTCGAAGAACTCACAAAATAACCAAGAGATAAAAGCAAGCAAGCAGGAAGCAACCACGTGTGTGTGTGTGTGTGTGTGTGTGTGTGTGTGTGTGTGTGTGTGTGTGTGTGTGTGTGTGTGTGTGTGTGTGTGTTGGTTGAGTGTGTGTTGTGAGTGTATGTGTAGTGTATGTGTTGTGTGTGTGTGTGTGTGTGTGTGTGTGTGTGTGTGTGTGTGTGTGTGTGTGGTGTGTGTGTTGTGTGTGGTGGGGCTCCCGTGCCTGAGTGCGAGAGTGTGTATGTCAGTATGCCCCTTAACGTTCACATTACCACCACCGCGTCTCCTCTCTTCACATACTCACACGTGCGCGAAAAGTTTTGTTTGTTTGTTTGTTTTTGTCTCTAGGAAGCCTTAATTTCCAGGTCTCCTATTCCCCAAAGCTAAGCGTGCACGCACGCTCAAACGCATATAATACGGACGAGCACACACACACTCACACATAAGTCCTAGGCACCACTCACTATATTTTTGTCAATTATATATATATATATATATATATTATATACTCAAACACACACACAAGATAGATAGATAGATAGATAGATAGATAGATAGATAGATAGATAGATAGATAGATAGATAGATACTCTCACTCACTCACACACACACATACACACACATGCTGTGCTGTACGGTGCTGTGCTGTGCCTGAAGTGGTACTGAGTGGCCGTTCAACACTGGCTCATCAATAATGCAAAGGTAGCTCATTTCTGCACTCCCTGGTGTGGATCACCAACCCTCTTCCTCCAATGCTAGCTGTCTGTCTGTCCGTCCGTCCGTCCGTCCGTCCGTCTGTCTGTCTGTCTCTCTGCCTGTCTCTGTCTCTATAAAACTAATCTTTGAAAAATAATATTCGTTCAAAATTCTGTCTCTCATACACATACATACACCCACATACATAAACACACCCACGCACACACACTTTCCAAACGGATTTAGGTCTTCCTCCGAAGAAAAGCAATCGCAGTCAATGATGGTACTGCTGCAGCTACTATTTCTAATATTACCACTAGAGTATATTTGCTACCTTAACTATTCTAGATACTTTTTAGCTACTATTTCTAATATTACCACTAGAGTATATTTGCTAATTTAACTACTTCTAGATACTGTTGTTGCTGTTTTCCAAAATTATGGCTACTGCTGATGCTGTTACAGTTACTTTTCTGTTACAGTCTCCACTACTTCCATTTATTTTACCACTACTACTACTGCTGCTGCTGCTACTTCTACTACTACCATTTCTACTAAAACTACTACTACAACTACTTCTACTACTAATGTGCAAGTACCACTACTGTTATTACTCCTACTGCTCTACTAATACTACCTTTTAACACTATAGCTTCGCTGGTGGTTGTAATTAATATGGTTAGTGGCAAACACTTTTCCGCTTCTGTTATGACAAGAAAATATTAGTCAGGATGCCTGATCGAATGAATGCAAAAGTCCTAAGCCTTTTATATAACAAAAAGTCCTAGGCACCAATCAATATATAACGAAGAGTTGTCTTCTGCGTCACATAATGCTATTTGTGAGAAAGGAAGAGACTACTGGGTACACGCAAGCAAGTCCACTCTAGGGTGAATACAAGTACTGACAAGAAAGATAAAAAAGGGGGCAGGGGGGATCTCCCTTCACTACAAGGATAATAATTATTCTGCAGTGAACATCAACTTTGTAGTCATTCTGACCAGTCCGTCCACAATGGTAGCTGTTACCTAATTCGGTCTTGGTCTCAGACTGATTTTTTTGTTCCTTTTTATTTCTTCACTGCAGAAGCTCATAACTTTGTGTGTGTGTGTGTGTGTGTGTGTGTGTGTTAAAAGTAATTTATACGGAGTAAATGCAGCAAATTTGTAAAGATATAAGTATATGGTTAACATTTATCTTGCCTGGTGGATGTACTGTTGTCCTGGTGATGTAATATTTACTGAAGCGAAACTGAGAAAAAAAGGTAGCAAAGAGAAAATACTGTCTTCAAACAGTTTTCAAACGACCAGCTTAAAACAGTAAAACGAGCAATAACCTTAGCTGGGATGTCTTTGGCTTCCTTGTGTAGAAAACAGCCTTTACATCTGACAGGACATTCACATCTGAACGAGCTCAAAACAGCGCTACTATCTGCTTTCGGTCCTTCTCCTTGCCTTCCTCAGAAAATTAAACGAGAATGAACTTTACAATAACAAAACTTACGAAGAAAAGCCAAGTTTTTACTGCCACATTCAAGATGGCTGAAAAAAAGTCCAAGATGGCGTTAGTAGCTTGTGAATGTGTGACAATGACAGACTCTGCAGAAGATTTCATTTCCAGGGATTTTTAAATCACACAACCAGGAAGCTGTTTATACGGTTCATGAGAAATATAGGCCTACTTGTATATGACTGCCGGCAAAACAGAAGTCTGTGGGGGCAAGCATCTACAGCAAGACTGAGGGACAACATGTACACCATGATAAACATTGCAGCAGGAGTGTCACACAGTCCTGTGTCCTGTGTGGCCTCAGGTGAACCAGGCCCCCTCTTCAATCATGCCCGCGTGGCGAATTAGTGGCATGCGCCCAGGGGCCGTGTCTTTGCCGTGTGCGACATATGCATAAAACATGACCTGGTGCTAAAATGAACGAACTCGCTTCAACATGACGAAACTGTTAATTAGAGCACCCAGACACACACACACACACATACACACACACACAACGCACACGCTCTCTCTCTGTTTATTTTTATTATTATTATTTTAAATTTTATTCTTTTATATCGAAGATAATGGAATAAGCACTTATGTGCTTTTTTTTTTACATCCAGTCCGCGTGTGTATGCGGTTTTGTAAATTTTGTCATCTGTTCCCTCCGGCACACAATGGCCTCTTACGAAAAGCGGAACAGGATTTAACGAGTGCGCAAGCTGTTCTGCGTGCGTTCACGGGTTTATAGTCTCATCCGAAGGACTTTTGGGGAGAGTGGAGTCGGCACTGATGTTAACTCGGGGGAAAAATATCTCCTTGAACGGGAATCAAACCCGGGTCGTCAGATTGCGAGCGCAATGTTCTAACCACTAGGCTATCCCGTCCACCACAAGTGCAGGTGCGTGTGCGTGCGTGCATGAGTTTGCGCAGATGTTTTGTGGATGCGTACTTCAAACGTGTGGAATGGACGAAGCAGGTGCAAAGAAAGGAACTGCCAAATATAGCAGAGGGTAAAAAGGTTTAAGGGAAAGGATGGGATGGAGGGGGGGGGGGAATAAACTGCAGTTATTTTAAACTTTTATTGATCTGTGTGTAAAATAAACTGATTATACTGAGCACAACTGTGCTTCTTGTCAAAGATGGCCTGGCAAACAGAATTGATAACAATAAGTTCATGTCACAAGATTTCAAGATATAATTCCTTTCAGTAGAACATTTTTAGCAATAACGGAAGATTCACACACACACACACACACACACACACACACACACACACACACACACACACACACACACCAGCACAGCATCCTTCAGATGAGACTATAAACCGAAATCCCGTGTGCGAACACACGCAGAACATCTTGCACACACGTTAAGATTTGGTCCGCATTTCAAAAGAATAGGCCATTGTGTGCCGGTGGGAACGGATAGCAAATTTGACGAAACCGCATGCATACGTGGACTGGATGTAAGAAAGCACATGAATGCTTATTCATCATCATCGGAATAAGAGAATTTAGATAAAAGCTTTTTAAACACCCCCCTCCACACACACACACACACACACACTCACACACACACTCACACACATACACACACGCACACTTTTCTAAATGTCTGCATATCAGCACCAAAAACAAAGTTATTGCAAAAGGATATATTCTTGTTTTGTTCTATTTATACGCTTTAATTAATAAACCTTTTTTCGTGAGAAGTGTATAAATTATATTTTCATCAAGTCTGTTTCAGGCTGTAAGTGGAAGCACTGCTGTCAACAATACAATCTCTCTCTTCTCTCTCTCTCTCTCTCTCTCTCTCTCTCTCTCTCTCTCTTTCCAAGGTCGAATGAAATTGAAAACGCTATAACTGGCTGAAGGCTAAAACGATCATGATTTTCTTTGTGATCCAGAGGGCTATTCGCGTTATCTGTCCTCAGGTGGTGATCAGATTTCAATAGAAATGTCGAGTTACCAGGCGGTGTTGCAATTGCCCTTCATGGGATGATTAAAGTGTTTTTGACTTGACTTGACTTGACATAAAGAAAATAAACAAGACCAGTGCTCGTCCAGAAACAAAGCAAAACAAGCACGCACGCACGCACGCACGCACACACACACAGGTTTTAAACAAATGTGCAAAAGAAAGAAGTATAACATTTTATTGAATAGCAGGAGGTGGCAGGGAGTGTAAAAGGACAAAGAATTCTGACCAAAACAATTATAATATTTCAATACATATTCAGAAACAAAGATGAGAGTGGAAATAGCCGAAGGGGGGGGGGGGAGTGCCAGAAAAGTCTCCGACACACCAACAAGTATCATTAAAATGTGGCTACGATGGTAGACTTTCAGGCAGGTCCAACAGATTTCCTACAATCGGAGCTTGCTTCTTTCGGGTGAAACAGTATGCCTAGTTAACTCAAGTTGGTCTTCTGTGGGTTTCTGTTCGCTGGTTCTCCTTTTCTGTTCCATGATTGCGCAAACGCACAAAAAAATCCGTCTTTATATAAAATTATTTCTTTACTGAACTTCAAAAAGTTCATCATTTCAAACACCAAATGCTGAAAATATATCTTTGGTAAGGTAAACTATGCCATTTATAAAGAGAAAGAAACAAACTGGGCCATTTTGGGCCAAGAGCTGTACAATCTTTCACAATGTTTACATAATAGTTTTAGGCTAGAGTACATATATAGGAGGACAGGGTAGCTCAGTGGTCAGAGCACTCGCTTTCCCGAAGCTAAGATTAAGCAGCATTGAGCGTGGTTTCCAAGTGGATGGGGTGACCGTTTGCGCACCTTGGCTTCAGTACAGTCACCCAGTTCACCCAGATGTTAATAGGTACCTGCCCTCTTCAGTGTCAGGAAAGGTAAGGCAGCGAGGGAGAAGAGATGGGCGCCACCCTCAATATGCTGGCCCCTAGAGAAGCTGAGGTCTCTGACACCTCGTTCCCCAACGACTGCATAGGATATGGGAACACTTTTACCTTTTATTTTTTATATTGGGCTTTAAAGAGAAAAAAGTTCATTAAATAGAATGGTGTGGTTTCATGACAGATGCCCCTTCCCAAGAGATCGTTTATGGGAGCTATGATATCTGTCACCGTGCTGTTTGGCTATACTGCAAAGTTCTCAAGTGAAGGATACTATTTTGGATACTCTCCATCTTGACAGGCTTCTATGTCTACCAAGGACTCCAGGTAGTAAAGACTCAATAAGAAGACTGGGATCACACAACCAAGGCATATCCCATTCAAGTTATGAATAAGGTTAGGAATGATCTGCTCGAATTTTCTTACCGGTACTGAGACCAGTTCGTTTCTACAGACCTATGCATCTCTTGGGCCTTTATGACCTTTGCCTGATACCAAAGTATCCTGACCTGCTAGTATCAAAATCATCTTTACTGTTATAAATTCCCCATACAGTGAACTGAGACTTTTTGTGTCTTATTCATTTTCCTTCTGTCATTGTTTCTTCACCCCTTGCATGTGGTAAATTTGTGTCAAAATCTTCAGTCATAAAATCCATGAACACGGTCACTGGTGGCTGGGGTAGTGACGGTATACCTTGCACAGCGATCACTCATTAATCCTGGCTGTATGACTGACTACACAGTTAACAGCACTTTCTCAACAGACGGCTAAGCAGCTCATGTCCTGAGCAAGTCAGAACTGGCCCTACTAAACACCACCACCAAAAGAGAAAGGGGGTCTTTTCTGGCTGGTGGTATCACAGCATACTATACTACTCACAGTTATAGTTCCCTGGAAACAAATTGACCTTGGAATGATGCCATACACTTTGGTTTGGTTTAGCTGTGCATGAACTATGTTGGAATCTGGGCTCTAGAATCCTCGACGGTTGTTAGAGTAGCAACCTTGATAAGGCACGAATCGTGAGACAGTACACAGTTCGAAACTGCTCAGCTGATAATTACTGGAGAGATTGCACTGATTGCACCTCTCTCTCTCTCTCTCTCTCTCTCTCTCTCTCTCTCTCTCTCTCTCTCTCTCTCTCTCTCTCTCTCACACACACACACACACACACACACGCACGCACGCACGCACGCACGAACACGTGCGCGGGCACACACAAACACACACACACACTTATTTTCTATAGTCTATTTCATGAAGGGAAGTGGTAGAAGAACTTCAAGAAGGAACACGTGGACAAGACATCAATGATAAAGCAGATTTCTAACTCCGAATCCTGTTTATCAAGAAATCTCGCCATCAAAATCTTTCAAAATTCTCAATAATGATTAACCTGATACAGTCATGTTGATGAAACATTACTCTATAATATATATTTTCAGACAGCTGTCCAATCCATTACTTAAGTACATGCCCACTCTCCACCTTCCCCCTTCCTATTTCTTCCTTCTTCTCACTAAAATTGACCAAATTGAGAATTTGACTCCTGAGGAGTAGAAGGGCAGTGGGCCAGCCCCAAAGATGCTGTGCCCTGACGTGACTGCCATGTCGTGCTGCACGTTTCTGCTGTTGAATAAAGCCGACTGTCTGGCTCCACATGTCAGAGCTGATCTGGCACGTGTTGTTGTTGTGCGTTCCCCAGCTTAACACTCTGGGGGTCACCCAGAATATGCACCATGACTCGCTCATCCCGCCTGGGAATCACTCTAAGATTGAAAATTACACGCTGAATGAGAAGTTTGCGTGTATGACCGTTTTCAGGTACCTCATCATATAGGCAGCCATACTCCGACTTCAGAGGATTTTTCTCCTTTAAAGGAGATTGCAGGTTGTTATGTTATGAGCTCGTCATAGCTGAAGGCAATCTCAACACAGCATTTTATAACCTAACATCATTTTAACGTGGGCTTTGGCAATGAGATGACACCAATAACTAACAGCTTTTGGCCTGGGCCAAATCTGGCACAGGAGTTCAATGTCTTTTGCCACAGTATAGATGACAGATCATTCTCTACTTAAGTTAAATGCAAGGTCTGTTGGCCACCTGCTGCTTGCCAAGCACTTTGTTGCTAAGAAATGAAATCAACTGAGGACATGCTTGTTTGGTCTTGCAGATTACACTGGCTTAACGGAGGGTCTGGACGGTGAAGCTGACTGATGAGCTACTTGTTTACTCTGGAACTGTTCCTTGCCCTTCCTTGCAAATTCCATTGTGTTCAGAGAAGAAAGTGGAAGATGTACGAAATTCATGAAAACTTTTTCGTTTTGCAGAAAAAAAGACTTGAAAGATGAGCTGCTTTGGTATCTCACGAGCAATACACGTCATGTTGAGCTTGATATCTTACAATAGTGACTGCAATAGAATCAATTCAATCCAACAATTGAGCTTGCTCTGCAACTGATCTACAACTGTCTTTAAAATTCATTCCCTAATTCATTTATCTTAGCTTAATGTTCACTGTTCACTGTTCACTGGTCCCGTAACCCGCCAGGGTCGTGGGGGCGCTGCATGGTGGACGAACGGTGGACCAGCTGGCTCCACTTAGCGCGGTCGTGGGCAAGTGCCTGGGTGACACTGAAGTCCTCCCCTGTCCAATCACGGATGTCGTCGGCCCACTTTCTCCTCTGTCTGCCCCGTCTTCTCTTCCCCTGGACTGTTCCTTGCAGGATGGTCTTTGCAAGTCCTTCTGAGCGTGTTACGTGCCCATACCATCTGAGTTTCCTCTTTTTCGCCGTGGTCAGTAGGTCTTCATAGTCCCCAAAATAAGTTTTCCGCATTAATTTTAGTGTTCTTATTCTTGAACGTTTTGACTGTTACCTTATATGTCAGAAGTGTAAGTAAATCATCTCTATTTAAAATCATTTTCACTCAGGTAAAATGATACCTGTCTTTTTTTTTTTTAAAGTATCTTATGCCTCTGATCAGTGCACAATTGTTTTGCTGCATCTGTTTACAATTTCCTTCACAAACTGAAGAATCAGTTTGACAAATATCTAAGCATTTAATAAATTCTCCGGACAAGAGAGCAACACATACCACTGACCATCTTGTCATGCTTGGCAATCTGTTTCTCTGTGTCTCTGCTCTCTCTCATCCTTCCTCCCCCCCCCCCCCCCTCTCCTTTCAGCATACGCTAAATTAAAACCACTGCACATCCAAATTCTCGTGTGTGTTTTTTTTAAAGACGTATGAGAAAAATTAAACTTTTACAATTTATATAAAATTTGTTATTTTCTTGAGTGAGCTACACTTTTTAAAATGGACATACATTTTAAACAAACCATCTTATGAAAAGCTGAAAAATATTTTAAATTTAAAGTTACACGGTAAAAAACAGATGCAAATTCCTAACCAAACCGTTGTTAGAGGGGGAAAAGGATGTACACAAAATTCTATACTCAGAATGGATGTATACTTCTATGGTTACCTGCACTTTTTTCCTTCACTACTATTTCCTCAGTTAAAAAAATTCTACATTTAATGAAGAAGAAAGATCATCATTTAGATGGAAAGATACTTCAGCATTCTCAGTTTTCACTGCGATGTTCTCCAAAAACCAAGAGGCCAACAAACCTTTCTCCAAAACATGAATGGGACAACAGTCACTGGTGGCAACAGACACTGACCTAACAAACAAACTAAAAAACAAAAGAAAACAAAACAGAGCGGGTGTAAAAAAGACACGCATCAGCCAGATCAGCTCTGACATGTGGAGCCAGTCGGCTTTATTCAACAGCAGAAACGTGCAGCACGACATGGCAGTCATGTCAGGGCACAGCATCTTTGGGGCTGGCCCACTGCCCCTCTACTCCTGCTACTGCAGATCGACCCACTCCTGAAATAGCCCATGGCCCATTGACCTAGTTGTTACAGTTTTATACTTTCAGGATATCCGCCATTTATTGCATCCAGGGAATGGGAGAATAAAGTTGGGTCGGTATGAGGATGGGATGTAGAGTGGGGGAATAAGGATGAGGGAGCTGAGAGAGAGAAAAATCGATGAGATACTGATAGTTGTCCGAATATTGTACAATTATGTAAAGTGTTCTTGAAATGTCTACAGGCCTGTTTATCAGGCTGACAGAATTTGGACTGAGACTAGAGAAATCCAGATGTCAGAATAGATTTCATGTCTCTGTTGTCTTTCGCTGTTATTTTTCTTTCTCCAGCTTGTCCAGCTTTCCCATTCCCATCTAACCTTAAGATTCAGTACCAAACAAAAAAAAAAGATTCTTGATGGAGGGAGGGGGTGGGGGTATGAGTGGTGTGTGTGTGTGTGTGTGTGTTGTGTGTGTGTGTGTGTGTGTGTGTGTGTGTCTGTGTGTGTGTGCGTGTGTGTGTGTCCGTGCGTATGTGCGCGTGCGAGTGTGTGTGTAAGCGTATATGTATGTATATGTATGTGTGTGTGTGTGTGTGTGTGTGTGTGTGTGTGTGTGTTGTGTGTGGTGTGTGTGTGTGTGTGTATGTGTGTGTATGTGCGTGCTAGTGTGTGTTGTGTGTGTGTGAGAGAGCGTATGTGTATGTGTGTGTGCTCTCAAATGTGTGCGTGTGTGCGCGCATATATGCACACATGAGAGTTTGTATACGAGTTTGTTGAATGTATGCAGATATATGCGTGCGTGCGTGTGTGTATGTGTTGTGTGGTGTTGTGTGGTGTGGTGTGGTGTAGTGTTGTGTGGTGTTGTGTGGTGTAGTGTTGTGGACTGGTGTGGTGTGGTGTGGTATGGTGGTGTGTGGTGTGGTGTGGTGTGGTGTGAAGCTGACCTAAAAAGTCTGACAACAATCTATGACGTACGTGGGGAGAGTTATTCCTGAAATCACTGTCACCAGCCATACAATGCACTAAAATGCACAAATCTGACCATAAAACTAAACATGGATTGATTTTGAACTAATTGGCATGTTTTCTGTATCAAAATAGTTATAAACGCGACAAAATACCACCTTTTTTTTTAATCAGTAGGCAGCAAAACAACAAATTAAACGTTGCATAAAAACTACATAAAAATAATTGGGAGGGTGAGGGTGTTTTCTTGTGCTTCCATAGAACACGATGCAGAAAAGACAATTCAGTTCAAAATTAAACCTCAATTAGACATCAGATTTGTCCTCTTTAACGCTCTACATCCGTAAGATTCAAGTTAATAACACCACAAACGCGCTAGAAAAAAATTAGAAAGGCTCCAAAGCAGGTAACAGGCACGGCAGGAATTAACAGAGACATCTTTAGAAATAGACCAGCGGGATTCAACAGGCTTTGTGTAACAAAGGGAGAAAACAGAAAGTGGATGGGCAACACTGAAGACATGACACAAAAACCACTTGCAGCTCTGTCAGTCATCAAGGCAAAAGTGGAGGAACCTGAGAAACAAGCTCTTCAGTGCCAAGCCCCAGTGACTTCTCAAGGAGTCAACGAGCAGAAGGGGAGGAGGAGGAGGAGGGCGGGAGCAGGAAGAGAAAGAAGAGGTGGAAGAGGGCAACAACAACAGTAGTAGAAGCAACATCAACGTGAGGCAGACCTAGAGGGCAGTATTCGGTGCTGTGACAATGTGAGACTAACTACATCACTGTCACATCACTTAGCCAGCCTGCAATGCTTCCCAGAGCTGCGTTCAGGGACGTCTCCAGGCTACCAACAAACACACAACACGAGATATCGACCGATCGAATCCCCTAATGCACAACAAACAAGCCACTACGACATTCAGCGACAAAACAATGCCGACTGAGCGCTCGCTGCCTTTCACACACACACACACACACACACACACACACACACACACACAGAGTCAACAAAACAGTTTCTCTCCAGTTCCCCGACCCCAGTACCGCTCAGTGTGTCTTCTTTTATCTCCCATCTTAATCCCCGACCATCGGAAGAGAAAAATCGATAGGGTCGGGGCGTCTCTTTTTCTCTGAACAGTGACGTTCCTGAACTAAATAAAGTAGTCCGTTCAACCTCGCTACACTTTCTACAGTTCCACATTTGCGGGTTTTTCCAGTTAATAAGTCGATACTATGTGAGGTGATGACCGCGTAAGACTACAGTGAACATATACGCGTGTGTGTGCGCGCGCGCACGTGTGTGTGGAAGAAGGGAAAAAAAGAACAGAGAGAACAAAAAGGTTATACCGTTCTCGAAAAGTCCTATAAGCACTTGACGACATTGAAAACAGATCGATACCGGTTACTCCATAATCTTCATGTGCGGGTGACCATCGCATTGCATATAAATCCCGTTATGCGGTTGTTTTAAGGGGCAACACACTAAATAGCCGATCTTTTATTCTTTTAAAAAAATAATAAAATCATAACACAAAATTTTGTATCTCAAATTGTTATCCCTGTGACACAAAATCATTTTTTATTTAACCATTGTAACATGGGTGTGTAGTGTTTGGATGATTACTATGCTCGTTTTGTGAGCGCTTGACTTCTGCTAAATTTGTCTCCAGAGACATCACAATAAACCTAAAATTCACTTGACTAGTTTGTTGACTGAATAGGAAAGTGAAAAAAAAAAAAACCCAGCTGAAATGATATCCACCCCACCCCCAAAAAAAAGAAGAAGAGGAAAGAGTATATGACAGAAAAAATGGATATGAAATTATGAACTGAACCCACATGCCCACAAACACATTCACACACACACACACACACACACAAGCATATGAGTGCTTATTCCATTATCCTTGACATAAAACACACACACACACAGCACTACCACCAGCAGTACCCCCCCCCCCCCCCCCCCCCCCCCCACTACTACATGAACTATGGCCATCCGTAGGACAGGTGAGCAAGCAGCAGGTGAATTATGAGCAGGGTACACGTGAGCGCTATTCAATATGAGTACTGTCTGCAGCTAACCCTTACGCTGGATGGTCAGGCTCGTGATGCTACCCAGACAGGCGTGGGCTCTTAATGTGATTGATACATCAAACTAATTCTGAAATCCCACTACACTCGGTTCTAAGCAGGATTACAGAAACTTCGGCAATATCTACCTTTTCCCCTGTCAGAGAAACTGCCACTAGACCTACTCTGATAAAATGTAGAGTTCAGCCTTCAGGTATCAATGTTTTTGTTGTTGTTTAGCGTGAGTGAGTGAGTGAGTGAGTGAGAGAGAGAAAGAGAGAGAGAGAGAGAGAGAGAGAGAGAGAGAGGAGAGAGAGAGGAGGTGTGTGTGTGTGTGTGTGTGTGTGTGTGTGTGTGTGTGTGTGTGTGTGTTACTTCTTACCTTGAACAGGGAAAAATAAAGATTTCATGGTGTTAAAAATCCCACCAGACCAACATGAAGAAGTATATAATGCAACCAGCCAGAGACACAGGAGAGAGAGAGAGAGAGAGAGAGAGAGAGAGAGAGAGAGAGAGAGAGAGGAGAGGAGAGAGAGTGTGTGTGTGTGTGTGTGTGTGTGTGTGTGTGTGTGTGTGTGTGTGTGTGTGTGTGTTGCATTATTTAAGACATGCCTGGACAATGACATTTACAGTCCGATAATTTTAACATTGAAGGATGATTGATTCAGATGATAAGTGCTGGTGATCCAGGTCCTGCCCTTGTTTGGGTGAAGGCAAGTGACATACAAAACCACTGAGCATTACATATAAATATGACAACATTATGAAGCACATCAAAATATCTTTTTCACCCCTGTTCCTCGGCTAGAGCTCCCAGATTTACCAAAAGGTGAAATTTATGCCACAGCTTTTACCCACCCACTGTTCTGGTTATTTTGTGGCGTTTCTTTTTCAAATGTATGTTTTTCTCTTGTTTCTTTGTTTTGTTTGTTTATTTGTTTGTTTGATTTTTTAATGTTTACTGCATTCTTTCTATGGGGATGGCATCTTGTGTGCATGCCAGGTTTGTGTATGTGTATGTGTGTGTGTATGCATGCGTTAGTGGGGCTTTTTTGTGTTTTTATTTGTTTTTGCTTTGTTTTGCTTTTGTCATGCGTTCCTACCGGCATGATATGGCCCACTCTTCCGAAAGGTGAAATGGGTTTTTAATGTGTGCACAATGTTCTGCATGTATTGGCACAAGGGGCCTCAGTTTATTGTCTCATCTGAAGGACTTCTGGGGGACTGAACTTAACTCCAATGGAAAATAACCTGAAACTCCATGGTGGTTCCATTGCACTGTTCCAGACCCTCAGATCATGAGTGCAAGGCTCTAACCACTCGGCTATCCTGCCCCCAGATGACATTAAAATCACTGAGTATAACTTCATGTCAGACATTCATTTACAGAACATATTAAACTAACAATAGACCGGATTTTAGAATTTGCATGCATATGTAAGTGCGCATGCACACACACACACACACACACACACACACACACACGTGTGTGTTTATTTATTTTATTTTATTCTTTTATATCGAGGATAATGGAATAAGCACTTATGTACTTTTTTACATCCAGTCCCCGTGTGTATGCGGTTTTGTAAATTGTCATCCGTTCCCCTCAGCACACAATGGCCTACTCTTATGAAAAGCGGAACAGGATTTTAATGTGTGCACAAGATGTTTGTGTGTGTGTGTACATTTATTCATCTCCAAAAAGAGAAAGAAAGTGACAGAGAGTAGACACAGAGTAGTGGAGAAAGAGATTACCCTCGATCTGCCTTTCAGGTGCCAGTGAAGCAAGGGAAACAACCTATGACAAAAAGCTCTGTTGCAAGAGCAAAAGCTGCAAGAGAATGACTCAAGCAGTTTCTCAGAAGGAACATTAGCAATGTATGGGTGGAATGCCCCTATATGGTCAAAGCAGAAGTAAGTCATCTAACCAGAACTTAGTGTAACTTTATTCACATCTTCTCAGAAAAAAAACCCAAAAAAACAAGGTGTGGTTTTTGTTCACTTGGGGAATGTCTGTTTAGTGGTTGTTTCTTTCCCTTCTTTGTGACAGTCTTACATTTTTCTGCATACCATGGAGGAAGAAATATAAATATGTATCAATAAAACCTTAACACAAACATTTTTAAATGAACTTACACATCTTTTCTTAAAATTTTGATATACAGTAGTACTACTAAACTACCTCAGTACCTGTCTGTATCAACATTGCAAGGCATGTGGGGGGTTTTCCTTTCAATTTTTGTGTTGTTAACATTTATGACAACCATCTTTTTAGCACATTAACTGTTTTAACTGAAATAATGAACACTGTTATTTGCTTTCAAAAATAATTTACAAACAGTGAAACCATGCCGAAGTTAGATGTGCTGGGCCTTACTTGTCTGTTGCTTAATCAAGTTAATTACAGGATTGATAGCCCAAGACATTTTTGCTCTTATGACAGACAACATTAGTTGCTGTCAAAGCGTTCAACAAACAAGAAGAAACAGTGAAATGCTGAAAGTGAAATATGGTACCAACACTATTCATGGTCTAAGAACACAACAAAAACAACAATAAATTTTGGATTTTTTGCTTGTTTAGAACTGCATGCTTGTTGTTATTGTTGAAGAAAGAAACACCTTTACTTAAAAAGTACACCAGAGCTAAGAAAAATAAACTAAAATTCTGCATTTTGCGATGATGGGAAACATGACATTGAAAAGTATAGACCTATACTGGCTATAGTCAAAAGTATAGACCTACACTGGTTATAATGGTTTTAAAACTTTTTTCACCACAAAATTGTTTGCAAAAAATATTGAAAGTTTTTTTTATCGAAACAGTCAAATATAAATTATAAATATTATGCTCATTGCTCTATCAACCTGAACTGTCAAATCATTCTTAAAAAGGTTTAAACACAAACACTTTTTGTCTGAAAAATCAAATCTCATGCATAAAACATTAAAAGAACACTTTTCTATAATTATATCATTTAATACTTTAAACCTTTTCTTAGTTTTAAACACTCAATAAAACTAAAAGTACTCTCTCTCTCTCTCTCTCTCTCTCTCTCTCTCCTCTCCTCTCCTCTCTCTCTCCCTCCCTGTCTGTCTCTCTTCTGCCTCTGTCTCTCTGTCCATCTGTCTGTCTCAGTCTATCCACTAAAAAGGGGGTAGAAGAGACAGAAGTGAATAAAAGGTGTATAAATTTGTTTGTAAAGTTGAATGAATGATACAAGAGGGTGGGGGTGGGGGGATCCCAGATCTAACCATAAGAAACTCACTGAACTAAAAAAAAAAAAAAAAAATTTAAGGGGAAGGGGGAATCTGGGAGTTGGTTAGGGGAATAATTTACTAAATCTATGATATTTAAACAAGTAAGACAATGCAAATCTAAAGTATCTTTTAAGTACAGAACAGTAAAATCACAATTTCTAACAGAACTAACCAGTAAACAATATTTTTTAAAATGACATCTTTAAACTATAACCAACAAGAGAAAATATAGTCCACAGGAAGATAGTGTCTTAAAAGTCCACAATAATCATAATAATGAACCAACTGGATTGTGCAATAACAATTTAAAAAAAAAAAATCTCAGTAGAAGATCACTGAATATCACCGATGACGTTGACCGATGACGAGGTAAGAACAGGTATGCAGCTTTTTAGCATGCTACATATCAAGATATGATCAACAGTTACACTATGGCCACATACACAAGAGACATGCCCAACATATTTTGTCTTAAAACAGTTCAGTTTCCATCCACAAACTAGAGAGACAATTTATTTTATATGATAAGAATCAGTTTTATGTCTTTAAACAAAAGACTTAAATTTCATAATTTCTTCAAATACATCTAGACAACCAAGTCTCTTTTTCTCACACTGGAATAATTTTTGCTGCATTTTTTAATGAGGTGGTAACATTCTTGTCATGACAGATGAAGCTTTAAACTTGCCACATCTATTAATCTTTTTGACCCTTTTTCCACTAAAATGTCAACTTTTTCAATATATTAACATATACCACAATGAGATGGAATCTAACAAAAAGCTATATCTGAGCCTTTTAAGGTGATAAGATGAATCAAATGACAAATTTCAACGACTAATGCACATGTATGTGTGCTATAAGAGCATATTTATGTAAAAATTGATCATAGGTAAAAACAAAATAACATTAGAACAAGAAAATGCTAATTACTAACCAAAAGCAAATGAGTAACTGGACTTGAGAGCAAAAATTTACAACTTCTGAACATTAATTTAAAAAAAAGAAAAAACAAGTCACTGAAAGCGTTTTCTAGTGAACAATCAGGAATATCGGGCAAAAGTGATTTTACGGTTTGGTAATCAAAAATTAAATGAAGACTTGGCAGCATGGAACGCCTGGTACAAATTTTGATTTTTACACAACGCATTTAGCTTTAGTTTAAGCAATAAAGAAGAGAGATTATTTGTCTGAGCTTTGCCATGCTGATTAATGCGATTAATGCCAATAATGGGGGAAATAAGAAACTATATATTTTAGGTTATAGGTCTTTATAACATGGTTATTAGAAATGTTGCCAAAGTCTTTATCCAATAACTTAATAATAATAATAATAATGTATGGAATTTATATAGCGCTGAATCTTGTAAAGCAACAAATCAAAGCACTTAATCTAATAACTTCATTTGATTCTTTGATTCTTTTTCCAATAAGTATGATATAATGATATATCAAAAGTGAATAAATCAACTCATTCTTTCTTCTTTGCGTTGCCTGGGTTATGTTGTGAGACCAGATCTTCTGAGGAATTCAGCAGTTGCCTGCAGGTCATCCACCGTGCCGTACAGTTTCTGCTCCAGAGGCGTGGGCTCAGGCCACACTTCCAGCCTTAGCGTCTGGAGGGTCCTGCAGTCTTGTAGGATGTGGGCTGTATCCTGTTCTTCTTCTCCACAGGGGCACATAGCAGATAGTGTAATTTTCAATTTTCTGTGGAGGTGTTTATTCAGCCTGTTGTGCCCTGTGCGTAGTCTCAAAATGACCACCTGTGCTTGTCGTGAAAGCTGGTGATAAGGGTCTGGTTTGAGTGGTGATCTGAAGAGACATTTGATGATGTTTTTCATCTCCATTAGGTTGACAGGATTGTTCTCTTGCTCCTCTCTTGCCCCTATTTTAGCCATCTTGTCTGCTTGTTCATTTCCTTTAATGCCGCAGTGGGAGGGGATCCACTGGAGCTCTATGCGTAAGGCGTTAAGACTGTGCAGTGCCTTCTCCAGATCTTTCAGTTGTGCAGCATTATAGGACTACAGCACAGAGAGTGCGTCAGTCAGGAAGACGACTTGGGTGTTGTTGTCCACTCTGCTGTAAATCAACTCATTAGATCCTTCCTCGTTTTGTGCACCCATTTTGGCAGCTCAGTCATCCTACTCATTATAATAACAAAATCCCAGATGAGAGGGGACCCAACAAAAGCTCACATCTGTTCCTCTTAATGTTGAACAATGTATTAGATGACTTATCATCATGAGAATGAGATGAGTCACATCTCTCATTCTCTCTCGACTGGACTACTGTAATTCTCTCTTGGCTGGTTTGCCGGCATCATCCATCTACTCCCTTCAACGCATACAAAACTCTGCAGCTCGACTGGTCCTTAGAAAGAAAAAATCTGAACACATCACTCCTCTTTTGCGATCTCTTCACTGGCTGCCTGTCTCACAAAGAATAAAGTATAAGATTAATACCCTTTGTTTTAAATGTCTCCACAAATCTGCACCTTCTTATCTCTGTAACTGTCTTCACCTGTACACTCCGTCCCGCTCCCTTCGTTCATCTGTAGATGCCTTGTGCTTTCGGACACCCAGATTTAAACAAACCACTGTTGGCCGTCGCTCTTTCTCTGTTTCCGGTCCCTCCACATGGAACGACCTCCCTCTTCCACTTCACCAAAAGCCTTCATTTGATTCTTTCAAATCTAGCCTCAAAACGCACTTATACTCTACTCGAGATCTTCCCCTGTTATCTGTTCCTACTTCTCAATAGCTGCCTTCACCTCCACCACCCCCACCTAAGTGTGTTGTGTATATAAATTTGATATTTGTTTATCTTGATATTTATGGCTGGTTGCATGCGTGTGAATGATTTTAATGCAAGCGCTTTGGTTTGTTTACTTTGCAAGATTCAGCGCTATATAAATTCCATACATTATTATTATTATTATTTCTGTCACAATATTTCTTGTGTTTTAACTGAAACAGACTGAAGAGAAAGTAAGGTGTGTGTAGATATGTGTGTCACTCCTACATGCATGTGTGTGTGTAGATATAGTGTTGTAACACTGTGTGTGTGAGTTTGTGTAGATCTATTGTGTGTTTCACTGTTTGTGTATGTGTGTGTGTGTGTGTGATAAAGATGATGATAATAATGATGATATGCATGCACATGTGTGTGTGTGTGTGTGTGTGTGTGTGTGTGTGTGTGTGTGTGTGTGTGTGAGTGATGTGTGTGTGTGTGAGTGTTTGTAATGAAATGGTGCTGATAATGATGATGGTGCACATGCTTGTGTGTGTTTGTGTGTGTGAGTTCATCATTCCATGACTGAACTAACCCCAATTTCTTCAAATCATTCTTCCATTCTTTGCCTAATAATGGTAATATATTAGATGAACACCTCAGTCTTCCAACGGAGGTAAATCGGTACATTTGATGTCACTGACAATGGACCTAAAAGTTTCGATGTACGCATTGCATCACTGAGTCAGTATCTGCCTGATGCCTTCAGTGTTATTGGTTGAACTAGGCCTAGAACTAGAAGCGGAGGTGGCAGCGATGGGGGGGGGGATGGGTAAGAAAAAAATGTGTCACTCACCGACTGTGATTCACCAGATGACCACAACAAACGGCAGGATAGGGTGACTCACATGTCTGTCAACACTGTACAAGACACAGAACTTCAGCTACAGGTCTCCACGCACGCTGGAATGTCAGCAAAGGTGACGTGGTCAGCTATTTTTAGTTTTCACTACTAGGCCTATCACGCGACTGCCTTTACACTACGTTTGATTTTAAAAATATCTCAAGGTCATAAAATATTTCGGGCCACAGGTTGAACTAAGACATTAAGGCTTCTACCAGCACAGTCTCGGGTAAACATAACCAGAAAATTAACGTCGATCTTTTCATATGGATAAGAAAAACAACAGATGGGTAAGTTGACTTCAAGTCCAAAAGCACTGGATAGCCGCCATTTTGGCGTGGAGTGTTTACAAGCCGTTACACCTTTCACACTTACTCCCCCCACTTCAGAGCTCTCCATAGTTGTGGCAAGTCAGCGCTGACTCATCATGAAGAGTTCCAGACTCACGTCGTTTAAAGCGTTTTTCTACAAATAGCACAGCCCTCTTGCGAAATATAGGCATCTTACCAACAACATGACACATAAAAGTTTATGTTTTTACTCAAAATCTTGAGCGTGTAATTATAACCGCCCTGACATGCCAAATTACAGGAACAGCTGATCTAAAGTAGCCTATTATCTAAAAGCTAGTTACACTAAAAATAATCCTCTTGCAGATCCTCCCAACAAAACAAACAAAAAAGCCTCTAAGATCAACGGAAAATATCAAGTTTTTTAAAAGTTATTTCAGCAAACAAAACCCTCTGAGATGAACGGAAAATATCAACATTTTTAAAAATATTATTTGCTTTTATAAGAGTAAATTGAGAGGGGGTTAAGTATTACATCATCCTTCAAATTTTCTTGCTCCTCCCAGTGGAGTCAAGGCATGTATTAAAACGTTGTTGTAGGCCCTATTGCATTCCACTTTCAGTCTCGGCAGATCCACCTGCTTGAAATGTGGGATGCTGTGAGCGAGCGCACGTGTGGTGTGTGTGGTGTGTGTGTGTGTGTGACTCGTCAAGAACAATCAATGAACTTGAAAACAAAAACGATGGTGACATTTTCAACCACAAAAGAAAAGGGGTGGGGTGGTGGTTAAGTATGTAAGGCACAAAGATTCGTGTATGACGTTTATTTTCTTTTAAACTGTTTGGGTTTTTTAAACTCATTGTTTGGTTCTTTGTTGTTGTTGTTCGTGGTGGTGTCGTCGTCGTGCGCGCGCGCGCGCGTGTGTGTGTGTGTGTGTGTAGTCTTTGATTACATCACACCTAATGACGAAGTTGTAATTGCTTACCTGTTCTTAGTTTCCCTCCACTATAATTCTCAATGATACAATATTGCTGAAATAGTAAGACTGGAAACTTACATAATACGATATGTACTTGATATGCTTGTGTATATCAAGTCTAAGAGATCACACTTAAGCTTCTCTATTTCAGAAAAGTACCTTACCTTTGCTCATTATGGTATGTCGTTTAGTTTGCTTTACCAATGGTTCACATGCTTGGGAACACACACACACCACACACACACACACGCGCGCGCGATAAATTAATATTTAAAAAAAAAGAAGATTATAGGCCTACATGTCTTCACTAATTCGAAACAACTCTCAGCAGGTGTCCGCTGCGTCATGAGGTTCCAGTGATCATACTAATTAATATTTTGTCTGTTTTACCTGTGTGACACATCATATTTATAACAATAAATTCCTAAAGCAGGACATAGCATTACATATTCCAGAAGGTTTCAACACTTCAGTGATCATGATTTTCATTTAGACCTGATACATTCACAATATTATGACTTATTATCAAATCAAAGACCCCAATGAAGTTTGCTGAGTGTTGTATTAACATATTTATTTCAGTGTATGCCAAATATGCCCCCTTCAAAAGAAAAGGACCGATAGGTAAACATATATAGCAACATAAAGAGAATCTGAAGTTTATCTAGATTCCATTAGAAAACTCGCAAATACGAAAAACGAATTAAGCTGTAAAGGAACGTAGTGAATTGACTGAAACGTGTCGAAACGTAACTACTTTCATAAGCCCTTAATTACAACTAGCTACTCTCACTAGGCCTGTTAACCATCAATGTATTGCAATAAGCTATAAAAGAGTCAACAGGTCATTAAGAGCTACCCACTGACGAAGTGAACGGCCTCTTTTCAAATATTGCTGAAAAAGTTGTATCATCTGACAAGTGAAGCAAAAACGATCTTCATTACTTAAAACAAAACGTTGAATCAAAACAGACTAGTTGTCCAGTTGATCTACATCTATTGACGATCTTAGACGTATTCAAAAACCTAACTCCACACAAATTCAAGAACACATGCACTGAACAGTTTTAAAAATTACATTTTAGATGAAAGGGTATTGAAACCTTCTGGTCCAAATAATTGTTAAAACATTGACATATAACTTGTGCATCAAGAAAAAACTGCTTTCCTCTCAAGTTTAAAATAGCAATTGTCGTACCAGTCCATCAATCAGGCGATTCCTCTTGAAGTTTAAATTACAGCCCAACTTGAACTCTGTCCGTTAAAAAAAAAAAGGAAAGAAAGAAAAAAAGGAAAACCACATAAACGAAAATTAGTGTCCTCTTATTTTGTTAACATCGATCTGATGAATAAAAATCAATCAGGGTTTCTTTAAAACTATTCCTGTCACACAGGTCTCCTGTTCAGTATAAATCTTCTCTCATTCGCTTTTGCACCATCAGATGTGTCTGGAAAAAAATAATGGCATGTCCATTCCAGCTCCTCTTGTGGGCCATCTGTTTGTAGGGTAATCTCCGTAATCTCCCTATCATCCTCAGGTATAAGGTAAAAGGTAAAGGAGTCCCATAACCTATAAGGTCGTAGGGGAGCGAGGCGTCAGATACCTCACTTCTCTAGGGCCAGCATATTGAGGGCGGCGCCCATCTCCTCTCCTTCACTGCTTTACCTTCCCTGACCGTACCCATTTACAGCTGGGTGAACTGGGGGAACTGTACTGAAGCCAAGGCGCGCAAACGGTCACCCATCCAACTGGTAACCACGCTCGACGCTGCTTAACTTGGCTGGGGGAAAGCGAGTGCTCCGACCACTGAGCTATCCCGTCCCCTGGGTCCTCAGGTATAATGAAAATAAATTCTTGTCACTGACATTGAAAAAAAGCAGTTAGTGTTTGTTAGGGCGCATTGTGCATTTGTATGAACTAACACCAGATTATTATATTGGTTTATTGGCAATTTTTTTCTGGTCAGATAGGAAACAGCTTGTAACTGTAAATAATCAAACATCAGCATCATTGTACATAATCTTTATTTTTGGTCCTCAGCTAGAGCTCCGAGGTTTACCAATGGTGATATTGGGTATGACCGTTTTCCCCAACCTTTAAGGTAGCTCCATTCCGACTTTGGAAAAATTACCCATTAACATGGAGTACCACAAGGATTAGTATTGGGACCAGTCTTATTCTATGTATTAAAAAAAGGGGGAAAGAAGGGCCTTGTTCTGTGAAATGTGGCTGTGAAATGTTTGCTGACTACACATCTTTTGTTGTTGTTTTGTCGTTGTTTGATTTGTTTCTTTTTAAGATTCATAACCCTATAGGCTAGCTCTCAAACTTCCAAGGCAGATTAATTACTGGAACACAGTTAAGGTTAGTATCTTCAAATGAACATATAACCAGCAAAATGTATGCCTGTATTAGCAGATAATAACCCCCTGTTCTTTGACAAAAGAGTAGTTGATGAAGCTGACACACATAACATTTTATGAGTCATTATTGATATTTAAAAAAACAACAAAAAACTTACTTGGACTGCCAGGTGATGTCACCAAGAAAACGTCTGACATGCAGGCTACTTCAATGATCTAAAACTAAAAAGTGCTGGGCTTTTTTTCAGAAACTATTCAAGGACACTTTTTTGTTATGGGGGGGGGGGGGGGGGGGGGGGGGGGGGGGTGCATATTTTGTTGTTATTGTTTGTGCATCGATTCTTTTGGATAACTACACTGAAAACACTTGAAATGTATACATTTTGATGTAATAGAGCATTACACCTTGTTTCTATTTAAATCAAACTCCCAGACAATCGATGATAATAAACAAATAATGACCCAGGTCTAAAGTTTCATCAGTTATTGCTGTTAGCTAAGTCCTGTTTTACAAGTGTTTTGAAAGGGTAGATATAACAGAGACTGGCCTATAGTTTGACTATGAAGTGTCACCAGACTTGGATATCAGACAGACAGACAGGCGTGCAGTAAGCACAAAGGTTAAAGCAATGTGCAGATCTACCAGCTAAAGTAAGTCTTTGCTAAAGAAAGACCCAAAACGGTGAAACATTTGTAACAAGTTGAACAGAGCCTGAAATCTCAACTTGTGAACTTTGTCACTCTACACGTGCGATTCATGTTTGTGTTGAAGAAGTTAGCCTAACGTGAGTTGTTTTTTCTCTAGTCGAGTCAAACGGCCAGATACCTGCACCCAGTGCAGACAATTTTCACTCAGATGGAAAGAAAAAAACAACCCCAGGGGTCTTGAGTAACAATGTAGCCTTTTATAAAGATTTCGATGAAGAACAAAACCCGTGAGTATTTTTTGTTGTTGTTAAAAGCAGCTACTTAGTAATTAGGCCATTAGATATCATTTATTTGTTTAAATTAAAACCAACCAACCTTGGTTTTTTTGACAAACACTACCAAGAAATTTTGAGCTTGAGCCAGGAAGTGATTTGATGCATTTACAAGCAGGACCTGGGTTTAGAGTCTGATCTGGTTTAGTGGTGCCATAAAGCAATTATCTAGTGGTGTCAGAAACTACAAGGTTTAGCAGTGTCATGAACCACAATCGTTTAGAAGTGTCACGAATCCACATCCCCCCCCCCCCCCCCCCCCAAAAAAAAAAAAAAAAAAAAAAAAAAAAAAAGAAAAACCCTCTGAGCGAGAATTCCTCAAATATTTTTTGGTCATGACATGAGAGCCAAATGAAAGGGAAGGCTTTGGGTGTAAGCTTAACGTCTGTAGAAAATCAAAAACCACAAAGAAAACCCTTACCCGTATTTTTTGTTTGTCATAGTTGTATGAAACGATGAAATGGAGAAGATTTCAAGCTGCTCCCCTTCCTATATAAAAAAAAATCTTGTGAAAAAAGAGCTGTAGAGTTGGTAAACAGACAAATTGAAAGATCATTTATATTATTTTAAACAATCGTCATATCAAATGGTAGGAAGGCATCTGGACACAGACGGGTGCAAATGGACATCTTGCGTTCAAATGCACGTCCATGCATTTTCTTTACATAGTTTCTGTAGAGCAGTTTTGATAACGCTACGAAACTGACCATCACCCCAGATGGAAGGATGTGTTCTTGCCTGTAGTCTGAAGTTGCGAATATTTAGCATCTCTATGCATTAATTTGCTTTTAGGCTTGCGTGAAAACTTATGTTTAATGGCATACATAGGTTTTGGAAATGTTAAGTTAGTAAACATCACCAGAAAACGGCAGATTAGAGTGGAAAAAAAATTCAAATAAACCTAAGCAAAGAAAAAAAAAGAGAAATGAATGGATGAATAAAGGTAGTGTCTATTACTTTTTGTCAATTGAACCGGCTTAGATTACTTAATCAACATTGTGCCGTTTGTTTGTTTTTCTTGACAGGGAAAGATTTGAATAAATAAATAAATTGCATAAGTAAATGTAAAGACAAACTCTGAAGTAATTGCAAGTTAAAAAAAAAAGACAAAAAAAAAAAAAAGAAAAGGAAAGGAAAAAGACTGCATTCTGCGAAATATTATTGACATAAAAACTAGACAAGAATACTGTGTCATTATTCATGAGTTAAAAGACTGGGCGATCTTGATCCTATACTGCAGCTCCTATCAATGATGTTAGCAAAAGTCAGTGTTATGTCATTAATTTGGTGTAAACAAAATCTTATTAGTTCAGAACAGCATAGCACCAATACACGAAATGAGTACAAGCAGCAATGCTTATGTGAGTACTCAACATTTATAAATTTTGCAAAAATGGGCTGCAGCTGAACAGAATTGCATTAAATAGATGAAAAAAGGGTAACCGTAAGTATTGAAAGGTTATAATCATAAATCAAATTTTTGATTTTGAGGATAATGGATAAGCACTCACGTGCTTTAAAAAAAAAGTTTATATCCAGTCCTCCCATGCTTGCAGTTTTATATATTTTTTCATTGTTCCCACGTGCACGCAAAATGTTTCCCTTTTTAACCCTTAATGCTGGTTGTCACGACCTCAGCTGGGTAACTTTTCATAGGATATAGACTGTTGACTGGTAGTGGCAACTGTAGTCACGTGCGAGTGTGAGCAACTTTTACAGTTATCTTTCTTGGATGCGAAACGCTAGGTTAGCCTAGCTTTAGAGCACAGTACCGCTGTACATACGCTAAAATGGCTGCTCGCTGAAAGGGTAACTGGATTGCAATGTATTTGCAGACTTTTTTGAAGATATTAATGCTGGTGCAAACATAGTTGTTGGAGAAAACTAGGGAGATACTTATCTCGAAAGAACTGATGCATATTGGAGATATCAGAGACTTAATTTAGGCCGGACTGACAACACTTGGAAGTAGACGTTCTCTTGTTTAGTGGTACTGGTAGGTAGGCCGTGAGAGTGCCGCGGTCGGTAGGTTATACCTCCTGAGTGTCGAAGTTCTATAGCCTAAAGTTTAGGCAACCTGAATTTTGGATTTAGCATAGCCGTGCAATTTTTCATAGACTGTTGAATGGTAGTCGCAACTGTAGTCACGTGCGAGGGCCAGCACTTTGCTGGTTAAGCCTTTTTTGGATACGAAACAACAGCTTCAGCTTTTGATTTCTTTTCTTTCTTTCTTTTGTTTTGTTGTTTTGTTTGTTTTGTCTTCAGTTGCTATGAACTCATACGCATACTCGTTGAACAAATAATTTTTACCTGTTGAACAAAAGCTGAAGCCTCACTCCATTGCTGTCACTCACTTTGGTTTTTCTTTCTTAAATATTTTGGTATTGATTTAGAATGAGATTTTATGTGATAGGATAGTAGTTTTCAAAAGTATGTGTGCAAGCAAAAGTGCATACATGTGTGTTACCAGAGAGAGAGAGAGAGAGTCTCTGTGTTATGTTTTTATAAGTGTGTTGAGATTGCATGTGCTGCATTGTGGTCTGTGTATATTATATGTAACCTCCAACACTGTTTTTGATGTGGAACACTGGAGGTGGAGTAGACTTTTACCTGGGTTATATACTTGGATTACTTGATCTTACACCTGCATATGGCATGTCTGCTGCTTCACTGTAACTTGAGAATCTTCATCAGAGATCAAGACAGTAGCATCTTGTAGAGACTAAATATTCAATTTTTGGAGACTGTAGAGTAATAGCATCCATTACTTGCCTTTTGCTGGGGAAAAAAGTACATACATGCATGTCTGCGTTCCAGGTATATAAATTGTTAGAGCTCTACTGAGTACTAATCCTCCAAAATTGTGTATGTTTAAAACTCTGTTCAGTTCTGAACAGCTTTCATTAAGTACTTAACATTCAAATATGCATGACAAAACAAACACACAATTGAAAATATGACCATTTTTCTTCTTTTTGTTTTGTTTTGCTGTTAATTGACCAGTGGTACTGGCAGGGAAATGTATAATGTGGAATTGTGCCAGTGTAGTAAGGGTTTAATTTTTTTCCTCACTCAGTGGGGAGTCATTGTAACTGACTGATAACTGAATTACTGGACTGTTGACCAAATTTTGCTGTTTGTCAGCCGTGTCTGCTCTAAACCTAAGCTTTGTCAGTGGTTATCAGCACAGTGCCAAGTCCTTCATTGAAATGCTGATCAATACTTTGTGATGTATGTGAATGTTTTCAACCATGAAAAGCTTAACATAACTTGTATTCTCCATTAAAGGAAAGAATATATTTCTGGAGGCAAACTATGCATGGCGGTGTACTTAGAAAGTTACACACATAACCTGTTTATCCAGTGTGTAGTACTCTACTGTCTCAGTGATTCCCAGATGGCAGATGTGACAGGTAAAATGGATTGAGTACATGATACTTCATAATCTTGGTGACCTTAATGAAGTTTTTCTGGAGAATACAAAAGTCAGATATTTACCTAAAGCACAAGTCTGCCAATACTTTTCTGTACAATCTGCTTTGCTGTGTGAACGAAACATTTTTTGGGCCTACCTCTGCCTTTCTCCAAGTCTGAGAGTTTCACTTTCAGTGAGGTCATTGGATCATGCCCTATGACCACACTAACATAGTTGATCTAATTCAGATATTTGTACAGACTAGTGTACTGTATGATGGGCTGGCACACTTGATGACTGATGACGTGCTGATTTTGTTTTCTAGATTTGCCAACAGTTGGCCTGTAGCAAGAGATACCAAGGCTGAATCCCCAAAGATGCGAAAAAACTCCCCTCAAGTCCTAAAATGGGTACAGAGACTGTCAAAGCTAAACCTCTGTAACATGACATTGAAAAAGCAACAGGAGCATGCTGTAAATCGGTCGTGCTGGCGAACCATCATCCATCAGGCCTCTGCCAACTTTGAAGATGCTCAATGCCTAAGACTCATCACTGCAAGGAAACCAAGCTGCAAGTGCAAATCAACTGACAGTGGTCTGGACGAACATCCAGAACAAACATCCAGCACCCCCCACTGCTCCAGGCCCTGTGACGTAGGGTTATGGAGCCACAGCCAAATACACAGATGACTTTGTGGATGAGGAGGATGAGAATGAAAAGCTTTCAAGAGTTTACAAATGGAGCAGACTCAAACATGCCACCCTGAAGTATTTCACTACATGACAGAAGACTGGAGGGCATTAACATCCCAAGCCAGTGGTCATCATAGCTTTCCTACCACGTTAGAATATGGTGAGTGAATGTTTTTTTTTTTTTTTTTTAAAGATGTAACTTCATATTAATGATATTATATATTTTTCATTTAGAGGGGAGAAAGTAAGTCCAATGGCATCTTGCCATCTGAAGTAATGTGAGGGCACGAGTTCAAGTCACTACTGAGTTGGAGGAGATTTTTCCTCCTTGAGCTGACAAAGTTCTCTCACCATTTCCCAGTATGTCCTTTCAATGATTATTAAACAGCAAGGTCTAGCCATTAATAATCATTGAAAAATTGAAGGGGATGGGGGGTTCACTCAACTTGTTTCTTATGCCCAACTCTCTCTCTCTCTCTCTCGCTCTCTCTCTTTAGTCTCTCTCTCTCTCTCTCTCTCCACACACACACACACACACACACACAACACACACACACACACACATCCAGTGATGTATGTTATTGTAATGATCCTTGTTTAACATAAGAATGAGAATGGGGATAAATCAGTTTTTACTTCGGAGAGTTTTGAATTATGGACTATGGAAAGACTTCAAAATAGTTGACAGTGCAACACGTGCGTATCCTTATTCAAGATTTCTTCTCTCAGATGACACAGATTGGTTTGTTTCAATTGAGCACAGCCCACAATTTGTTCAGTATGCTTTTATTTTTAATATTCAGCATTTTATACCAGCATATGTAAAAAAGACACGTCACAAAACATCTATAGATAGATCTGTAAAACTTTAACATTTACCTGGAGACTCCAGAGCTTTTGAAGAAAAAGATACGGAAATGGCATTTCTTTAGATCAGATCAGATTGGTTTGTCAATACCAGTACTGAAGTATTTGTATTCATGAATACATTCAACTTTTATTCTGTCAATATATACAAGTCTGACAGTCTGTGTTTTTCAGAAATCGATCGCATTTGTCATTTTAACATAAGTTTCGATGGTGTGATGATTAGCTGAAGAGAATTTTAGGTCAGGTAAACCGCAGTTGCAAGCTCTTGTTTCAGAGAAAATCATTTAGAGATAAGATTTACAGTAATTGTGAACACTTTAATATATAACATATTTTTTCCATGATAATGAAGTTATTTAGAAATTACTTTCAGACCTGTCGGTGACAAAAACACTCTTAATTGAATCCCCTTGTGTTTTGTGACTTCCAGGTTGACCAGATGGATCACAGCACACACAAACCATCACCCTGAAGCACGGGACAGAAGACAGAAGATGCCTGACAGAGCCTTAGCCTGCTTCATACTGGTATCACAGGATCAGATGGTGAGTGTTTTCCATACAGTGCAGTATACTTTTAACAAAATAGCAAAAAGCTCCATAGTTAATGTTCTCTAAAAGATCAGTTGGCAAGAAAGTGTTTTCTATACAAGTGCAGTATATTAGTTGGGTTTTTTTTTTGGGGGGGGAGGGGGGTATTGTTCCTTGGCTACAGCACCGAGGTTCACCAATGGCGAGGTTTTGCATATGTGGCTGCTTTTACCCACCATGAAGGTAGCTACATGCTAACTTTGGGGATAAATGCTGGGTATGTTCATGTTATCATAACTCGTCAAAAGCTGACACGAGTTGCGGGATCTTTAACGTGCATATTTGATATATTCTGCATGTGTATATAATATACACATAAATGGAGTTGAGGCACTGGCAGGTCTGCACTTGGATGTTGACCTGGGAACTGATGAAATTTTGTTGACAAGCTCATGTTGTACCATATTTTGAAAGGACATCCATTTGTAAAGCATAAAAATCTACAAATTCACATAGAGGAATCTCCATATTTGCATAGATCTATAACTTTTTTATTTAAAAAAAAATGTTGGCCACTTTTAAACCTGTCCACCTTAAATCACTTGGCTGTAGCGTTTGTCATATATAGTTGTTCTGATGTGGTATTCCTCCATTGTGACAATGGAGACAAACAGCGTGGAGCCCTCTGGGGAGGCTGACAAGTTAGGTCACAATTGGGAAAAGTGGCATGTCACAAATTTGTAACAGTGCGTTACTTCCCTAATATAAAAAAAACAACAAACAATTTAGAATCAATACAAGTTTGGTAACATGCACTTCTGCAGCTTTAAGAAGCTCCACATTTCCATTTTCGGTTTTTCATACCACTTTAATACATGGAAGATTTCTCTGCGTGAATCTCGACTGCTCTCCCCTGGGGAGAGCACGTCACCACAAAGACTGAAAGAGTAGCGCCACTCAATTTTTTTTCTTTTCCTGTCTGCAACTGTATATGTTTCCCTATCAGAGTAGCTTTTTTCTACAGAATTTTGCCAGGGACAACTCTTGTTGCCAAGGGTTATTTTACGTGCGCTAAGTAATTTTGTGTAACACACGGGAACTCAGTTTATCATCTCATCCGAAAGACTAGCACCCAGAACACCACTCATGGTCTAATGGATGGGGGAAAATTGTTTTGCCCAAACGGGGATCGAACTACTGCACACTTCCGACCCAGGCTTTTTGCTTTCTAGGCAGGCGCGTTACCTTTAGACCGCCGATCCATGTACAAACACTTTTGTAAAGTTTTTACTTAAGTTCCTCCTTCTGTGTTCCCTACTTTAGTTCCAAATGTTGACAAAGCACATTGATGCACATTATTACAACTCATTAGTATCTGTCTAATTACAATAATAAAGCCACTTAGTATAAAAAAGTGCTTACTGCAATACTGAGAATGCAGTTGTAGATAGTGGCAGCAAACTTTTTTTTAATGCAGTTATGGCTTATATTTTCCTCTATAAATAAAGATCTTACAAAAGAAACATAATGCACTCACAAAAAAGCTGAAATCTGAAACTATTCGAGACCGGGCATTTTGAATTTTGATGCATTTATGTAATTTTGTCATCTTTTCCCACCAGAACAAAATGGCCTATTCTTCCAAAAGGCAGAACGGGCTGTAAAAGATGTTCTGTGTGTTCACACATGGGGTCTTGGTTTATAGTCCAAAGGGATGGGAAATGGAGTCAGTACTGATGTTGACTCCAGGGGAGAAAATTTTTGGAATGGGCACTTTAGTGGTAGCTCGATCCCAGGCTGTTAGATCATGAGCCCTGACCACTTGGCTTTCCCTTCCCCCTGGAGCCACTACTGTTAACTAAAAAAAAAGGTAAAGGTAGTCCCATAACCTATAAGGTCGTAGGGGAGCGAGGCGTCAGATACCTCACTTCTCTAGGGCCAGCATATTGAGGGCGGCGCCCATCTCCTCTCCCTCACTGCTTTACCTTCCCTGACCCTAAAGAGGGCAGGTACCCATTTACAGCTGGGTGAACTGGGGGAACTGTACTGAAGCCAAGGCGCGCGAACGGTCACCCATCCAACTGGTAACCATGCTCGACGCTGCTTAACTTGGCTGGGGGAAAGCGAGTGCTCCGACCACTGAGCTATCCCGTCCCCATTCCCACTGTTAACTACAGGGGGAAAATTGCCATGAGCTGGTGTATCGGCAGCGGCTCAATCCTGGGCTTAATCATGGGCCATCAAATTGCAAGCACAGTGCTATTACCACTATACTATACCCCCAAAAAAACCCTGACTGGTATAATATGAAGCATCTCTGTCAAGCATCTCTCTCAGTGCGGCATTCGACACGCTTGACCACTCTATTTTGCTCAAAAGACTAGATTACTCTTTTGGAATAAGAGGTGTTGCCTTGGCATGGTTTACCTCTTATGTCTCTGATAGGTCGCAGAGCGTGCTGATAGAGGGAGTTAAGTCACAACCTGCCCCCCTCCTATATGGCGTACCTCAAGGTTCTGTTTTGGGTCCCGTATTGTTCACACTATATTCTCAGCCTCTGTCTAATGTGATGACCTTACATGATTGCCAGTTTCATAAATATGCAGATGATACAGAAATTTCGGCAAATGCAACACCTCAAAAATTTTCAGACGCCACACGCACACTAGTTGATTGCACGCACAGTGTCCTTCAGTAGATGGACAAGCAACAAACTCGAATTAAATACAGACAAGACAGAAGTTATGGCAGTTGGTTCACCATCTAGTCTTATGCGGGTGTTGGAGAGTTCTGTGGTCTTGGGTGGCTGTGACATAGCTTTTCAGAGTTCTGTGCGGTATCTGGGTGTTCGGCTAGATCCTACTCTCTCCATGAAAGACCACATTAGTAACGTCTGCAGAGCATGCTTTCTAGAGCTGCACCGTATTGCACACAATAAGAAATTCTTGCCTCGAGATGCAGTGATCAAGCTTGTTTCAGCAACCGTCTTGTCGCGACTGGACTATTGCAACTCCTGTTTTATCGGTATAAGTGATGAACAGTTTACACGCCTGCAGCGAATTCAGAACTCTGCTGCCAGGCTCATCCTTGGAAAGAGCAAAGGGGACCATGTGACTCCCATGCTTAGGGAGCTTCATTGGTTACCTGTAAGGGCACGCTGTCAGTACAAAGTTGCGGTCTTGGCATACCGTCACTCTGAAGGCTCGCTTGCTCCATCTGTCAGCTGCCTTGAAAACACGCACCACAACTAGAACCCTGTGGTCTTCGAATGATAACTTACTTGTTGTACCCCATTACAACCTCAAAACCGCAGGTCGTAGATCTTTTGGTGTTGCTGCGCTCATGATCTGGAACTCTCTGCCACCAGCCGTCAGACATGGCTCCCTTATCAGTTTGTGTTCTCATTGTAAGACTATTCGCTTTAAATGTATTTCTTAGCTGTTATTTTATGTGCTTGTCTTGCGGTCGCCGTTTGTCACATGTAGGCTACTTCATGTGCATGCTGGATGTGTTTATGTTTTTTTGTTTATTATGTTATTGCATGCCTTTTCCTAGTGTACTGTTATTGCCGCTAGTGTGTGCCATCCGGTACGAAAAGTGTGTCTCTTACAGTTGCGATAAGTTCTATTGTAAATTTATTTGCGCTTTAGAAATGCTCATTATCGTTGTTGTTGTTGTTATGTGCTGTGTGTGCATGTGTATAAATGTGCATGGTATGAAAGCACATTGAGTCATTGCTTTGAGGCTATGGAGACAGATGCCAGCAGCATGGTACTGGAGCACAAGACCCATTGGACTTGTCCTAACCCACATAACTAAGTTGACTGGTGTTAGGCTGATATTGATGATGGGCGTAGAATGGGAGATAAAAATGCTTCATCAAAACCTTGACGGGTAAAGGCCTGAAAGGTAAAAACCCACAAGGACAAAACCCTAAAATGTAAATGCCTGGAAGGTAACCCCACAAAACGTTAAGGGCAGAAAACCTTGAAAAGTCAAACCGTGAAAGGTAAAACCTTGAAAGGGCAAGCACACATATCCCAAGAGAGCAAAATCCTCATAGACCAGCCCCAGAAGGGCAAGACCCTAGAAGACCAGCCCCTGAAGGACAAATTCCTCATAGACCAGCCCCTGAAGGGCAAACTTCTGACAGACCAGCCCCTGAAGGGCAAACTTCTGACAGACCAGCCCCTGAAGGGCAAACTCCTCACAGACCAGCCCCTGAAGGGCAAACTTCTGACAGACCAGCCCCTGAAGGGCAAACTCCTGACGGACAAGCCCCTGAAGGGAAAACTCCTGACAGACCAGCCCCTGAAGGGCAAACTCCTGACAGACCAGTCCCTGAAGGGCAGACTCCTGACAGACCAGCCCCTGAAGGGCAGACTCCTGACAGACCAGCCCCTGAAGGGCAGACTCCTGACAGACCAGCCCCTGAAGGGCAGACTCCTGACAGACCAGTCCCTGAAGGGCAGACTCCTCACAGACCAGCCCCTGAAGGGACAAGATCCTTAAAGACAAAGGGCAAATCCAGTACAGAGCCTGGCATTGTTGCCCATGGGTCTAGACCACAAAGGTCTTTTTAGGAGATCCCACTGGGTTGAATAGCAAATTTGATGAGTTGGGGACTTCATATCAGAGTGGAGTCTACGTGACCTCCCTCCCCTGAAAAATATCAGGGATCAAGAGATGAGAGCAGTAGGGACTGGGGTCTTTGTGGACGTCTGGTATTCTCCATGCAGCAGTAAGTAAAGAGGTAGCAATGCAAAGCCTTTGGTCATACAACTGCTACCTTCCACACATCACAGGCATATTTGTACCGAGTACAACCTGTCAAAGCGTGTGTGCATTTGCTCACTTATTCTGTCTCTCTGTCTGCCTGTCTCTCTCTCTGTCTCTCTGTTTGCCTCTCCCTCTCCCTCTCTGCTCATATGGCTATGTGCCCACATGGTCTGAACTTGAATCACAATTGGACCCTGGAGCTATATGTAAGGATCTATGATCACAGATTTCAGCACATAGTCTGGAGCCTCTGAACCCTGCCCATGATAACAATAGGAACCAGTCTTAGCGTCAACATTGATTTTGGTGAAACTTTTGCACACAGTGCTCATAACGGGAAGGGACACTTTTCTTGAAGCATTTGCTCTTCCGTCTTGCCCAGATTCTTTAAAAGTCATAGCATTGATGTCGAAAGTCATGTGGGTCATCTTAGTTCTTTGGTATTGTGTCTCCCGGTTACATGCAGCAGTACCTTAGAGAGGTAAGTACACGTTTATTTCTTTTTATGTTTTGTCTTGTATTTTTTGTGAATACGACTGTGACCGCCTTGAATTAATGTTGGATATTTCCCATGTTTCCACAATCTACTGAAAGCAGACAAAACTTGCTGACTTTTAGTAGATGTACATATTTGATCGTCTGGTTGCCTGAATACACAAATGAAAGTAAAGCACCGGCAAACATGAACAGATGAAAGATGATACAATTCCGTATTGCTAATTGATCAAGTATGGTGGATTTAAGATGGCAACCCATGATTAATTTTCTGAATTATGAGGATTAGCAATGTGTCACCCTGGCCATTTCGTTATTTACATCAATGGGCAGATATATAACTAAACAAATATGACCTCTAGGTCATTTTAGGCAGATGGCTTATTGCTCTTGAATGCGAAAGCAAGAATTTAGATATGTTTTTATTATTGTTAGTGTATGCATTAGAGGCGTCTGGCAAACTTATCTTCAAGTTTGCAAGTTGTAGATGAACGAGTGTCAATAATACAATGCACTGGGCAAAACTCACTTTTTGTTCAAGTGGCTGCCAGCATGAACTTTTTATGCCAAACATTTTTTGAAAAACAAGCACCCAGACCACCACTCAAGGTCTAGTGGACAGGGAAAAAGTTGGGGATTAAATGACGATTGGGCCTGTTCTGGAATTTTTAAGCGGGTGCATTACCTATGGACCACTGATCCACCTGTGTGTATATACCTATTTGAATATGTGCCTGCAATTGTTTGCATGGCTGTTTGTCTCTCTCCCCACCCTCCCTTTCTCTTTCTCTCACCCTCTCTCTGTCTCCTCTCTCTGTCCTCTCTCTCTCTTCCTCTCTCTCTCCTCCTCTCTCTCTCTTCTCTCTCTTTCTCTTCTCTCTCTCCTCACCCCTTTTCCCCCACCCTCCGTCTCATTCTCTATGTTTATATGGCTTTGTGTATGTATTACTTACACTTTGTGGTTTTTGATAATGATGGCAGCTGAAGGTGCTCTGTTGTCTCTCTGTCTCTTTGTTTGTCTCTCTCATGAGTTTCCTAGTATCACCTCCCTATTTCTCTATATGTAGTTTACTTGGTAATAATCACTATATTTGTCTATATTAATGTATGAGTCAGTTAAAGATTGTTTGTTGTTGAATGTTGTTTGTTAAATGTTTTTTTCTGGAATCATAAGATGAATTTAATTTGGTAGCCCCTTATGAGGGCAAGGGGCTGGATGAATATAGATGTTTATCTGTAGCCTTTGAAAACAAAAGAAATCTCTCTCTGTGTCTCCCTTCACCTGTCATTCTCCCTGTGTGTGTATGTGTGCGTGTGTATGTGCATGCAGGCAGGCATTGCATTTTTAAAATATAATTTTTTTGTGTAGAATCATTTTGCCATGGAGGCTGTTCCCGTCCTAGGTACTTCAATGCCTGAGGGCGCGGCACGAGCAAGTGGAAGCGCAAAATGAGGTACAATTTTCATTTGTTGTTGTTGTTGGGTGTTCCCAGGTTAATGTTTTAAGAGTCCTCAAGAACATGCATTCTGTCTCGCAGATCATACTTAGGAATGCCCAATACCACAAACACACATTGAGAAGTTTGTGATTATGGCCATTTTGTTTTCCTGTCCCTCATAAGAAAGGAACATGTAGTGTGGCTTCAGAAGGTATTTTTCTTTTCACAGAGAGTACAGCCCATGCTGAGAGGTTGTTATGGATGAAGACAATCTGAACATAGTTTAAAGTATAACATGTTAAGGTCGGCATTGATGCTTTAAAAAAAAAAAATTCTTTTATATCGAGGATAATAGAATAAGATAATAGATAATAGAATAGAATGTGCTTTTTTACGTCCAGTGCCCGTGTGTATGCGGATTTGTGAATTCTGTCATCTGTTCCCACCGGCACACAATGACCTACTCTTACAAAAACGGAACAGGATTTAACGTGTGCGCAAGATGTTCTGCGTGCGTTCGCACACAGGACCTTGGTTTATAGTCTCATCCGAAGGACTTTTGGGGAGATTTTATGTTCATTTTGAACACAGTTCTGTGTTGGCAATTTTCGGCATAACGATTTTTTAAAGAATATTACATTGAAGACCTTATATTATCTTGAGAATGACCAGAATGACTTTTGACAAAAACCTTGAAAATTAAGCCTTGTCTATTAAAAGTATTTAAGGATGATTATAAACTAGAGATAAATTTTATTTGAGAAAAGATGGGTTCAAATACATATGAGTGTGTGGATGAAATTCGCATGCAGTAGTAGATGAGAAAATGTCCAAGGTAGGTAATTACCAATTTTGTGCATGTGCAGAAAGTTGCTGGAAGTTGTCTTTCTCCAACAAATTGGAGAGTTTCAGTGAGGCCATTGGATTTTTTTTTTTTTTGGGTGGGGGAGGATAACTGAATAAGCACTCATGTACTTTTTTTTTTTTACATCCAGTCCCCATGTGTATGCAATTTTGTAAATTTTGTATGCGTTCTTACTGCACACAGTGGTCTACTCTTCCAGAAAGCTGGACAAGTTTTAACATGTGTGCAAGATGTTTTGCGTGCGTTCACACATGGGACCTCGGCATATAGTCTTTTCCGAAGGACTTTAATGTGGAGTGGAGTTGGTACTGATAACTCCAGGGGAAAAATTCCCTTGAATAGGATTTGAACCTGGGTTAGTAGATTGCGAGCACAAAAGGCAAAAGCTCTAACCTCCAGGTTATACTGTTCCCTCTCTGTGTGTGTGTCTCTCTCTCTTTTTCCTCTTTTTCACTCATTTTTTACTGGTTGGGAGGCCTATAAACAAAATGGAATGGTAATCTCTCTCGCTGTTTCCTCTGAGTGATTTGTTCTTTTCGCCAAGGTACCAAAAGAATCATGAAACCTTATTCATAGGTTTAGATATTACATTAAAATCCAGATATTTTATTCTTAAACACTTTTTTTCAGATTCCACTGATGGCATTAAACATTTCACCATGGAACATTGCACACCATGGAACACTGCCCCATGGAACACTGCACCATGGAACACTGCACCATGGAACACTGCCCCGTGGAACATTACACCAGGGAACACTGCCTTGTGGAACACTGCCTTGTGGAACACTGCACCATGGTACACTTTGCCATGGAACACTGCCCTGTGGAACATTACACCATGGAACACTGCCCTGTGGAACATTGCACCATGAAACACTGCCTTGTGGAACACTGCTCCAGGGAACACTACACCATGGAACACTACACCATGGAACACTGCACCGTAGAACACTCACAGATGTCTGCAACATCCTTACACATCAAGAAGGGAACTACAGGACTCCGTAAGGTACCTTTTCCTGTATTGTATTGCATGGTATTGTATTGTATTCATTTGTTCAATTGCATTGTATTGTATTGTATATTTGCTTAAAACCTTGCTGATTTGGACACAGTAAAGTGCATACATGGCGGCATTTTGTTAACTCTAAAGACAGCAATTCTTGTGAGAGTCTCGTTTATGTAAACAATAGTGGTGCCCATTGTGACCATGTAGGACCGCATACTAGTGGGCTTTAGCAGGTGGTCGGTTTAGAGGAGAGACTTTCCCAGCGGCCCCACTCAGCACTTAGGAGATATAAAAGTTTATATATATGAGTTGATTAAGGTTTATGTCTTTGTTGAATATAAATTTTCTTTTTTTGAATCATAGGATGAATTAGATTTTGTAGTTTATCAGGGCAAGGGCTGGGTGAAAAAAACAACATACATGGATGCTTATCTGTCACCTTTGAAAAAAAATCTGTCTCTGTCTCCCTTTGTCTATCTCTTTTTCCCAGTTGTGTGTTTGTGTGTGTGTGTGTGCAGGCATTACATTTAAAAATTGTCTATTTTTGTGTGCAGAATCAATCTACCATGGAGGTTGTTCCCGTCCTAGGTACTTCAATGCCTGAGGGCGTGGCATGAGCAAGTGGAAGCGCAAAATGAGGTACAATTTTCATTTGTTGTTGTTGTTGGGTGTTCCCAGCTTAACATTGTGAGAGTCCTCAAGAACATGTCCTCTGTCTCACCGAGCATACTTAGGAATGGTCAGTGCCACACACAGCACATTGAGAAGTTTGTGATTTATGGCCATTTTTTTCCACTTTCCCCATTAGAAAGGCTGATAGTCTGGATTCGGGGTTTTTCTCCTTTCATGGAGAGAAGAGCTCATGCTAAGAGGTTGTCATGGATGAAGACAATTTGAACAAAGTTTAAAGCATAACATGTTAGTGTTGGCATTGATGCTTTGCTGAATCAGTAACCTACACAACTACTGGCCTGGGCCCTGTACACTGTAGCATGGGTGATTTTACTTTTTTTTGAACAGAATTCTGTATTGGCAATTTTTGGATTAACATTTTTTTTAAAAGAATATTAGACTGAAGGCCTTTGGTCTCTTAAAAATGACTAAAATGACAATCTGTGACAAAAACCTTTTTGAAAATTAAGTCTTGTCTGTAGATAGTATTTTCTTTAAGGATGATAATAAACTAGAGAGAAATTATTGTGAGAAAAAACAAAGGTTTAAATGTGTGTGTGGATGAATCTCGCATACAATAGCAGATGAGAAAGTGTCCAAGGCAGCTAATTAATTTTGTGCTTGTGCAGAAATTTACTGGAAGTTGCCTTTCTCCAACAGTTCTGAGAGTTCAGTGCGGCCATTAGATTTTTTGTGTGGATTCTTTTATTTCAAGGATTATGGAATAAGCACTTAACTGCTTTTTTACTTCCAGTCCCCGTGTGCATGCGGGTTTTATAAATTTTGTCATCAGTTCTCACCAGCACACAATGGCTTACTTTCTGTAAAGTGGGACAGGTTTTAATGCGTGTAAGATGTTTAGCATGTGTTCACACATGGGACCTCGATTTATAGTCTCAGGTGAAGGACATCAGTGGGGAGTGGAGTTGGCATCATTACCTCCAGGAGAAAAGTTCCCTTGAATAGGATTAGAATGCGAGTTAGATTGCAAGCACAATGGGCAATGCTCTAACCACCAGGCTACCTGTTCCCTCTCTCTTTGTCTCTCTCTCTTTTTCTCTCTTGTTCTTTCCTGATTGGGAGGGCTATAAACAAAATTGAATGGAATTCTCTCTCGCTCCTCCTTGAGTAATTTTTCCTTTTCACCAAGGTACCAAAAGTATAATCATAACTTTATTCAGAGCTTTAGATTTATGTTAAAACCTAGATATGTTATTCCTATACGCGTTCTTTTTTCAGGCTCGACTGATGGCATTAAAGACTACACCATGGAACACTTAACTGTGGAACACTTCACTGTGGAACATTACACCACGGAACACTACACCATGGAACACTTCACTGTGGAACACTACACTGTGGAACACTACACCATGGAACACTGAACCATGGAACACTTCACTGCAGAACACTACACTATGGAACACTGTACCATGGAACACTACACCATGGAACACTTCACTGTGGAACACTACACCATGGAACGCTACACTGCCAAGCCGCTCACAAACGTCTGCCACATTCTTGCATGTCAAGAACAGAACTACAGGACTCCATTAGGTACCTTTTTCTATTGTACTGCATTGTATTGTACTGTATTGTATTGTATTGTATTGTATTGTATTGTATACATGGTCACAGTAAAGCGCAGACAACATGGTGGCTTCTTGTTTATACTCAGACAACAATTCTTGCAAGAGTCTTGTCTATGTAAACAAAAATAGCAGTGCCCATTGTGACCGTGTATAACCACATGTTAGTGGGCCTTAGTGAGCACTCTGGGATTTAGGGGGTGATTTTCTGCTGGGCACTGGCGGGTGCTTAGGAGATTAAAAAAAAAAGTACGAGTCATTTAAGGATTGTCTTTTCAGTAAAGGATGATGTCTTTGTTGAATATAAAGGTCATTTTCTTGAATCCGGTCCCTCATTATAAAGGCTGATGTACTCTGGTTTCAGAAAGTTTAATCTCCTTTCGTGGAAGTATAGTCCATGCTAAGAGGTTATCATGGATGAATGCAATCTTAACATAGTTTAAAGCATAAGATCTTTTCTTCATCGTCGCAGAATGCTCAGACAATAAATATCGTCTGTCATACAAGAAAAAATGCATTTCACTGCTGTTAAGCTCCTGACAAGTTGGGCCCCAACGCATCTGACTTTGGTGGTGGAGAGAATTGTTATGTTTGAAGTCTTTTTTGAAAAAATTTCAGGATAATTTACCAGGACAGCAGAAAATAAAGAGGCAGGTGGCAGGAAGAAAAGGAACAAGGCAGAAAGAAATGGAGGGATAAAAAAAATTAAATGCAGAAATCCTAGCACAGAATATGCAGAAGGTCAGGAACAGGCTGACAGGCTCCCAGCATCCGCATGGGGGAAAGCATAACATGAAATCAGCATTGATGCTTTGCTTAATCACTAACTTGCACAACCACTGGTTTGGGCCATGTATGCTATTGTTGTAATGTTTCTTTTACCAGAATAACAGTTTTGTATATGAGGGGGTCGGCATATGTTTTGTAGTAGTTGTAGTGCTAGTAGTAATATTTTTTTTATATTATAGTTATGGTTCTAATATGATTAATACTATAATCATCATCATCATCATCATTATCATCATCAACATTGATGCTATAGCTGAGTGATTAAGAATGTTTGACTTCAATCCCATGGGTCCATGAAGTTGTGGGTTCAAATCTTGGCAGTGTCTGGTGAATTAAGGGTGGGGATTTTTACAATCTCCCAGGTCAGCTTCAGATACAGACCTGCCAAAGCCATAATTCTCTAAGTGTATATACAGAGGCAGAAGATCGAATATGCACATTAAAGACCCTGTAATTCATGTAGGCATTCGTTTTATGAAAACGGGAACATAGCCTGCATACATCCCTGAAGTCCGAATGTGGCTATCTTCATGGTGGGCAAAAACAGTTGTATACACACAATTTCAGCACTAGTGAACCTCGGAGCTCTAGCTGAGGAACCGTGGCTAAAAAAATTATTATCATCATTTATTTATTTATCATCATCATTATTGATGCTATCATTATCATCATAATCATTAGTTTTAGTTTTATTATTGCTGTTGTTATTGATTTTGTTGGTAGTAGTTGTAGCTGTAGTAGGAGTGTTAAGTATTGATTTTAGTAGTTGGGGAAGGTATGTGAACATGACACAAATGTGCATTCCATTTTAAAATGGGGGGTGCTTTGATTGGTTGTCTTGGTGGTAAGAAAAAAAAATATTAAAATGTTCACAGCTATAAAGTCTGCTAAAAAGAAAAGAGAAAAGTATTTTTAAGTTACCTTTTTCTTTTCCAGCCCTACTGATGCCATGGAAACTACACCAAAGAAGTCAACACTGAAATTCTACACCAGAGAAGTCAGCACTGAAATTCTACACCAAAGAAGTCATCAACATTGCAAAATTCTACATCAAAAAAGTTATCAATGTGACATTCTATTCCACAGAAGTCTACACTGTGAAATTCTACACCAAAGAAGTCAACACAGTGAAATTCTACATCGTGAAATTCAACACATAAGTCGACACTGAAATTCAACACTGTGAAATTCTACACCAAAAAAGTCATCAATATGCAAAATTCTATGTCGTTGAAGTCAACAACCATGACCTTCTACACCATAGAAGTTATCACCATGAAATTCTACACCATAGAAGTCATCACCATGAAATTCTACACTCACATAAGTCATCAATGTGAAATTCTACACCATTGAAGTCATCACCATGAAATTCTACACCATAGAAGTCATCAATGTGAAATTCTACACCATAGAAGTCATCAATGTGAAACTCTACACCATAGAAGTCATCACCATAAAATTCTACACCATAGAAGTCGTGACCATAAAATTCTACATCATAGAAGTCATCAATGTGAAACTCTACACCATAGAAGTCATCACCATAAAATTCTACACCTTAGAAGTCATCACCATGAAATTCTACACCATAGAAGTCATCAATGTGAAATTCTACACCATAGAAGTCATCAATGTGAAACTCTACACCATAGAAGTCATCACCATAAAATTCTACACCATAGAAGTCATCACCATAAAATTCTACACCATAGAAGTCATCAATGTGAAATTCTACACCATAGAAGTCATCAATGTGAAACTCTACACCTTAGAGGTCATCAACGTGAAATTCTACACCATAAAAGTCACCACCATGAAATTCTACACCATAGAAGTCATCAATGTGAAACTACAGCATAGAAGTCATCACCATGAAATTCTACATCATAGAGGTCATCAATGTGAAACTCTACACCATAGAAGTCTTCACCATAAAATTCTACACCATAGAAGTCATCAGTGTGAAACTCTACACCATAGAAGTCATCACCATGAAATTCTACACCATAGTCATCACCATGAAATTCTACACCAAAGAAGTCATCAATGTGAAACTCTACACCTTTGAGGTCATCAACGTGAAATTCTACACCATAGAAGTCATCACCATGAAATTCTACACCATAGAAGTCATCAATGTTACATTCTACACCATTGAAGTCAATGTGAAACTCTACAGCATAGAAGTCATCACCATGAAATTCTACACCATAGAAGTCATGACCATAAAATTCTACACCATAGAAGTCATCACCATGAAATTCTACACCATAGAAGTCATTGTGAAACTCTACAGCATAGAAGTCATCACCATAAAATTCTACACCATAGAAGTCATCACCATGAAATTCTACACCATAGAAGTCATCACCATGAAATTCTACACCATAGAAGTCAATGTGAAACTCTACACCATAGAAGTCATCACCATAAAATTCTACAACATAGAGGTCATCAATGTGACATTCTACACCATTGAAGTAATCAAAGTGAAATTCTACACTGTAGAAGTCGTCAAAGTGAAATTCTACACCAGAGATATCTACACCATAAAATTCTACACCAGAGATATCTACACCATGAAATTCTACACCATAGAAGTCATCATTATGAAATTCTACACCCTGAAAATCTACGCCATGAATTTCTACACCATGAAAGTTGGTACCATAAGATTCTACACTTTAGATGTCTACATCATGAAATTCTATACCCTGAAAGTCTATACCATGAATTTCTACATCATGAAAGTCAATACCATAAGATTTTACACCATAGACGTCTACACCCTGAAAGTCTACATTGTGGATTTCTACATCATGAAAGTCAATACCATAAGATTCTACACCATAGCTGTCTACACCCTGAAAGTCAACATTGTGGATTTCTACACTGTGAAAGACTGTGGTTTTTTATATGCATCAAAGTATTAGATTGTTTCTCTCATATCAAGCCCTTTGGGATGAAAGGATGAAGTCTTTCCTTCATACTGAGAAATTTGATGCAAAATTTAGTTTCATTTTTAGGTACAAAATTCTTTCCTTCTTTCATAGTCAGAGGTATCAACGTACAAAATTCCTTCCTTCCTTCATATTCAGTCAGTAAGTATCAAGGTACAAAATTCCTTCCTTCTTTCATATTCAGTCAGTAGGTATCAAGGTACAAAATTCCTTCCTTCATATTCAGTCGGTAGGTATCAAGGTACAACATTTCTTCCTTCATATTCAGTCAGTAGATATCAAGGTACAAAATTCCTTTCTTCTTTCATATTCAGTCAGTAGGTATCAAGGTACAAAATTCCTTCCTTCCTTCATATTGTCAGTAGGTATCAAGGTACAAAATTCCTTCCTTCCTTCATACTCAGTCAGTAGGTATCAAGGTACAAAATTCCTTCCTTCATATTCAGTCAGTAGGTATCAAGGTACAAAATTCTTTCCTTCCTTCCTTCATATTCAGTCAGTAGGTATCCAGGTACAAAATTCCTTCCTTCGTTCATATTCAGTCAGTAGGTATCAAGATACAAAATTCCTTCCTTCATAGTCAGTAGGTATCAAGGTACAAAATTCCCTCCTTCATATTCAGTCAGTAGGTATCAATGTGCAAAATTCCCTCCTTTATATTCAGTTAGTAGGTATCAAGGTACAAAATTCCGTCCTTCATATTCAGTCAGTAGGTATCAAGGTACAAAATTCCTTCCTTCATATTGTCAGTAGGTATCAATTCATATTGTCTTTCGGATGAGACGATAAACCGAGGTCCCGTGTGTTACACGTAATTATTTAGCGCACGTAAAAAAACCCACGGCAACAAGAGAGTTGTCCCTGGCAAAATTCTTAGAAAAAAGCCACTCTGATAGGGAAACAAATACAGCTGCAAAAAAAAAAAAAAAAAAAAAAAAAAAAAAAAAAAAGGTGAAAGGGTGGCGCAGCGCTAAGTGGCGACGCGTTCTCCCGCTCTCCCCGGGGAGAGCAGCCCGAATTTCACGGAGAGAAATCTGCCATGACTTAAAGTGGTATGAAATAAAATCTGAGCGCTTTGATTTGTTGCTTTACAAGATTCAGCGCTATATAAATTCCATACATTATTATTATTATTATTAGTAGGTATCAAGGTACAAAATTCCGTCCTTCATATTCAGTCAGTAGGTATCCAGGTACAAAATTCTTTCCTTCCGTCATATTCAGTCAGTGGGTATCAAGGTACACAATTCTTTCCTTCCTTCATATTGTCAGTAGGTATCAAGGTACAAAATTCTTTCCCTCCTTCATAATCAGTCAGTAGGTATCAAGGTACAAAATTCCTTCCTTCCTATTCAGTCAGTAGGTATCAAGGTACAAAATTCCTTCCTTCCTTCATATTCAGTCAGTAGGTATCAAGGTGCAAAATTCCTTCCTTCATATTCAGTCAGTAGTATCAAGGTACAAAATTCCTTCCTTCATATTCAGTCAGTAGGTATCAAGGTAGAAAATTCCTTCCTTCATATTCGGTCAGTAGGTATCAAGGTACAAAATTCCTTCATATTCAGTCAGCAGGTGTCAAGGTACAAAATTCCTTCCTTCCTTCACATTGTCAGTAGGTATCAAGGTACAAAATTCCTTCCTTCCTTCACATTGTCAGTAGGTATCAAGGTACAAAATTCTTTCCTTCCTTCATATTCAGTCAGTAGGTATCAAGGTACAAAATTCCTTCCTTGCTTCATATTCAGTCAGTAGTTATCAAGGTACAAAATTCCTTCCTTCCTTCATAATCAGTCAGTAGGTTTCAAGTAACGAAATTCCTTCCTTCCTTCATATTCAGTCTGTAGGTATCGAGAAATAAAAGTCGGTGAGTAGGTTGATATTGAATTAGATGGTATCAAAGAATAAACCTCATTTCTTTCCTTTATATTGAGTTGGTATTAAACTATAAAGTTCTCTCTTTCTTACTGGTTAGCTGGTATCATATTTTAAATTTTGTTCATTCAGAGTTGGTTGGTACTCAAAAATGAGGTTTGTTCCTTCAAATTGGGTTACTTGGTGTGAAAGTTCAACTTCATTCCTTCAGTTTGTTAGCTGACATCAAGAGTACAAAGCTCTTTTCTTAAAATAGCATTCACTTTGCTTAAGTACAATTTTTCTGTTTTGTATTGAGTTAGTTGGTTCAAAGTATTTTCCTTCATAGTGAGTTTGTTGTTAGGATAGAAAGTTGTTTTCTGTTTGTTGGTATTGAAAAATTCATTTCCTTTTTTATGTTTTTTGGTGCTATTACAATATACAGTGTTTCCTTTTTTGTTTTGTTTTGAAGTATGAACTTTCCTTTATATTGAATTAGTTGGTATCAGCATATATCTGCTTATTTCCTTTATATTGAATTAGTTGGTATCAGAGTATATCTACTTCTTTCCTTTATATTGAATTAGTTGGCATCAGAGTATATCTACTTTCCTTTATATTGAATTAGTTGGTATGGGAGTATAACCTTCTTTCCTTTATGTTGAATTAGTTGGTATCAAAGTATAGTCTTCTTTCCTTTATTATTGAATTAGTTGGTATCAAAGTATGTCCTTCTTTTCTTTATATTGAATTAGTTGGTATTAAAGTGTAGCCTTCTTTCCTTCATTTTCAGTTCAATTTGTTCAAGTAACAAGGTTTTTTCCCCCTACGTCTTGAGTTAGTTGGCATCAAAGTACAATGTTATCTTCATTTTGAGTCGGTTTTTATCAAAAATGTATTTTTTCTTTTATATTGTTGAGGTTGGTGTCAAAGTAAAGTTCTTTCCTTTACATTGAGTTAGTTCATACAAAGATATTTTCCCCCTTCATTTGAATTAGTTGGTGTCAAAGAATAAAGTTTTGAGTTTTTATTAAAGGAATCGATTCTTTCCAACACGTTTGAGGTGTTAAGTACAAAGTTTCATTCATATTTAATTGGTATCAAAGTGTAAAGTCCTTTCCTTCATATCAAGTCATATGTAAAATTCTTTCCTTCATATTCAGTTTGTTGGGATAAAAGTATAACTTTCTCCCCTTTGTAGTGAACAAGCTGGTTTCAAAGTAAAATGGTTTTCTTCATATTTTAGCTAATGGTACTATATGGATAGTTTTCTCTGACACTAAGACACAGAGAGGTTCCAGTCACAAACACAACTAACACACAGACCAAAGAAATTTGTTGTAAAAATCCATTTTGAAAAGAGAATGGTCCAGCCATCCTGTTAATGGCTTACAACGTCATAATGAAGTGATACAAAGAATGCAGAAAATTCAAGATTTTAACTTCCTTATCAGAAAGACAGATACAAAATATTTGTAATGAAAACCCCGATTAGAAATGAGGTGCTGGAGAGAGTTACCATAAATAGGATCAGACATTTGTGGTGTTGTAAATCGTTGGTATAGACATTATTGGCATATTATCCCATATTTCACCAGAACCAATTGCATTCTCAATTTTTTCTGCGTTCAGCTAAATGTGAAAAAAAATGCACATGACGAGTGCTGGATGTTTGAAGACAGAGCAGTACTTTTCCCGATACCACTGTTATCCTGTAGTGCTGTTCCCTTGGTTTGAAGACAGAGCAGTACTTTTCCCGATACCACTGTTATCCTGTAGTGCTGTTCCTTGTGCTGTTAACACTAACCCTTGTTCTTGCCCCATACCGCAAACCCTAACAGTTTATTGTTCTGATCTTAAAGCTTAACTCTTAACACTGTTCCCTTAACTCTGACACAGTTCTGCGGTGTGGGCAAACAGCCATGTAAGGAAACGGCAGTACAGGGAAAGAGTGGTGTTGGAGGATTAAAAAAAAAAAAGAAATTGACAAGCAGGGAAAAAAGGCAGACTTAAGCTAATCCTTGACCCATTGGAGTCGGTCTGTTTCACATCTCAACAAAACTGTGACGCGCTCATTTGGCCATATTTAAAAAAAATTTTTAAAATCTTTTTGAGATGAACAAAACCAAACGCTTTATACATCAAGTATGTTCTTTCGAGCCAGAAGGCCCGTAAGCCGGAGCTTATCCCGGTTTCTGTAGCGTTAAGCGAACTGATGGTTTTTCACCACCCCTGTGACAGGACGCTAGTCTGTCGCCAGATACTTCCCCAGCAGAGCTGGTACCCACTTGTGCACCTGGGTGGAGTGAGGAAAATAGGAGTAAAGTGTCTTTCCCAAGGACACAACACCGAGCCGAGCGGGGATCGAACCCGCGACCTCTGGATCACGAGTTGACCGCCTAAACCACTCGACCACGGTGCCTCCTTTATACATCAAGAGAAACTTTTATTTTCGGTTTGTTTAGGATTTACAAAGATATTTGGCCATAGGTATCTCAGATTTTTGTTTTGCCTTAAAGTAAATCAGCAAATGCTAAAAAACAGTCCTTTTGACACACAGACTTGCCGCAACAAGGTATGAGTATTCATCAGCTAATCCTCAAAAAAGAATTGCATCTGATTTCACACACAGTATTGTATCCTCAGGCTCAGGAATCACTTTGAATTACAATCTGCCAATATTGCCTCTTTCAGTGTGTACACCATTTTCATTAAGAAAAACTGTTGACCTTAGTGATGTGAAAAAAAAGTCCAACCGTATGTACACTCAAACCGACCTGACATTGGAAGGGAACTCGTTTGAAAGAAGACAACTAGCAGCATGTGTAGTTTTCCTTGGATTGAAGAGTAGTGTTTAATCTTTTTTTTCCGTATGTATGAACTACGACACAGCACACATTTGAGGTGTAAGTGTTGTAGAGTCAATGAGTTAATAGTTGCAGCACTAGAAGAAAATGTTTATTGTAAGGGAGTCCATGTACCACTGTAGATGTTCCAAGTTAAACTGGTTGTTACCAAGGTTTAAGGTTTTTTTTTCCCTTTCTGTTTAGTTGGTGTCAAAGTACAAAGCTTATTCCTTATTGAGTTGGAGTCACTCTGGAGTTTTTCTTCATATGAAATAAGTTTGGTGTCAGAAAAATAAATTTGATGCCCTCCTTTAAGTTGTCAAAGGATAAAGTTTTGTCCTCGATAGTCAGCTGGTATCAAAGTTAAAACTCTTGGCTTCATATTTAGTTTGTTGGCTTCAAAGTATAAAGTTCCTTGATATTTTCTTCTACCAAAGTACAGTTATTTCCTTCATATTTCATCTGTGTTGAACAGGTTCCGTCCTTCATATTGAGCGAGTTGTATCATCAAAGAATGAAGTTCTTTCCTTTATATTGAGTTAGTTGTATCATCAAAGAATGTTGTTTCCTTCATATTGAGTTAAACAAAAATTATGAAAATCTTGTTAGAATCTTAAATATTTTTTTCCCTTCATATTGAGTTAGTTGTATCAAAGTATTAAGTTCTTTCCATCATATTTAGTTGTATCAAAGCATTAAGTTCTTACCCTCATATGGAGTTAGTTGTATCAAAGTATTAAGTTCTTTCCTTCATATTGAGTTCCTTGTATTAATGTATTGAATTGTTTCTTTTTTTGTGTGAGTTACTTATGTATAGAATTCTTTCCGTCATATTGAGTTGTATTGAGGTATAGAATTCTTTCCGTCATATTGAGTTGTATCGAGGTATACAATTCTTTCCTTCACATTGAGTGAGTTGGATCAATGTGTAAAGTTCTTTCCTTCATATTGAGTCAGTTGTATCAACGTATAAAGTTCTCTCTTCATGTTAAATTAGTTGGTGCTAAAGTAATAACTTTTTTATATTGAGTCCGCTGGTTTCAGGCTATCATGTTTTTCCATTTATTTTGAGGTAGTTTGTATCAAAGTATAAAGTTTGTTACTTTTTCTATTCAGTTGGTTGGCATCAAACTTTAAAGCTTTCCCAAGAATTATATTGTTGGTATCCTGGTATAAAGTTTCTTTCCATCATGCAGAAATAGTTGGTGTCATAAAATGTTTTTTCTTATTGAACTGGTAGTTACCAAAGCATAGCGTGCTTTCATTCACATCGAGTTGATTAGTTTCAAAAAGGTTTTCCTTTTTGTATTCAGTTTAATGCTGTCAAAGTATAAAACTCTGTCCTTCATAATGATTGAGCTGCTATCAAACTATAGTTTTTTCTTTGTATTTATTTGGTATAAAAACAAACTGTACAGCTCTCTTCCTTGCATTGAGTTGACTGGTTTCAAAGTATGACCTTTTTTTCTTTAGTGAGTTGGATTCAAACTTCTTTCCTTCATAGTCAACTAGTCACATTAGACATTGCTTTGGCTTACTAGCTAGTTGAAGATGATTCATTCTGGAGATTGTTGTGATGGTGGAGCATTTGTAAGGGAGAAAGAGCATGCAAATAAACAAACCAGTCTTGCACTAAGGTTTGACAGCTGCTGTTGTGGAAAAAGTGCTGACTGTAGGGAAGTCGGTGCTCTGTTTTATGTGTGTAATGTGCCAGGTGTACATTTTGCTTCAAATTAAACTGGTCGTTAATATCTTATGTTTCTTCCTTTATATCGAGTAAGCTGGTGTTAAAAGTGTAAAGTTCTTACCTTCCTTTTGAATTAGTGTCAAAAATTCCTTTGTCAGTTTGAACCTCTTTCCTTGCTTTTGAATTACTTTTGTGTCAAAAATTACTTTGTGTCAAAGTTTAAAGCTCTTTCTTTCCTTATGAATTGGTTATCAAAGTATAAAACTCTTCCCTCCCTTTTGAATTAGCTGGCATCAAAGTGTAAAGCTGTTTCCTTCCTTTTGAAGTATTTGGTATAAAACTGTTTCTTTCCTTATCAATTAGTTATTAAAGTATAAAGCTCTTTCCTTCCTTTTGAAGTAGTTGGTTTGAAAGTATAAAGCTCTTTCCTTTTTGAATTAGCTGGTATCTAAGCATAAAGCTCTTTCCTTTTCAATGAGTTATCAAGGTATAAAGCTCTTTCCTCCTTTTGAATTAGTTATCAAAGTATAAAGCTCTTAACTTCTTTTTGAATTAGCTGGCATCGAAGTATAAAACCTTTCCTTCCCTTTGAATTAGTTGATATCTAAGCATAAAGCTCTTTCCTTATTGAATTGGTGTCAGTGTATAAAACTGTTTTCTTTATATCAAGGATCTGATACACTGTTTCATTTCTGTAATGTATATTTTGCAATAATGTTTTAAGATTTCCTATCAATGACTTTGAAAAGATTGGTCTACCTCTATCATGGCTCTGTAGATTTACTCCTCTCTATGTCCACACCGCCTCGCCCACAGCATAGCCAGTGATAGGACTGTGAGCACCTTGACATTGTCCATCCACTGCAGGATGTAGCAGCCAGCTCTCTGTTCCAGTCCTCTGTTGATTCCTGTCTTGTGCCGCTCTGTGCCATGTCGTCACGCCCATGTTGTTTCTTTGACGTCATCAAGCTGTCTGGTTGTTGGTCTGTCAGGAGTTCTGCAACCATATCTTGCCCGCCATTCTGTGCTGCACCTTTTTGTCTCTGTCTGTTGTCCTCTTGTTTGGTAATGTTCCCTGCATTCTTCCATTGCTTTAGCAAAATCCTGATATATCTGGTAACCCTGTTTTCTCTGGTCATTTGTCATGGTATTCTGTCTTGTAGGTTGATGGTCAGCGGTTTTAAGGCTGTTAGGGAGCAAGATTTTCTGTGAGTTCCATTCAACACTAGTGTGCTAAACAAGATTGCATTTACACATGTTATGGAAAGGCGCAGACCATGGTTTATCACAGAAGACGATCACTGTACTATAGGCTAGAACGGAAATGGATTGTGTGTGTGTGTATGTGTTAACATGCATGCATGTGCACTTATATACATGGTATCTTGAAGTCTTTTCTTTTGTAATTGAAAAAATTAGTATCGTGATCATTAGTATCAAGATACAATCTGGTTAATTTTTTTTTTCAATGGTTTTTTACAACCCAAAAATGATCATTGGCAAGAACATTTTCTTTTCCAGTTCATCAATGTGTTTGGTGTATTAGCTTTGATTTATGCATTTGTTCCATGTTTAATTTTGGTATTATATCAAACTATATAAAATCCCTCGATAGTACTCTATATCATAAGCAGAGCTAGACATTATTTGAGGTCTTGTTTCCTCATCTCATTTAAAAATAGTTTTGAAACAATTCTTGAATGTTTATGGACCTACAGGGGATTATTAGCATGATTTTTATTTGTAGATTTAAATCAACTGGTTATAGCCTTTATGCATTTAGAAGACAGTCCTGACATGAACCTTGATGTACAGGATAGAAGAAGAAAAACCTGCATTTCAGCAAGGACTGCTGGTGGACAGCTAGTTGTGCATTGAAAATGCTTGCCTGTTCCATTCCTGTTGTCAGCCACATTTTAGACATTTTGTATTGTTGACTGCTGTGTTACCCACTGTACCTGTAGATCATTTTTCCAACATAGCCTGATGTTGTTGTTGTTAAAGATTGTAGTGATGTTAAGATTTTTATGAAGAAGCGTTTTCCTGGCTTTTCTTTTCCCCAGCTGTAAGGGCCATGCCTTTGTTGTGTGGTTTCTCCTCCACCATTGGGTTGCTCAATTTCACTTTTCCTTTCTTCTGCATAAACAGCAAGCATGATAATACTGCTAAGTGCGAGTGACTCAATTGTCATAATTTTCTTCCAAACGTAACTTTGTGCCATCCCCCTTCCAAACACACACTGTTTTTGTTTAATGAATTACATGATGCTTTCAGATGTACATGTTTAGTTTTTATTTTTATTTTTTTCCATTTGATGTTTTGATATTTATTTTAGATGCATCAAATTCGTCCGGTTTATCTGGACAGTTGTGTAATTGGTTTTGTTGATGTAAGCATTCCAAGCAATGGCCACATTGTTCACCTTCATATGACAGGTAATATTTGTGTAGCTTGTTGCCTGTATCATTTCTTGATCATAACAACCTGAAGGACATGCCTTGCATCATGTCTTTATGTGAAATTCTTAGACAGTGGTTTTGCCTGGTATCTGGAAAAGGGTAAATTAGAAACCCCATTTGCCAGTAGCATGTTAAGTCTTTTTTGCTTTTGGGTTGCAAGTATTATCAGCGGTTTCCTTGCTTCATTAGTACACCTCATTAGAGAAAGACCTTGTTTTGCCCCAAACCCAGTTAAGCTAGTTCTAAAATTCCAACTGGAAATGTATGAAAGTGGGTAAATTTTTACAACACAATTTAATTACCTATAGTCTATTATGTGTGATAAATGACAATCCAAGCTTGCCCTTTTGAATAAGTGGAAAAAATGTCACATGTTCCTTTAGGGAATCAACAAAACAGTAGTTTCTGGTAACCAGTTTTGGTTCCATTGTTGCTGCATTTCACAACATCCCTGTACAAAATTTATATATTTATATCTGAAGTTCCAAATCAAGTGGTGAGCACACACCACTGGCACTTGACTACCCAACTGACTGACTTTAATGAAGAATACAAGCTTTGTTTTACTCTTCTTTAAAACTTGCAAGCTGATGTTTTGCACTTGCTTAAAGGTGTTTGTGCTTTTTGGTTGTAGCTTTTTTGTCACGTCTGTGTTTTTAAAATGTTTTGAAATGAACGTCATTGTGGTCAGAGATATGTCAAGTGATGTATTGAGAATTCAAATGTGAATAAATATTAGTGGGTAGGTCATTGTGTCACTGCTGGTCAGAGCATTGGGAAAAGCCTACCTCCCCCTTCAGCCAAAAAAGAGAGGCTGGAGTTAGGGTTGGGTAGCCGGCTCACAGCGGAAATATAACAAAATGAAAAGAAACTTAGAATGACTTTAGAAAATGTTGTAAAAAATAGACGAAAAGTAATGCTTGTTGTGAATAAGTGCAGAAATCAAGACAATGAATAAAACAAACTTGACCAATGTCTATGTTCAGAGTTCCATTTGTGAATGACCGACTGTGTGTTACGTGTAGATGATGTGCACAAAGTCTCGATGCATATACATCTTTTATCTGTACTTCTGTCTCCTCTCCTCTTCCTTACATTCAAATGCACAAAATCAGTCATTCAAATCTCAGATGAATATACATCTTTTATCTGTACATCTGTCTCCCTCTCCTCTTCCTTACATTCAAATGTACAGAATCAGTCGTTCAATTATACACAAACT
>CM054134.1:101620439-101650439 GCA_028751875.1 Rapana venosa
CAAGAGCACCCTCGCCATTACCTATACTGAGGGAAGAAGTGGAAGAAGCCATCCGCAGCTTACCAGTAGGAAAGTCCCCAGGAGCAGACAATATACCAGCAGAGCTGCTCAAGCATGGTGGCGAAACAGTCATCACATATGTTACAGCTATCTGTCAGAAGACTTGGGAGACAAAACAGTGGCCAACAGACTGGACACAATCACTCATCATACCCCTGCCCAAGAAGGGGAATTTACGCCAATGCCAAAACTATAGAACAATCAGCCTCATCAGCCACGCCAGCAAGATCATGCTCAAAGTTATTTTGAATGGACTCAAGAAGGAGGCAGAAGAACACCTTGCAGAGGAACAAGCTGGGTTCAGGGCAGGCAGGAGCACAATCGAACAGATTTTTAACTGCCACATCATGATGGAAAAACATCTTCAACATCAGAGAGACCTGTTCCACAACTTCATCAACTTCAAGAAGGCTTTTGACAGAGTATGGCACGAAGGCCTGTGGCAGGTCCTCAGAATGTTTGGCATTGAAGAAGGACTAGTGCAAACCATTCAAGCACTATACAACACTGCAAGCAGTGCAGTCCTTCTGAACAATCAGGTCGGAGACTACTTCAAAACCACAGTTGGGGTCCGACAAGGATGCCTGTTATCTCCAGTCCTGTTCAATCTGTTCTTGGAAAACATCATGAGAGAGACCCTCCATGACTTCCACCCTACCATCTCCATTGGCGCCAGACCCCTCAACAACTTACGGTTTGCCGATGACATTGACCTCATGGGCGGAAGTAACACAGAGCTGCAAGATCTTACGACCAGACTTGAGAACAGAGCTGGAGCATATGGGATGGAGGTGAGCTCGGAGAAAAGTAAAGTACTTGTGAACAGCACGAGCAATGCCACCGCTAAAATTTACATGAACGGCCAACAACTGGAGGAGGTAGACGCTTTTAAATACCTCGGCGCTACACTCACAAAGGACGGGCGATCGACGACAGAAATCAAAGTCAGAATAGCCATGGCAACATCTTCCATGACAAAACTCACCACCATATGGAAAAGTAAAGAGATCAGTTTCCCAATCAAACTAAAGCTCTACAAAGCCCTAATTCAGTCGATCCTGCTGTACGGAAGTGAAACCTGGACATTGACTGCTGAAACAGCAAAGCGAATCCAGTCATTCGAAACAAAATGCCATAGAAAACTACTGGGCATATCCTGGAGAGAACGAAAGACCAACGAATTTGTCAAGAGTCAAATTACAGGGCTGGCAGGTCCACAGGAACCCCTTCTCACCATCGTCAAGAAGAAAAAGCTGACATGGTTCGGCCACGTCACCCGCCACAACACTCTGCCCAAAACAGTACTGCAGGGAACACTCGAAGGTGGCAGAAGGAGGGGAAGACAGAACAAGTCATGGATGGACAACATCAGAGAATGGACCAGGATGAATGACTCGGCACTACTGTGCAGAGCCGAGGACCGAGATGGATGGAGGAGGCTTACCACGGCATCGTCTTTCATGTCTCCCCCACGACCGCCAAGGTCACGGGTCTGATGATGATGATGATGATGAGTCCATTTGCCTAGAAAACTGAACAGGGCGACATTGTCAAAAGAACTCTAACGGCAGCCATGATAGAAGATCAATACCCTCACGAGGCATGGCTCCACGTCTACACAGACGGCTCTGCAACAGATGCCACCAGATGTGGAGGAGCTGGGGCCTACATCTGGTATCCCAGCAGAGAATGGGAGACTCGGTCAATAGCAACCGGCGTCTACTGCACCAACTACAAGGCCGAAGTGGAAGCGATCATCCTTGCAGCAAACACCATCCGCAGCAGAGTGGATCACAACACCCAGGTCGTCTTTCTGACCGACGCTCTGTCTGTGCTGCAAGCCTTCAACAGCGGCCAGCTTCCACAACTAGAGATGGCACTAGATAACATCCAGTGTCTTCGCACCGTGCTGCAGTGGATCCCCTCACACTGTGGCATCGAGGGCAATGAGCAAGCTGACAGAATGGCCAAGATAGGCGCCCGAGATGAACAGCCCGAAAACCCTGTCTGCCTTGCAGAGAGCAAGACCATCATTAAGGCTCTCTACAGGAAAACGCCACCACCAGACAGCTACCACAGCCTCACCAGACAAGACCAGGTGACCATCTTCCGATTAAGAACAGGCCACTGCAGACTGAACCAACATCTGCACAGGAAGATGAAAGTGGTACCCTCCCCCATGTGCTCATGTGGGGAAGCTGAGCAAGATACTAGCCACATCCTGCAGGACTGCAGGGCCTTCAGGCAGCTGAGAGAGGAAATGTGGCCGAACCCATTACCCCTAGAAGGAAAACTGTACGGGCCGGTGGATGCCCTACAGACGACTGCTACATTCCTTAGGCGAACTGGTCTCTTAGTGTAAAACAAGGCATCGAAAAGAAGAAGAAGTCCATTTGCCTGCATTTTTTTCAAACATATAATTGAAATATTGTCAATGGAGTTGCTGAGATTGAATAAGGTGAAATGAAATGGAATGACTAAAAAAGATAACCACACATACATAATTGCTTCAAATAAGATAATGGTAGACACAGTAAGAGAATCATGAGGTGGGGATGGGGAAAGAGGAGCAGAGGCTATGATAGGGAAATGGGGGCCTGGTGAGGATGGGGTTGGGTTGGGGGTGGGTGGGAGTAGAGGTGCATTATATTACAAACACAGAATGATTCTAGGGCTGGTCTGATTAAGTAAGGCCTTATGAAATGTGTCCTGGTACAATGCAGGGTACACAACTCCCTCCACTGTTCTCAGGCTAAACTTTTCTGTATTACCTTTCTTGAATAGGGTGTTAAACCTGTTTTCTTCAATTGAAGTTTTGAACTATTTTCTTTGTTCATTTTTTCTTTTTAAAAAAAAAAGAAGTTATGTCCTGTTCAAGTTAATCTAGAAAAACCAAAACGCATACAAATAGAAAGGTATGAAACTGGTCTAAACTAAAAGGGGAAGTTTCTTTGAGGTGGAGCTTTGTCATTCTGTAAGACTCCTTCAGTTTCATCACTTTTATTCATTAACTGTCATTTTCATCCTCACCATCATCATCATCATCGTCATCATCATCATCGTCATCATCATCATCATCATCATCATCATCAATCTTTAAGACTGGAAGGAAAGGGGTGGCAAGATGGCTAGGATACTAGTTTCAGGGGAGAATCATCAATAATTATATTTCTCTGTTAATACAAGAAATCCTGATAGTGGGGAGGGAGGAATGGCAACTGACAAACAGTGATTTTCTTCAGATGGCATGGCATGTAAATTGTGTACTGTATAAAATGCCGTTGTGTATGTATGTATGTATGTATGTATGTATGCATGTATGTATATAATTATGTATGTATGTATGTATGTATGTTTGTATGTTTGTATGTGTGTATGTATGTTTGCCGTCAACGTCTGGGCTTTATCATAGTTCTTGATTAAACCATTGACGCTGGGGGCAACAGCAAGGTGAGAGGCTGTATGACCAGTGGCTTTCCCACTCATGGAATTCCACTTTACAGCTTAGTCTTTAGTGATCGACTATGACTCTCTGACTAGGAGGTTTGACTCACACAGTCCTTATGTGCTGCAGCCCTGGGGGCTGGTTGGCCTTTGGAGAGCATCTCCAACGCTGACTGCCCTTTTGCCCACTTGGCTGAGAGAGTGGGGATGTGCTGTGGGCAAGGCATCTCCACTATAATCAAATTTCTGCCCAGTTTCCAAAACAGCAGCTGCCTCCTCTGCTGTTTTGGAGGTCATCGTCGGACACAACGGACAAACATAATGTATGTATGCAGGAATGCTGTATACACGCTATTTCTTTGTTATGTACAATATTGAAGTGCATTCATGAACATGCAACGATTGCTAGTTAACGTTTATTGATATTGATAATGCTTGTCATGCATATATGTATTTGTAACAACAAAAGGAATTAAAAATATTTTTAAAAAAGAAAAGAAATCCTGATAGTTGGGATTATATGACAAACTGCGCAATATCGAAATCTATTTGATGAGTTGATATATTTAAGAGAATAAGTAAGAATCTACAGATCTGGTCATTTTGGGAACATGACCAGTGACCTCTCTCTCTCTCTCTCTCTTGCGCGCACGCGCGCGCACGCGCGCGCACACACACACACACACACACACACACACACTGAGATATGGAAGAGGCAAGCTTTTTGATAATTGAACAGGCCCATTTTAAAACAAGAATTGCAGGGCCAGAGACATCACGTCTCACGCCTCATACTTCACGCCTCATGCATGAGCCATACAACTCCAGTCATGCTTCACACTTCATGGTTCAAGGTTCACGCCTGAGGAATAAAATGAAACTTTCATTTTACTCGATGTGTGAAGTTCAGTTCCTGGCTACCACTGATCATTTCAACTCTCTGGGCTCAGGATGGAACACAAGCAAAGAAAAATTCATCGAGTTGGTCCTGGCAATGCCCCTCATGGAATCCTCATGTGTGTGTGTGTGTGTGTGTGTGTGTGGTGTGGTGTTCATATTCATTTAATGTCTTTTCACAAGTTGTGTGTTGTGTTGTGTTGTTTATTAATTTATTAATCCTTCGGATGAGACTATAAACGAGGCCCTGTGTGCGAACGCATGCAGAACATCTTGCGCAATCCTGTTTCAATGTTCGCTGTTCGAAAGAGTAAGGCCATTGCTGGTGGGAACAGATGACAAAATTAAAAAAACTGCACACAGGCATACATAAAATAAAATAAAAGTAATCTGAGTCTTTTATTTGTTGCTTTACAAGATTCAGCGCTATATAAATTCCATACATTATTATTATTATTATTATTAATTTATTCTTTTATATCGAGGATAATGGAATAAGCACTCATGTGCTTTTGTACATCCAGTCCCCGTGTGTATGCAGTTTTGTAAATTCTGTCATCTGTTCCCACCGGCACACAACGGCCTACTCTTACGAAAAGCGGAACAGGATTTAACGTGTGCGCAAGATGTTCTGCGTGCATTCGCACACGAGGCCTCTGGTTTATAGTTTCATCCGAAGGACTTTTGGGGAGAGTGGAGTCTGCACTGATGTTAACTCCAGGGTAAAAATCCCCTAGAACGGGAATCGAACCCGTTTGTGTTGAACCCGTGTTGTGTTCGGTTGTGTTGTGTTGTTTACCACTTTAAGTCACGGCAGATTTCTCTGCGTGAAATTCGGGCTGCTCTACCCAAGGAGAGCGTATCGCCACAAGAGCAGCGCCGCCCTTTTTTTTTTTTTCTGTCTGCACATGTAGGTAGGCCTATCCTATCAGAGTGGCTTTTCTTTTCTTAACACGATTTTTCCATGCGGGCGCGCGGGTGTGTGTGTGTGTGTGTGTGTGTGTGTTTGCGTGCGTGCGTGCGTGCATGGAGAAGAAACTCTAGGAAAGATACAAAGCAAAGTGTACTGACTGACTGTGTCTCTCTATACACTTGATTAATTGATTAATTTATAGATTTTAAAAATTTTGGCTGAGACACTGATTAGAAGCAGACTGGCTGGCGACCTCTGATTAACATCCTTAAAGAAAAACCCATTTCAGTTTGTGTGTGTGTATGTGTTTCTTTGTCCTGTTTAGTCTTCTGGTTGTTGTTTCTTCGCTTTGTATTGTTCCCCCCTCCACAACCAACCCCCCCCCCTCCCCCGCCCTCCCGTGAGGATGCCAGGGGTCTTTTAGTATAAAGTTAATAGTATCCCCACTTTCTGGAGGTTCTGTGCTAGGAATTTCCTCTTTTCTCTCCCGTTCTTTGTACTCTGCCTTGTTTCTTTTCTTCCTGTCATCTCTTTCTTTTCTATTTTCTGCCTTCTTGGTCCATTCTCCTGCCCTTTTCCCCCACCAGAAACTCTGTGAACTGAATTTCTAGTTACATCACCATCGTTGTCTCTTTTCCACCTTTATTCTCAACCCCCCCTCCCTCTTTCTTTGGACTGTCCTGTTGTGAAAAATGGGATCTTTATTCCTGTGGTTAGCTCATCATCAAGCCCTTTTTGGGGTATCAGTCTTGTTTTCTCTCTGCCGAGGGGTTGCTGCAAGCAGCCCCTAATCCCACGCTTGAGCTACGTGGCCAGGGGACAGAGGGCTGTGTGTGATTCAGTGGCAAACGAGCCCCTTATGGAATCGCGCGGGGCGTTTTTCCATAGGCTTACTGACTTCACTCCCCCCGAAAGTCATTCGGATGAGTCTATAAACGGAGGCCCCGTGTGCAAACGCACGCAAAAATATCTTCCGCATAATTTAAAACTCGTTCAGCTTTTTGGAAGAGTAGGCCATTACTTTCAGAAAGAACATATGATACCACCCCCACCCCCAAAAACAAAACACAACAACAAAGAACCAAACCCACAACCCCCCACAAAAAAACCAACCACACACACACATACCCCCTTCCCCCGCCCCCAACAAAACAACTAAACAAAAAAGACAATAACAATCACAACCAAAACAAAAAGGAAGCAAAAACAAAAACACCAAAATCAACATTCCCCCCCCCCCCCCAATAAAAACAAGCAAAACAAAACAAACAAACAAAAACGCAAGCATTGGTGTTGTATTTAGGCATCATCCCCGAAAGTCCTTTGGATGAAACTATAAACCGAGGCCCCGTGTTCGAACACATGCAGAACATCTTGCCCACACGTTAAATCCTGTTCCGCTTTTTGGAAGAGTAGGCCATTGTGTGCCGGTGGAAACATGACAAAATTTACAAAACCGCAAACACACGGGGACTGGATGTAAAAAAGCACATGAGTGCTTATTCCATTATCCTCGATATAAAAGAATAAATAAAATAAAATAAATAAAAAAATCAGACTGTGGCTACCTTAATGGTGGGCAAAAACGGTGGCATACACAAAAAATTCACCATTGGTGAACCTCAGAGCTTTATCCGAAGAAGAACGGAAAAAAACAAACACAAACAACCACACACACACACCTTTTGACGGGACGGGATAGCCTAGTGGTCAGAACATTGCGCTCGCAATCTGACGACCCGGGTTCGATTCCCGTTCAAGAGGATATTTTCTTCTGGAGTTAACATCAGTGCAGACTTCACTCTCCCCCAAAGTCCTCCGGATGAGACTATAAACCGAGGTCCCATGTGCACACGTTAAATCATGTTCCGCTTTTCTAAAGAGTAGGCCATTGTGTGCCGGTGGGAACAGATGACAGAGTTCACAAATCCGCATACACACAGGGACTGGATGTAAACAAGCACATAAAATGCTTATTCCATTATCCTCGATATAAAAGAATAAAATAAAATAAAATTAAACTTATATATACAGAACATGGAAAGTAAAATAAAAAGTAAAATCACATTTTTTATTTGCTATTATCCCCCCAGGGATATACAGGATCTTGCTTAATATCAAGAAACAGAACCACAACTGAACAACTAACACGCACAATGTAATTAGATCATTGAACTAGAGAACAACAAAATTTATCACTACATTATTCAGTACTGTTTCTAAATGAAACCAAACATTCGAAAGGAAAGGCTTAGTTCTCGGGCATTACGAAGTATGTAGGTTACTTATTTCTTCAAGTGTTGTAAAGAATTGATTGGTGATTTGCTGCAGTGGTGCTTGAAGAGGATTCCTTACATTTGGGCCTGAGGGGAGAGAGAGAGAGAGAGAGAGAGAGAGAGAGAGAGAGAGAGAGAGAGATTATCCACAAGCTAGCGAGCTGCATGGTGACACTACGCTGACTGACGTAGGTGGTCGAATCAGGCCGCACTGTATTAATGTCTAGCCCCTCGGATTTCTGCCGTGTGTTCCTTCGCTCCCCGTATAATCCCTTCCGTCTTCAAAGCACACCAATTCAGCTTTGTCTAGCTGTTGTTGGGCTGCACACTTGTTGTGGTGCACGCAGAGGTGAGAAGCTATTTTGTTGTTGGAGTTACACAATAGAGGATTGTTTGTGGCCAGACTAAAAGCGCAGGATACGTACGTACGTGAGTTGGCCAGGGACGGCTGTAGGTGCGGTGCATCATGCGCAAAGTTACCCAAAACATCTACACTCACAAGACACAAGTTCATCGACCTTCTATAGATATGGGCATACCTAAGGTAAGTGTTTGGTTTTGTAAAAGATAGTGCTGAAATACGAAAAAGTAGCTGTTAAAAAAAAGAATCTGTGCTGCTTTGTTCATTTTTAATATATGCTATGGTTACTTTTTGTCTCCTGTTTTCAGTCCCTCTATGTCGCTCCCCCTCCCCCTTCTCTCTCTCTCTCTCTGCCCCTGTTTTGCAATGCTCAGTTCTTACCCTCGTTTCCCCTCTTTCTTAACCCGTCTCTCTAATCCACAGTTAAAGACCGTGTGCAAATGTTCTGGACAGCAACTAAGCACTGATATTTTGTGTTGCCCGGTAATCTCTTAATCTCCGGCGCTCACAATAAGAAGATTAACCTCTGAACTGCCAACACACCGATTAGTTTGCGGTCTTCATTGGGTGGTTAGCGGTGGCCCAAGCTGTTACGTAGTGGCTGCTGCCAAGTCCAAGACTAAATCTACAAATCCGTGGACATCGGCAGCCAAGCCAGCCTTGCAAACAAATCAAGCAAAAGTGAGTACACAGCAGCACACCAGGACGGCTTGGGAAGAGTTGACTCGTAACGTCAGTCTGTCATGAAAAAAGCCAAAGTAAGATCGATCAGATTGCATTTTATACAGCATCTTTGATGCTGGTTTAATGTTGAAACAGTCTTGGATGGCGATGTTTTACAGTCTAGATTTTATGTAGATTATATGTAGATGATGTGTCAGTAACATGACAATACTATGTATTCTTGATTCCACAGTGTTCATTTTGATTTTCGTTTGGAAGAATGTGCATTTAACAGGGTTGAAAATAACCACATCTTTTAAATGTGACGGGAACACTTAAGCACATTTACTCATTCTCGTAATTAAACACATTGTGTTGATCTACTTTTTTGTTATGTATTGCACATAATTTATATGATTGTACGAGATATCTTAGAAACGATATTGGGGTAATTAATGTATAAATTAATGTATAAAGAGTTTTTTCCTTTCCTTGCTCATGTTGACATTGAGCACATGCAGAAAATGGAGAAAAGGAAGGCCTTGGAGCGCAGATCTAATAGAAAAACAAGTAAACAAAACAAAGAAAGGAAGAAAACAGAGTTGCAGGGTGGTAGATATAATTGTGAGGTCAACATTAACGAAGATACTGAGTGGAAGACGGTCAATCAATCAGTCAACCAGCATGTCAGTCAGTCAGTCAGTCAGCCAGCCAGCCAGTCAGTCAGTCAGTCAGTCAATCAGTCAATCAGTCAGTCAGTCAGAATTTCCAGATAGCTAGCTGACCAGGCAGTCACTCTATAACTCTAATATCGCTGCTAGCTTGCCTGTATTATTATGTGTACTTTTTGTTTACTGCACACGCCCTATTCATTCATTAACCTTTGGGCACCATGGACTCACCTGTATTCCTTCAACATGATCCCTGTCTGTCTTCTGCCAATCTTCGGGATTAATAGCGGTCAGACCCGTCCCCCCTTGCTGATGTTTTCTGTGTGTAGTTCTGTATGTTCCCTTAACCGCCATGTCCTGGCCTGCAGGCTGACTAGGGATGGTCTGTCTGTGCATGATCCTTGCACGTCATCTGCCTGTCTCCGGATATTACACGGGGTCAACACTTGTCTGCTCCTTGCTGATGTATTCTTATTGATTTGCTCCTTTCGTCTGCTCTGCCTTCAGCGTTCTTGCACCAGCCTGTACGCCTTCTTAAGAGGGTCTTGGCAAGGTCATAACTGCAATCCTGCCATCTTTCGTTTCTGGACAGACAGCTGTCAACAGATCGTCAGACAGTTTCACTGTCACAACCTTCGTCTGTCCTCTTCTTTATTTATGATGCGGTTTAGATAGGAGACGTGCTGTGTTTTGCTGTAGCATCTGTTCATTTTAATTGCATGAACTCTCAAGATCTTTGAATTAGGTCTCTGGGGCACAAGATCAGAACGCTTCCAGAGACTGAGCGGACAACAGGTGTGTCAAACTCTTACTCAGTGTTCTTGAGCAAACACACGGGGCTGACCTATGCAAGTTGAGCTAAATATAGTAAACTTCATTCAAGTATTTTTAAAGGGATACATAGTCCTGGGTGCACAATAGAAGCGACAATCAAGTGTCATGACTGAAGTGGAATGTTGGAAGGAAAGAGAAAGGCAAGAGTGAAAAGCACGCTCCTCCGTGGGGATGCCGGGGACCTGTCAGTATGAGTAGCATCCCCATCTTCTGAAAACTTGGTGCTAGCCCTTCCCTCTTTTCTATCCCTGTCTTTGTTTTTGCCTTGTCCCTTTTCTTCCTGTCGTCTCCTTCTTGCGTATTTTCTTCCTTCTTTGTCCAATCTCCTGCCTTTTTTTCAAGAAAGACTTAAAAGATAACATTCCTCTTCCATGCCGAAGTCAGATGCCCAGGGCCTGACTTGTCAGGCGCATAACGGCAACGTAGGGTAGGCCTAAGGCATATTTGCTCATAAGACAGACATTGATAGTTGCTATCTGAGCGTTGGACGACGACGAAGAAGAATTACACGCTACCAGTCAAGCAGGCAGGCGAGCAAGCAAGCAACTGAGCAGTTCTTTCTTCTTCTATTATCAGAACAAAGAGTAATTGCCTGCGTTTGTGTCTGCAGCCAGAATCGGCTAGACGTGGTTCCTCACCATCAGAGAAAAAGACCCCCAAATCTCAAGGATCCACAAAGGTGAGAATATGTCACCTCCATAATCGTTATAATCTGCTAAGTAGTTAAAGAGATGCCCGAAAAGATAGACCGGCAGGGAGACAGATGTAGCCAACAGACACATGATGAAATCAGACAAACAATGGGACGTACGCCCTATGAAGGCAGAAGCATGAATATGGGCAAAAGAGGAAACAGTGTTCCCATAACCTATGCGGTCGTCGGGGAGCGAGGTGTCAGAAACCTCAGCCTCTCCAGGGGCCAGGCGGAGCCCATCCCCTCTCCCTCGCTGCTTTACCTTCCCTGACTCTAAAGAGGGCAGGTGTCCATTTACAGCTGGGTGAACTGGGAGACTGTACTGAAGCCAAGGCGCGCAAATGGTCACCCATCCACTTGGTAACCACACTCAATGCTGTAACTTGAGCTTGGGGAAAGTGAGTGCTCTGACCACTGAGCTTTCCCGTCCCCTCAAATAAGTAGACATAATTAGATGAGTAAATGACTAACTATGTGTTCCCTTTGTTTCTCTAGCTCTCCATCTACCTCGCTGTCTGTCGAGCACTTTGTCTTTTGCAGGTTTCTCCATGGTCACAGTATCAAGACTGGCATTATGTATAGTTCAGAATGTTTAAATGAAAAGTAAAGATCGGTCATTCTTTAATATTCATTTATAATTTAAAAAAAACAAAACATAATGTGTGTGTGTGTGTGTGTGTGTGTGTGTTGTTGTTGTTGTCTTCAATTTAACGTCTGTTCACTCTGAGTGATATTAGACGAGGAAAATAGAAAGTGTAAGGGAAGTTAAAGAAGTGAGAGGAAGGAGTGGAAGGATAAAAGGTTAAGAAATAGCATCAGTGCTGGTATTTTGGGGGGGGGGGGAAAGAAAACTAGAAAAGTAATGATAATACTTTTAAACAGGAGCAAAATATAAACTCAACAATGTGGAAACATGAAATAACAATAATGTAACTACAATAAATATTCAAGTGGACTATGCAATAAACATCTGGCAATGGCAAATGCTAGCTTTGAATTTTCAAAAACAGTTTCCAGAGACTGTTCAGAAAATGTAGGTAAAAAAGGTTTTACAATAGGGCACTCAAATATGATATGAGTATTGGAAATATGATCCCCACATAGACATCTTACATGTTTACAAAATTTTGTAAGGAATGCATTTAATTTCATTCTAAAATATAGTGAATTAACCCTTCTCACGGATATAAAACGCGAATCTATTTGAGAAGGAGCCACATAACAAGAAATATGGGCAGTGTTCAGACAACTTTTAAAATATCGTTCATTGAATTGATCAGATTCTTTAAACTTACCCCATGAAGTTTGTTCTAATATTCGGTATCCCTCCTGTAGAGATAAGGGAACATCCAGTTCTATCGATTCCATGTCATGTCTTGCCCCTTTTTTGCAGCTCTGTCAGCCCACTCATTTGAAAAAATTCCAACGTGAGAGGGCACCCAACAAAAAGAAACAGGAATACCTCTTAAACTTAGGAGGTGTATTACATATTTAATTTCAAAAATAATTCCGGAGACCTTGAAGTTTGGGGATTTTATAGCATACAATACAGACTTGGAGTCAACACAAAGCAAGATATGAAAGAAGGAAAATGGAAAATCAAGAATATAGTTAAGAGCCATAAGAACTGCAATAAGTTCAGCTGTGTGTGTGTGTGTGTGTGTGTGTAGGTGCCCGTGCTTTGTTTCTAGATATTCTGACTGAAAAGTGGCCAGTTGTTCGTCACGTGACCTTGTCCAACTAGTCCTTTTGTCTTGCTGGCTGTGATCTTGTCCTTCCTCTGTTTCTTGCATCTGTCTGTCTGTCTGTCTGTCACTGTCTCTGTCTGTCTGTCTCAGTTTACCACCCCCCCCCTCCTGATGTATTTGATCTGTTTAAGACTACAGTGATAACGACAAACATAACATATTTTACTTCTGTATCTGTTAAATACTTAACCACTAATTTCTATTAAAACTTGCCTAATCAGATTAATCAACAGTGTAATTGACCTCATGTCTGTTTATACTTGATCTAAAGATACACTTTAACTGAACTGAGTCACACATAATTTTCACGACTCTAAACTTGCAACTGATTCTTGTACTTAGATTTTTAATAATCCAAGAAATAAAGAACTCCTTTTAGAAAATTCCAGTGTATATGTTTAAGGTTTTCCAATGTTAATTCGATGCATATTCTTCTGTTAAAGTATATATGGATCGTGAGTTTGATTCATTAGTTAAATGTCAATATAGTCCTCCAGGACTACCAACACACAGACACAGACACACACACATACACACACACATACATACACACAAACACACACACACACACACACACACACACACACACACACACACCACACACACACACACACACGTGTGCGCTCATACTGCATGTAAAAGAGACTGCTATCTTGTCCACAAGAATGACATGACAATCTTATGGCCAACCAGGTTTGCAAAGAAATGGAAATGTATTTTTTAGAAAAAGCTAGCAACCCCCCTCCCCCAAACTTAAAACCACCACCAACAAAGCAGCAGCAGCAGCAGAAGTAACAACAACAAAAGAAAATAACAATAACACATCAAACACCCCACTAAACAAAAGAAACAAGCATGCAAAAAAAGCACCTCCCCAAAAAAACAACAACCAACAATAAAAAAACCCAAACAAACAAGTAAATACTGCCCCTTAAACTGACACCAAAACAAAAGGGGAAGATATCATATCAAGTCAATGGATGCATAGATATAAATAATGGTCAGGTGCATTGTTATTCATATTTATCTGTCCTGGAATTATACAACCTAGTAAAATAATCAAGATATTAGGTAGGTTATGCTACAACTTGGTAAAATAATCAAGATATTAGATTATGCAATAGTTGTTATGCCATACATCTAAGAGAACAGCTAAAGCCACTGATCTAGCAGCTATGCATACAGGCAATCAAGATGTTAAGAGAAAATCGCCAGAAAACCTTTTGTGTAGTGTGAAAGCAGAGTTAATGAAAACCTAAAGGAAAGCAAACAGCACACAAGACGGACAAACAAAAGAGAGGAAGGCAGGAACAGAGGTGTTTAAAGTGTGTTTGTGTATGCAGGAAGAGCCTCCTAAAACTGGTGTCCCACCAGCAGAAAAAAAGAGGTCCAAATCTCCAGCAGCCCGGAAAGTAAGTGGTGACCTTTTCAGGCTTGACGACTGTTGGACAAAGTAATAATCTAAAAGACAGACAGACAGACATATGACAGATAAATATAAACCCAAACACAAATCCAAAGGAAGACAGTCAAACAGAAACACTCTCGAGTGGACTAATAGTGGGATTAGACAGAAACATACAATGTAGGCAGAGAAATGAGCTGATTTTTGATAAAATATTGTCATACTTAAATGAACCACGCAACTGACCTAATTCATTTTTACATTTGATGTTGAAAAAATACTTGAATTGAAGTCATTGAAATGTTATTTTGAAACCACCACACTTGTAATAGCTTTTGTTTAAAACCCAGATATAACAATACAAGAAAGAGACTTAGTCTAGAAAATTCCCACATGGGTTCTAAGAGCTGTTACCCTTCATTTTGTGGATATTTTTCCCTTAAGATGTATACAAATCATGGGTCTGATTCATTGGCTTTTTGTCAGTATATTCTTGTGGTCTACAATTACACCCATGCACACATTTTCATGTAAAAGCGGTGTGCCATCTTATCAACAAAGATAAAACAACAATCTTGTGGCCTACCAAATTTGCTAGGAAAAGGACAACTGAAACAAACAAATAAACAAACAAAAGAAACCTGTCCCCCCAAAAAAAACCCCAAACCCAAACAGCCTCAAACAAGCAACCCTCACCCCCAAAACAAAACAAAAACAATTAACCCAACAACAGCTTCCATCTCCCACCCCCCCACCCCCAAACAAGAGAAAAGCAAAACAAATACTTAAAAAACCCAAAGTATGAAACGAAAACCACCCCCCAAAACTGACAGGAAACTTATCTGGGAAGATTACATATCTAGTTGATGGATGCTTCAGATATCAACATAGTCAGATGCATTTTTAACCATACTGATTTGTTTTGTAATTTATACAACTTAGATAATCGAGATATTACCTGGATTATGTGGTAGTTGTTATGTAATACATCTAAGAGAATAGCAAAATGGCACTGATCTAGCTGTGAGGCATACAGGCAATCAAGATGTTAGAGCATGCGGCCAGGAAACAATTGTGTAATGAATTTCCCCCCCCCCCCCCCCCCAGTTAATGAAAACCCAACCAAAGTAAACCACACACAAGTCAGACAAACAAAGAGAGGAAGGCAGGAACAAAGGTGTTTAAAGTGTGTTTGTGTATGCAGGAAGAGCCTCCTAAAACTGGTGTCCCACCAGCAGAAAAAAAGAGGTCCAAATCTCCAGCAGCCCGGAAAGTAAGTGGTGACCTTTTCAGGCTTGACGACTGTTTGGACAAAGTAGTAACAGATAGATGGACAGACAGACAGACAGACATGCAGACAAAATTCGAACCATCCACACAGTCAGACAGACATGCACTGAAGTGGACAAATAGTGTGACTGGAGGGGAACACACAAGGCAGGCAGGAAATGTGCACATTTCTGGAAAAAAAATATCATGATCAAATTAAACAGCTATACAGTTAGCCTAATTTCTGTTCATATTTGATTTAAAAAAAAAAAAACTTGATTGGAAGTTGTTGAAATGTTTATTGTAATGAACTACACTTGTAGTAGTTTTTGTTTAAAACCCAGATACAATAACAGAAAAAAGAGTCTAATTTTTCCATCAAGATGTATACAAATCATGCATCTGATAGGCTTTTGTCAGTATATTCTTTGTGGGTCCAATCCAATCCAAGTGTACAAATGCACGCATACACACATTTTCATGTGAAAGAGAAGTCCCATCTATCAACAAAGATAAACATCAATCTTGTGGCCTACCAAATTTACTGGGAAAAGGACATGTATTTGAAGAAAAGCCAACCAAGCAGACAAAAACAAAAAAACATCACCTCCTAAAAAAAAACCCTCAAGCACCTCCCCAACAAGAAAGCCAAACAGGAATAACCCTTTCCCTTAAGCCCCCATATACCCACCCACTCCCATCCACACACTCACACACACACACACACACACATACACATTCACAAACACACACACACACACAAACAAACAAAACCAACTAAATATACAAAAGAAATCCAGACAAGTAACAATCAACCAAAGAAACAAAAATCACCCTCTAAACTGCCAGCAAAACAAAACTGGGGAAGATTTCATATCTAATTGATGGATACATTAGATATCAATATGGTCAGATGCATTATTACCCAGATTGATATGTATTGTCATTATAGGAAAGAAGGGTAGGTAAAGGTGTTCCCAAAGCCCATGTGGTCCTTAGGGAGCGAGATATCAGAGACCTCAGCTTCTCCAGGGGCCAGCATATTGAGGTTGGCGCCCATCTCCTCTCCCTCGCTGCTTTACCTTCCCTGACCCTAAAGAGGGCAGGTACCCATTTACAGCTGGGTGAACTGGGGGACTGTACTGAAGCTAAGGCGTGCAAACGGTCACTCATCCATTTGGTAACCACACTCAATGCGGCTTAACCCTAGCTTGGGGAAAGGAAGTGCTCTGACCACTGAACTATCTTGTCCCTTCCTGTAATTATACAACTGAGTAAAATACTCAAAATATTAGGTGAATAATGCGGTAGTTGTTATACAATACATCTAAGAGATAGCTAATTGGCACTGATATAGATGTGATGCAAACAGACAATTATGATATTAAAAATATATAATAAGCAAATAAATAGCTTGAGCAAATCACCAGAAAACAATTGTGTAATGAGAAAAAAAAAGTGAGCCAATGAAAACCAAAGGAAAGCAAACCACACACAAGACAAACAAACAAAAGAGAGGAAGGCAGGAACAGAGGTGTTTAAAGTGTGTTTGTGTATGCAGGAAGAGCCTCCTAAAACTGGTGTCCCACCAGCAGAAAAAAAGAGGTCCAAATCTCCAGCAGCCCCGAAAGTAAGTGGTGACCTTTTCAGGCTTGACAACTGTTGGACAGACAGACAGACAGACAGACAGACAGAGAGTCATATAAGCACACAAGCAGACAAATAACCAAACCAAGCCAGGCATGCATACAGCCAAACAGACATGCACTATGGTGGACAAATAGTGTGACAGGACAGACTTACCAAAGGCAAGCAGGGACATGTGCAGTCAGGCCAGCAGGCAAGCAAGCGACCTACATGGCAGACTAACAGACAGAAAGACTGCAGATGGGAACAGAAATACAAGGAGACCACAAAAAAAACCAACATGCATGCAGTCATGCAAACAGTTAAACACACACAGACAAAGATTAACAGGCAGACAGGTATAAGATTATAGGCACCAGCTACCGATTTTGAACTGGATTAAGCCTCAGTGGTGAACTTGAATGTGTCAACTTTTGGACCTACATTTTGACCTGGATCTACTGAACTTGCATGCAGATCTAGATCCCGTCTAAGTCGAAAATCCTTAATCCAATCCAAAAGTAGAGGTAAAGGTGGGGACAACAGGGATGACCATGAGAACAGTGATCAAGTGAACTGGCCAATAAAAAAAATCCAAGATGATGTCTTTGAATCACAGCAGCTATCAAAACGCTGAATCAGTCACTCATTGTTGAGCAATAGGCCTACTTGTTTTTTTAAGGACAGGGAAGGGTGGGGAGGCGAAGTTTGTTAAAGGTCCAATCCACAGTGACCTGATATAGGACTGAAACCCACTCCTGTTGTCAGCACTAAAGGAGTGTTACCTGTCCATGACAGCAGTGAAAGAAGAGAGGAAGTTACCAGCAATAGAAATAAACAACCAAGAGAGTCACATTGAAGCAAATGATTCTGAACTTCTTACCGCTGTATATATTGCACATGTATAGACATCTACAAGAAGGATGGAAACTTCCATAAGCCAAGAGTGTGGCAAGTGAGACTGTACTAACCAGACTTGCACACAACTGAAGCACTGGTTACAGTTTCTCGCCGTTTAGATGTAAAGAGACATGCAGTCATACTGAACTGATTATTCACTATACATTTTTAATTATCTTCAACACTTAGTCTAATCGAAAAAAAAGTAGGAAGGGTTACGAGCTTCGACTATTTTTTTTTGCCATTACAAAGTCATAACTATGCTCAAAATGTCTCAATAATGAGATGGATATGTCATCTGTTTGTGAAATAAATATCTAACAAGAACGCATTACGAGCAAGCAGTCAACCAAGCAGACAAACAATTGCATTTTGTGTGTGTGTGTGTGTGTGTGTGTGTGGTGTGTGTGTGTGTGTGTGTGTGTGTGTGTGTGTGTGTGTGTGTTGACATCCAGTCTGAAAAGCTATCTCAAATGTTTACCAAATGATGAAAGATCTACATGACAAATATTTGATTCAATCATCATGGCTAAATAAGATACAAACTATTTTAGTACAAAGCGGATTTGACTGTTGGTGGCAGAGACAGTTTTGTTCAAGTATTGATTCTACAAGTTCACATATCAAAGCCTTCTTAATAGAAAATTTTGTTAATGAATGGAGAACTGAGCTGTGGTATAATAGTAGAAGCCTTTAGAATAAAAACTATTGATCGATTTTGGTATGGAAAAATATATAACTTGTCTACTAGATGTATATGTTTATGCTCTTATGAAGTTTCGTTTTGGCTGTCACAAGCTTCCTATTGAGGTTGGACGTTTCCATAATATACCAAGGGAAGAAAGAATATGTTCAAAATGCAATGTGTCTGTTTTAGGGGATGAATTTCATTTTATCATGGAATGTCCCCACTTCAAACATTTACGACTATATTTTTCCCCCGACATTTTCTTCAACCCATGTCCAGTTGTAATTTTTGTAGGCCAATGAAACGCCAGTCTCGAAAAGTTCTCCTGTCTCTCTCAAAATTCATAAGATTTGCAGGTATTCCTTGAAATTTCGATTGTCTTTTACAAGTGTAGATTATGTCTTTTAAAGAAATGTGTATACTTACAAAATAGTATTGAGTCTTTAATACTGTTTGCTTATCATTTTGCCATGAACTCTTGCTTTTCAGTTCCTGTTAGTATTCATATTATTTTTGGGTATATTACTGTTAGGCTTATTCTCCTGTTCCATTTGTTTGTAATCCTCCACACCCCAAAAGAGGTGAAAGGAATCAAATCTTGAATCTTGTGTTTGTGTATGCAGGCTGTGCCTGCTAAAAGAGGTCTCTCACCAGCAGATAAAAAGAGATCCAAATCGCCAGCAGCTCCAAAAGTGAGTGTTTATGACAAGGTGCTTTTTAAAAAAATTATAGAACACAGAAGATAGTGATGTAAAATATGGTTTTAGAGAACTTGGTATTTATGTCTTTTTTCATCTTTCTAACACCATTATCATTTCAGTGGAACTTTTAAAAAGTAATTATTTTGTTATTCATGTCTGCACAGATCTAAATGCTTAAAAATACACTCAGGTGAGACTTATGCAATTCTTTAATTCTTTCTATTTCGGATTTGTCTAAACCATAACATTGTATAAAACTCTTTAACCGAATTTAAAAAAAAAAGTCATAGACAAAAAAAGAAAACCTCATACTTTTTCTAACTCTTTGATAACACGATTTGCCTACTGAGTCACTGTATATCAATGTAGTCATACTCTTCAAGTTTGATAGATAATTTTCTGAAATCGGACTCTCGCTGCCTTATATGGCGAGGTACTTGAAAACAGTCATGTACATAAACTTCTTATTAACATACATTTACAGTCTCAGGGTGACTCTAATATAACTTGTGATGAATGAGACATAGAGCATGGTTTGAGTAACCACTAAAATGTTAGAAAACATTCACAAAGAAAACTAACGGGCTGATCAGATACTTGCCATTTTGTGTGCACAGCCAGAGGCCACCAAACCCAAGACATCGTCAACAGACAAAAAGCCGACCAAGGCTTCCGAGTTAACCAAAGTAAGTATGGAGAAAGCTTAGAGATATGCCATGTAATGCGTGTACACACACGATTACAGTCACTTGTGCAGACAGCTTTAAGATGTCATGAAATGTGTGTACACACAAGCAAACAGTCACATGTGCAGACAGGCATGCTCCTGCCATATTCAGGCACATATCCAGTGCATTCGCGTATCTGTAAGGACCTTACGAATGTAATGACGTTCATAGATGTATACGCACACACGTGTAAACACAAATGCACAAACGTAGATATCAAATTTGTGAGTACAGACACGCACAACATCCCATTTTGTATAATATAATACACAAGTAGAACATTTCATTGTGTATAGACACAAGTAGAACATTTCATTTGTGTATAGACACAAGTAGAACATTTCAATTGTGTATAGACACAAGTAGAACATTTCATTTGTGTATAGGCACAAGTAGAACATTTCATTTGTGTATAGACACAAGCAGAACATTTCATTTGTGTATAGACATAAGCAGAACATTTCATTTGGGTATAGACATAAGTAGAACATTTCATTTGAGTATAGACACAAGCAGAACATTTTATTTGGGTATAGACAAGCAGAACATTTCATTTGAGTATAGACACAAGCAGAACATTTCATTTGTGTATAGACATAAGTAGAACATTTCATTTGGGTATAGACATAAGTAGAACATTTCATTTGGGTATAGACACATTTCATTTGGGTATAGACATAAGTAGAACATTTCGTTTGGGTATAGACATAAGTAGAACATTTCATTTGTGTATAGACATAAGTAGAACATTTCATTTGGGTATAGACATAAGTAGAACATTTCATTTGGGTATAGACATAAGTAGAACATTTCATTTGGGTATAGACATAAGTAGAACATTTCATTTGGGTATAAACATAAGTAGAACATTTCATTTGTGTATAGACATAAGTAGAACATTTCATTTGGGTATAGACAAGCAGAACATTTCATTTGAGTATAGACACAAGCAGAACATTTCATTTGGGTATAGACATAAGTAGAACATTTCATTTGTGTATAGACACAAGCAGAACATTTCATTTGTAGATGCACGAACATAGAGGATCACATTTGTGTATAGGCTACATACGCAGAGCATCACATTTCGTTTTGTGTATACACGCAAACAGAATGTCACACTTGTGTATACACGCACGCAGAACATCACATCAACACACATGCAGAACTTAACTCATGCATATTATGAAAAGTCTCATAACTAACACGGTAGCAAAGTAGCAGGAACACTAACGTGCCCAGCATGCACTCGATACTCTTCCAGCCCATGGGGGTTGTACAGCTGGCAAACGTACAGTGGTTGTATAGTTGGTCAAACGTAAATGAATTGTACAGTTGGCCAAACGTACAGGGGTTGTACAGCTGGCCAAACGTACAGGGGTTGTACAGCTGGCCAAACGTAAAGGGGTTGTACAGCTGGCCAAACGTAAAGGGGTTGTACAGCTGGCCAAACGTACAGGGATTATATAGTTGACCAAACGTACAGGGATTGTATAGTTGGCCAAACATACAGGGATTATATAGTTGACCAAACGTACAGGGATTGTATAGTTGGCCAAACATACAGGGATTATATAGTTGACCAAACGTACAGGGATTGTATAGTTGGCCAAACATACAGGGATTATATAGTTGACCAAACGTACAGGGATTGTATAGTTGGCCAAACATACAGGGATTATATAGTTGACCAAACGTACAGGGATTGTATAGTTGGCCAAACATACAGGGATTATATAGTTGACCAAACGTACAGGGATTGTATAGTTGGCCAAACATACAGGGATTATATAGTTGACCAAACGTACAGGGATTGTATAGTTGGCCAAACATACAGGGATTATATAGTTGACCAAACGTACAGGGATTGTATAGTTGGCCAAACATACAGGGATTATATAGTTGACCAAACGTACAGGGATTGTATAGTTGGCCAAACATACAGGGATTATATAGTTGACCAAACGTACAGGGATTGTATAGTTGGCCAAACATACAGGGATTATATAGTTGACCAAACGTACAGGGATTGTATAGTTGGCCAAACATACAGGGATTATATAGTTGACCAAACGTACAGGGATTGTATAGTTGGCCAAACATACAGGGATTGTATAGTTGACCAAACGTACATGGATTGTATTGTTGGCCAAACGTAAAGGGGTTGTACAGTCAGCCAAACGTACAGGGGTATTACAATTGGCCACATGTACAGGGAGTGTATAAGTGGCCAAACATACCGGGGTTGTACACTTGGCCAAACGTTCAGGGATTGTACAAGTGGCCACACTAATCTAAATGCACACGTCTTGGTAGAAGTGTTTCGGCATTCATAGAATACAATACTTTATTATGAAGTGATCCCGCATTTTAGAAACTAAAAGCTGACATTTCTTTTGATCTGTGACTTATGTATTACAGACACTATTTCATGTGATTAGGACAATGTTTATGCAATGTTCAATAATCATCTCAGTAATTTCAGCTGTTGCATGCACAGTCTTATTCTGTGATCAGATGATACAGAGGAAGTTATTATGGTCAGCGTGTGTGTGTTGTTGTGTGTGCAGCTAGAGATAGCCGACAAAAACCAGAGCAAATCCTCCTCCTCCTCCGCCAATTCAGTGCCCAAACGTTCCCCCAGAAGTATCAACGCCACTTCCAAGATCGACGACTCGTGGGAACCAGGCGTGAGTTGTGTTTAGTGTGTGTGTGTGTGTGTGTGTGTGTGTGTGTGTGTGTGTGTGTGTGTGTGTGTGTGTGTGTTGGATGGTGGTGGTGGTGGTGGTGGTGGTGTGTATGTGTGAGTGTGTGTGTGGTGTGTGTGGTGTGTGTGTGTGTGTGTGTGTATAGTGTGTGTGCGGTGTGTGTGAAGTGTGTGTGTGTGTATGTGTGAGTGTATGTTGAGTGTATGTGTGTGTATGTGAGTGTGTGTGTGTGTGTGTGTGTGTGTGTGTGATGTTGTGTGGTGTAGTGTGTGTGTGAATGGTGTGTGTGACAATGACAATGACCAATTCTTTTACTTCGAGGATAATGAATAAGCACTCATGTGCTTTTTACATCCAGTCCCCGCCCTTAGGGATATATATGATATTAAGATAAAATGAAGCCAATACCAATACACTCACACACTAAAATAAATGGGGGGAAAAAGCCACACACACCCCCCCGCCCCCCCAAAAATAATCGAAAAAGAGAGAGAAAAAGCAACAACAAATAATATAAGAAAGCAAAACAGAGCAAAACAAAAAACACAGAAACAACCCGAAAATAGCAAAGAAACCAAGAGCAAAATAAAAGCAGCAGCAACAACAAGGGTGATGTTGTGTGTGTGTGTTAGTGTGTGTGTGTGTGTGTATGTGTGTGTGTGTGTGTGTGTGTGTGTGTGTGTGTGTGTGTGTGTGTGTGTGTGTGTGGTGTGGTGTGTGTGTGTGTTAGTACTTCTTAACCTTCATATGCTTTTGGGTATGAAGCTGAGTGATCTAAATGTTTGTTATTAATCTTTGTTCCTCAAAATGTTAACCTATGGTATGTTAATATAGAAATTTCTTAAGTTAAGGAGAAGTCAAGTCAAGTCAAATCATGGATGTCATCCATATTGCAATTTTGATCGTCTCTTTTCATTTTCTGCTTTGCAAATATTCAAATATAAAAGTCATCACATTTTTATGTTTGATTGTTACCCGTAGCAACGAGCAATGTTAGCATTATTTTCTACAATATCTCTGTTTGATTTGTAGATGTAGTAAAAAAAAAAAGCGACTAAAATAGGAGGACGAGACTCTTTTTAGCTTAAAAAGGCTTTTTCTTCATATGATATTAAAAAAACGTATTCCTGCAGCTGTGTATGCTCATGTGATATGATCACGGTAGAGTAAAACAATCGTTTTAATATAGACGTGGAGTGTACAGCCTTCCTACTCATTGATACTGGATACAGTTCCAGTACTTTTTAATTCCTCTGCCTGAAGTAGCAGACACGACGCACAACGACCCATCTTCTGTTTCCCCTGCAGACCTTCCCCACCCCAGGCTCCCGCCCCGTCACCAGAGAGTCGGCCACCTCCTGGCCCAGGACCCCCATAGAGGGCGCCACCCGCGCTTCCCGCAGCGGCATGTCCAACTCCAGCAGACCCACCACCCAGGGTGGCTCCAGGCTGACCGTCTTCAGCCGCGAGCCCACCATCATGGAGGACTGTGAGGAGGAGCGCAGGCACCTGTACAGCGCCCTCAGCCACGCCATCAACGGCAAGGGCAGCACCCGCCTCAAGTCCCGGGCCTCTGAACGCAGCGAGCAGATGTTCCCCATCAACAGCCTGTCCGACATGTCCGAGGAGGAGCGGAGCCGCCGCGCCATGGAGTGCTCCTACTGCGAGAGCCTCTTCCGAGAGCCCAAGATCTTCTGCTGCACCCGCTTGTGCCAGACCTGCCTGCAGAGCCACATCAACATCTCCGAAATGGACAACGACGTGGCTTGCCCCGTGTGCCGCAAGAGCGTGACCATCCCGGACAGGAACCAGCCCAAGGACACCTGGTCCGAGCAGTTCCGCACTGACTCCTTCCTCCTGAGGCTGCAGCAGGTGTCTGCAGAGCTCAAAGAGCAACACGCCTGCCACGTCTGCGAGACCTCCAAGAATAAGAAGACCTCCGCCGCCGTCTACTGTTTCGATTGCGATACCTACTTCTGCGACCACTGCAACGACATGCACCTCCAACTGCGAGGCCTGACAACCCACTCCACAGCCAAACTGTCGGACCTGCATCCACGAGACATCATGTCCCGCCGGCGAGTGTTCTGCCACAAGCACACAGACCGCTACATCGAGCGCTTCTGTCGCCAGTGCAACAAGCTCATCTGTCAGATCTGTGCCGATGAGAGCCACAAAAAGTGTTCAGTCGTCCCCACACAGCTGGTAAGTTGCTCTTGTTCTTGTTGTGACCACTGGCATAAGAAGGCATAAGCAAAATCTTGTCCGAGAATGTTTTGTTTTCTTTGCTTGTCATTGAGAAGTAAGTGTGCATCCTCTTCAGGACCGGAGCTAAATGCTGTTTAGCACTGTAGGTAGTGTCCAGAGATGCACCGGAGTGTATTTTCAGTATTGTTAGACATCAAAAAGTAGGGACAAGTTTCTGTATCTGCAGTACAGCTTTTCTCTTGGGTAGGTACGATAAGACCTGCAGTTTGATAGGGTCAGAGCTTCTGTAACAGGCTTGGTAGTTTTGTCTGTGTGTATGTCCGTCAATTTATCTTTCTTTACATAAAATCCCACTCTCTGATGTTAGCTGTGTATTTATGCGGAGCTTTGCAATTGATGAGACCTGTGTGCCCAGATTAAAAAGAAACTTGGATGAAAATGGGTTACAGGCATTTCTTTAGCATAATTTCAATTTGATATACCATAACTGGCAAGATGTGAATGTTAAATGCTTGGCACTATTTCAGTTTGTATTATCTTCAGATTCCATCAAACCATTGTTTTATTCCTGATATCTCCTTTACCTGTTGTTGCCTTTTCCAGTTTCCACCTCGCTCTTCCCTATCGTCCTCATCCTGTCAGTTATCACACATGACGAGTTGTTCAGATGGTACAGAATTCTGCATTTGTAACTCGGGTTTATAAATACAAACAATGTCTCAATTAGTCGATATGGGTTTGGAAACAGAAAAGAAACATTTTCTAAGATTTTAGTTTCAGATAGTCAGAGTAGATTTGACTTCATGTGCTTTCTCCCTTCCTTCCCTGAGGAGTGGCTGAGGCACTGCAGTGAATGTGTGAGGCAGTGCTCGGGGCCTCAGCTGCTAGTCTCACCCCAGCACTGTCCGGAGAATGGGGCGGGTACCAGTGTTACCTCAAGGGGGACAATCTCGTATATAACATAATCATTCCATGCTCAGATCAGTAAACTATCCCACCTCCTTTGGGTAGATGTACAGGGTGCAAACTTGTTGTCTTACATTTGAAGTAGTTGTTTAATTTTTACATGGATGGGATAGGCCTGTCGCTAGTGCATTGTCAAGGCAATTCATTCCTCATCCATTTCCAAGTAGGCAGACAGGGTTTTGATACAATCATAACAGGAATGGTTCTACTTTCGTTATCAAAAATCACTTGTCCATGATTATCTTCTACTTTCTTCCATTGCTCATTCTGAATCACCTTCTTGTGTGTTTCACTACATCACTTAAATACCTTTAATAGGTGTACACTTTTTTTTATTATTACTCTCAATACACCCTACAGTACAATGGCAACCAATTGCGAAGAAACTTAAATAACAATATTAACAAAAGCACGATCCAAACATTTATATTGACCAAACTTGTGTTGGTTATCCATAACGTGGCTATTTGTAGTCATCCTCTTCACCTAGTTGTTGTGGGCTGGTGTGTGAAGATAGCCTCTGAGAAGCGGAGCCGACTGGAGTCCCTGAAGGAAGACTTCGACATGGCCATCAAGAGAGCGGAGGACGAGGACGAAATGCTGCGCAATCGCGGATCCAGAATGCAGAACCGCATTTCCCAACGGAAGGAAGACATCGAGTCAGCCTTCAAACGCATCGAGACTGCGGTGAGTTTGAAAGATGAAAGGATTCAGGAATAATTGTAGCGGACTGGGAACCCATGCACATTAGGCTCAAATCCATATTTTATAGCAGAGTTGTCGGTTGTGTGCTGCTAAGAATAGATGATACCCCCCAAAAAAAATCCCCCACCACAAAAAAACAACCAAACCCAACAAAACAAACCCCCAGCAAACAGACAAAAACGTACTTTGGTATCGCATTTAGACATTATCCCCGAAGAGGCAGGTGCCAGCTCTCTTCCTAAAAGCCTCAGTGATGGTGAGCCTTGCAGCTGTCACAGTAAAATAGGATGGAAGCTAAGTGCCAAGGCCCGCATGAAAATATTGCTATGCTTTGCCATGTGTGTGTTTCCTCTATTTAGAGATGAAAAAAATATATACAGTCTGAGTATGGCTGCCCATGTGGTCTGGGTTCGATCTGGGTCGAGGTGTGGGCCCCTTTTGTGTCAAAAACTCCCCCTTCCTCCATCCACTAATCAGTGAGTGGTGTGTCTAGGTGCTAGTCTTTCGTATGAGACGATAAATCGAGGTTATGTATAAGAACCAATTGCAACAAGAGAGTTATCCCTGAAAAAACCCACTGTACTTAAAAGCTACTCTGAAAAGGAAACAAACACATACAGACAGGAAAAGGAAAAAACGAAAAATGGATGGCGCTGCACTTGTGGTGACGCCCTTTCCCCCAGGAGAGTAGCTCGGATTCCATGCAGAAACATCTGCCGTGACGTGAAATGGTGTACAGACATAAATGCAAACATATTTTCTAACAAGACATAAATGCAAACATCTGTTCTAACAAGACATAAATGCAAACATCTGTTCTAACAAGACATAAATGCAAACATCTGTTCTAACAAGACATAAATGCAAACATCTGTTCTAAGAAAACATCAATGCAAACATCTGTTCTAACAAAAACATAATGCAAACATCTGTTCTAACAAAAACAAAAATGCACACATCTGTTCTGACAAAACGTAAATGCAACCATCTGTTCTGGAAAAAAACACGTAAATGCAAACATCTGTTCTAACAAGACATAAATGCAAACATGTGTTCTAACAAAACGTAAATGCAAACATCTGTTCTAACAAAAACATAATGCAAACATCTGTTCTAACAAAAACATAAATGCAAACATGTGTTCTGACAAAAACATAAATGCAACCATCTGTTATGACCAGACATAAATGCAAACATCTGTTCTAACAAAACGTAAATGCAAACATCTGTTCTAACAAGACATAAATGCAAACATCTGTTCTAACAAAACATAAATACAAACATCCGTTCTAACAAGACATAAAAGCAAACATCTGTTCCAAGAAAACATAAATGCAAACATCTGTTCTAAGAAAACATAAATGCAAACATCTGTTCTAACAAGACACAAATGAAAACATCTGTTCTGGCAAGGCAGAAATGCAATCATCTGTTCTAACAAGACATAAATGCAAACATCTGTTCTAACAAAACATAAATGCAAACATCTGTTCTGACAAAACGTAAATGCAACCATCTGTTCTGACAGCTGGCAGATCGGAAGCAGAGACTGCTGGACGAGCTGGATGACGACAGTGTGCAGGATGGCCGGGGCAACGAGAGCAAGCTGACTCACCTGCAGGCCCTGGTGGGCGCCCTCAAGGACAACGGCGCCATTGCCGAGGAGATGGTGACCTGTGCCTCCGACAGAGACCTCATCGAGTCTGCAGACGACCTCGTCAAGCAGTGCGTCAACCTCAGTGAGGTGAGTACTTACTGTTGTTGTAGTTGTTGCGCGTTCCCCAGCTTAACACCCTGAAGGTCCCCAAGAATATGCACTCTGACTCACTCATCCCACCTGGGGGATGCTCAGCTCACCTCACCTCACCTATCCCGTGGTCCCTGGGACAGTAGGGCCGCTAATCAATATTTTGCAACCAGCTTCCTCCACTCCCCGCAGGCCTCTGCTTTCAGTAGCAAATCGTTCCACTCAATGCCAGACCACTCTCTGATGTTGACTTCCCATCATTTTCTCTGTCTGCCTCTTCGTCTCCCTCCTTGTACTGTTCCCTGTAGGACAGTCTTGGCTAGTCCAGAGGTTCGTGTGACGTGCCCGAACCACTTTAGTTTGCGTCTTTTCACTGAAGTCAGGAGTTCTTCATATGGTCCCATGGGAGATGCTGCGAGACCGAAAGTACATTACTAGATGAGAGGTTTGCGTGTGTGACTGTTTTTAAAAAACCCCAAGTTTCTTGCCATATAGGCAGCCATATTCAGACGATTTTTTTCCTTTAAAGGAGAGTGTAGGATGTTATGTGAGGAATGGAGGAAGATGGTTGTAAAATATGTAGTGGAGCTGCCACTGTCTACAGGACTACGGAATACGTAAAGGTGAGGTGACTGTAGGATTTTATTCTAAGAGGTTGTCCTGGCTTAAGACAATCTCAACATAGCATTTGAAGGCATACCTACAGTTAAGGGCAGACCTTGGCGCTTGACTTGCATCAATAGAGCCATTGATTGTTATTGGTTGCATGACTGTGTAAGAATGAGTTGAGTGCAGGCGCTTTGTTTTGTCTGTGCAAGAGATAGTGCTATATAAAATCGATTTATTAATATCATTATGTTGTTGTTATTATTATTATTATTATTATTATTATTATTATATTATTATTATTATAATCTGACAAAGCTTTGGGCCTGGGCATAGCGACGTGAGTCAGAGATGAGTCAATCAGTGAATCAATCATAAAGTTCAAGCTTCACCGACCATGTAGGTGATAGCCTGACCATCACCTCGTTAAGAATCAAAGGTCACATTGAACGTATGCAGTCATATAAAAAACAAAGCAAAGCAACAAGATAAAAAGAACCAGCTTTTTAGTCGCCCTACAAATCAACGCTGTAGTATAGTCAGCAGTGAGGGTATCACCAGGCCAGAAGTTTAATTAAGGGACAGAGTGCTTTGCCAAAACTGTCTTTGTTGCCAGACTCTTTCTCTCTCTCTCTCTCTCTCTCTCTCTCTCTCTCTCTCTCTCTCTCTCTCTCTCTCTCTCTCTCTCTCTTTCTTCGTCCCTCCCTCCCCTCTCTCTTTCTTCTTTCTCTCCACCACCCCCTCTCTCTCTGAATTGCACTCCCAACCCCAACCAGACCCCCACTCACCCTTACCTTACCCCCCCCCCCCCATCCTTGCTCATCACCTGGCCTGGCTGGCGGCAGGTGACCAACAACACCACCCGTCTGGCCTATGAACGGCCCAGCAGCATGGCCCGCGTGGACAAGTACTCGGTCAACACTTTCCTCACCCTGCTGACCGCTCTGGGGGAGGACATCAATGACCAGGTGGTGGCCTTCAGGACCAGGCAGGTCAGCACAGCTTCTTGTTTTGTCGTGGTTGTTGTTGTTCATGTTGTTGTTGTTGTTGTTGCGTGTTACCCAGGCTTAAGGTACTGGGGGTCACCCAGAATATGCACTCTGACTCACTCATCTCACTTTGGGAATCACTGTGAGATTGTAAGTACATACTGGATGGATGAGAAGTTTGCGAGTGTCAGTC
>CM054134.1:101655439-101677939 GCA_028751875.1 Rapana venosa
TATTGGATCTAGTCTCTCTGCCTCTGTCTGTCTGCCTGTCTCTGTCTCCCCCCCTCTTTCTCCCCCTCTCTCTATCGCTCTCTTCCTCCCTCTCTATCTCTCTCTTTCTTTGTGTGTGAACCCTTCAGCAAAAGGGTGTTGACGTTTTATTGAAGCTGTTGATGTTTTGAAGTCTGTAAAAAATAAAGCACCGATCTGCACCAAGTTATAATCATCGTTGTATTGGATGGAATGTTGTTGAAGCATTCGTCTTTCATGTTGTTTTGGAAATGAGTCAAATGGCATGTTTGTGTACGTGTGCTTGCTATCAATTTTGTGTGTGTGCGCGCGCGCGTTTGAGTGTACGTGTGTTTGAAATGAGAGAGAGCTGTCTGTTCTTGGAAGTCAAATGCATTGTACATTAAGATAATGCTCATTGATTAAAAAAGTGTTATTGAAATGTAAGAACAAAGTAACTATGGATGCATCTTTATGAAAATCATTTTTATTGTAAATATGGTGTAAACCCTGAAAGTGTTTCCAAATAGTTATAGTATGTACACAAAAACATGTTGTGACAAGTCATGTGAGTGGTTGTTTGGTAACGGTTTGTGAATATTTTTTTTCTGTTATGCAAAATATTCAGATTCAACACTAAGCACTGCTGTTATATGTTTATTTTGATTTGGTGTTGAGTTTTGCAGGTGTTTCTAAAATTCTTTGTACAAAAAAAGACGAAAACAAAATTGATGGCTGAGTTTCATGTCACTTCATTTTCTATACAGTTATTTTTCGTTGTGAGCTAACAGTTCTTTAGATCAACAGACAGACACACAGACAAGCAGAGAGACACACAGACAAGCAGAGAGACACACAGACAAGCAGAGAGACCCACAGACAAACAGAGAGACACACAGACAAGCAGCGAGACACACAGACAAGCAGAGAGACACACAGGCAAGCAGAGAGACACATAGACACACACAGATACACACAACACACACACACACACACACACGCACACGCACGCGCGCGCACGCACACACATATATAATACATATATTCATACACGCACGTACGCACACGTGATAAGCAATACAAACATATATGTCTGTGTTTTATCACGATGTAATATGAGTTGCTGCTGAAATCTAATCATTTTCGTGTTGGCTATGCTTCAGTCTGTCTGAATGTATTTCCTTTTATCTGTCACGTACTTTGGACAAGATCGATATTGCTGTATATTCATTTCATGTGCAGTCTAACTTGTTGTTGTGTTTGTCAGCCATCAGGAATGGAGTAAACACTAAATGAACTGCATGTGGATTTGTCAATATGCGACCGTGCGCGTGTGCCTCTTTGTCGACCATACTTACACGTGGGTGTGTGTGTGTGTGTGTGTGTGTGTGTGTGTGTGTGTGTGTGTGTGTGCTTGCGCGCTCGTGTCGTGTATACACACACATGTGTATGCATGTATGTGTGTGTATGCGTGTATGCATGTATGCATCTATCTATGTATCTATGTACGTACGTACGTATCTATCTGTCTATCTATCTATCTATCTATCTATCTATCTATCTATCTATCTATCTATCTATCTATCTATCTGTCTGTCTGTCTGTCTGTCTGTCTGTCTATCTATCTATCTATATCTATCTATATGTGTGTGTGTGTGTGTGTGTGTGTGTGTGTGTGTGTGTGTGTGTGTGTGTGTGTGGAGAGAGAGAGAGAGAGAGAGAGAGAGAGAGAGAGAGAGAGAGAGAGAGAGAGAGATTTCTTCTCGCCTTTCTTTTCCTTCCCTGTTTCCTGTCTAAAATTGCCTACAGTCGAAACGTCACAACACATTATGGCAAATATTCTCTCTCTCTCTCTCTCTTCTTCCCCCTCCCTCTCTCTCTCTCTCTCTCTCTCTCTCTCTTCTCTCTCTTCTCTCTCTCTCTCTCTCTCTCTCTCTCTCTCTCTCTCTCTCTCTGTGCTTACTAAAACAAATGATCCCTTTACCCCACCCATCCGTAGGGAACAAATCCTCATCAAAAACAAGAAAAGCAGAACAGCAACAGAAAAGAAAACAAGAAGAAAAGCACTCTTCCCCCCCCCCCCCCCCCCTCCCCCCCCCCCCCCCCCCCACCTCTATTGTAAGGAGACGAAGGACATGTCAAATACAGCTGCGGGCGTCTTGGCTGTCTGCGAATACAAACCAGTATTCTCGCTCTGGACCGCACACACACACATACCCCCCCCCCCCCCACACACACACGCACACACATACACACACACGCACGCACGCACGCACCACACACACACGCACGCACGCGCGCGCACACACACACACGCGCGCGCGCGCACGGACTCATACAGACACACACACACACACACGCACACACACACACAACACACACACACACACACACGCACGCGCGCACACACACATATTATTATATATATATATATTATATATATATATATAATATATATATATAAATTTACAGTGCATATTCTGCACTTGAAATCTAAAGAAAAACCATAATGAAAATGTTCAAGAAATAATTTTCTTTCTTTACCTGTGTGTCTGTCTGTCTGTTTCTCCTTCTCTCTTTGTGTCTCTGTGTGTGTCTGTCTTTCTCCTTCTCTCTCTTTGCGTCTGTGTGTCTGTCTTTCTCCTTCTCTCTCTTTGTGTCTGTGTCTGTCTTTCTCCTTCTCTCTCTTTGTGTCTGTGTGTGTGTCTGTCTCCTTCTCTCTCTTTGTGTGTGTGTGTGTGTGTGTGTGTGTGTGTTTCTCCTTCTGTCTCTTTGTGTCTCTGTGTGTGTCTGTCTTTCTCCTTCTCTCTCTTTGCGTCTGTGTGTCTGTCTTTCTCTTTCTCTCTCTTTGTGTCTGTGTGTGTGTCTGTCTTTCTCCTTCTCTCTCTTTGTGTGTGTGTGTGTCTTCTGTCCCTCTCTGTGAGCACCCATAAGTATTCATAACAATGGCAGGTTGCAGCAGTTGCAGCAGTAGCAGAAGCAGCAGCAACCGCAACAACAACAGCCGTATCTGCAGCAACTACACTAGGATTAGCGGTAACAGTAGCAGCAGCACCAGCAGCAACAATGACAACAACAACAACATCACACACACTCATACACCACCACCACCACCACCATCATCATCATCATCACCACCATCACCGTCACCACCAAAACCCAACTAATATTCTCCAACTAAAGAACTTAACGAACCAACTTAAAAAGAAAGCTGCGTCACATAGTTGAGCCAATCTCATCATTTCATAACGCCGAGGGAGAGGGTAGTATAGGTAGTAGGGGGGGAGGGAGAGGGAGGCAGGGGCTGGGGGTGGGGGGGTGGGGGAGGCAGGGGGTGGGGAGGGGGAGAGTTAGGGTCGCCTCTATAATTGCCAACAGAGGCAGGCAAACGACTATTTGGCCGAGGTCCCGGCGGGCGACAGAGGGGTCACTTTTCGTGAGACAGACCATTTCCTGGCCACTTAGCTGCCCCCAGTGACAGCCCGGCTCTTGTGGCAGCCCTCGTTACTGCCTCACGCACCAGCATAACCGAGGGTTAGGTGGTCAAGCTATAGCGCTTTTGTGTGCGGTTTGCTTGGGTTGTTTGTTTGTTGTTGTTGGTTTGTGTGTGTGTGTGTGTGTGGGGGGGGGGGGGGTTGTGCGGGCAGGATAGGTTGTGCGGGCAGGATAGGTTGTGCGGGCAGGATAGGGGAGTTGATACACTAGATTTTCTTAACAAAATTTTTTTTAACAGAGAGGAGTGGGAGAGGCCTAGTCGTCATGAGGGTTTAAGTCTAACAAGTGGAAGGAAAACCGAAGACAGAAACAAGCGGCGGGGCTGTACAGCCGAGTGGTTAAGACTGACTTCAGTCCTGTGGATCCATGAAGTCGTGGGTTCGAATCTCGGCGGCGGCGTCTGGTGAATTAAGGGTGGGCAGGTTTTACGATCTCACAGTTCAACTTCAAATGCAGGCCTGCCAGTGCCTTAATTACCTTCGAGTATGTACACATGTCCAAGATCAAATATGCACGTTAAAGATGCCGTTCGGTAGGTTTTGGAGCCACAAACATATTCAGCATGCAATCTGTTCAATGACAGGAGCTGCTCTGAAGTCGGAACGTGTCGGCCAGCGGGCAGAGCTCCTGCATGCAAAGTGACAAGCACAGGAGAAGACCTGGCACTCCGCACCCTGACCAGTTTGGGAACGCAGAGAAGAGACAGAAGAACAAACAAACATACGAGCAAACAAAGAGAAGAACGAAGCAAAAGAAAAGGGGGGGGGGGGGGGGGTGGGGATGGGGGATTTTCTAATTGAAAATCGCGATTTGACAAAATTCTTGTACAAAAACATGAAAGGATATTTGGGTGTAGTGTGCGAATGTTGTTAGTGCGATATGGATAGAATACATTAGAAATTAGGTGTTTTTTCTTAGTTTTAATTTTTCTCTCTCTCTCTCTCTCATTCTCTCTCTCGCTCTCTTTCTCTCTCTCTCTCTCACATATCCACCTACCCCCCCAAACATAAACACACCACACACACACACACACACACACACACACACACACACACACACACACACACACACACACACACACACACACACCACGCACACACACACACTTGCATAGCCTGACCACGGAACAGACACACAGACAAACCACCGTCGGTAAACGGATCTGAAGCGTTCTCCTCTCTAACAAACACCAAGCTGGTCAGCTACATTCTGCGCTTCCGTTTTTTGTATGCCTCTTACCATCCATCCATCCATCCCCCTCCTTCCTTCTCCCCCTCCTCCTCTGTCCATCCATATAAAGACAACAGGGAGGGCGCAGACACTGCCACTTGTCCCTGCGATTTCTGGAATCGTATGCGTATCTGATTGTTTCTGCCTGAGCTGTGGGTACCCCAGTGAAACGTGAGTACGAGTGAGTGTTGTGTTGTGTTGTTGTTGTGGTGGTGGTGGTGGTGTGTGTGTTGTGTTGCGTTGTGTGTGAGAGAGAGAGAGAGAGAGAGGGGGGGGGGGGGGGGAAGAGTGTATATAATCTATCTATCTATCTATCTATCTATCTACACACACACACACATATATATATATATATGTGTGTGAGGGATTACATAGACAAACACACACACACTCATATATATATATATATATATATATATATATATATATATATATATATATATATATATATATATATATATATATGTGTGTGTGTGTGTGTGTGTGTCTATGTAATCCCTAATATATATATATATATATAATATATATATATATATATATATATATATATATATATATATATATATATATATATATATGTGTGTGTGTGTGTGTGTGTGTGTGTGTGTGTGTGTGTGTGTGTGTGTGTGAAAGAGAGAGAGATTGCGTGTGTGATTGTGTGCGTGCGTGCGTGCGTGAGTGTGTGTGTGTGTGTGTGTGTGTGTGTGTGTGTGTGTGTGTGTGTGTGTGTGTGTGTGTGTGTGTGTGTGTGTGTGTATGTGTACGCGCTCGCACGCGTTTGAGTTTTACAAAGAAAGGCTTTTAACATTGCCATGTTACATCACTGCATTTGTTTCAATATGCTGATAGTAGGCCTATGCCTCTTCTGGGTTTGTGCACGTTTAGCTGTCTGCAAGCTCTCTCTCTCTCTCTTTCTCTCTCTCTCTCTCTCTCTCTCTCTCTCTCTCTCTCTCTCTCTCTCTCTCTCTCTCTCTCTCTGTGCGCGCGCGCTCGTGTGTGTGTTATTATTATTATCATTTATTTATTTATCTTTTTATTTTCATTGTTATTATTTTATTTCGAGGATAATGGAATAAGCATTCATGTGCTTTTTTCATCTTGTCCCCGTGTGTATGCAGTTTTGTAAATGTTGTCTGTGTTAATGTAATTAATTGTGTGTGTGTGTGTGTGTGTATTGTTGTTGTTGTTGTTGATATAGCTGCAATGCATTTCATTCGTCTTAAGCTATTAGCTAATTTGTCTATCAAAACAGACTCACAAACTTCTAATAAGCAAAACATCAAAATCATTTCCAAATGTATGGCAATGCATAAACTCATGCATAGCTATGTACGCAACTGAGCAAAGTAGAAAACAAATAGATATGTTGATGCATGCGCATATGTGCAAACATAAATATAACAACGATAGGAACTCGTAGTTTGTCCAGAGCACTCCGTCGAACGTCCGTCAAATATTTGTGTGAATGGATTCTAGAGAATATTTACCGTTATATGGACCTTCACCTCTCCACCATCTTTCCCATATATCTTTTCTTCTTTTAGACATACTATTTTATTCAAATTTTAAAAATTAATATTCTTTTAATTAGAGGATAATGGAATAAGCAGCCAGATAAAGCACTGCATATAATTTTATGGCACTCTGACGATTTTAGAAAACGAAATGAAAGCTACATCAAAATATTTTGATAAACCGCATTAATTTTGGAAGCCAAGTTAGCTCAGTTGATGCCAGAATTGTGATCCAAAGGATGGATGAATGAATGAATAAATGAATGGATGAGTGCATGAGCAAATGAATGATTGATCCATATTGCGCAAGGACAAAGATTTTAGGCCAAGCCTAGTTCTACATCCTGGAGGTTCAAGTTGGGCTTGAACCACGAATGTAGATTATTTTATTGAGTTTTAAAGGGCGCTGAATTCTTTTCTGTGCAAGTCTGTTGGATATGACTATGACCCAAGGTCCCGTGCGCACGTGACATCTTGCTCACACATGAAATGATGCAAATACCTCTTTCCCTTAAGAGAAGATTCATTCTGGATAGTCAAGCCAAGTCATGTCAAAAACACTTAATCATCCCATGAAGGGCAATCAAAATACTGACAGGCACATTGATACGCATACTTATCTCAAAAGACATAAGAATTGACTCTAATGTACCTAACTAAACCCTGAACACTATCATGGTCAAAAAACCAGGAGCATTGGGAAATCCTATCCCCAGTCTGAAGACCAAAAGCAGCTGCTTGGGCGTAGTGGTCAGGGCAGTGACTTAGGGATGGGGGTCACAGTTTAAACCTCGGCTGAATTTTTGTATATAAATTATTTTAAGACCCTACAGACTCTTCCTGGCTTTTACAGAACGGATGACTGGGAGCCATCAATCTTATAACTGCATAATCATTAAAAAATTTATTTGCTTTCGTGATAGGAGATTCGTAATGTACACTGACTGGATGTTGTGTGTGTGTGTGTGTGTGTGTGTGTGGTGTGTGTGTGTGTGTGTGTGTGTGTGTGTGTGTGTGTTTGTGTGTGTGTGTGTGTGTTCTGCACTGGTGTGATTGTGTATATGGTCTTGTAAAATATATAACTGTTATTTTTTTGTCATCGTAGACGTTTCTGAGGGAATTGTAAGCTACTATCCATGGAGAGTGATTGACCATAGTTCAGTGCAAGGCACAGCTGTTTCTCTCTGCACAGCCCAGTGTCTATCAGAGTGGGTCATGTTCAGACAGCTGTCTAGTTGCTGTCAGGGTTTTAACGTGCACTATAGGCAGTTTACAAAAACAACCTCATATCATCGTCTCATTTGAAACACCTGCATCCCGATCACGAGTTACAATGCCGTGTATGGAAGGAAAAAGGCCGGCTCTAGACAAAATTCGAGCCCAAAACGTCTCTTTTTTGAGAGGTGTATTAACTGTAAGCCACCAAATCACCAGAGATTCGCAAATACACACTGGTATGTGTCTATCTTTTCATCCCCATTTGTTTATTTTCAATTCCAGCAGTCACCATGCCCAGAATACCTTACCCACTGACCCTGCTCATCACCCTGACCGCCTTTCAGTTGACGAGGGCCATTCACCCAGGAAATGACGTCAGAGCGGAAGTGTGTGCTGCGGCTTGTCACGACGCCATGCACTGGGAAATCTGCGCCCAGGAGAATGGGTGCTACGGCCTGGAGGGGGGAAACCACGTGATGTGCATGGACAACTGTCTGCACCAGGGCGTCAACTGCGAGTTCCAGTGCTGGGACTCCTTTGACAGCATCATGGGCTCTTGTGCCGCTCAGTGTCCTGCAGAAGACGAGGAAAACCAATGTCGTAGGAACTGTTTCTTGAGGGAATTTGAACAGGCCTAAGAGGACCCCCCCTCTACATTCAATTCAATTTAATTTATTCGATTAGCTATTAATATAGTCATTTGTCATAACTGAGAAATAAGCCTTCTTCTCTCCAAAAGTAAGTTTGTTTATAAGGCTTCAAGACATGAGATGCTTACTGACTCCGCGTCCAAAAAAGAGTGGCATTCTCAGATTGTGCTGGGAATGAATGATCTGATTCTAGCCTAAAATATGAGAAGCAAAATATCTGACAGTTCTAAGTGCTGTAAGTAATGTAATGCAAGTGGATAGTGGTATAGTGGTATAGCGCATTCCCTTGAAATAGCTCAAAGCACTAAGAGTCAAAGTCAGAGTCAAACTTTACTTCCAGATTTCCACTTTCCAGAGAAAGAAACAGGCACCATCATGTATGTACCGTGTAACTGTCAGCTTAGCTACATTGTCGGTAGAGTTGTGAGAATTTTCTAATGGCATTGTAGACAGGCAGATAGCTATTGGCATGTCATGATAAGCATTGCTTCTTTTCTTCAAACGATTTATGTTTGATAGATCAGGCAAACAGTGTTTTCTCTTTAACCTTTACTGCCTAAAGGTTTGAAATGCTTCACGGCAGTGTAAGTCTTTTACTGATCTCGGTTCATTGAAGTCTGCAAGCGTTTCTTATTGAAAACACCCATATTTCTAGTTCTGTTAGCGTCATTGCAAACATTGAGTACAGTTTTCATAAGCAAAAGTTAGAAGCAAAATGAACATGAAAATATTTGTCGTATATTTCTTTTTATTTCATCAATATTTATGTCAGATAAGATCTCGTCTTAGAGCTGATGGCAAAGAGACATAGGAAACACAGAGGTTAGAAGTTGCATGCTGTATAGCATTTGCATTTGTTGACCTACTTTTCCTGACACCTTTCTGCACTTATTATGGCGTTATTAGTTTCCCAGTATTACTTTATAAGTTTGATTTTGGGGGGCTTAAAGTGCACGTTTGTTTATTTCTCTATGATACTTTGTACACGTACATGTATACTCAAACAGACACAGACAGACAGACAGACAGACAGACGGACGGACAGAACACACACACACACACACACACACACACACACACACACACACACACACACAGGATGGGATAGCCTGGTGATCAGAGTGATGTGCATTGCGCTCGAGATCTGCTGACCCGGGTTCGAATCTCGTTCAAGAGGAATTTTCCTCTGGAGTTAACATCAGTGCCGACTCCATTCCCACTAAAAGTCTTTCCGATGAGACTAAACCGAGGTCCCGTGTGCGAACGCACGCAGAACATATTGCGCACACGTTAAAACCCCTTCCACTTTTTGGAAAAATAGGCCATTGTGTGCCAGTGGGAACTGATGACAAAATTGACAAAACTGCATACATATGGGTACTATATGAAAAAAGCACATAAGTGCTGTTTCCATAATCCTCGAAATAAAAGAATAAATAAATAAACACATACACACACACACACACTCTCACTCACTCACTCACTCACACACACGCGCGCGCGCACGTTTACTCGTTCTATTTTTTTTGGCATGGATACTGTAGAAAGGAAAATATAGAACTTTGTTTCACCTGTCGTTTTGTTTTCTGAAGCATAATGGGACAGTCACAAGGATTTTTGAATCATCTGTATGCCTGCGTGAGACATACAGACAAACACACAAAAAGACAGACAAACAAAATGAATCGCTCATCCATGAGGTTTTCTGACCACCATCCAGGTAGATAATCAAGACCATCTGCAAGACTCTGAGCTACAGACACAGACAGCAGAAGAACGGACAAGGTCCTCCCAGGTCAATTCAAATCCATTCCTATCATCTGTAGCCCCGCAAACCATATCGGGACTGTCATCTCGTTATGGTTTAAATCTCTGATTAAAGCTGTGCAACTATCTACAGATGAAAAGCACAAGATTAAAACCATCTCTTCTGTCGTTCCGCCATACCAACGCTCTAAGCCAATCATAAGGCTCAGCCCATAACAGGTTCGGCGTGGTGGGACTCGTTGTTATTTTTAACAACATTCAAAGATTGCCGGGTTATGTCTCAGCCTTACAATTCATTTCTCTGCCATACTTAGCTCTGAAATGGAAAGAAATCCCAATTCAGCCAGGATACCAGGCTGTATCTTGCATTCTCTCGCACAGCGATCAAAGTTTACTGTGGTGCTGTGAATGTCTATTCTGCTTCCACCAGTGACCTTCAGCTATGTTGCCTGATTCCCATGAAACCCTGAAATCTGCAGGAACGACGGCGATTTTACAAAAACATTTTCACTTCTGAATCATATTTTTAAAAAAACACAACAAAATCTCTCTCTAAATGCTTCTGCCCTGAACTGTAGAATCTGTGGTAACTACACAAAGGCGTTCATCCATGTGGTATCTTTCAACATTCAAAAAGAAAGAAAAACATTCCTTGTGGCTTTTGTGTTGATTTTATTTGAATAACTGCAAAAAGCATAGCAAACGTAAAAAAGTGATCAACACATGAGTCATATTCAACACAAGCTTTAACGTCTGTTAACTATCTGTGATATCACTGATAGAGAACAGACATTAAACTGGAGGCAACAACAACAGCAGAAGCAACAACAATAACAAAAGTTGAGGACAAAGTTTGATTGTGATAACGTGATGCAGATTGCCTTAGTTTATTATCTCCCCGCACACATTATTATTTCATCACTTACCAATTCAGTTGTTCACAACATTTTTGCATTCAAGATCAGGATCCGTTTGGACTTTTAAATACTAAGCGACAGATGTTACAGCCGAGTGGTAAAGACCCTTTGACTTCAATCCCATGGGTCCGTGAAGTCGTGGGTTTGAATCTCGACGGCAAGTTAAGGGTGGGGCTTTTAAGATCTTCCAAGTCAACTTCAAGTGCAGACCTGTCAGTGCCTTAATTTCCTTCGTGTATATGCACATGAAGAAGATCAAATATGCACTTTAAAGATCCCGTAATTCGTGCAAGTGTTCTGTGGGTTACGGAAACACGAACATAACCAGTAGATATTCCCGAAGTCGGAATATGGCTGTCTTAATGATGGAAAAATATAGTCGCATACTCAAGATCACACTATTTGTGAACCTCGGAGCGCCAGCAGAGGAATTAAAAAAACTAAACTGTGAAGTGATTAATGTAATGCAAAGAACTAAATTATCCACATGTAGAAAAAGAATACAGACTAATTTTTTTTAGGTTGAGTTACTTTCAAGGCCATTTCAGGATATATTAAAAAAAAAAGCAAACTATACATAAACTTTATCTGGTATATTATTTTACATTGAATACTATTGCACCACTGACTGTCTTTTAGCTAAAGAAAAAAAACAACAACAAACAAAACATGCTTAAAAATCCAATAGTTTTTCACATTCGCCAAAACAATTTATGGGGACAGGATAGCTCAGTGGTCAGAGCACTCACCTTCCCCAAGCTAAGGTTAAGCAGCATTGAGCGTGGTTACCAAGTGGATGGATGACCATTTTCACGCCTTGATTTCAGTACAGTCCCCCAACTCATCCAGCTGTAAATGGATACCTGCCCTCTTTACGGTCAGGAAAGGTAAAGCAGCGAGGGAGAGGAGATGGGCGCCACCCTCAATATGCTGGCCCCTAGAGAAGCTGAGGTCTCTGGCGCCTCATTCCACAACGACTGCGCACATTATAAGAACACATTAACCTTTTAAAAACAGCGACCTATCCCTTACATCTTAGCCTTCCCAGAATACTATCTAGTGGTAACGTGAGAGGGGACAACAGACTGGTAAATGGCGAATAAAAGAGAGGCAAACAAACAGAAGCTGGTGTCCAAAGTGACAGCTGTTAACCCTAACTGAGCGGCCCATACCGAAAGCTATGTCAGCCATCGATGTCAGTGAGCTACGTGCTGAGACCTTCTGCAGTATGCTACGTTGTCACACATTGGCTACGAACTAATGGTTACAATATGAAGGCATGATGGTTATGAAGTAATGGTTACAATATGAAGGCATGATGGTTATGAACTAATGGTTACAATATGAAGGCATGATGGTTATGAAGTAATGGTTACAATATGAAGGCATGATGGTTATGAAGTAATGGTTACAATATGAAGGCATGATGGTTATGAACTAATGGTTACAATATGAAGGCATGATGGTTATGAAGTAATGGTTACAATATGAAGGCATGATGGTTATGAAGTAATGATTACAATATGAAGGCATGATGGTTATGAAGTAATGATTACAATATGATGGCTATGAACTAATGATATCAATATGAAAGTATGTATTTTAATGTTGTTAGCAGCACAACATACATTGCTGTTGTTGTTGTTGTTGTCGTTGTGTGTTCTGTAGCTGATGGACACCGGAGGTCACCTAGAACATGCATGGTGTTCTCACTCATCATACTGGCGAATGACTGTGAGAGTACATACTGGATGTACTGCGTGTTTGATTGTTTTCAAATACCACGCCATATAGGCAGCCATAATCGAACTTCAGAGATTAGCACAATGTATGATTGAAATCTATTTTGATATGTTTACAATGATGTTTCTGGTGCACAATCACAACATTTGATCACAACAACAATCACCACAAAGATGACATGTTTTTTAAATCATCGATCATTGAATGATATGTAGATAGAAAGACCCAAAGTGAGCGCAAAATATGAAAAACAGTAACGTGATATGTCGGGTTAGGAAGCTGCCTGTCGCATTACGGTCTATTATGGTACTTGATTTGTCAACTCTTTACCTTAAAAACCATTAAGTTTTTGTTCTGTGTCTAACTTCCAGATTGATATCAGGTTAAAACAATTTTATTACTGATCCTTTGACGATAAATCACATAGTAAATTAATCACACAAACATTTTGTTGCCATAAATGGAAACAAACCCGATATTGAGCAAAAAGGAGATTTTAAAACAAAATTTTTGATCAGCTTAACAGTTTATGTAACGAGTTATCACAGACAGACTTTTTCGAAAAAAACGACCACAACAATATTATCATGAATGTTCTGGTCAGTTCTAAAATCACGTTTGATGATAACCATAAGCTTCTTCGAGAAAACAATAACCAGTAAGGTCTTGAGGGCAAAACTACATGCTATGGGTAAAATCAACTCAAAGTGACACACATGGAAATGTTAAGAGTGTGTATGGTGCTGTGTTTAAGTCGTGTGTTTTGTTTGATATGTGTCCGGTCTCAGAACAGTGCAGAGAGAAGACGTTGTCTACTGATGAACGTTTTGTGTATCAAAGAGAAAATAAAGTCTAGGAAAAGTGCAATCTGCTATCACAAAATTCTTAAAACTCTAACCATACACTGTTTACAATGTCGCTATTCAAAATTTTTCAACAGTGTCAGCAAAAATCACATTCACAGAAAGATAGTCATTCAACTACTAACCCAGGAACAAAAATCACTTTAAAAAAAAACCCAAAACCCACACGCACAAAACCCTTCATTTTCCACCCCTCCTTTCAAATCGAACAGAGAAAATACAACTCACGCTTATTCCCCAAACAAAGAAGCAAACGGTATCCCCAAATCCCCGCAACACCTTCACCAACCCCCCTCCCCTCTTCAAATGTTATAGACAGAATTTTCTCGAGAGATATGTGCTCTTCAAAGATAACCTATATCGGCTACCTCTGTTCAAGATGCCCCAAAACAGGAAGCATTTGTGACAGTCTTCCAGATAAAAAATCCCTTTCTAAGTTGTTCACCTCGGTAACATCAAGTCAAAGTGAATGGCTGGAAAAGGAAAGGAAACGATTACAAGTCCCTCTGTTTCGAGTGCAAAGCAGCATGTTACCTTTTCTACAATGAGAGCTTGAAAGAAAGGATCGATGGTTTGGAATGTAAACTGTCAAAGCCTGCATGAAGTTATTTTTCAGAATGAATTTATCAGACATGGTCTAAGCGGACACGTTTTAGGATAAAACACCCGTTGCCTTTGGGAAACCTTTCCAGGAAATGTTTATTGAACAAACGAAACTGGTAGACTGATAGGCATTGAGGTCTAAGTTCCACATGGCAGCAAAACAGTGCCTCAACTCCCTTTGATTAAACATGTTCCAAAGTATCCCATCTTTCAAAGGGGATGTCCACAAAAGCAAAACACACAATCACCGACCTTAACATGGAGAATAAGTATCTGGTCCCCTCAAAAAGCCATCTACCAGTTACCTTCAATACCAATACCTTTTCCCCCAGAAACAAATGTTTAATAGAATTCTTTTTTAATCACAAATGTAGGAACAATTGTTGATGGATCACATTAATAAACATTGACAAAGGCACATACATCTGACCTAAAATACCAATCAGACTATGATAATAAAATATGAATTGTTCAAGCAGCAGAACAACGATAATAATAATAATGATAATAATAATAATAATAATGATAATAATAATAATTCCCATAATGATAAATAATAACAACAGCAACGATAATAATAATAATAATAATAGTAATAAACTACTACTACTACTACTACTACTACTACTACTAGCAGCAGCAGCAACAAAATAATAAAAGCAGCTGCAAAAACAGCAACAACTATAACGTCGACGACGACGACAACAACAACAACAACGACGACGACGACGACGACGACGATGATGATGATGATGATGATGAAAATAATAATAATAATAATATTAAAAATAAAATAAAATAAAATAAATAATAATGAGGATGATGATGATAATAACAACAACAACGACGAAACAACAGAAACAGCATTTATGATAAGATAATAGTAATAATAGTAATGATAATAATAATGATAATGATAATAATCGTACTGATGATGACGATAATGATGCTAATAATAAGAATAACAATAATGATGATAATAATCAAAATAAAAATTAAAAAATAATAATGATAACAATAATGACATGAACATAACAGCAGACGGCTGCAGACCTGCAAGACCAGGCCATGGATTGCATTCAGCGATATCACAATGTAACAACTGTAAATAACAGTAACGTAGACATGTGGCCAAATTGGGACGGTTAGCCGATGTTGCAACAATCACCTCAATCACATCTGTACAATCCAACCTTGTTGTCAAATATAATCGCATTAGCCCAAATTTTGCATGACTGTAGCTGTAAACAGTTTGATGACAAGATAAACTTAAACTGTCAACAACGATCAGACCAACAGCTAGCAGGAAAGAAGAGGACAGAGAAAAATGCAAACCACCAAGCAGAGAACAATATAGTTCCAGAAACAAGGCAGGCGCCGAATTATTTTAAGCCAGTATAACAGCAACATAACAAATAAACACACTCACACACACACACACACACTGTCTCTCTCTCTCTCTGTCTTCTCTCTCCTTCTTTCTCTGTCTGTCTGTCTCTGTCTCTCTGTATCTCTCGTTAAAGGAATTTCGTTTAAAAGACAAACAGAAACTCAATGTTGCATGTACATTTTCGATGGACTTACTCACATTTGCAATACAAGTGAGTAGCCAAAACTTTGCAAACATCATTTTCAAAATACCACAGCCAGTGCACACTATATTCTTATGAATAAACAGCATAAGTTTTTCTTCTTTTCTGAATTCCTATAAACCTGTCAACTCCTTCATACGTGAATTCTCACTATCAAATAACACCATAACAAAAGCATTAAGAAGCAACCGTTTAAAGAAATTTACAATTTTATATATCAAACAAAAACGAATGAAAGTACAGCCATCATTAAATACCAGATAAAAAAGCATGTTAAACATTAACGATTATCCACCACCATTACAGATGCTACAGATGTTCAGACCAAACAAACTCAGCACTTGTCACACAAACAAAAACAAAAAAGCTTGTTAAAATATAGGGAGGGAAAATAGTAGACACAACATGCACCCATCAATGAAAATTCTGAACACAAGGCCATCAGATGTATTCATTAAAGGGGAACTCTTTTTTCTTAAAAAAAGCACTGATCTTCCAAAAATGCCATGCTGAATGTAAAGATAAACAAATGAAAATAAGCCATTTTTCAACATGTGCATTTGTTAAGAAAATACAGCTTTAAGAAAAATCAAATTCAAAAGGAATTTTGCATACAGTCATTCATTGAGCTGACTTGATTAGATCACAACATAAATATAGCAACCGAAATGCATCATAAAAGATTGAAAAGTATAATTTTTTTTACGCAATACTAACGTGCACATCTATAACAACAAACAGGATTTAAGGTCGCTCCGAAAGACTTGTTTATTTTGTCATGAAAAATATACATGGTGTACCTGTACACACACGCACGCGTGCGGACGCGCGCACACACATGCAAATAATGTACAAGACATGTTAGATTCTTTTGACCAGCCATCGGGCTGTTGCTCAAAACATAAAATACAATTAAAAAAAATATTCGGAAAAGAGCTGTGTCATTGGAAACACTGGTTTGCATGGATAAGGAAAAAAAGCAGGGGATGGGGGTGGGGTGGGGTGGGGAGTGGGGGTGGAGGGTCTTTTAACATCCACAACAAAACGTACTTACATATCAAGCAAGTATTGCTTTTGTCATTCTTAAAAAAACACCATGTTAGAATTTACACTCTGGTTATAAAGATCAAGTGGGCTTGTATATTATTGCTGGATTGATTGGCATGGGGTCTGTGTGGTGGTGAACATTATTTGAATCCTTACAAATACTGGATAACCACCATGACTGAATATTTTGAAAACAACATACATATATCTTAGAATATTGATGTTAAACTCACTTTAAAAGAAAGCTACTCTGTAATGCCAGTTATTGGCTACCTACCTCCTAGACGAAAAACGGGAGCTGGATCTGCTGATACAAAACCAGCATTTCTTTTGGCTGTCTCTATTTTATTTTTTTTCCTTCAAAGATCATGACTGTTTTTCATGAAGAAATAGACAGTTACCACTTTCCCTGATCCTTTGATAATTTTAGACGAGTCTCGACACAGAGGAAGCGAAAAGAACGACGAAACTTGACGGAAACTCTCTCCATGGAGGAGGGGTGTGGATGGAAATCCGGCTTTCTTCTGCAGATTGATCACTAGTAGGCTTAGTTCTTGTTCTTCCTTCAGACGTTAGATGGTGCTTGTTAGTCACCAGGGCATCAACAGCAAGTGGACAAGGGTCAGCATACCCAGCAGTAGAGGCATACACACACTGAAGATAGCGCCAGCTGAAAGATGACCAAAAATAAAAGCAGAGAGAGAGAGAGAGGAGAGAGAGAGAGAGAGAGAGAGAGAGAGAGAGAGAGAGAGAGAGAGAGAGAGAGAGAGAGAGAGAGAGAGAGAGAGAGCGAGCGAGAGCGCACCTTCAGATTGCATCATTATCAAACGGACCAAATACAAGAAATAATGTATACCAAAACTCCTGCACGATGTCTTTCTTACTATCAATAAAATAAAAAAGCATATGTACAAATGCACATTTTTTGGTCCATTAGGACATTAGTCCTATAGGACATTTGTTATAGTTATAAGTCGCATTAGCATTTCTTATGTATTTATTTGTTGTTATCATTGTTTAGCTTTTTTCTGTATACCGCCTAGGATATTTAGCAACAGATACCAATTTCACAGCACCCAACCATCAACATCAATGTCCCCTCCCCCTCCCCTTCCCATCGTCTAATATCACTTTGACTGAACAGACGAAAAATCGAAGCAACAAGAACATTTTTTGGTGCTGTTTTATCAAAGTAAATAACTACTTACTAGAGAGAGAGAGAGAGAGAGAGAGAGAGAGAGAGAGGAGAGAGAGAGAGAGAGAGAGAGAGAGAGAGAGAGAGAGAGAGAGAGAGAGAGAGAGAGAGAGAGGAGAGAGAGAACTTACTGCATCTTCCAGATGGCTGCTCTTTAAAGCCCTCATCACAGGAACAAGTCTGAGGGTTACTTCCTGTGCACTGCGCATGCTTCACACACTGGTCAGTGGCATTGCACTCTTTCTGGGCCTCAATTTCTGCAGAAAAGGCCATGCCATGTCATATCAAGTTAAGATAATTTTGGTCTCATTTTTTCCCTCTTGTTCATGTTCGCGCGCGCGCACGTGTGTGTGTGTGTGTGTGTGTGTGTGTGTGTGTGGTGTGTGTGTGTGTGTGGTGTGTGTGTGTGTGTGTGTGTGTGTGTTGTGTGTGGTGAGTGTGTGTGTGTGTGTGAGTGCGTGTGTGTGTGAGTGAGTGAGTGCGCGTGCGCGCGTGCGTGTGTGCGTGTGTGTGCGTGTGTGTGCGTGTGTGTGCGAGTGTGTGCAAGTAAGTAAGTCATCAATTTTAACGTCTTTCCACTTTAAGTGATACCAGAAGGCCCTAAAATAGGAGACTGAATGAAAGAGATGGATGGATAGATAGATAGATAGATCTACTCTGTGTGGTGCGTGCATGCGTGTGAATGTGTGTGTGTGTGTGTGTAATAAAGAGTAACAACAAGGGAAATACACAAATAGTATTCTTAACATAAACAGATCAAGAAGAACATTTAAAAAAAAAAGAAATTCGAAGAGAACTAGAACTACAATAAGTGCCCTATAGAACTTATCAATAAACCTTTAGCAATGTCAAAAGTTAGCTTTACATTAGTCAAAACTTCGTCAATGGTATTCTCAGAAAAGGTAAGGAGATAAGGTTTTAAATTCTCCCATCAAAGTATGATATGGGTAGGCTATTTGAAATATATTCACCACATAAGCATTTAACATCCTTGCTGAATTTTGTTGTGAATGCATTTAATCTTATCCTGAAAAATAATGCCTTGAGTTGTCTTTCTTTGACAGCATTTGTATGGATCTGTAAGTGATCAATGTATTCAATTACGCTCTTCCCACTCTGAGTTGAATGTAAAAGCCGCTTGATTTTCCGATGCTTTTCTATGAATTTGTTTAAGGAAGCTTCTTCTAACAACTGATAACCCTCTGCAATGGATAGAGTGACATGCAGTACTATAGACCCCTTTATATTACGTGCACCATTCTTTGCAGCCCGATTACCCCACTCACTCATTAGAAAATAATCCTATATGTGAAGGAATCCAGCAAAAGGAAACATGAATTCCTCTTAAACGCAGAAGATTTATGAAGTATTTGATATTTAGTATTGGAGGCACCGTGGTCGAGTGGTTTAGGCGGTCAACTCGTGATCCAGAGGTCGCGGGTTCGATCCCCGCTCGGCTTGGTGTTGTGTCCTTGGGAAAGACACTTTACTCCTATTTTCCTCACTCCACCCAGGTGTACAAGTGGGTACCAGCTCTGCTGGGGAAGTATCTGGCGACAGACTAGCGTCCTGTCACAGGGGTGGTGAAAAACCATCAGTTCGCTTAACGCTACAGAAACCGGGATAAGCTCCGGCTCTATGGGCCTTCTGGCTCGAAAGAACATACTCTTTTACTTTTACTGATATTTAGTATAAGTTTAGTAGATTGCTTATAAGTTATAGACTTTAAGGCATATAAAACTGATTTTGAATCCACACAAAGTAATATGTGAAAGAAACAGTATGGATGATCTAAAATGAAATTCAAAGCCATGAGAATAGAGATCAGTTCAGCTGTAAAAACAGATCGATTTTTACCAACATAATACGACATTTCTACTTTTAGTGCTGGTATGACGAATGCTGAACCTGCTTGATTATTGTCTAAAAGTGAGCCATCTGTATAAATTTTAAGACAATGAGAGTAATTATGTTCTATGATATGTGAATGAACATTAACTGCCATGATATTTGGATTCTCATTCTTTTTCATGTTGATATAATCTACATCAAAGTGTGCTTGCTTCATTTCCCAAACAGGACAGACTGAAACTGCTCTTTGTGAGTCTACATCAGATTTGAAATTTTCAGAACGCTCGTAAAGATCTGATGTGTAGGTACTTATTGTCATTAAAGAGTTTATGTGTCGGGCTCTTTTGGGAAAATCTGTTTTAGACCTCATTTTTTTCTTCTGAAGCAAAGTTATCAGGTGTGTGTGTGTGTGTGTGTGTGTGTGTGTGTGTTGTGGTGTGTGTGTGTGTTGTGTGTGTGTGTTGTGTGTGCGCGCGTGTGCGTGTGTGTAAGAGTGTGTGAGTGTGTGAATGTGTGAAAAGTAGCACTAGTAGTCATCAATGTTACGTCGTTCCACATGAAGTGATACCGGACAACACACACACACGCGCGCAGAGTCCAACCCTCTCCAGATAGTAGACTGCATGCTGGGTATCTTTATTATCCATACCACAAGTCAGTCACAGCTGGCACACTGTTCTATGCAACGAGGGATGCGTTTTAAACAACACACAAAATGTCATGTAAGCTGTCATTCAAAGATAATATTTTCTAGCAAATTTTTTTTATACGAATCTTTGAAAGTCATTTTCCAAAATGATGGAGAAGTTGTCAGTGGTGACCTGCACTTGTTCTCCTTCACTACCATTTCTGCATTAATATGTGTTTTCTTTCTTTCTTTCCTCCTCCTCCTTCTTTTTTAAGAAGGGACCTCGGTGTATAGTCTCCTCCAAAGTGATAAAAGTCTCCTCTGTGGTAAAAGAGTTGGTTCTAATCTTAACTCCTGGGGGAAACTAATCCCTGCAACAGGCACTGTTAATGGCGACTCAACCCCTGTCCTCAGCAACATCAGACACGCCAGTTTGAATTCCACGCTTTAGCCGCTAGGCCAGCTCTGTGTGTGTGTGTGTGTGTGTGTGTGTGTGTGTGTGTGTGTGTGTGTGTGTGTGTGTGTGACAACAGCGTTACCATTTACAGCACCAACACACGTCAGATAACTCACTGCAGATAGTGTTGTCGCAGACGGCGTTGTCAATACACTGGTCTGTGTTACCCACTGTGATACAGGCTGTGTTGACAGACAGTTCTGAAAAAAAGAGTATGATAACAAGAAAAGCCTGATTCATATTGTCATGACAAAACTGTCAACAATTTCGAAGATTACGCTACGCTACGTAATAAACAAAGTTGTTTTCAGTCAAATTTTGACCAGTAAAGAGACTTCAATACGTTTGTACACATCCCTGCTCCTCACACGCTCCGAAGAGGTTTGACTTGACTTATGCCCGTGGATTCCCTGGGGAACATAGGGCCGCAACAACACCCCTCCAACGAACTCGGCTCTGGGAGATAGATCCTCCTCAGCTCGGCCCATGTCGTTCTGGCTGCCTTCCTTCCTCTGCATCAACGCTTCTGCGCCAGGTCAGTTTTGGTCGACTAACTTTCCGTCAGAGTGAAAATGTAGAACATAATATATTCAATAAGCATACACAGAACACAACTTACTTTGACAATCACACCACACATGTCAGTGTTCTATTTCCGCTTATTAACACTCCACTTCTGACCTCTGGGCCGCTTTGCCTGTGAAACAATCACAGCTGTCAATGAGGATGAAAAAGGCAAGGCTTCGAAGGGGTTAATTGCTTGTGCAATTAATTATTAAGCTAAACAATTAGACAGACAAACACACTAGCAGAGAGACTGACAGACAGATTGGGAGGTGAAATGAAGACAAACAAACATCTTTTAACTGTATTCGAAGCTTAGTTTTATATGTTTTATCCAAATAGCAACTCTGATTTTTTAAATATAATTGTAGTACATCCGCGAAGTCAGAATGCGGCTACCTTCATGGTGGGGAACAACGGTCGCATACGCTAAATCTCACCATTGAAGAACCTCTGAGCTCTAGCCGAGGAAGATTAAAAAGTTGTAGTACATTCACACAGCATACGCACATCACACACGTTGTGACAGCTAGCTATACCCATCACAAATCAATACACAAGTCAGTGACAGGTATTTGAGTACAGAGATACAAAGTAAAACGGTAAGAAATAATATTTTAAAAAACCCAAACAAAAAAAATTCCAGCGGAAAAAGTAAACAGCCAATCCAAACAAACAAAAAGCGAACAGCTTCCCTAATCCACATGATGCTGATGACAGACATAAAGACAGCGGAGCACAAGACGATAAAGTACACAGAGACTTACTGCATCTTCCGTTTTCACACTGGGTTCCTGATTTGCATTGGTCGTTCTGCCCGCTACAGTCACCGTCAACATCAAGTTCTGCACACACACGCACGCACGCACGCACGCACGCACGCACGCACGCACGCACGCACGCACGCACGCACGCACGCACGCACACACGATTAAAGACACAAAGTTGCGATATTCTGTAGCCCTTGCTGGGCTTGGAGGCAGGTTTCAGATGGCAATGCAGATAGCGATATCCTTTAGTGTGACAAATATTCTTGAAAGCCAGCATGTCACAAATATGAAAAATACAATACTTTCTAAACCAGTTTATAACATTTAAAAAAAGAATGTCTTACATCTAAACGAAAGATTTGTGCCAGATGAAAAAATTACAGAGCCATTGAAGTATTT
>CM054134.1:101682939-101695439 GCA_028751875.1 Rapana venosa
CTGAAGTTCATATTCATTTCTTCACGGGACAACAATGGTCCTGAGACATGAAAGGGGATCGTGGCTACTCACGGCAGGTGTTGAGGTGACAGTCCAATCCTTGCTGGCACTGACCAGCACTGCACGTGCGACCTGGCTTGACCTCTGTGACAGTCACAACACAGGATCAATATACATCATCCGCTGTATCACTTATCATCATCATCATCTTCTCTCCATACTTCATGGTACTTTAAGATCACAGGAGCATACGGATGCTAAAGCCGAGTGGTTTGATTTTAATCCCTGCGAGTGCTTGGAAGAAATGGAAAGAATTGGCACGTCTGCTTGGAACTCAGAAAACCCCACTGGAGAGACGCTGTCTGATATACAAGGCCTGCATTAGACCTGTTCTCCTGTATGGTTTGGAGACGTGGGTTTTCACAAAAACCGTCGAACGTCTGTTGAAGAGCTGTGAAAACCGAATGCTACGCTACATGACAAAGATCAAATGGGAAGACAGGATCATGAATGAAGAACAATGGAAAATGTGTAAAGTTGAAGATCTGAAGTCTGTAGCTAGTAGCAATAGACTGCACTGGTTTGGGCACGTTCAACGGAAAGCAGACCACCACATCATAAAAAGAGCAATGAACTTCGTAAGGGATGGAAAGAGACCAAAGGGAAGACCTAGCAAAACCTGGGCTGCCTGTATTGCAGATGATCTTAGAGAAAGGGGCATAAATAAGGAGGAAGCTCAAAACAGAGAGAGATGGAGAAGGCTCATCAATGTCAAACCTCCCCTGGGAGAAACATGACAAAAAAGGAAGAAGAAGAAGAAGGTTTATACAGTGGTGGGTTCCAACCTTGGCAGCGACGTGCACAGAATTAAGGTTCGTAACTTTTACGATCTCCCCGGTCAACTTTAAGTGTAGACCTGCTAGTGCCTTGGTTAAAAATCCCGCAATTTAAGTCAGCGGACGGTGGGTTGTAGAGACACGAGCATACCCAGCATGCTCTGAAGTCGGAATGTGTCAGGTGACGTCAGTGGGCAGGCCTCTTGCTGAGCTACAAGTCTATGAGACCTGAGGATAATTATGCCTTCCAACCAATAACAGAACGCAGAAAAGAAGAAAAACGAGCAAAACTGTTCTACTACTACTACTACTACTACTACTACTACTACTACTACTACTACTATAATAATAATAATAATAATAATAATAATAATAATAATAATAATAATAATAATAATAATAATAATGATAATAGTAATAATAATACTAATAATACTAAACATATAAAAAGAATTTATATTAAGCTACATCTCGCAAAGACAGATCAAACAAAGCACCTATACAACCTTTTCACTGCACACTCTCCATTCCTGAAATACTCCCGGGATGAAACGAGCAAAACTAGTAACTGTTTCTAAAAATGATACAGAGCATACAAATATTTGTCCCAAAACCATTACAAACTGGAACTACAACCATGATAATGTCTTTGGTAGGAGATAAAGAACAATAATGTTAAACATTTGTGCAATCAACATTTTTGATAGGCACTGTATACAAAACATATCACGCCATAGACCAATGCAGGAAGCAGAAAACCCTTAACGGTCAGCCACCTTTATACAATCAAAAAGAAGAGAGAAGCGGAGATAAAGGCTAAAAACGATTGTATACGTATATTATAGCCTTGTCACCATTGTACATATGAATACTCATTCCAAAACTTCAAAAAAGAACAAATTACACATACAGCTACAAATACAATCAACGTCACATTCATATGTATCACTCCCCTGTGCCTCCAATACTACACAACTTCGATAGAATGATATTCCATTCTAACAACAAATAATAAACAAGAAAGGATGAGCAAGGACAAAGGGCGAAAGAGAATAAGAGGCAGAGGAGGAGGAGAAAAAGAAGAAGGATGATGATGATGATGATGATGATGATTGTGATGAAGATGATCGTCACATTCCGATGCTTAAGGCACACGCATAAGCAAGCCAGCGTACACACTCTCCACACACACACACACACACACACACACACACACACACACACACACCACACACACACACACACACACACACACACACACACACACACACACACACTGAACTTACTGCAGAGGTTTCCTGATCCAGTGGATTCACACACCAGATGTGTATCACACACAGTGTTGGCAGCGGCACAGTTACCATCAGCAACCAGTACAGTTTCTGTCGAATGTCACAAACGTCCTTAGTATATTCTTCACACACACATGCACGCACGCACACACACACACACACACACACACACACACACACACACACACACACACACACACACACACACGCACGCACGCAATCACGCACACACACAACCACGCTCGTGCGCACGCTGAATTTCAAACGCACCCACACGAATGCACGCTGAATTATAAAATATAAGCTCCAAATATACGTATTAAAATCCAAACTGGACTCTTTTACATGCATTGATGCATTTTATCAAGTGATGTCTTTCTACAAAGCAAACAAATTAATGTTTTCATGAGTGGATACTATCTGATCCAATTATATTTAACTATGTTTGAGGTTTCTGTTTTTCATTCACTATCCCTTCCCCCAACCCCGTTCTTCACACATTCCTGATATTTCAATGCCTACTCTCTCTCTCTCTCTACATCTGTCTGTCTGTCTGTCTCTGTCTGACTGTCTCTCTCTATGTCTGTCTGTCTGTCTGTCTGTCTGTCTCTCAGAACATCCTTTTCTTTTATATGTCTTAAACCACCGACGTTTAATATGGGACATTTCAGTTTAGTTTGTATTCTGAACACAGGAATGGATTTTGTGCATGTCATATATCACTCTGACTTACTGCAGGCAGAATTATCACACGTGGCTCCCGTCTCACACTCATCAGAACTGCTGCAACTCTGGCCCACAGTTTTCTCTGAAATAATGGTCAGTACTTCAGAACAAAAGCAAAACAGCAAGAGGGCTTGTAGTCTTAGCATCAAGTTGCTAGGCATATCAGAGAGAAATGGATTGAAATGGCAGATTATACACTGCCTAGAGACGCCATCTATGCACACAGGCGCACACAAGCTGGCACTCCTGCACACCTCCTGTCTCCCATCCTGAACCATTCATTTACGCACAGATACATAAACACACGAGGGAATACAGACACACATGCCCACCCACCTTTCTCTCCGCAATCACACACACACGCACGCACACACACACCTTTCTCTCCGCAATCACACACACACGCACACACACACACACATACACACACACACACATACACACACACACACGTGCAGTTGGACGGACGCACGCACACACACATGCATGCACGCACAGTCCTTCGGATGAGACTATAAACCGAGGCCCCGTGTGCGAACGCACGCAGAACATCTTACGCACACGTTAAATCCTGTTCCGCTTTTCGTAAGAGTAGGCCATTGTGTGCCGGTGGGAACAGATGACAGAATTTACAAAACCGCATACACACGGGGACTGGATGTAGAAAAGCACATGAGTGCTTATTTCATTATCCTCGATATAAAAGAATAAATAAATAAAAATAAATAAACACACACAGACACACACACACACACACACACACAACAAGTGTGTCATGATTTTGGTTGATCATATAGGCTCCAATTTCTTCTCTTCTCTCCTTTAACTTAAAATTACTGCGCGCGCGCGCGACCACACACACACACACACACACACACACACACACACACACACACACACACACACACACACACACACACACACGCAAGTGTGTCATGATTTTGGTTGATCATATAGGCTCCAATTTCTTCTCTTCTCTCCTTTAACTTAAAATTACTGCGCGCGCGCGCGACCACACACACACACACACACACACACATACACACACACACACACACGCATGTGTGTCATGATTTTGGTTGATCATATAGGCTCCAATTTCTTCTCTTCTCTCCTTTAACTTAAAATTACTGCGCGCGCGCGCGACCACACACACACACACACACACACACACACACACACACACACACACACACACACACACACACACACACACACACACACACACACGTTTATCATATGCATCAATTCTTGTGCAATTCTCAGATATCTTCTATATGATATAGATGCATTTATTTGCCAACTGCAAAATGAATAATCCGTACACTCGTACTCACTGCAAAGAGAGTTGTCACACGTGGCTCCTGTCACACACTGAGCAGCACTGGTACAGCTCTGGCCTGTATTTTTTTCTGAATAAGAATGATCGTCAATTACTGAAAATGGAAATAAGCTTCTTTTTTAAATGAACAAATTATCGTTGTCAAAACATGTCGTCTGTATATGTGGGTTGTTAGGATTTGTTCCCCTTTTATTTTATTTGAAAATTGATCATGTTTTCTTATTCTTTCGATTTTATATTATGGTAATAAACCTAGATACAGTTACACATGTAAAACATTTTCTACATTCAATGATATAAAAAATTAGAGTAAAAGTCAACACAAAAGCAAAATATCCAAACATACGCTTTAAATTGGAGCAAATATTGGTATAGAATTATTTGGCAAAACAACCTTTTTCAACATTTGCACACCAACATTTTCTCTCCAAAAAAATCTAAATGAAAAAGGTTTTGATTTAATACCACGCACACACACACACACACACACACACACACATAGAAAAACACATAACGGCCGTTTTCTCACATCAATATCAACAGGTATTTTACGTACAAACACTAATAACTGAACTAGAAGAAATTTACCGAAGTAATAAACTCTAAGCTACTTACTACAAGTGCTTGTTGAACCACTGGTCTGACATGTCAGTCCTGTTCCACACACAGTGTTGGCAGCAGCACAGTCTCCATCAACAGCCAGTACAGTTTCTGTCAAAGAGGACAGCCGTCTTAACTTAAAAAAAAGTGTATTAACAAATCATAAACGTAAACATGATGAACATAGCCAAACAGCTGAATAAGATAGCAGCAGAGCTTTCAACGTGATTTTTCTTCTGTTTGACAGAGCAGCTTGCCCGTTGCCTTGCAATCGGCACAGGTTTTTTTGCACTAAGCTTTATCATTGCAAAGTGTGAGGTACTGAAGAGTTGTGACAAAGTGCGCCGACACGCTTTGTCACAATCTGTACCTCAAAACAAAACCCTACCAAAATCAGAGCAAACCCTGCAACGTTCTCTTTTCCCTTTCTTTCATCGTTTCATTTACCCGCTGACATCATCAGCAATGATTGCTTTAGTTCTACGAAGCTTGTCCATGGCAAATTGGGAGACAGGAGTCGTTGCACAGAACATGAACACCGTTTGTGGGGGGACGGGACAGCCTGGTGGTTACAGTGATGGATTCCTGATCTGCTGACCCGGGTTCGATTCTCGTTCGAGAGGATTTTTCCTCTGGAGTTAACATCAGTGCCGACTCCACTCTCCCCAAAAGTCCTTCGGATGAGACTATAAACTGAGGTCCCGTGTGCGAACGCACGCAGAACATCTTGCGCACACGTTAAAACCCGTTCCGCTTTTGGAAGAGCAAGCCATTGTGTGCCGGTGGGAACGGATGACAAAATTTGCAAAACTGCAAACACACGGGGACTGGATAAAAAAAAAGCACATGCGTGCTTATTCCATTATCCTCGAAATAAAAGAATTTTTTTTTAAGTCACAAAATGGAATCAAAGTCAACCCTCTGAACATAATAACATTAAAGCATGCAAATTAATCATACGCCTCCTTGCATAAAGCGATTTTTTTCTGCCAAAAAGACCCAGACTATCTTTTAATAACTGAGTAGTTTTATTATTTTAAAGTGTGAAATCTTGAAGAGTTGTAACAAAGCACGTCAGTGCACTTTTTCCTAGTCTGGACATGAAGTCTAAGAAATTTGACCAAAATGTAAGAGGAGCTTTTAACATTGAAAAATATATTTACTGAAGCAGTACATATCATTAAACTTTACACATCTTGTGTGTGTGTGTGTGTGTGTGTGTGTGTGTGTGTGTGTGTGTGTGTGTGTGTGTGTGTGTGTGTGTGGTGTGAGAAAGAGAAAGAGAGAGAGAATGAGTGAGTGAGTGTGTGTGAGTATACATTGGAGAGGTAAAGCGCTATGTCACTATTTGTGACTGGGCATGTTGAGTTCTCTGGGAGGACCAAGGCATCTTCTTGAAATTGTGACATGGTGCATGGACCCCTGCCCCCGATGGAGACTCAAAGCATTATGTTACAACTGTGAGAAAGCATGTTGTTGAGACAAAACACAGTAGAACACATGGCAGCGGATTGGATAAAAAGGATAGCTCTGAAATAACATATTTTATGGAGTAGTTCGTAGTTACATGCAGGTTCTTTTTTTTCATCGTAGTTGACCAATAATGTATTTTTATTGCATGCCTATCATAACATCGCCATCAGACAAATTCATTCCCAATGAACTTTTCACATGATATGCCACAGACTATTATTAATTTGCGTTTATGACACCTGACAGTACTGTATCCCAGATCACCATTATACAAATTCATTCACTATAATCTTTTTCATAATGTGCCACAGAATGTTAGGCTTTCCCATAATTCATAAAAAACGATGATGGCGACTGTTGTGCTTCAAGAGACATGTGTGTCATGAGTCAATTCCTTGTTTAAAGTAGTGCAATAACACACCCACAGCCATGGCATTTTCGCTTTTAGCTTTTCATTTCTAGATATTTATCTATCTATTCATTTACGTCATGATTAGTTTGATATTGTTTTGGAAGACAAAGGCAATATCGTTTATAGTGTGTACAGTAGCCTGTAAAATAGTTTGACTCACTGCAAAGAGATTTATCACAAGTGGTTCCCGTCACACACTGAGCAGCGCTGGTGCAGCTCTGGCCGGCAGTGTTTTCTGGAAATAAAGCAGTGGTCAATTTGATCAAAGCATGCCATTCTTCCTTTGTCACCTAACCAGTCATTACTATAGGATAGTGATATTTTTGTCATGTCTTCTGCTGATATACCAATCTTATCCTGAAGTCTCGCCCTTGCATTATATGCTTTAAATGTGACTACTTACAGAAGTGACAAATTTGCTGCATTCAACTGTATCTATTAAAGGGGAATACATAACCTCTACGCACATTGTAAAATGAAATGAATCTCATACATGTACTGTTCATTTATTCACGATGATGTAAGCTGTAATTCACGATGGTTTTAAACAGATGATGAGCAATTTTACCTTTACTGAATTAAAATTTATTACACAGGCCTGACGATAACTACATGAAATAGGCACTGGAGTTTAGCATATAACATAGGAACTGGAGGAAACTTGAGTGCAAAATATGTTTCATGACATAAAGAGACTGATCATCATTGTGCAAGTCTTAAAGCTTTGTTTATTTGAAATAATTTTTACAAATCTTATATTTTCCATGAATCTATTCATTTTTCATACCTTTTGTTTTGATGAGTAGGATAAGGGGATTTATTTGTAATATTTTTTGAAAGAAAAAAAAAGTGTTGACTTACTACAAACAGAATTGTCACACGTGGCTCCTGTCACACACTGGGTAGCACTGGCACAGCTCTGGCCCACGTTCTTCTCTGAAACAAGTAATAAGTCACCAAGATTTAATATATTATAATTTTACCGAAATTCAAATTGTCATCAGTGCTATGTTTTTGTAGTAACAACTCTGTAGTCAGGAGACAAGGTCGTTGGAGGGACGCTCTGCATGTGGTGGTCACCACCCTTTCTGGGCGTCTCAGTCAGTTTGACCCCGCGACTAAGCTACTGCTGTCGTTAGTAGAGGGATCAGTAGGTGGTGTCCGAAGTATATAAGTTCAGAACAGGCACCCAAAATGTCCCTTGAAATCGATGAACTACAGTACACAAGAACAGTTAAAATGATTCAAACAGTATCTACAAAAAACCAGAGTTTGAAATCATTACATCCGATTTTAAAAACACTGTCTACATCAAAATGGTGAGTGAACTGAAGGGGGACTTACTGCAGGCACTTGATGAACCACTGGCCTGACATGTCAGTCCTGTTCCACACACAGTGTTGGCAGCAGCACAGTCTCCATCAACAGCCAGTACAGTTTCTGTCAAAGAACACAGACATGTTCACCTGTATCTGGAACTGTAAAACTCTAAAACTTGGTACAAAAATGATCAAAGTACACATAACTCTATGAACCCCCAGTCCAGAGAGCACTACTACACATGTCTAAAAATCATTCAATATATCTATATGCTCAATGCTGTTCTTAAGTCTATGTAATCTTTGAAAATGTGATCTATCAAAAAAAAAAAGGCTATAGTCTGACATTACCTGTATACACAGTATCTTTCAGTGCATATCCTTCTTCCATTTGATTCAGCCATTGTGATTGATGTCTGAACAATTTGTTAAAATGATGTTTTTTTAAAAATCCGACATTTGCACACACAAAAACTTTGAACATCTGTGGTCTTCATTGTTTATTTCAAGTCCATGACACTAACTCTAAAAAAACCAGTAGCTGATCACAGGGCAATTTTAATGCCCTTTGAGTAAGAAAGACAGTGTTTGTCCTTTAAATTTTGTTAACAATCTGAAAAATATATCCAATAAAGAAAGAATCTGTCTGTTTGTCTGTGTGTCTGCCTGTTTGTCTTCTGTATACATAGTGGCTTCATTTGTAGTATGCTAGATCCTTAGTCAAAGTAATGTGACTTACTGCAAACAGAATTGTCACACGTGGCTCCTGTCACACACTGACCACTGGTACAGCCCTGGCCCACATTTTTCTCTGAAATGTAAGAGTTGGTCAATTACAATAGCGCGAATTTGTTCTCATTTCAGTGAATTACTTATCACAATCACATGACTGGATCTATGATAAAGCAAAAGCACCCACAACGTCTGAAACACACATCTAAAACCCATTCATTAGTTGCAAATAAATAGGGCAACTATGGCTGGCAATATCAATCATATAGACATTCCAAGCATGCAGTCTCCAGTTATGAAAGGAATGGAATCTACCACTTTTGTATACCCAAGACACACTTAAATACTTCTCATGGAGTTACCACAACAAAGGACAAGAACAAAAGGAACTGACCTACCAATAAAATGTCTGCCTTCCACTGGACAAGGCACAAGTTTAAGTATAGGAAAAATATGTCATCAGACAAAACAATAACAAAATTGGGTGAGTAAATCTGATACAAGGTTTCTGGGTTATAAAAGCAGTAACAAGCTAAAAATGGTGCACAACCACACACACACACACACACACACACACACACACACACACACACACACACACGCACGCACGCACGCACGCACGCCGCGCGCGCGCGCGCGCGCGCGCCATACACTGACACTTTACCAGTCATAAACTTGGAATAAGTAAATTTAATAGCCTTACACATAAAACTTTAGTATACATGTATTTTACACATTTTCTTCCTGTCATGCCCTGTGTCATATAAAGTACAAGTCGACAGAAATTCCACGCACATCTGCTGATGCAGACACTGGAGGCTAACCAGAAAGTGATCTAGGCCATGGAAATGATACAGTGCTCAATCATTTTATTGGACACCCGCATACACTGCTGCATTTTTCCGAGTGCAAACAAATACAAACATTTATTGCATAAATATGCACGTGCAAGCATGCGCGCATGTGCATGTAACCGCCTGCATGTATGCACATATACACATACACATTAAGGAGAAAGAATATAAAGAGAGACGAAAGTACATAATGGAAACTACACACACAATAAGCAAACATAGAGATACACATAAAGAACGGCAATAAACATACACAAAGCAATCAATATAAACGATGCAAACATAAGTGATGTTCACATTCTGTATACAAAGAGAAAAATTACAAAAATAGCTCACAAATTCTTTTGCGAAATTTCAAATCAATATCAACCGGAATTTCATCTTCAAATACGGATGTGGTGGGAAAAAAATTAAACTTACTACAAGCGCTTGTTGAACCACTAGTCTGACATGTCAGTCCTGTTCCACACACAGTGTTGGCAGCAGCACAGTTTCCATCAACAGCCAGCACAGTTTCTGTCACACAGCACAGGCATTTCCCCTTTGTTAGAATAAATACAAACAGAATAATTGCAAACTTAAGAAGGAACATTATCCATAAAAATATGTGAGTCAAATTAGATTTCCAATCATTCAGACAGAAATCAGTCACTTTATTTTTTTTTAGATCAATGTCACCCCAACAATTATTAAAGATCATCTACTATCACCTTATGTTCCCTGCTGCCCCAGACAATGTCTGCTTCTTGATGATGTTGTTAACTGTTCTGTTGTGAAGGGAAAGACTGAGATCAGTACACTCACCACAACTCTCCTTGGAGTTGTAAGACGTGTTGTTTGTGCAAAATATGCCCCAATCTTTGTCAATACTGATGATGCCTGTGTAAATCTTCTAAGGAATTTTCCTTTGAATCCTTTACCTGCACCAAATTATTTGAATCTGCTCATGGTGTCCAGGTTTGGGGACTTTGTCTTCTGTTGTTTCCAAATGTCCTCACACATCATTGGTGCATCACTTTGGGTTTTCTGTGCCAAATTGCATGCCAAGGAGTAGAATATTCTGTTTGTGTTTTAACAATTTTAGACAATTCTCCTTTTTCACAGCCCAATTTTTGAAGCAATGAGTGTTGAAAGTCTGAGATTTTAGGGCAAATCGATTACATTGTTTTTAGGGATAAAATATTTCTTCTATTCTTCTATTACACACACACACACACACACACACACACACACACACACACACACACACACACACACACACACACACACACACACAAAACACACACACACACATGTGCTTGATTGTGGATTGTGCTAAATAATCAACAAAAGTAATGTGACTCACTGCAAACAGAATTGTCACACGTGGCTCCTGTCACACACTGACTGCTGGTACAGCTCTGGCCCACGTTTTTCTCTGAAAGGAGTATTGCAGTGGATTAATATGGCAAAAGAATGTTACAGAACACACTATTGTTATAACATTGTGTCGGTATTGGCTTCTCCAAAACTATGCATTTCGAACATTTCTTAACAGTTTGGCACACAGAGATGATGATGCAATGTTATGATGTATCAGTCTGTTACATGGACACAATAGCGTATGGGCACAATGGTACATGTCCAAGAGTATAACGGGAGTTTTGTTCATTATTAGCCTCATTTATTCAACCTTGGACAGAATCAGAATCATGGTCAAAGTACACACAACATTTTTGAAAAGTTGAATAAAGCACAAGATAATTGTTATATGTTCATTACTTTGTCTAAACATTTTTTTGAAAGTGGGTGTTTTTGTTGTGGATTCCACTATCAATCGCCTTGTCTTGTAGCACATGTTTTTCAAAATAAGATGCACGGATTATGCGACCTAACATCATGCTTGTCTGGAATTTGCCGTCAGTCTTCAAAATAACTGAAAATAATACAGCATGTAATGACTACCTTTGCTAAGTCTTTGAAAGTAGCAATTTGTTGCGTTTGTTGACTAGAATATGTACACAATAACTACTAAGAAGCTGATAGAATGAAAGTCTTGCTCCCGTGATCCCACGGCCAGGGTTTAAGTCACCACCAGGCATCCATTTGAGTTGATTTTCTTCCTGGAGTCTACATCAATACCGATTCTACTCCCCTGAAGGTATGTCGGACTGATGTTAAACTGAGGACCCATGTGCAAACGAATGCAAAACATCTTGCCTACACATGAAAACCCATTTGTGTCTTTTGGAAGAATAGACCATCGTGTGCAATTATGAATGGATGACAAGTGTTAAAAATGCATGCACATTGACATCGCGTGTAACCATCGACCTCACAGTCGGAATGCAGCGACCTTAATGGTGAGCAAAAACAAATTGCATCAGATTCTTTATGGTCAAATCATTTGTGATATCGCCTAAAAACAATTTCTGACTCCAAAACTGAAAAAGATACACACTAAGAAAAACAAAAATATATACACACACAAATAATAATAATAACAAATAAAAATGTACCTGTCATGGCCATCCAAAAAAGCAACAATTTCTACAAAGAAAAGTGTATGTAACCACACATAGTTAGCACAGCTTCTTAAAAGCAATTTCAGCTACGATTTTTGCCTACGTAAGAGGGTATATATTATATATATATATATATATACTAGAGAAAACTTACTACAAGCACTTGTTGAACCACTGGTCTGACATGTCAGTCCTGTTCCACACACAGTGTTGGCAGCAGCACAGTTTCCATCAACAGCCAGTACAGTTTCTGTCAAAGAGGACAGGTAGCAAAACCATAGTATCATCTTATGACTAAAACCAAAACTTATTTTAAATAAAATATCTTATCTGAGTACTGAAATCATTCCGAAAGCAATCATTTTGCCACTGGGCTAAACTATTATCAAAGCATGTTATAAGTAACATCT